>JAODAL010000003.1:0-740703 GCA_025379985.1 Phyllomedusa bahiana | reverse complement strand
TATCAACTTTCCCCAAGGTTTTCCCCAAAAAGTAAAAAGGGGGGTGTGGATTTGGAAAAAGGGTTTTCATGAAAAACAGGGGGAGGGGGTGGCCAATTCAAACTAAAAAAGGGGGCAGGCTGCATTAAAAATTCCCTAAGGCCATTTCCCAAAATTTGGAAAGTATGTTTTTTTTAAAATGGGGGAGGCAAGGCGAAACCCTTATATCCCCGGGGCCCCAGTTTTTAAAATCTAAAAAAATGGTCCCCCATTACCTTGTGCAAATTTAAAATACGGGTTTTTTGTTTTTATGGCGGTTTGGGGTTTTGGGGCCCCCCTCACACTTCGGGTTTTCGGTAGCAAACTCAGCAACCCCTGTAGCTACCCCCCTGTGGCTGTGTATTTTTAATTTGGGTAAGCTTTGGGAGAGTATTAGTTTTTTTTATACACATAAAAAGGGGTTTTTAAAACCCTTTAAAAATAAAAGCAATAAAAAAATCGGAAAACTTGGGGCATCACAGGGGACATTAAGCTTGCTGTTATCTGTTTTTTTCCCCAAGTTCAAAACATGTGACATGAACAGTATGGATATTAACCCCAAAGTTTTGGAACTTTTTTTCCCTTTTTTTGCTTTAAACTTTTGTTCCCATCCCTCCCTTCCCTCGGAGTCTTAAAATGCCCCATTAAAACCCAAAAACCCACAAATCTTCAAGGGAAAAGGGGGTTCTTTTCGGGGGAAATGAAAGGGCCCTGGGAGAATAAGTTTCCCTTTTTATTAATGGTAAATTTCGCCCCCTGAATTCTGGGGTTTTCCCCCTCTTTGAGGCCTGTGGTGGGATACTGCACAAAAATAATACCCCATTGGGAAGACCTCAGGAAAATGCCCCCCTAATTTTGTCCCCCGGCTTGACGGTGGGACAGGTACACTGCCTTTGGTTTGGGGATTTTCCCTGTAGGTCTTGCCGTGTTTGCGGCGGGTGAGATAAAAATTTTCTTTGAGGCCTGCAGGGAATCCAGACAATTTTTTTAAAAGGGGTTTTAGTGGGGGGAAAGAAAGTCGAAGGACTGGGAATTTTTTTTTTTTGGTCAGGTTGAATTTCCCTTTGGTTAATCCTTCGTAATCTCCACTGTGGTTTTAAGGTGACTAAGGTGACTTCCCCGGGGGCCCTTCTTTGAATTAAACCAACTCCCCTTTTAAATGGCTGCTGCTTTTATTTGGTTTGCCCATCATTTTTTTGGGTTTGTACCCCAATAAAAGAATCAGCCCTTTAGATCCAGGAGGTGCTTGCTAAGGTCTACTTTGTCGGAGCCAAAACAACTACAGGTATAACACCTAGAATAAAGATACATAAAACAAAAATTTTAATAAAAAAAAAATAAAAAATTGGGGAAAGAAACGAAAGAAAACCCTAAAATATCCCCAAATAAAAGACCCTTTTTCTCCCCTCAAAAAAAGGGGAAATGCCCCAATAAGGGCCCCCCCACACGGGAAACCCCAAAAAACCCCTGCCCCTAGCTAAACTAAAGAAAAAAAAGAAAACTATCCCAAACAAATGGATTTGCACAAAAAAAAAAAAGTGCGTGATAAATAACTTTTACAACAACAATTTTAACGTTTGATTTAAAAATCCCTTATGAATTGATGATGCGTCTTGGGAAGAATGTTTCAATAACGCAAAAAATTTTTCCAATTTTCCCAAATTGGGGTTTTCCCCCCCTAAAAATGGGGATCACGGGGAAAAATTGCGGGTTGATAAAAACCAAAAAACCGGAACATTTTTAAGGAAAAAAAAAACAAGATGAAAGCAATAAATAAAAAATCCGCCCCTTAAATTTGGGGGGAAAAAACAGGGGTGGTAAGTAGAGGCGGGGTGACAGGGGGCATTGCATCCTGGTTATGTAGTTTATTTTTTTATGTGTTTTTTTTTTTTTTTATTTGATGAGCTAGGGAAGGGTTGTTTAGGTTCCGGTTGGGGCGCCCTTATTGGGGCGTTTCCCCATTTTTAGGCGAAGGTTTTGATAGGGTATTTGGGGTGTTTTTCGTTTTCTTTCCATTTTTATTTTTTTTATTAAAAGTTATTTTTTTGTATTTTATTTTGGTGTTAACCTGTTTTTTTTTGGTTTAAAATTTGTATTGGTTACCAGAACTTCATTTCATTAATAGGGTTCTCTAAACCTAAACTTTGTGTTTAAAGTAGAGTAATGGTAGGTTTGTGTTTTTATACCGGGTGCTCCTTCGAGGTGGTACCTTCCTTTTTCGAGTATTATTCTCCTTTTTGGGTCTCATGGCACATCCTACCCCTTGGTTGTGATAAATGGCTGACGAGGTGGAGGGAGTTTTTTTGTAAAGAATACTCTATTCAAAAAAGGATTTCCTTTGTCCAACTTTTTAAGGTTTTAAATGTGAAATATCGATTGTACATTAAATCATGGGGGAGCAAAATCTTTGGAAAACATATCAAAAATAATATAGTTCCGAAAGGGCTTAGGATCCGATTTACCGCATTGGATTAAACCCCCAGAATTATGCGACGTTGGGAACAGGGGGCATTCCCTTTCCTGCGTTTATGAATATTCTTGTGGAAAAAAAGAAAAAATATTTTAGAGAGAGCATACGAACGTTAAAGGACATTGTTGAAACTGTGTCACAAAAAAGTGAACCAAAATTCAACGGGAAAGTATGGAACTTCAAAAAATATTGACAAATTTACATTCCATCTCAAAGAGGGGAAAACAATAAATTCGTGCGCGTTTTGGCGGTTTTGGGGAAAACCGGGCTTATAGTGTTGGAGCTCTAACAGACCATCATTTGAAAAATAATAGTGGTACAGATATTTCTTCACTGATACAGACACTTATTCAGTTTTTTAGAGTAACAAAAACGTACATTTAACGGGTCCCTTATCAAACTCGTTTTCCCCCCTGGGGAAATCGCCCCCCGATGGATGCGCCAAAAAATCGGGGGGGGAGGGGGGAGAAAAAAAAATGGGGCCGTCTGTAAATGCCGATATACCAGTACTTCATGGGTGCCCCTCGGTCAACTCTCGTCTTCTATTGTTTTGCCATTCCACGCGGGTCCTTTGAAAAGGCAGCCCCCACCAGCCCCCAACCCTAACCTTTTTTTTTTGAGGGTTCTGAGGGGAATTAATGGTATTGGGGGAAAAGGGCCAGTGGGTCCTTTTCCTTCCAAAAAAAAATTAATTTTTGATGGGAAGTTTCTCCGGGTGAAATTTCCGTACTAAGTAAGGTTTTTCATTTTTCCTAGTACTCAAAGAATTTTTTGGGTGGGCAGAGATTCCATTTGTTTGCTCGCAAACAAAAATGGAAGAAGTTTTTTAAAATTTAAAAAAGGAAAGACATGTGCTTTTTGGTGTGGATTCCACCCGATTTTTATGGGGATAAAAAACCGGTGGACTTACGGGAAAACGAGAAAAGATCGCTCTTTGGGCCCATTTTCTTCTTGTCGAAAGAGTACTAAAAGCCCCAGTTTTTGATACATATCGATATTTTTTGTTAAATGGTGTGTGACGGTTTTAAAAAAAACCCCAAAATAGTTTTTGAAAAAAGGGGTTTCAATCTCCCCAAAGATAAAATATTTTCCTTAAAAAAATCGGGAAAGGAAAATCTAAAATTAAAATCCCCCGACAAAAGGCGGGAAATTGTCTTCTTAACCATCTTGGACTATAAAAAACTTCCTTACAATTTTGAGTGTAAACAAGGCTATGCTTTTTTAACCCCAATCCTTCAACAAAATTTCGCCCCCAGCTCAAAAGTTTTTTTGGGGTGAAGCTTTATCCTTAAAATCATTGATTCAAATGAGACAATTTTTTATTTCCACCCACACCCCTCGGTATTATTTTTAGGGGCCTTCCCCTAAGGTTAAAAAGGGGGGTTGTCCCCTAAAATGCAGCCCTATAATTTCAGGCATAAATAATTGACCCAAAATGCGGTCTCTTGTTGATAAAATACTTCCCCCTTTTTTTCCCCCCCCTTCCCCGTCATGGGATACCACGATGCTGTTAAAATTGGATGGCATGATAGTGGAGGAGGGTTTGGTTATGCCCCTTTTTTGGTTAGGTCTTACAGCCCTCCCCCATAAAGGGGGGGTTTGGGGTGCTGTAAAATATTCCCGGCCACAAGGATGCCTTCTTACAGAACAAAATACTTTTGTATTGAAGCTCTTGGGTTTTTACCAAACAAAATTTTTTTTCACTTTTAGGGAAAAGGTACTACCCCCAGTCAGGGGCACAGTATGGGGACCCAGGGGCCCCCCAATAGCTAATTTGTTCCGGGTGGTGGGGAGCCCCCTTCTTTCAGAATTGATAAAAATTTTTTTGTAATAATCATTTTGGGGGGACGTTAAAATTGTGACATCATCAACTGTGGTCAGGTGATAGAAAAAACTTTTCTCTTTTATTGGGGCCCTAAACGTAAATCCGTAGGTTTAAAGTTCACGTTCGAAATCAGGACCCTGAGCTAGTATTTTGGACCTTTTGATAAGAAAATTAATGATGGGGTTTTGGGGGACAACCATTTTTTGAAAGCCACGAGGAAACAGCTTCTTTAAAAGGGAGAGTTTCCCCACGTTCCCTAAAAAGGGTATTCCCAAGGGCCCGTACATTTGAATCGCGAAATTGCTCATCCACAGCTATAAAAAAAGAAGTGATCGATTAAAAACAAATTTTTAGAGCGGGTTTCCCAAAAAAAATTTTATTCGGGAACTTTTGCCGCGATTGATGAATTTTATTTCTAGGTTCATTCGCGTAAAAGAATGGAGTCCACACGTATTTTTGGCACTTTTATCAGCTCTTCCCAAAATTTGCCTCTTTCAGGATTTTTCTTGAAACCCCGGACCCTTTTATCCCAATTTTTTGATCGCCCCCCCTTTACATTCAGGAGAGGGAGAAATATTGGGGATCGACTTGTAAAAAGTTTATATACCCCTTTCCCCCCCCTCCCCCAATGTGGTTGACTACAAAAAAAAGTGGGAATAAGATTGGGAGTTGTAAAACATGTAGCTAATTATGTTTAAAAAATTTAAAAAAAAATTTTTTTGGGGGTTTTTTAAATTGTAAAGTTATCAAATTGGGCCCAAAAACGAAAAGGGTCATTATCAGTGTTTTCTGTCCTGCCCTCCCTGTTGTTGGAAAGAAAAGGTGAATGAACGCCCTATTTTAGAACTTTTTGGCGTATTAACATAAAGGGACTCTCCCCGGGCTACGCCCCTAGAATACCTTCCACTGTGAAACCATTTGCTTATCCTTTTGTAAACAATGGGTTACCATCCCCACTGGGGGGGACTTTATCAAAAATATTACCCAAGGGAAACCCCTTGGTCTTCAATCTTAAATCATTTAAGCCCAAAGGGTCCAAAGTTTTTTTTTTCCTTTGCTCCATTATTTGCAAAATTGTTTTATCACTAAATATTTTATTTATGCATCATCAGTATTATATGTGGGATGGGTGCATAGTGCTCCCTTATTATAGTATCTTTTCCGTTTTTTCATTTATCATTTATTTTGAAAAATTTCTTTGTATGTTAAAAAATTTTTTTTTGCTTTATTTAATTCAGTATCAACAGCCATATTTTTTGGTACTATTATACTATAACATTTTTTATCTATTGAGTACCCCCATTGGACCTTCGTGTGGTTTCCTTTTACTGGGTCTATTATAACATTCATTGGTTTGTTGAATAAGTATCCTGTCTAGGGTTGTTTTTTTTTAATATATTATGTACACTAATAGCGCCTTTGTACTGCCCCAAGTTTTTTTTTTTTTTTTTTTATTTTGGTTCAGTATTAATTTTGCCCTTTTCGGTTTCATCAGTTGTATATCCCCCTTGGAACCTTTTAGTTCTTATGGTTTTAGTTTGGATTTTTTATGGTTAATCAAAATAACAACTGTTTAGGTGCATAAAATTTTTGCTTATAGGGTGCTTTTTATAATTATAAAATCTGCTTAGGCCTTCATTCATTTTTTGTTTATTTTTTTTATTCAGCTGGCTCTGTCTGCATATTGCAGTATTTAAATTTTGCCGTCGGCGCTGTGAGAATGCGCCGGGGTGGGGCGCGGCATTGCATCCCGGTCTATGTAGTTATTTAATGTTGTTTTTCCCTCCCCTACTCACATGCACGAGATTTTTCCCGGGATTGCATGGACCTTGTAGTTCTAACCCTTTGTAAAAGGGTTTTTTTTTTTTTTTTTTTTTTTTTTGGGGGTTTGCATACAGGCCTGTGGTATCAAAGGGGGCTAAAGGTATACTAATTTTGGTCTAATTTTCCCTTTTTATATATGTGGCTTGGATTCATGAATTTGTTATGCTTGGACCTGTCCAAAAATCAATAGCGGGGATCTGTACTTACTTTTCCTGGACCCGTCCTCTATCTTACCCCGCCCTGTTTTCCATTTAAAAGGGAGTGAGTTAATATTTTTTGCATACATTTGTTGATTTTTCCTTAATGTTCGTATTGTTTTTTATCAACCAATTTTTCCCTGATGAACCCCCGTTTTTTAGGGGGAAACTTGGAATTTTTGGAATATTTATGGGTTTTTGATCTTTATGAGATTTCAATTCTAGTTTATTGAACTCAAAACTTTTTGTTGTTGTATTGTTATTATCACAGCACTTTTTTTGTTTGTGCATCCCTTTGTGGTATATGTTTTTTTTCTTTTTTTTTATTTAGATGTAGCTAGGGGACAGGGGTTTGTTTAGGTTCCCGTTGGGGGCGCCTTATTGGGGGGATTTTCCCCTTTTTTTTTAGGCGAAGGGCTTGAAGGGATATTTGAGGGTGCTTTTCGTTTTTTTCTCAATTCTTATTTATTTTTATTTAAAAGTTAGTTTTTTATTTTATTCTAGGGGTTAATTTGTATTGTTTTGGTTTAAATTGTTTTTTGGTAACCAGAATTCTTTATTAATCAAGGGGTTTTTAAACCTTACACGGCTTTGTAGAGTACATGGTATGTTGTGTTCTTGTCGGAGCAAATTGTTTGTATGATAGCCGGGTTATAAAATACTGTTTTGTGTGTTGGGGGGGAAGTGCCTGTTTCTAGGTAGGCCGTTTTCAGTTTGTTGTAACATGTGAGTACCCGTGGCCTTTGGTTTGGGATCCCGAATGTAAATTTCACTTTGAATAGCTAAGTTTAAGGTTTTGGTGGGGGTGAAATCTTTTAAAATTGTTTGGAATTTAAAGTAGGGTTCCTCCACTTGCAGTCCAGAAGCCCGGTATCATCAAATTTTAAAAAGGAAATCATAGGTTTGTTTTTGTGAATAAATCTCTTCCAGTTTGCCTACAGAGATTTGCACAAAAATGGGGTGCACAAACTTTTTCCCCCTTCCTTGGATTGGTCCTAACCAAAGCAAATAGTTTTGGGGGGTAAATGAATGAGCTGTGTGACTGGTTTTGTTTTTACCCAACATTTAAGGTCAGTGGTGTCCTGGAGGTAGCTAGGAGTATCTCTGACATGGGGGGTTTTTTGTAGATTTTCACCCCAACCTGAGATTTTTTTGTCTTGTCCCCAAAGCCGGATAGGCCCTTGATGCTTGCAGAATCCGCAGAACAGCAGAGTGCAGTAAAAACTCCTTCAACCCACTTATTTATGTTCTGCCCGAAAACCGGGCAGAAGAATAACATGTTCTAATTTTTTTGGAACACAGCGTGTCAAAAAACGTCCAGCGAAAAATCCATGCAGTGTGGACGGCTGCACGGATTTTCTATTTAAATCATGTAAAAATTGACAGACGGTTTTCAAATCCGAAAACAGTCTGTAAAACCAACTAACTGAAAAAATCCCTGGGGGGCAAGCCCCCAAAGCTCCCTTTAAGAGCACTGATTGACTTGCAATAAGTCGATTGGCACTTCTAACAGCCAGTCATCAACCCATTTAAAAGGAGCCTTGGGCCGGGTAAAGATGTTGGACGGAAAGGTCCGATGTGGTTTCCTTGGCAGATATCTGAGGCGACACACTGGGATTTCTGCCGAGGATTTTAACATGAGGTGTTTTTTGCCTTTGGTTTGGATGCTGGTTAGCCCCACTGTAATGACGCTAACTCCTCCAATTCAATCTGTAATTCACTGTGCGGCTGCTTTGAGTAAGGGCCGTCGGACTGTAGAGAAATTTAATGGGAAATTTAAAGGAATTCTTGAGTTCTTCGTTAAAATCCATTGTGTGAACATGCCTTTAGATTTGCAGACACAACGGGGCAGAAATATCAATACTGTTTAACACATAGACAGTGTAAACTTAAAATAGACAGTCTTCAAGTGTGACCAACAAAATTAGAAAACGGGAAGTATCAGAAGCTTAGAATACTTATAACCACAACCTACATAGAAAATATGGAGTCTAAGAATGTAGAAGCATGATAAAATTATTTATTTAACTATGATAAAAAATTACAGAAATATCTCAAAAGATGATGGGTACCACAATAACTGATGGTAGACCGGATGCGGTACAAACACGAATAGTAATCTAGCATGATCCAGAAATATCCCAAATGGACATATTGCACATGCACCTACATGATTAATATAGTGAAATAATACCGTATGCAGATATGGTTAGAAATGAATTAAATGCATGTGCAAAAAGAAATGCTTTTGGTGCATAAGGACTGTTTGTATCACATTAATGAAATGCTGTAAGGTACTTTAACCAATGTATAGTGTTTTTTTCTGCACATGCATTTATTTATAACCATGTCTGTCTACTGTCCAACATTTTAAAGCTATTTTTGTAATATTTATCATGTATAAATATAAAAATTTTTTTAGATTTTGGATGCCTATTTTAATATATAGGTCGTAGTCTTAAAATGTACCATTTATTATAGTTCTGACTGTTTACACTGTCTAGTCTAACTTTACAGCTCCTATTAGTTGGCTTACTTTATAGCACTAACTGTGGCAAGATTTAGATGCTTTTTTTCGCTGCACAGTGTCACCTGCTAAGTCACGCCCCTTTCTGTAAAACCACACCCTTTTACAGAGACCACACCTGTTGTCGGACAAGGCACAGAATTGTTGTCTATAGCACCTACTGTGGTGTAAAGCAGAGGTCCCCAACTCCAGTCCTCAAGACCCACCAACAGGTCAAGTTTTCAGGATTTCCTCAGTATTGCCAGGTGATAGAACTATTGTCAGTGCATTCTGTGGGAGATCCTGAAAACATGACCTGTTGGTGGGTCTTGAGGACTGGAGTTGGGGAACACTGGTGTAAAGCACATAAAGGCCCCATAGACGCAAGAAAACAAATTGCCTGCACCTGTGTTTTGGCAGGACTGCTTGACTGTATACTATAGATGGAGCTCCTCGCCCTGCCCTGGCCTGTCAGAGTAGGTAGATGGTAAGGGACGAGGCATTTTGAATTTCACCACACAGTCCTCTTTCATTTTTAAGAAATAAGCCACCAGCACAATTGTCTGGCAGATTTTTTCCTTTTTCCATAAAAAAAACGGACTCCGGGCCAACCCAGGTGTGCATGTTTTGGGAGAAATTAAGGACGATATTGGGATGTGTTCAGCGACGCTATTGGGGGTTATTGGCACCTGACATAATATTCAGGTTGTTGCTCCTGATTTCTCAAAAACCTAAAAAATAAGACGGGAAAGAGTTTTAAAATTTTTTTCTTGTGGGGGGTGGGGGGGGGTTTTTAGCAGTTATGTTTGCCTATCTTTGATGCAAGTTTTTAAGGGGCCATGGGGGTTTTTGGTGGGGGGGGGTTGATTTTTTTTTTTTTTACTGTGTTTTATCCCAATGAGTTTTGGCCACTTTTTTTTGGTGGGTTTCCTAGTTACCCGTGGTAGTAACGGTACCCGTTTTTAGTCCATACATAGTTGCTTTTAAGTAGTATCAGTCAATGGCTTTCTTACCCAAAGAGAAATTTAAAACGGGAAAAGGCTTTAAGCCCCAAGTCAATGGGAAACAAATCCTCCCCAACATCTTTTGGCCTTTGACCCTTATCCCTTTAAAGGGACTTTTTTTCAAAAAAAAAAACTATTAATTTTTTTTTTTTTCCCCCTTTTAGTCCCCTTTAAACCAATATGTTTTATTGGCTGACACCAAGAGATTGGTTGAAAAAGCCAGCAGCCAATTTTCTTGTCAAAAAATACAAATCTTGCATAGTTACATAGTTTGAAAGGGCCCCAAAAAAAGACTTTTTCAACCTTTATTGTGCTTGTTTCGAGAGGAAGGCAACCCCCCCCCCAATGAGGGTAAAAACCCAAATTTGGGCCCTCATTTTGGGAAATAATTTTTTCCCCTTCCTGACTCCAAATTTTGGCCCCAATGGGAAAATAAACCCCGGGAAAATAAACGACCCTTCTCCAAAACCCTCCGGTCAATTTTAATTGTTGTATTACACTTTTTAGAAATGCTTCAAGACCCTTTTAAAAACTCAAAAGGCTATTTCAAAATTCAAAATAAAAACGGTCGGATTTTTTCCAGGGTTTTTTTTTAGTATTTTGTTCGTTTGAAAAATAGACGGAAAAAATTTTAAACATGGGAATTTTAAAAACCAAAAAAATGCCCCTTTAGTCTACACGGGGTTTTTTTTTTCCTGTCCTTTTTTCTGGGGCAGCGGTTTGCCTTTTAGGAAAAAAAGTCAAATGTAAATCCCCCGGGCCCGGATTTGGGGGGCCGTTTTTGGGTAAACCTTTTTTGGAAATTGTTTTCACCCTGAAAAAAACTGCCCGGGGGGGGTTTTAAAATTTGTGTTTATTTTAAACCGACTAAAAAAACCGTTCTAAAAAAAAATGTTTGGGAAAAGTTTGCCAAAAAATGTGCCCAAAGGGAACTAAAAACCTTTAAAAAAAGTGCCCCATTTTTTTGGGGGCAAATTTTTGACAAAAAAAAAAAAAACAGTTTTATGAATATTTTAGGTTTGTTTTCACTTTTTTTTTTTTTTTTTTTTTTGGTTTTTATGTGTGTGGCCCCACCAAAAGTGAATTCGCCATGACAAGTTCCCTTTCTGGCAGAGCGTTCCCGTCTCACTGCTTTTTAAAGTTAAGAATCTTTTTATGAAAAAAACTTTCTTTCCCCCAGATGAAGGGGATTGCCCCTTTTTCTCGTTAAAAAGCCCTTTTTTAGTTAAAAAGGGTTTCTTTGGAAAATTTTAATATTGATTTTTTAATGTTCCACTAGGGCCGGTCTTTTTTTAAAAAACTAAATAATCCTAATTTTTGCGGGTTTTCTGGGTATTGCAGTAAAACCCAAATCCTTTTTTTAAATTCTTGTTGTTCGCCTTTGCCCATTTAAAGCTCTACAATGTTTTTCCTGTGCACTGGGGCCCAAAAATTTTACACAATATTCCATGTGTTTTTTATTTTAAAAATTTTATCATATATATTTATATATATATTTTATATATATATATTATATATATATATAAAATAAAAATTAAAAATAAAAAAATATAAAAATTTTTCCCAGCTTTTGTCACTACACATTTCCCTTTTGGGTTTGTGGCATCGGGTCCGGGGGCCCCCAAAAATTTTTCTATAAAACCGTGCAGAAAACCCCTGGAACCCAAAACCCAAACCCCCAGGAGGCACAGCTTTTTAAACCCAGAGAGCCCCTGGGTCTTTAAAAGGGGGATGAAATCGCTTCATCAGTTCGGAGTTCCCTTTATAGTTTAAATTTTTCTCATTTCCTGAAATCCGGGGCCCGTTTTTCCCCCCCAGCTGGGTGTGTCTTAATTTAAGGGGGGAGCCCTCATCCCCCCCCTTCAGTTCATGTCGCCCCCCAAGTCAGGGGTGTTAAAACCCCCCCCCCCTTCCCAAACATGCCCAACTTTTGTTTTTCCTCCCCTTTTGAAAAGCCCCCCCCCCCTTTTATTTGTAAGAGGGGGGTTTACAAAACCACAGCCTGTATTCGTTTGAGGGCCTTTTTTTATGAACTTTTAATTCTACTCCTCTAAAGTTTAAAGTTTTTAAACAGTTGAATTCAATTTCTATGAACTCCTCCAGAGCACGGGATCCGTTTTCCCTTCTATCGGGAGCATTGGGCCCCAAAGGGCACAACCCTGGGGTTTTTGATTGTAAAAGGGAGCTGAGTGTCATTTGAGGGTGGTGGCGGGACAGAGTGAAATTTTCCCGGGCCCCCTTACATCAGGAGCATTGGGCAGCCGAGGAACAATTTTGGGGGTTTTTTTTGACTGAAAGAATACTGCATTTAAATGAAAAGCTGCTATTGTACAGTGTAAAATTTGTTCCCGGCCCCTTTTTATTCTGAGTGGAGGGGCAGGAATGCACGCTCTCCGAAAACCCCGGGGGTCGGGAAAGAATGTAAATTAGTAGACCCGGCACCCAATAAAAATGAAAAGGAGGGGGGGATTGGACCGCACGGGGGGAACAGTTAAGGAAGCCAGTGAAAACAAACGCTTTGCAAATGACACCCAATTGCAAATTTTGTTTTTTTTCCTGCCCCCCTTATTCTGAAGCCCTTTTTAAATTGAATGGAAAAAACCCCTTTTTAATGTCTTGCTTTGTTCCCCTTTTAGTATTCCTCCAATGACCTGTATTTTGTCCCCCAAAGGCAGTGAAACCTGCAAAAAGGAAAAATGGCACAACCAGAAGGGCAAAGCAACCAAAATGAAAAAAAAACGTTTGGGTCCCAAACTTTTAAGCCCCTTATCGGGTTTTAAAAACCCTATTTCCCCATAAGGTCATTTCCATTTTTGTAAAATGAAATCCTTACTAATCATCAAATTTCCCCTTTCTTTCCAGTTTTTCCCCCTTATCCCTAGGGGTCGGTTTTCCTTTTTTCATTCATTAAGCCCCTGTCAGGCCACCCACTATGTTAGGGCCATATCCCTGATTCATGGCTCTTTATTTTTATGCCAAAGCTTTAAATTAGCAGTTCCTCTTTAAAATTATACCATTTGTATTTGTAGACCTAAAATCAGAGGGGAAAGGCTAATTTTTTTGGGTATTACTGCCCTCATTAGGACTGTGAAAATGGAACTAAAGGTTTGTTCACATGATGTATTCCGTTGTTTTCAAAAAGCGCCGAATTAAATTCGGTGTTTTGGGGGCCCTCGCGCTGTTTCGCGCGTACTCCCGAAACCGGCCGGCCATAGCTTTGAAATTATGTTTAAATGCTTTCATTTTTTATCCCCCCGGGCCCCGTACAATCAATCTTATTTTTAAACACACCCCCGCGCGCACGGGGGGGAAAGGAGGTGTAATCCATAGTTCCCCGAGGTATGGATTCCCCAAATTTTGGGGGTGATTTCGCCGTGTATTAATTTGCAAAATGCGGCGAAATAACGAAACCCCAAAAATGCCCCCCCAAAATAACCCGGGTTAAAAACAAACCCCTAAGAAGTATCGGTTAGTGGGGAGGAGTAAACACTTAAGATGTGAAAAATTCTGAAACCATCATGACTGCCACTTAACAATGACTTGTAACCAACAGTTTACCATACGTATGATATGGGAAAGTTTAAAAATTTAAAAATTTTTAGATCTGCTTAACACCCTTGTTTCAGTACTTCTTTTTTGCGACTGTTAGATTTTCAGGGGCCCGGTTTATGATCTGACCAGCTTTGGGGTGTCTGTATATGAGCTCTGCAGCTCCAAATGAGGCGAAAACCCATATTCCAATTTTTAAAAAATAAAAGCGGGAACTCCCCAAATTTGGGGGCCCGGTACCGGCCCAAAAAATTTTTGGAAACCGGATTTAGGAAACCCCCTTTAAAAAGGGGTCAACCTCCACTAACCTAAAGGCAAACGGGTTTTTTTTTCCAAACCAGGAAAGACCCCCTTAAATACCAAAAGGTATTAAAAAAAAGGGGTTTGGGGCCCTTAAAAGGAAATCCCCCATTTTTGCATATCCCCCTTTTTACCGGGTTTTCCCCTTTGGCCAAAAACCCCTCATTGTTGGGTAATGTTGTTGGGGTTTCCCCTTTTTGGGTTAGGGGTTTTTTGTTTGAGAGGGGGAAAGGGAATTAAAAAAAAAATAATAAATATTAAAAACCCCCCACCCCGCTACCGGGGGGGGGGGGGGGGCCCCCGGCTTTTGGAGAATTTTAGCCCAAAGGGGTAAAAGAGGCACCCTGAACCCCCTTTTTTTTTATTTTAAAAAAGGGTACTTTCCCTTTCCCGGATGTAAACCTGGATTTTGGCCAACCCGGAATCCCAAAGGGAGGGAGGGAACCGATTTTGATCCCCCCCTTGCAAAGGAAATCCGGGTAACGGGGTCAGCCCCGCTTTTTTTTTTTTTGGATTGGGGAGGGCGAGAGACGATTTTTCTCCTTTGCTGCCCGGAAAAATTTTAAAAACCCCCGCTAGGCTGGCGGCGGGGGGAAAGAGGGGAGGGGGATGGGGGGGGGGATTAAATTTCCGGGGCCCCCCCAAAATTAAATTTGGAATAAAAACCCCAATACAAAAGGGACAAAAAAAGCAAACACCCCCAAAAAAAAATGCCCGGGGTTCCAAAAAAAACCAATCCAAAAAAAATTTTAAAAAAACAAAATAAAGGAAAAGTTTAAAAGGGGCGGGACAAAACGGGCCAGAGCAAAACCCCCGTTTTGGGACCCTTTTTTTTTTTTTTTTTTTAATTTACAAAAAAAAATCTTAATTTTTTTTTTTAAAAAAATAAAAAGTTTTTTAAATTTATTAAAAAGGATTTTTCAATGTTTCTTTTTCAATCAGAAAAACAGGTTTTTTAATTTAAAAATTACAGTGGTTTATTATTTTTTTATAAAAAGGGGGGAAAAAAATTTTTTGTTAAGGGGGGTTAAAAAAATCCCATTATTTTGCTGTATCTTAAAAGTGTTCCCAAGCCCGGCCTTTCAGGCCCCCTTGGTGGGGACTAGGGGAAAAAAATTTTTTTTTTAACCCCGGGGGTTTTTGAAAAATGTTTTTTTTGCCCCAATAAGTTTTTTCCCATTTTTTTAATCAATATATTTAAAGAAAAATTTTTGATTAAATTAATTTTGGGGTTCCCAGAAAACATTTTTTTTGGCAAAACCCTTAAAAATTTTTAAATAAATAAGGATAGGGTTTTCCCACATTTAAATTGATAAATTTTTTTCTCCCCTTCCATTAACCTTCTTTAATTTGGGCCCAAATTTTTTTGGGGCAGAGATTTTTGGTATGCCCCGGGGGGGTGTGCACACCATCTATCTTTACCCGATGTTCCCCGGGCTCATGGAGAAAATAAAGCTTTGATGTTTGATTTCATGGGGTGCAGTGAATCCATTTTCCTTGCATTGTGGCAACGGGTTTTTTCCACTGATCACTCTCGATATCCCTTACAAATTGCTTTAACCCTTTCCTCTTGCAAATTGCAGTTGGGGAAAAGGCCCACTCTTTTTCCATTGTTTTTATTACACGCAACTTGAATCCCTTAATGCTCACGCTTTTTTTCTAAATTTTTTAAACCTTTTTTTTGTGGATAAAAAAGGGGCTTTACTTTTCAAAAAATTTTTTTTTTTAAACAGTAAAAAGGGGAAAAACTTGTAATGAATTTTTTAACTTTTTAAACAGAAAAAATTTCCCCCAAATTTTTTGAATTCTATAAATTTTTTCAGTCCCTAAATTTTTTAAATGGGTGATAAAAGTTTTGGTCTTTTGGGAATAGGCTAAAAGTTGCAGTTTGAGCTCCCCAAGGGGTTTTTTTAATTTTTTGAAACCCCTTTTAAACCTTTAAGGTTTGTGCCCCTTTCCCGGGGTCAAATTTTTTTTTAAAATTTTTTTTTGGGGGGGGGGGGGGGTTTTTTTTCCTCTGTAACTGGGCTGTCTTTGGGCCCCCAGTTTAAAAAGGAAAAACCCCAGGGAAAAAATTCCCCCCCTTGTAAGTAAAACGTGACGTTCGGGGGCAAAAAAGACCCCGAGCATATGCAGCTACAATTGTGATGCCCTATGATGCGGGGCCCCAAAACCCAAAGAAACCCAACTAAATCTTAATCGGCCCCTTTCCCCCCCGGGGGAAAACCGGCAAATGATCGTGAAAATTTAAAACAGTCCCCCATCCAATTTTTAAAATAGCCCTATGGGTGAGGGTTTAACTAGTTAAATTTCCTAACTACAATTTCGTTTTCCCACCTTGAACTGCAAAAAAATTTGAAGGGTTTTCCTGAAAAAATTGAAACCCTTTAATTGCAGCTTATTTTTGCCAGTCATTAGATTATGATGCATTGATTGGCCAACAAATACCAATGATGTCACAATGAATGTGTAATATAAGAGGATGATATGGTAGGGGGGAGGTATGGGGTATCTTGCGGCGACGTCCGACTGCGCCCGCTCATTGTCCGTGGCAAGCACCTGCACCCCCAGGTTCCCCTGTACCAGCAGAGGGGGTTGGGTATGGAGTGAATTTGCCATTGCCCGGAGCAATTACCCTCACCTCCAGGTTCCCCTGGTATCCTCAGATCCTTTTCATATTGCGGGCAGAGGTGCGGTGTGGGACTCTTTAGTGATAGGATGGTGCACCTTCATCAATAACAGCAGACAACACAAGCATTCTGGGGAACTTCAGGCTTTACTCACGGTACTTATCTTGTGGACGTTACATAGTTATGAAACAAGGAACATGTCCCTTAAAAACATTTTAGATCCTCTTTCTCAGGACACTTGGCGACTCTCTCAACCCCTTTCTGGTTCCGTCCCAGCCTAGCTGTGTAAGGTGCTGGCACCTGGCAACACAGGACACACTTTATCCCCTCTATGGGTCCTTTGACTTTTCCGGCATTCCCCTAAACTGCCCACCTGTAATTCTGGGTTGTCTGACTCTTCAGGATCCACTCTGTCTGGATCTCTACTTTCTCTGTCTCAGTGCCTGCTAAATCTCAGGTATAGCAGTCAGGCTGCTCTCTTCTGCCTCGGCCTGCCCTGTCTATTGGCACCTAGATAGACAGGAGTCCCTTTAACTTGCTGCTTTCATCTGGAACAATATACAGCAAACATACTTATACTCCTCACCACTATGGGGATGACAGCCTCTCTCCTATAACTATCTGCTTGACCTCAAGCTCCGCCCCCTTCAGCTCTCCTGATTGGCTGCTCGCCCTAACAGTCCCAACTGTCACTCTGACTCTCAACTGTCACCAACTGCAGCTTACCCCTCAAGCTTGCCATCCTACTCCCTGGTTTTCCTTGGCAATACACTAGCGTCAACATCCCAACACAAGCATAACCCCTTACAATTGCCCAACCAACACTTGCGCCTTCAGGCTTTTTCAGGTATTTGTTTGACATTCATATTGCAATGAGAATTTATATTTTCCTTGAACGTAGAGTGATTCCATTATTCTAACTTCACTCAAAAACGTATACTTTAAAATTCATTTAAATGAAGCTAAAAGCTTCAAACCTCCTCTAAGTGTCGTGATTCCATATTTTTGCCAGTACTTGTATAGCATACAGATCTCCCTTTGGAACTGTAAAAATCTAAATATGAGATTCAAGGAAACTGCAATGCTCTCCTCCACAGAAAAAAATCAGAAGCCAGAACACAGTCCAAACCAGATGGGGGCAACATTAATGACAAGTCTATTTCACACTGAATCCCATGTGGCATGACCATAAATTGGTGAACACAGGATTATTTACAGCATCTCACAAAAGGAGTACACCCCTCACATTTTTGTAAACTTTGTATGAGATCTTTTCATGGGACAACACTGAAGATATGACACTTTGGTACAATATAAAGCAGTCAGTGTACAGCTTGTATAAGGCTATGTCTACACAGTACTGGGTTCTCATCGAATTTTCAGAGGATTGGGTATTTAGGATCTGCTGAAAATCTAACTGTACCCAGTGCTTTTTAGACCGCAATGAAAAACTGTACTGTAGTATACACAGCACAGATTTTTTCCGGTCGGTTTTAAATTGCTCAAACCTGTTGGATCTTCCGCTAGATTGCCGTTGGATTTATGTACATTCAATGTTTAGGGCCAATGGCAAATGCAATAACTGACCGTGGTTTTTAGCGCAAATTTGCGCCCAAAACTGTGGTCCAGCAATGTTAAAATGCTGTTGGATTTTGGGCAGCATTTTAACATTGCTGTGTAGAAATTGCTTAACATTGTAAATTTGGTGTCCCCTCAAAATAACTCGACACACAGCCATCAATGACTAAACTGCTGGCAACAAGAGTACACCCCTAAGTGAAAATGGACAAATTCTGTGTAATTTGTCATTTTCCCTCCACAGTGTCAGGTGACTCATCAGTGTTAAAACGTCTCGGTCATGAATAGGGAGCAGGTGTGTTAAATTTGATATCATGCTCTCACTCTCATACCGGTCATGAAGTTCAACATGGCACCTTATGACAAAGAACTGAGGATCTGAAAAAAAGAATTGTTACACTTAATATAGATGGCCTAAGCTATAAGACAATTGCCAACTGTTACAAGTAGTGCCGCAGCCCGTGGTCCAGGCTACAGGCGCACTCGTGTCCTGGCATGTCCCTCTGCGCCCGGGGCGGGTGGCGCTGCGATCTGCGGGTGCACACGCGCCTACAGGCATCCTCTCTCACTGGACCGCGCTCCTGCCTCTACTCCCGGCTGGTGCGCGCGTCCCCGCTCTTTAGGGCGTGCGTGCGCCGGGTCTCTCAAATTTTAAGGGCCAGCGCACCGCTAATTGGGAATGCCTGCCGTTGACCCTATATTAAGGCTCCACCTCTTCCTGGTCCTTGCCGATTCAATAGTGCCCATATCCTATGCGAGGAAGCCTGCTATACGTTCCGGTTGCCACTTCCGTGTACCAGTCTCTCCGGCTTACGTTTCTCGACCATGAACCTTCGCTGCCTGCCCTGACCTTTCGGTCCGTCCCAGACTATGAGTTTGCCTGTCAATTCGGTTCTGCGTTGCACCTCGGCTACCACCGCAAGAAAGTCGTATCAGGGGTAGCGACATGGTGGAATCCCGCCGCGAGCTCTGGTGAAAACCGGGACCGGATTCCGCTCCCTGGTACGGCTATTACCACCGCTTGTGGTGGCCCAGCGGATCCACTGCCTCGGTCCGTTACAGTTGGAATTGACCATGGATCCCGCCAAGGTGCCGTTACGTAGTGTTGCCGATCTCACCACCATCGTGGCCCAGCAGACTCAGCAACTGTCGCAACAAGCTCAGCAGCTGCATCAGCTGTCCATTATGGTGCAGCAATTCCTCTCCGCCCAGTCACGCCAGCCACAGCCCTCCCCGCAGGCTACGTCATCGGCTGCTGTGGCAACCGTCGGTCCTAAGCTCCGGTTATCGCTACCGATGAAATTTGATGGAGACCCTAAATCATGCAGGGGGTTCATCATGCAATGCTCCATGCACGTGGAACTCATGGCCAACCAGTTTCCTACAGAGCGCTTCCAGGTGGCTTTCGTGGTCAGTCTTCTCTCTGGGAAAGCCCTGGCCTGGGCCACTCCACTTTGGGACAGAAGCGACCCAGTGATGTCCGACCTCCAGGCTTTCCTGGCAGAGTTCCGCAACATCTTCGAGGAACCTGCGCGTGCCTCAAACGCCGAGACGGCCCTTTTGAATCTGCGTCAAGGTGACTCCTCCGTTGGGGACTGCACGGTGTAGTAGCCTTGGAACTCCCCTGGAATGAGCCGGCCCTGTGAGCCACATTCAAAAAGGGGCTCTCCACTCGAGTAAAGGATGTGCTGGCGTCGCGGGATTTGCCCTCTTCCCTGGGTGAACTTATCCATTTGGCCACCCGCATCAACATGCGTTTTCGTGAGAGGCAGGAGGAACTCCGTCGCCTTCTGTAACCGCCGCCTGCCCCGTTTTGCCCCTGTGTTCCAGCGACCTTCTCTGCCCCCCCCCCCCCGCAAATTGCTTCGAAGGAGCCTCAGCAGGTGGATAGAGCTCATCTGTCCCAGCAGGAACGTACGCAATGATGGGAGAAGAACCTCTGCCTATTTTGCGCCAGTCCGAAGCACTCTCTTAATCATAAAAGAAAAGTGACCTTACTGAACCCAAATCCTACCTAAAGTAGGGCTGCTGCCCCAACAAGGGTGACCCCACACAGGAGCCAAACCCTATCGGACCCTACACGGTCCCTTAAAGGGACCCAAAAAAAAAAAAGACACCTAAGAGTGACGCAATTTATAGAACTTCCTTAACGACCACCCGCCGACTTTAGACGTCAGCTGGTGCGGGTCGTTCGTCTGCAGCGACGTCTTTAGACGTCGCTGCAGACATCGGGGTTTGCGGCGCCCGGCGCCGCCATTGCGCTGAGTCTACAGAGCCCCAATCCCAGAGCATCTCCTGCGAACACCGGGTAGCGGCGGAAACCTTCGCATCCCAGTGCTTTAATCCTTTGATTGCGGCGATGACCCGACAGAGCCCGGGGAACGGCTGCACAGTCAGCTCTGGGGACCTAGAGTGGCCCAAAAAAAAAAGCTGTCTGTGTAACAAGCAGTGACTAGGACGCACTTTGGGCGGTCCTAATCACTGCCTGTGTCAGACTGACACAGATTAGAATGTATTAACATATATGAATATGCTAATACATTACTAAGTGTAAAAAAAAAATGTAAAAAATTTTTTAAACAGTTATCCCTTCATGGGAGTAAAAAAAAAAAAGTAAAAAAAAAACCATAAAAAAGTGTAAAAAAAAAGTGTAAAAAAAATATATTTAATAAAAAATTGTGCATAAATTACATGCGCGAAAAAACCTACACATATTAGGTATCCACACAACCGTAATAACCGGTAGAATGAATCTAACAAGTTATTAAGTGTGAAATGTGAATGGTGTAAAAAAAAAAATAAAAAAAAATACTGCAATCATTTATAAGTGAACGTAAACTATTCCCCCATAAAGTACAACTTGTCTCGAATAAAACGAGGCCTCATCCAACTGCATCATTGAAAAAATAAAAAAGTTACAAGTGTTGAAACGCAATGAGGCAAAAACTAAAAAAAAAATGTTCTGGTCATTAACTACTTTTCAGGCGTTCGGCTTAAGGGGTTAAAGAAAGTAATACAATACTTTTCAAGTTCTACAGTTTATCTCCGACATGTTTCCCCTGTTATACCACAGGTTCATCAGGGAGAGAGATTAAAGGAAGAACTACTAATATAGGGAATGATATAATAAGTGATTGACGACTAAATAGATAAGTATCTGTCCCCCTGGGCAAAAGCATGGATAAATCCTAGTATTGCTTTTTTAAGGAAGCTCAATAATATATTGGGTCACTCCTAGGTTTCTTTTTGTCCCGTGTAGGGTCTGATAGGGTCTGGCCCCTGTCCGGGGTCGCTCTTGTCAGGGCGGCAGCCTTACTTTAGGTAGTTTATTCTGATAGGGTTCAGTAGGGTCACTTGTTCTAAATTTCTTTTATGATTGTACCTAAAATGAAAGCTATGTTTTATCTGTGATGGGATATACCAATCTGTACTTCGATTGTAATTTGAAGGTATTAATCCTGGTTCATTATATGTGGCTTGGTCCAATCCACATTATTGTTAAAGTTGTCTCTGATTCGCTGCTTTAAAAGCGATTAAGAGATCTTAGTTTTACCTTCCCTCTGCCTTTTCCTACATGAGCAGTAAATTATGATGGCACATGCTGCTTGGGTTTGACCAGCATTTCTTTTGATTGGCCATAAATTGTGGATGTAGCAAAGAATAATATAACAGTAAACGCACCATGATATCACGGATATGCACAATCTCGCCACATTTTTAGTTGCTTTTGCTTCAAAATGGAAGCAAATAACTTACAGCGCCATGATATCAGTCAAGAGAAACTCTGCTACATCGGTATTTTACAGAGATGGCCTGTCCTATCCTCGGTCTGGTACTGCGAGTCAGACCCATTTATTTAAGTGAGCATGTATGAACATCATTGTATCAGATACAGCAATGTAGTTGCTAAAGTCCTTAAAGAGAACCTGTCACATAGGTTATGCCCCCCTTGCTGAGTAGTCCCCGGCGCCGCCGTCATCCGCCGCCGCCGATCTTTAGAGTCCTAAGTCGTTACCGGTCGCTAAGGTATTGGCTTAGGACCTTGGCGATCGGCTTAGGACCTTGGCGCCGGGACTAACTGTATGTGCGTCCGGCGGACGCACATACAGTTACAGGATTCTGTGAAGCAGAGAGCGATGGCTCTCCGCTCCGCAGAGTACTCGGGTGAGACGCAGGCAGGATGCGGCTCATCAGAGTACACAGCACAGGCAGAGTGAGCGTCATCAGGCTGCCCGCGCGGCCTGGTGACGTCACACCGCTGAAGAAAAAGACCGGGAGCAGCGACGGCGTCAGAGAACGAGGTCAGGTGAGTGCTGTCAATGTATAACTTTTAATTTGCTCTATTCATGCTGGGGGCCTATAATCTGATTATAAATGTGCAGGGGGACTTTAATCTACTTATATATGTGTAGGGAGAGCTATAATCTACTTATATCTGTGCAGGGGGGAGCTATAATCTACTTATATCTGTGCAGGGGGGGAGCTATAATCTACTTATATCTGTGCAGGGGGGGAGCTATAATCTACTTATATCTGTGCAGGGGGGGAGCTATAATCTACTTATATATGTGCAGGGGGGGGAGATATAATCTACTTATATGTGTGCAGGGGGGAGGTATAATCTACTTATATCTGTGGTGGGGGGGAGCTATAAATCTACTTGTATCTGTGGCAGGGGGGGGAGCTATAATCTATTTATATGTGTGCAGGGGGAGCTAAAATCTACCTATATCTGTGCAGGGGGAGCTATAATCTTCTTATATCTGTGCAGGGGGGAGCTATAATCTCCCTATATACCTGCTGTGGGGCCTATAAGCTATCCATATGTGTGCTGGAGGACCTATAATTTGCCTATATACCTATTGGGGGACCTATAACCTGCCTATATACCTGCTGGGGGACATATAAACTACACACCTACCTACTGGGAGACATATAAAGTATATATCCACCTACTGGGGGACGTATAACTTGCTGGGGGACCCCTATTACCTTCACTGGGGGACGTATAATTTATTGCGTTGTGAAGTCGCTAGTAGTCGTTAAGGCAGTTGTTAAGGCCTCAAGTCGATTGTTAAGAGCTTAGCAATAGACTCCGGGGACTATTGCTGAGGACAGCACAAGCTAGTGTCAGACCTGCTGTTTCCAGCGCTGTATCCCTTATTCTGTAAGATGCTGTAATTTTCGTGTATTTAATGCTCAAATCTGCAGTTTTCAGCCAGAAGTCATTCGAAGAGTCCTTCAGAGTGTCAGTTTTTTTTCAAACCCAGCCAATCGGAGACTAGCTCCGCCCGCCTCAACTGATAAACCTATTACTTTGAATAGGTAGAAACATGTGAATAACTGTCAGTGGGTGGAGCTAGCCTTTGGTGGGCGGGGCTAACACCTGCTCATGAATAAGATTTAAGGGGTAAATGCTCTAAAAATGCTGCATCTTACAAAATAAGGGGCACAGTTCTGGGAACAGCAGGTCTGACACTAGCTTGTGCTGCCCTCAGCAAGGGGGGCACAACCTGTGTGACAGGTTCCCTTTAAGTTGATATTTCTGCCCCCCTAAACTGCTGATTTTAGAGCGTCCTGCAGGGACGTAACTAGAGAAGCCTGGGCCCCATAGCAAACTTTTGGATGGGGTCCCTTACCCCCCCCCCACCCCACCACGAACATTTACCAGAACATGCTGTTAGATTATGTAGATAATACAAGGGGCAAATACCTCCCCATACATCTCCAATATTACCAATAATGCTACTACATATGGACCTGATTATACCACCAGAACAAGACCACAAATTACCACCACAAAGTGACTGAATAATACCCCTACACTATTACTGTCTCCTATCTGTGTCTCCTATCTGAGAGACACAGCTGACCTCCTTAAGAAATTGGAGGGGATTAACATCGAAAGGGATGTATGGTTGGCCTCAGTGGATGTGGAGGCACTGTATAGCAGTATTCCACACCACTGGGTCCTCCATGCCGTGAAATATTTTTTTGGGCATGAGGGGGAGGCAATATGAAAAACACAATAAGATGGTTCTTGAATTGTTGGAATTTGTCCTTACCCATAATTATTTCCTCTTCGGACCCAGGGTCTACCACCAGCTCAGGGGTACCGCTATGGGGAGCCCCTGCGCTCCCACATTTGTGAATCTATTCCTGGGCTGGTGGGAGAGGGCCCTGGTGTTCGGAGAGGAGATGGAGGGATATACCAACAAGATTTTTTTACTGGGGCAGATTCATCGTGACATCTTCGTGCTGTGGCAGGGCACGGAAAACGTCGTTTAGAGAATTCATTCAAGTGTTGAATACCAATGAGATGGGGTTTGAAATTCACATTTGAGATCCATATGTCAGAAATAGCATTTTTGGATCTGAGGATTTTCTGGGATGATTTGGGGCTACTTCAAACATGGATCATCGTAAGAGACGGCTCTAATAGCCTCCTTCGGTGGGATTCATATCACCCTGAAAAGTTAAAGAAAGGTTTTACCAAAAGGTCAGTACCTACGAATACGTAGAAACGCTCCAGAATACAAGACTTTTACCAACAGGCAAATGATCTAAAGGATAGGTTCCTAGAAAGGGGGTATCCTCCCTCATTTTTTAAAAACCTGCGTTTAAAAATGCTCTTAGGAGTGACAGGAACCATCTGTTGAACCTAAAGGGGGCAAGGGATGAAGGAACCCACTTTAGGTTGATAGGCACATATGACAACCGAAACATGAGGTAATGAAGATTCTGCAGAGACATTGGGGTATATTACATTGTGACAAAGATCTATTGATTGTCTCTCTAAAAACCCTCAGGTGACATATAGAAGAGGTAGATCACTAAGGGATAGGTGATTCACAGCCATTATTACTGCACCAAAAACCAACAGGAACTGGTTAGAACGAAAACCCTTGGGCATGTTCAGATGTGGAAGATGCATATTCTGCAACAATTTGTCAGACTAAGGAATTTAAAAAGTTTTGTGACAGGAAAAACCTATGTGATTCGCGTTTCATGAATTGTTGTACCCAAAGGGGGTTGTTTACCTTGCAATTGCAGCTGTTTTTAGACAATATTATAGGTAAAACCACTAGACAATTAAAATACGCATTGGTGAACATTTGGGGTGTGGACATAGACGCGACACTCCCCTTGCCAGGCTGTTTGGTTGGAACATGAGGGAGACCCTCAAAGGGATTACGTTTTTGTGTATGGAGAAAAATAAATTCAACACTAAGAAAGGGAAATCTTGATAAAAATTTACTTTGTAAGGAAAAGGAGTGGACCTTTAGAATGAAAACGGTACAGCCCGGGGGGTCTTAATGAACTCCTATATTTTGGCTGTTTTATTTAAAGAACCCCCTGCTTTATACATCCAACTATTCTCTTGTAATTTTTAGGCTCATAATTTATGCAATGTATATGGGCGAAATAGCTATAGTTATTTGACTAAGGATTGAGGGATTGTTTATATTTTTTGATCCCCAAATTTTTTTATAGTTTTATTTGTTTGAATCTCTAATGATTCATCTATCTAAATGATGCTTATCTATGCCTTATTTAGTATTTCCCCTTTTCCATATCGATTGGTGGATATATTTGGTCCCAATTTAGAATAACATGGGCGGTAGTTGAAACTATAATATACATATTTTACATCTAGTTGAAGTACGCCGAGTGGTGATATAAATGGTATGTTGTATGTTGCGCCTTGACTGTGATGCAGGATTAAGTTGCAAACCCATGCATGCATAAATAACAATATGGAGAGGTGGAATGGCACATGCATTGATGTTCCATATCGGACCCTATAATACTGCCAGGAATGGAGGCAGACGTGGGAACTTGAATAAGGTGCGCGATGGCTGTCGGCGAATGCGCAGATGGATATGGCTGGTAACCATGGTACCGTTAATGCCGGCGCATGCGCAGTAGCGATTTTAGGATGCTGAGTTGTTGGCGCGTACGCGTGGATATGGCTGGTAACTTGGTACCGTTGAAAGCCGGCGCATGCGCAGGAGCGATGTGAGGACGCTGAGTTGTGAGCGCACCTGTGAGTGGTAAGCAGCTAGAACTGTGTCTACATAAGATGGGATACAGGGCATAGTAGCATCAATATATCAAGGAGACTACCATCTTGAGTCAAAGTGACGTCCCCTGTGAGATCCTCCTGATGAACCCAGAAAATGGAGGGGGGAAACGCGTCGAGGATGAGGGTTTGATGTATCTTAAGATGATATCAGATAGATGTATCTTATGTTCCCTACACGGACTGTATATATATATATATAGATAGATAGATAGATAGATATAGATATATATAGATATTTACCCTAACTGTGGAAGAAAACAATTGTGCTGTTCATATCATTTGATCCCCACGGATATTTATTGGTGGAGGGTACTACAGTAACAGGGATAATTGTATGGGGAAGACTCTATATCCACTTAAAGTATAAGAGAATTGGGCTGTTCCTGATCATTGATCCCCTTGAATATTAATTCGGGGGTTTTATCGGAATAGTGAGAACTGTGTCGGGACTTCTAATTAAGTCACTCTTAAATCTTGCATAGACATATATATACGCTAGTGCTTGTGGTGGATTGATAGGGACACAGAAGGAAGATAATAGGGTGAGCCGACAGACTAGGCCGTCCTTATCGGGACGATTACTTGGTCTATCTTAGGATAAGTGTAGGGAAGTTAGGTAGGGATAGTGTGCATATGTTGATTAGTGTAGTCTTTATAGGTGGTACTGTATTTTTTATGGATATTTATTAAAAGTTATATTTTAGAGATTGGATTTGTTTAGTCTTGGTCAGTGATTAGTTGTTCCAAATCCATACAGATACTTAATTTTCTAAAAAGGAATTTTTCTGTGACTTTATATACTAGTGTACACAGGCTCTGCAGACTGTATATAACCACCATACAGTGACCATATTGTAGTAGACACCAGTGTACACAGGCTCTGCAGACTATATATAACCAGCATACAGTGACCATATTGTAGTAGACACCAGTGTACACAGCCTGTGCAGACATATGTGATTAAAGTGTAGTTACATCTTGTGACTCACAGGTGACGTTTCTCTGACGAGTCGTTGACTTTGCCTTTTTTGACTTGTCCCTGGAGATTTAGACACAAATATCTTAGAATCCTCACTTTTTCAGCACCTCACTCCCTGCCCCCAGGCTATGTGAGGTCCATTAAGGCAGGCAGGGTTTAGATAGGCCAGGTTTAGGTAGGCAATAGGGTCCCCATATAGGCAAGGTTTAGGTAGCTATAGGGCCCCATATAGGCAGTCAAGCATCGTTTAGGTAGAGTATAGGGCCCCATATAGACAGGCAGGGTTTAGGTAGCTATAGGGCCCATATAGATAGGCAGGTAGGCTATAGTGGCCCCATACAGGTAGGCAGGGAATAGGGTAGGCTATAGTGGACATATATATATATAGACAGGAAGGGCATAGGGTAGGCTATAGGGGATATATATAGGCTGGCCAGGGCTTGGGTAGGGAAGCATATATAGGGAAGGCAGGGCTGTGGGGGCTCTATAGGGGTATTATGCTAGGCAGACAGGGCTATAGGGGCTATATATAGATAGGCAGGGCTTTGGGGGCTATTGGGGCTATATATAGGCAGGCTGGGCTATAGGGGCTAGATATAAGCAGACAGGGCTCTAGGGGCTAGATATAGGTAGGTAGGGCTTTGGGGGGCTATAGGGGCCAATATATAGGCAGGCAGGGCTTTGGGGGCTATAGGGGCTAGATATAGGCAGGCAGGGCTATAGGGGACAATATATAGGCAGACAGGGCTATAGGGGCTAGATATAGGCAGACAGGGCTATAGGGGCCAATGTATAGGCAGGCAGGGCTATAGGGGCCAATGAATAGGCAGGCAGGGCTATAGGGGCCAATGAATAGGCAGACAGGGCTATAGGGGCCAATATATAGACAGGCAGGGTTATAGGGGCCAATAAGTAGGCAGGCAGGGCTATAGGGGCCAATATGTAGGCAGGCAGGGTTATAGGGGCCAATATGTAGGCAGGGCTATAGGGGCCAATATGTAGGCAGGCAGGGCTATAGGGGCCAATATGTAGACAGGCAGGGTTAAAGGGGTCAGTATGTAGGCAGGCAGGGTTATAGGGGCCAATATGTAGGCAGGCAGGGTTATAGGGGCCAATATGTAGGCAGGGCTATAGGGGCAAATATGTAGGCAGCAGGGGCTATAGGGCCAATATATAGGGACAGGCAGGGCTTTTGGGGTGGCTATAGGGGCTAAGATATAGGGGCAGGGCTATAGGGGCCCCAATATATAGGCAGACAGGGCTATAGGGGCCAATGTATAGGCAGGCAGGGCTATAGGGGCCAATGTATAGGCAGGAAGGGCTACAGGGGCCAATATATAGGCAGGCAGGCAGCGGCTATAGGGGGCCCAATGTATAGGCAGGCAGGGCTATATGGGCCAATAGATAGGCAGGCAGGGTTATAGGGGCCAATAAGTAGGCAGGCAGGCTTATAGGGGCCAATATGTAGACAGGCAGGGTTAAAGGGGCCAATATGTAGGCAGGCAGGGCTATAGGGGCCAATATGTAGACAGGCAGGGTTATAGGGGCCAATATGTAGGCAGGCAGGGCTATAGGGGCCAATATGTAGGCAGGCAGGGCTTTAGGGACCAATATATAGGCAGGCAGGGGGCTTCATTAGTATTCATTAGTACTTACTCTACTTCTCTCGACTCCCTTCAATGTGATGCCCGCCCGCAGCGGCCAGCCCATGTCTGTGCTAGGTCGCAGGCTGCGCAATGATGTGACGTCATCGCGCAGCCCACGTCAGCACTGTGAGCCAGCACAGGCTGATTAGCAGAGTGGAGCCGCTCTGCTCTGCTAATACCGGCCAGTCCTGCATTTGAGCGCTCGGGCCGGAGGGCCCGGGCGTTCAGAGATAGGAAGCGCCGGGCCCCGCAGCTCCGCATCCGCCGGCAGTGAACTACCATGTTTACTAACGGCAGGCGCAGGAGCCGAACCACCGGGGCAGCAAACGCCAGGACCCCTAAGAGCACGGGCCCCAGGGCAGCTGCTACATCTCTCCTCCCCAGGAACGTCCAGGAGACACCTGCAAATAGGCGAGATTTTCCAGACTCCTGGAAGAGCCAGCGAGTCTACCGAAGCCGACAGCTAAAATGTCTGCTGGCTGCTATTTAAATAGGAGTGGCACCCGGGAACATGAGACACTGCCCTGAAGTCATTGAATGCAGAGAGAGGGGCTGCCCCCACAGCTAGACTGTAGTTATACATAGTCTTTCTGGTACATGTGCTGAGGGAGAGGTAAATGCTACTCCCTTCCTGCTTCCTCCCTATTGTAGTGGAAAGCTCGATGATGTGTTGATTTACCATCCAGGAAAGCTGGGTGGTGCCCCATCCTATGCTCCATAGGCTACTCAGCCTATGTACGTGCGGCATGTTTCTGTATATTTGAGGGTTTCCTTTTTTAACTATATTTGATTTCATGGACTACGTTGGACTGGGGTTGGATTTATTTCTTTAAAATAATGGGTTGTAATTAGGGAGTGTTTGTTTAAATAAAGTGTTTTTGTGTTGGGTCAATGTTTTTTTTCTTTTTACTCCTTCATTCTGTTGATCGTAATGGCGACTTTTAACAGATACCTTCTCATTACTATTGCTGGGGCTCGGTGTTAGCCAGGGGTCTTTGTTGTCACCCCAACGCTGACACTACTAACCTAGCCCAGTACCAAATGCAATACTGGGAAGAGCCAGGTAACCGTCGGAAGCGGACCATCTAATGTAATGATCTGATTCTCAGGCTGCAGCTATTGGTTTTTAGTTGGATGGTTTTGAGAAATGTGTGGGAGAGGAATCCAATGTTGTTGTTTTTTTTTTAGTAATTTGTTACTTTTTAGAGTTTCAATCAAAAATTTATGTGGGCACCCCATTTTTTATAACCAGCCAAGGTACAACTGACGGCTTCAGCCTGATATTATCATGATATTGGATACCATCATGGATATTGGGCCCTTTTTTGCCTATTACAATAGCTCACAGTCACCCCAGAAGTAGATCACCACATTAGATGGTGTTCTTCTGATGGTAACCCAATACTTCCCAGTATCCTTTATGTGTTGGGTCCTGGAGTGAGATAGTGAGAGGAGGTAGGGGACAACTATGGTTTGACAAAAAATACTGTTACCTCACACCAACCCTCAGTGATAGTAATAAAAAGCTATCTGTATGGACTTTCGAATAATATGGTAAAAACAACACCCCAATACAAAACTAAAAAAAAAATATTCCTTCCGAACATATAACAACAACAAAAATAATAATATAACAAAAAAAGAGATTGTACATAATATAAATGTTGATCAGTATTGATATGAGATATCCTGTCTGATATTTAAGTCATGGGGTGTGCATGTCCCTAGACTAAAAATCCACCACGCTTCACGTGAGTGTAGCTTTTTCAGCATACACCTCCTCTGGGTGAGCGGTGGATTTTTCTATGGCTGCTACCGAAAATTGATTCATATTCCTTTGATGAAAATTTGAAATGTGTTTTGAAACTGCTGATGACTTGAAGGTGTCAGATCTGGATGCTTACGATAGATGCCTCCAGATCCGCACCTTCCTCTTACCTCTTTCTATAGTACTTTTTTGATGGATTCTTTGACATATAGAATTGGTAAATGTGTCTTAATGATGTCAGTAACCTGCTTAAATTGTCTACTGTAATTAGTGGGAAAAGCAATAGAATAGAAAATAGAGTTTTTTTGAGGACACTGTTTAGATTTTTTCAACAAATTAGACCCACTTTCTTTTTTGCTCTAGTCAAGGTTATGTCTGAGTAACCTCTGTCTCGACATTCACGTGCCATTTATTGTTGATGCGCAAATTCAATTGGGATATTGGTCATGACATGGCTGGGATGACATGAATTTGCCTTCAGGATAGAATTGCGTGCTGTGGATTTCCTGTAAGGTCTAACCTCAACTGTAGCTTCCCCATGTCCAATTAAGGTAACATCTAAATAGTTTATAGCAACCTCACTATCAAAAGATGTAAATCTAAGATTCATAGAATTACTGTTGATAGAAGTAACAAAATTGGACACGGAGGAGTCACCCCCCATCCATATAAAAAGCAGGTTGTGAATACAACACTAAAAACACTTAAAGGGGTTTTGCCATGATGTAATGTTGATGTGGGATCCTCCAAAATGGGTATTTAATCACTTTTCTAAATATATGTGATTACAAAATTGCAGTTTGGGAGAGAGCTACAGGCTGCCTTACCTGCCCTTAGTTACTTCAAGCTTCTATTAGATACGCCCTGAAAAGAGTCGGGCCCGGGCTTGCGCAGAGAAAGCTTCTTATCTGTGGGGACTGAGCTGCAAAAAGCTTTCAAGGCACCGGGTAGAATATGTTGTTTTTTGTTACAGAATCCATAGTTGTAGGTGATTATTGGTAGATCCTGCTTTTCTGATGCAGGAACATGAATAAGCTTTCAAGCTGCTGTGGAGAAAGCTGTTGTCTTTTGTATACAGAATCCATAAGTTGAAGTATGATTATTTGAGTGAGCATTTCACATTTCACATTTTCACATATCACATTTCTTATGCAGCTCTGTGCTCCGGGTGTGTGTCTCTTTCTGAGCTCCGTGGCTTGTTTACATTTGCTTCTTAGCAGATAAGGCACGTCCTGGCAAAACCCCTTTAACTTACATAAGCACTCCTCAACAACCCTTGACAGAAACACTACATAAAACATGGCAATACTATACTCCATCCCCAAAATTATGTTTTGTGGTGTAGTGGCAACACAAAGTGTAAACCCCTCCTTACACCCCGTAAATACCCCACCTCCACTTATAACCCCATGTGGAGTTTGTACAGAGGTTGAGAGCAGGTTAGAAGGTGGGAATTCTAAGATATTTGTGTAGAAAATTCTGCAGAGTCGAGTAGTGACCAGGAAAAATCATTATGTCAGCAGTGACAGCGGTCTGGACTTTAACTGCACTCCAATCGCTTATACTGTCTGCAGAGAACCTGTGTACAACTGGTAACTACTACTATATTGTCACTGTATGATGGTAACTAGTGTTGAGCGATTATGATCGACACAGTTGAAATCGGCATGGTTTTTATGGTGATCGGATTTTTTCGATCACGCGATTTTAGGTGAAACTGGCTAATCTTATTACCGCCATTTTTGCGCTTCCTGTTTATTTTGCGGCAGAAATCAGCTTACAGAATAGAGCAGGGTGAGCTGGGATGTGTATGGTTGCGATTGGCTGGAAAAATCACATGACCTGTTCTGCCTCAGTGTGTGTCTGTGTATCATAGGAGTTTGGAGTGGGGCTCGGTCTCTGTTAAAAAAGATCAGCGAAACTGTTCTATTTGTTCACACAGATAGCTATGCTTTTTTGCTATGAAATTTTAAAATTAGGTAGATTTTGAGATTTGCAGATTTTAGTAACTTAGGCAGAGAATTTTAAAGGACCATCTAGCCCTGTACAGTCGCGAGGGAGGAAGAGGGGTAGGGGGCCGGAGGCTGCGGGGGAACACAGACAGACAGACAGGCTCTTTAAAGGAGAGTGGATATTGTGCAGCCCAGACTTTGTTTAGACCCTGCATTGGAAGGGTTTTTATTAACAGTTTTCTGTTGAATATTACTTTATGTTTGTGCAGCCTGAACTTATATTAGGTTTCAGTTTTCTTTTTTAGTAACTACAGGTGTATTTGATAGGGGCAAACTCAAAATTTTATTATCCGTATACATTTCAGATAGGTGTTTTTTCACTTTGGCGCAGGCCAGCTTTGTTCATTGAGGCACCTTGCACTTAAATTTGAATACAGCAATTTTGTAGTCACCGCCGGTGTATTTGATAGGTGCAAAAAAAACCTTATATTATCCGTATACATTTCAGATAGGTGTTCATTTCACTTTGGCGCAGTCCAGCTTTGTTAATTGAGGCACCTTGCACTTAAATTTGAATACAGCAATTTTGTAGTCACCGCCGGTGTATTAATAGGTGCAAAAAATTCCGTTTGTTATCCGAATAGTTTTTAAACAGCTGTATTGCACGTGATGCGGCCCTAGTTTTTTCAAATAGCCACGTTGTACGACAATTCTGATAGAAAAATTTTCTAGCAACTGTTCTCGTTTGTCATTGCTGCAAAAAACATAATTTCTCATCCATCTAACTTCTGAATAGTTTTATTGGGCTCATTGAATCTCAGTTTTGCGCAGATAGCGCACTTGATCGTTTTCAACAAAATGACATACATTTCCTAGTCCTACTGGGCAGTTGTAAATCCCTGGGACTGAAGGAAGAACACTGTTGATTTTGTCTTACGGTTCTTCCACCAGACCGCATTTCACAGGAATTCGCTAGAAACATTTCAGTTTCTAATCCTAGTTGGCTGTAGGAAATCAGAGGGATTTGAGAATAGCTGTGATTTGCCGTCTTTTAATAAGAGACTTTCCAAAACTCTTCCATACCTTCTCAAATTTTTATTTTTGTGAACATGGAGCGAAATGCAGGTGGTAAGCGAGCAAAGAGGGGGGTAGGTAGGACATGGAGGTAGAGGTAGGAGAGAAGGTGCTCCATCCAGTGCTGGTGACAACACGCATGCCAGCGGATCGTCGGTTGCAGGACCGTCAGGTCTGTCATCGCTGGGTCAAGGCCCTGTGAATCTCAGTAACGAACAGCGTCGCAATCTGTTCTTCAGTGGTTAATGCAACCTGCATCCAGCAGTTTACCTCCTCGTCCTCCCAGTCACGGCCACAGATGTCGTCATCCAGCATCATCGCATCCGTCCAACATGAAGCGAAGGCAGCCCAAATGTCAACTGGTGTACCCACCACTGTGGATAATCCATTTTCTAAAGACCTCTTTGATGAAAAAAATGCGGTTGGGTCAGAAACATGTTAAAAGATCAAGAGGCCAAAGAAGAATGTTTTTGTCTGCTCTGACGCCCATTTTACTGATGCCATCAGAGGAGGAAAAGGGAAGCCGGTCAATCAGCAAAAATCCCGGGCGTTCGGCAATACCTTGCAGTGCCTCTTGCTTGTAGCCCGCAGCTCCTGGATGAAGAATGTCAGGACGACCAAGTCACCTTTGTTGATGATGACAACATTGCGGATCCATCGTAGTCTTTTCCCAGAATATGCTTGCGTCGCTTCATCACTGGACGAGGAGGAACGATGGGGTAGTGTCAATACGGGTCCCGCCTCAAAAAGGGAGAGGCGGTCACAGAAGCCCGCTGATATGATTCGCCAGCCACGGTCGCGGAAACCCCGCTCCTCGCTATCACCCGTAAAAAAAAGGTCCAGGACCTCTCAATCCTGGGCCTTCTTTGAGCAAGCCTCTGATTCACCCAGCGATGTCATAGCCGCCTTTGCCGTAAACGCATCAAGTAGAGGCAAGAACTTAGGGGGTTTAACCACCACCAACATGTCTAGTCACATGCAGCGAATGCATGGGGTTGAAATGGAGCAAAACACTTGGCCAAAAAAGGCCACACCGATGCCGGGCTTCCAAACACGGTCACACCCTCTGTCCCCGCCTCCTCCTCCTCCACCACCCCAAGCGTTCCTCAGCTGCCCATGTCTCTCAGAGTCATGATCAGGGATCAGCCTCCGCTTCATCCACCAACCGTCCCCCGAGTACACCACACCCCCAGAGACCATCCTACCCCTTTTCCTTCCGCCAGTTTGACGACCTGCACGCCGTACAGCGGCCAGTCTAGCAGCCAGCCTTCTGTCTTCCGGGTTTTTGGGAGCAGAAGAAACACTTTAACCCAAACCATCCCAAAGCCAAAAGCCTGAATGTCGGCATTGCCGGGCTTTTGCATTGGAAATGTTGCCTTTCCGTCTGGTGGACACAGATGGGTTCTCCCACGTCATGGCCCTTGCCTGCCCCCAATACCAGATGCCGAGCAGGAAATTCTTTGCCAGAAAAAGCCGTCCTGCCCTGGCCACCCTTGTTTCATCTAAAATTTCAAGCGCGTTGTCTGCATCTGTGCCCGGGAAAAGTCCATCTGACCACCGACACATGGACTAGTAAGCACGGCCAAGGCCGCTATATGTCTGTGACAGCTCACTGGGTGGGCTGGGTGGAATGTCTCTGGTGGTGACGGTGGCTCTCAGGCTCGGCGCACGCTCTTCAAAACCGCAGGGATGGTGCAGGGCTCTTTCCCCAAGGTCCTCTGGTGGAAACCCACGTGCCCAGAGAAACCAGGCTGTGTTGAAATTAATCTGTTTTGGGAGACCGTCCACACACAGGTCAGGAGTTTGTGGACGGATCTCTGCAACGAGACCGAGCGCTGGTGGGTGACAAGAACCTTGTGCCAGGCAAGGTGGTGTGCGATAACGGTCGAAATCTGCTGGCCACCTTAAGATCGGTAGGCTGGAGCACACCCTTTGCCTGGCACATGTCATGAACCTCGTTGTCCAGAAATTTCTAAAGCGCTACTCGAGTCTGGACTGCCTGCTGAGGAGGCTCGAGGTCTGAGTTCGCACTTCCGCCGTTCGAAACCTGCTTGTCCCGCCTGGCTGCGTTGCGGGTCAGCTCGGCCTCCCGTCAACCGTTCATTGATGACGTGGCAACACGCTGGAATTCCACCCTCCACATGCTCCAGCGATTGTGGGAGCAGCGCAATGCCATTACGCAGTACGAAGTGACACATGGCCTGACAACCCCGGGGTGCGGACCTGGGGTGTTGAGCCACCGAGAGTGGCAGGTGAAAGAGCTCTGCACCATCCTTCCCAGTTTTGAAGAAGCCCCCAAAATGGTCAGTGCGGACAATGCCCTTGTCAGCATGACCATTGTGGTAAACTTAGTTCTGGAACGATCGTTGGACACTCTGAAACATCAGGTCCACCAGCGACAGAGGAGGAGACGGACACAGATGCGGACACGGAGCCTTTCTCTCGTCGAATCCCGAGGCCCGACAGTTTCAAAATTTTTTATCGGTCTTCATAGGCAGTGGTTCGGGGTCCGGGGCTAGTGAAAGGGCAGCGCCTCAGCTCTCAGGGTGCATCATCTGGGGCAAGTCAGGGCTGTGTTGAAGCTGTCCCGGGGAAAGCGGAGAGGAGGTTTTCCCTAGACACCGACTTCCCGACGTCCCTGCCTTGGAAAGGGGTTTGGGCCGAATTTGAGGCGGAGGAGGAAGATGAGGAAGATCAGTTTGCTAGTGCTCCTCGCCCCAGAGGCTTGGGAAATAAAGGGCTCCATCTCTCACATGAGTGTTTGGGAAGCTCCATTTCCTCCATCATCATCCTCGCTTTAAAGGGCCCATCAAAATGAACAACAGTTACTGGGTGGCCACACTCCTGGCCCCCCCGGGTACAAAACAAACTCACACTTTCCTTCCACCCACCCAAATAGAGCTAAATGCGGGAAATGGAGACCTTGCTGATTGATCAACGGGAAACATCTGTTGCTCTGCTTCACGTTCTTCAAATGTCACGGTGGAACAACGTCAGGACGTGACAGCAGTAGAGTGCCAAGTAGCCGTAGCGGCAGGCAGCAGGACAAGGTGGCAGAAGCCTAATGGGTGACCTTTGGCAATTTTAAATTTTTACCACCTCACCAACGCATGCAATGCAGGGCACATATACAACACACAGAGACCAGTTAAGATCATGGTGAAACGACTATCTGCGTCTCAAAAACCGATGTTTTTGTATGTGTTCCGGACCCAATTGACTTCTGGTATCCAGAATGATGAATGGCCCAAGCTCGCTCGCCATGCCATAGAGGGGTTGTCCCGCCAGCACCAGCGTCATATCTGAGCAGACCTTCAGACAGCTGGAGGAGTCATTACAGACAAAACGCATCCGGCTTTCCACAGATAATGTTGATCGTTTGACATTCATCAAGATGAATCAGGCATGGATCTTGATGATGTTGTGGCCCCAATTGCGAGGTCACCGATTAGTTGCCCGGGCAACTTCACATTCCTCTTCAAACAGAAATGTCCTCTTGAAACCTTTTTTTTTAAATGATCATTTCTTACTGCAATTTTATTCTCAGTTCCCAAAAGATCATTTTGCTGGTTTTGCGGTGTTGAGACTGTAAAAGACACCAAGGTTTCATGACAAAACCGTATTCCATTTACTCACTTTATCTTTTGAATTTTTCGCATTGTCAATGGTTCTAAGGTCATGTTTTCTGTGAGATACAGCTATAATTATGGTCCTTTGGAACAGAAATGTGGCTTCTAAGTGGCAATTTTTCCTCCAATTTTAACAGGGCTGAGATCACATTTTTATAATTTTTTGGGGTCATGGTGCTGCGAGATACGCTAAATCATGGTCCTTTGGAACAAGAAATGGGCTTCTAAGTGGCATTTCTCCTCACAATTTTTAACGTGGTGGAAGTTATTTTTAATTTTTTGGGGTATGTTGCTTTGAAATTTCAGCATTACACAGGTCCTATTCTAAAAAATATTGTTTCTAACAGACATTTTTTCATCACAAAAGTCAAAAGTGGCTCAAGGGTCATGTATTGAATTTTTGGGGGCATTTGCGGTGAAATGCAGCTAGACTACATGTCCTATTATTAAAAAAAATTGTGGTTTCTAACAGACATTTGTTTCTTCACAATTGTCAAGAGTGGCTCAAGGGTGATGGTGCGTCAGAAACAGGAATAGGTAGGACACTGTTAATGGACACATATGCAAAATGACTTGTTTTTGCAAGATCTTTAACATATCTAGCAATTCCGTAGTGAGGACAACCCATTTAATACAATAAAAAAAAGAGAAACAAAGATGTGGTGGGATTCCATACTATTTTAAAAATATGTTTTCTAGAATTAAATACTAAAAAACTTGCATGTACAAAAAAGCTGATACAAATATTCCTCTAATTGTACAAGGGAGTACGAAGATTGAAAAGAGGTTACCAGGACAGGGAAATCAATTCCAGTGAAAATAAAATGGGTTGAAAGCCTTCCGCACTTTTTAAATCGGGGGTCATGCAGGTTTGGGACTCAGCTGTGCCGGAAGGTTAGTCAATGTCCAGTGAAACTAAAATGGTGGTTGAAAGACTTCTTTTTCCGGCACTTTTTAAAACTGGGGGTCATGCAGGTTTGGGGTCATGGTGGCCCGGACAGTAGTCAATGTCCTGAAATTAAAATGGGGTGAAAGACTCCTTTTCCCGGCACTTTTTAAATGGGGGCATTTCAGTTGGGCATCAGCTGTGGCCAGGACAGGTATAGCAATGTCGTGAAATAAAATGGTGGTTGAAAAGACTCCTTCTTCCCGCACTTTTTAAATCTGGGGGTCATGAGGTTTGGGGCTCATGCTGTGTAGGACGGGATAGTCTATGTCAGTGAACTAAATGTGGTAAGATCCTTTTCCGGGACTTTTAATTGGGGTCATGAGGTTTGGACATGCGTGGCCCCGGACAGGTATAGTCAATGTCCAGTGAAACTAAAATGGTGGTTGAAAGACTCCTTCTTTCCCGCACTTTTTAATCTGGGACATGAGGTTTGGGTAATGCTGTGGTCGGACAGGAAGTCTTGTCCAGTGAAACTAAATGGGTTTAAAGCTCCTTTTCGCACTTTTTAATCTGGGTCATGCAGGTTTGGGGCCTGCTGCATTTCCCGGACAGGTATAGTCAATGTCCCCGTTCAAGTAAAATGATGGTTCAAATCATATGCCTTCTGGCACTTTTTAATTTGGGGGGTCATGCAGGTTTAAGGGTATGTGTGGTCAAGACAGGATAGTGAATGGGCTGTGATTTTTTTTTTGTTGGCTTTTATAACCTAAGTGTGTTGCCTAAGATGTAGCACGTATCCAGTTTACTGTTGTGGATGTTAATTCCAGCTTCTCCAGCCCTGTTTGGGTGTAAGAATGAAGGTGTTTTTCCTCTCCCATAGACTTTAATGGTGATCGGCGATAATCTAAATTTTCGACTATCGGAAATCGTCTTGATAATTGCCGATATCGACTATCGACCCGATGACGATAGTCAACATAATCGCTCATCACTAATGGTAACATTGGCGGTATAATTCAGACATTATATGGTGGTAAAATGTGGTCAGGGTGTGGCGGTATTTTTTGTTCCTTGTATATTGATATTGACCATGGCATACTGATCACTAACAATTTGTTGATATTTGTTCCTTGTATAGTGTTATTAATTGGTAGCTGCATGATCATTATTTGGAGTTATCATCCATAGAAATAGTTATTTGTATGTATCTGTTTATATAAAGATATTGTTTTATATAAATATGTCCTAATAGACCCAAGTAACGCAATTGTTGTTTTGATGATGGCTGCTGGAGGAAACTGGCAGTAACTGTTGGGAGGTATATTAGGCACTGAAAGAGACAGGGCCTAATAGTCTACCAGTAGCAGGCATTAATACTCACTTCTATTCCTACCTCCTAATGGCTAATTTCCTGCCACACATCTTCTCTGGCACGAGAGGAAAGTTGATGTAGTGTCTTCCAGCTTTCTTGAATGCTAAATAAGCTATTTAATATCCAGGAAAGCGGGGTAATGCCGCATCCTCCAATTAGCCTTCTTCCAGAGCTGTTAAACAGTTGCATCAAGTGGGTATGGCTTGCGTAAAAGAGGCATGTCATGTAAAAGGGGTGTGTTTTATGCTAAATTTTAGGGTGGCATGAGCAGTGAGCCACAACTCTGAATCTACCTAAAGGCCACTTTCAACAGTTGGCAAGTATGACCTACTGTACAGCAGAGTCAGAATGCCAACTCTCAGCTCTATAATATAACCTTTATATTTTTTTCAAACTTTTTTTGCATCTCCCATAGACATTAACAAAAAACAAAACAAATGCACAGTCACCTCTCAATTTGTTGAAAACGAATGCAGTAAGGGAAATTCAGTGATTTCAAATGATAGGACAAAATTGACACTGTAAGAAATGTATTATTTTCATTTGATATACTTTATGTCTAAAGTAGATATGCAGTAATATTTTGATAATATTTTATAGTGCAATTTTCAAATTAGAGGTCATGTATTGTATCTAGCTAATATCCTAGAAACTATGTAAATTTCTCATCTAATCCAGGAAGCCCAGATTTTGCTATTCATGGGCCTGTTTATGTCATGTGATCTTATGTTTTCTGGTTATCATTACACTGTCGTAACACACCAGATTTATTGCAGAAATATCTGTGACTATGTCAGAAACCTGGAGAGGGCTTGCAGCAGAAACAACAATAGTATGGATAGAACTGATTTTCCATGTGTAAATATACCCAAACTCAATATAGACTTTTTTAATAGAACATCTGTTCTCATTGAGTAGTCTGTTTAGTTCTTGCTAATTTTCTTTTGCAAAGAATTCACATGTGAATTACTAACAAAATGACCACACTTTAAATGGGTGAATATGGTGTGACTGTAGATGTTGGGGCAGAAACATTCAAAATGTAATTAAACATAATCTAACATTAACCAATCAGCCTGCCCATACTAGTAGCTCAGAATGCTTTCATGAGACCCAAAGTGAATGTCTGTCATTGACTAACTTGATTGGTGCTCACAGCAAACAACAGATATACACTCACCGGCCACTTTATTAGGTACACCTGTCCAACTGCTCGTTAACACTTAATTCTAATCAGCCAATCACATGTTCGGCAACTCAGTGCATTTAGCATGTATGACATGGTCAAGACAATCTCCTGCAGTTCAAACCGAGCATCATATGGGTGAAGAAAGGTGATTTGAGTGCCTTTGAACTTGGCATGGTGTTGGTCCAGAAGGGCTGGTCGAGTATTTCAGAAACTGCTGATCTCCGGGATTTTCACTCACAACCATCTCAAGGTTTACAGAGAAGGTCCAAAAAGAAAAAACATCCAGTGAGCGGCACAGTCCTGGGCGGAAATGCCTTGTTGATGCCAGAGGTCAAAGGAGAATGTGCAACTGGTTCGAGCTGATAGAAAGGCAACAGTGACTCAAATACCACCGTTTACATACCAAGGTAGGCAGAAGAGCATCTCTGAACGCACAGTACGGCGAACTTTGAGGCAGATGGGCTACAGCAGCAGAAGACCACACCGGGTGCCACTCCTTTCAGCTAAGAACAGGAAACTGAGGCTCCAATTTGCCCAAGCTCATCGAAATTGGACAGTAGAAGATCGGAAAAACGTTGCCTGGTCTGATGAGTCTCGATTTCTGCTGCGACATTCGGATGGTAGGGTCAGAATTTGGCGTCAACAACATGAAAGCATGGATCCATCCTGCCTTGTATCAACGTTTCAGGCTGGTGGTGGTGGTGTCATGGTGTGGGGAATATTTTCTTGGCACTCTTTGGGCCCTTGGTACCAATTGAGCATCGTTGCAACACCTTGTTGAATCTATGCCACGAAGAATTGAGGCAGTTCTGAAGGCAAAAGGGGGTCCAACCCGTTACTAGCATGGTGTACCTAATAAAGTGGCCGGTGAGTGTATAACCAGGACAATTTAAAGCAGCTCACTGAATAAATATATCTCAGTAAAAATTTGCTAACCTTTACTGATATGCATTAAAAAATGTTCATATATATGTAGTGTAACTATTAGACATAAATATGTCAAAAATTGATACCGAGACCACCTTACATAAACTAAGTCACACTTCACCCGTAAATTTTTAAAATTAAGTATATAGGTCTAAAGCCAAAGACAAAACAATCCCAGGTTTATCACACCACCTCCCAATCTGCAAGAATTAACCATGGAGGATACATAATTATCAGCATGTATATAATAATCAGATCGGATTCTGAAGTCCTCTTGATGGTGTTGATTTCATGTAACAAGATACCTGGAATCCATAAAGGACTACAGTGGGTAGGAAAAAACTATATACCCTGAAATAATTTTGTCTAAAAAGGAGCACCTGTCCCAAAAGGGATGACCTCACCTCTCGTTGGCTCACCCTATTATTAAAGTAACAGCAACAAGTGTACCAGAAACAGCTTGCCGGCAAGGAACGCTGAACTCGGAAATCACCTCAGCCCGGTATGGTTAAAGATAGAAAACGGCGCTTTATTATAACAAATGTAAAAAACAGCAACACATAAGAAAAAGTCACGCTGTGAAGCAGACGCTTTTCGGGCTGAAAAACCCTTGTTCACTACGCAGCACCTGGATCTTCCGTCGTCTATGTGGACATATTACGGCTTTAGGTGAGCCTACATATTCATTTTTGCTATTCACCCTATTATTGTCAATACTGCAGTGTGGTTGTTTAAAGTATATCCCACAAATAAACTGCATTCAAAACATCACACTGTGTCCAAACACTGCATCCCACTTCCCCAGAAAAAGCATTGGCTCGTCAGGGGACAAAAATGATGACAATAAGATGATAACCACCAGAATGTGGTGATAGGTGGTAGCCACATATGTAGTAATGACACAATAAGATGACCTGGTTTCAAATATTAAATCTATCTATGAAGCCTTTTGAGGTGTTTTGGTCAGCAGAAGCACACTGTTGCTGTGCTTTATCTCCAAAATGAATGGTCGGAGGAGACAACCCCTATGAGCCTAGATTTAATGTGGTTCACCAAGCTAGGGTGATGTGAGGGTAACAATGTTTTTTTTTTTTTATATTATAATAAGTCCAACAAAATGTTAACCTATACTTACTATATTGGAGAACTTACAATATTCAAATAAACAAGAGCTAGAACCTCTAGCACCACCCATTGCACTTGACAATTAAATTCAGTCCATTAACCCCTTAAGCCCCAGGCCTGAAAAGTAGTTAATGACCAGAACATTGTTTTTAGTTTTTGCCTCCTTGCGTTTCAACAGTTGTAACCTTTTTATTTTTTCAATGACGCAGTTTTATGAGGCCTCATTTTATTTGAAACAAGTTGTACTTTACGGGGGAATAGTTTAAGTTCACTTAAAAATAATTGCAGAATTTATTTATTTTTTACACCATTCACATTTCGCACTTAATAACTTGTTAGAATAATTCTACAGGTTATTACAGCCGTGTGGCTACCTAATATGTGTAGGTTTTTTTTGTGTGTGTAAAATATGCACAATTATTTTTTATTAAATATTTATTTTTAGTTTATTCTTTTTTTTTATTCTTTTTTTACACTTTTTATGTTTTTTACTTTTTTTAAAAAAAAAATCCCATAAAGGGAGAACTGTTACATTTTTTTTTTACACTTCGTAATGTATTAGCATATTCATATGTGCTAATATATTATAAACTGTGTCAGTTTGACACAGGCAGTGATCAGGACAGCACACAGTCTGCCCTGGTCACTGGCTTATTACACAGACAGCTGTGGGGCCACTTTAGGTCCCTAGGGCTGACTGTGCAGCCATTCCCCGGGCTCTGTCGGGTCACCGGGTGTTCCGACCACCTGACAGAGCAGGGAAACCTTTTGATTGCGCTGCGGTGACGATCTGCCGCAATCAAAGGGTTAAAGCACCGGTGTGCAGGAGTTCCGCCACTTCCCAGTGCTCGCAGGAGATGCTCTGGGATCAGTGCTGTGTAGTACAGCTCCGATCCTAGTGCTGCTGCTGCGCCCGGGCGCTGCAAACGCTTAAGTCTGCAGCGACGCCAACAGATGTCACTGTAGACGAACGACCCGCACCAGCCGACGTCAAAAGTCAGTGGGCGGTCGTTGAGGGGTTAAAGAGCCTTGAAACATGAATGAGGATTTGAAGTCATGCCAAAGACAGAAGGTTCAGGCTGTTTTCCGCTCTTAGATGCAGAGTAACTTTCTGGCTGGATGACCTGCACTGAAGAGAGGCACATATCAAACAGATGTCTGCCGATCACTATCCAAAAATATCAGACTTTCCGCTACCTTACTAGTTTCAAATGCAACCCGAAAACCCATCTCTTCAGCTTGCAACCTCCAAAAACCCTTCTGCCGTTACACCATAATATACACAGCTCTGTTCTTCACCTTCTGGATCCCCCTTCTCCATTGCTTCTATCATACTGCACAAAAAGAACCATTCTGTTCATTAAGGTAGCATGTCGGATAATATATTACAATACTGGTGTACATGAATTTTCCAGATAAATAAAGACAGAAAAACTCATACATTTTAATACATTACTAGTTCTACACTGAACAATCACAGTTGAAATAATATTGATGCATTTTATTTAGCCCTCATGGTCCACCAGACGAACTACTCTCCAAAATGGCTTATTACACGTGAAACCAGTGTTCTCATTTCTGACGTGTATTGTCTCCAGCTCAAATGCAGACTCCTTTGGAACATTTTGATTTCATGCAAGACAACTGGAAAATCCCGAATCAGTACAAAAATAAAGTGATATACACAGTAACAGCTCATCTCCAGCTCAAAAAGGTCCCAGGAAACAGAGACATCTATACCTCAGACACCAGACCTAGGTTTCCACGAGGAACAGAACTTGTCTTACCCCCAAATAAAAGAATGTTCAGGAAATAAAATCTTAGGATAATATTGAGCAGGCCAACCGTACCAAAAAGAGGAAGAGAATAACCTGTAATTGCACATCTGCTGATTCATCGTATGCGGTAGTGTTATTCAATTATCAGATAATAGTTAAAAAATAGCACATAAATGATAGTACATAGTGTGATTAGAAACACAATTGTTCTTGTTACTCAAACTGAAAGACCCCCTTATAGATCTTTGACTCACTTAATTGTGGATCAAGACAAACCGTCTCTCATGTGAAATGTAACAATCTGCAGAGAAACCCCCTTATGATGAGCACAGATGGACAGACAATCTCTATTGAATGTCACATCAGCTTTTGTATTTTCTGAGTGGCAGTTTGTAAAATGAGATTAAACTTACTGCTTGTCTTCCGGTTTAATAACAGATGGGTCTGTAAGATTTTCTCCAACACCTGTAGGTAAAGCAAAAAAAAATAAAAAAATGAGTATCTATCTATCTATCTCTGTCATACAAACTAAATGAAAACATTCCAATCTATTTAATTACCACCCCATATATTTTCCTCTTTATTTCAATTAATTCACCTGGTATTCATACGTAAAGCACTAAAATGACAGTGTTGCATTGTGCCAAAATTGTACAGTGAATATTTAGAATACTATTGCAAAAATCCTTGCCAAAAACTGAGAACTACTTGGCATTTTACTGATTTTAAAGCTCACAAGCTCATTGAATTATATCTACAAATTATAAATGAGCTGCTCAAGTGAATTGAAATAGCTTAAAGAAAGTAGTTATATTTTGATATATTTTATGTACAGATTTTAAATCACAAAATTTCACTGGTCTTCAGTCACTAAATTGTGTTGTTCTGATACAAAGCTTCTTAGACAATAGATGGCTTGCAAGAGAGATTGTGAACAGTGAATCATTGTAGAAAGCCACACTGGGTTTAAATATGGAAAGCCTGATAAAGCTGCCATAGTATAAAATCCTTTAAAGAGAGACAGAGACATCTGCTGTATATTTGAGGTAAATCCAGTATGGAATTTTACATGTGAAAGTTGATGGTTTCAAAACTTTTGCTGACAATGAATGCATAATGTAGTTTTATACAAAAAATAATATGTTATTTACCACAAATTTTATGCAAGGTAATATAAAACTATTACAATAAATATAATATACACCAGCTAAACAATCAACCTCATTGCTACATTTTGTTCAAGTAAAAAAAATACCCAAGTTCCAGTGTTCCCGACAGGCAACTGTTCTACAATATCTGGGTCACATAAAGTTGAAAGTGTGAAATAGCGATGAAACATTATAGCCCTTTTTAAGATTCCCAGAGAAAAGATGATCATGCAGGGTTCCACTGCTATTGGTCAGATCTCAGTACCATGGATCACAGTTTACTTTTTTTATGATACAGATGTGGCAGATTTGTTAGGCAAAGAAGTCATGCTAGATACTAAAGGCAAAGGTTTACATATTGTGGGGTTTGTGGACAAAGAGTACATTTACTATGGCAATTGTACCAGAATTCTGGTGCATTTACTACATGACTTAAATAGTTTTTAGACATTTATGCCACGCGTTCGACAAGATGGACGTGACTTAAATTTTGACAACATGCACCAAAATTTTGGTTGCGTTATTGCCACCAAACACTAAGCCATGTAATAAGTGGTATTTGGTTAGATAGTGTCTAAACATGCACCAGGTTTATCATACAGCATGAGCCACTGTGATAAATCTGGTGCAGTTTTACACTAGTCTAAGTTCACACTAAATATTATACAGTACTACAATACTAATAAATGTGCCAAAGAAATAGCTGAGGATACTATTCCTACCAGATGTATTAAAGCAAGTAGCTAAGTAAATATCTACATATCTCAGAGCGACAAGTAATGCATAAAATAAATCTAAATTCAAGAAATTCAATTTTTTTCTTCTCATAACAGTCAATATTTAAAAAGAAAAAAAACACTTGAGAATTTTGATTTTTTTTGTAACATTTTAATTCACATTTAAAAGCTAATTCTTTTATTTGCTCTTAATAGCTTCAATTCATTTGCTAACCTTACCTTGCAGGTCAAGAACAAGTAGTTCTCCCCTGGTATATTCGTAAGTCCAGTGAGAAAATGACAACAGTGCTTCCTCTAGTAAAGTGGTGGGGGTGATTTCATCACCATTGTTGTTGTTGTACTTCCGGAATTCTCCTGTCATATATTTTTCTATTGTCAACCATTGATTAGCAGAATGACAATAGATCAAGAAGACTTCTAGGAACCTGAGTATAAACAAATACAAATTAAACTGGTAAAAAATATTCAAAATTGATTTACATCAATATGATCAAGATAACATATTTTAGTAAATCCACAAAAATATTTAAAAAGTACATTTAGCAAACACATAATAGAAGTGTCCAACTCCTGTTGCTATCACCACTAATAGACAAGTGTCTACTGGCAGAAAAGACTCTTTGAGTAAATCAAGAGTTTATTACAACATTACAAACCATCACCTCAGCCAGACCAACAATGGTTTTGGGCCACCACCTAAACTTATTGTGTTATCTTTGTATGTAAACCTGTTCTCTGACACACAGCAAAGTAAAAACCCCAGCCTCTGTTTTTGCTGATTTTGAACTACAGCTCTAATTTAAAGAGGTTTCCAAAGACTTTTATAAACCTCCCACAGTTTTAAAATCGTACATAAACCCATTCTTGTCTCTCTCATCACCACTATTCTCTGCACTGCCAGAGCTTCAGTGTCACCCTCCAGCCCTTCATTGATGACATCGCATACATGGATCACTTGATGCTGCAACCAACCTGAGTGGTCAGTGACTGGCTGAAGTATTATGTAATCCATGAACTTGACATCATCAGTTAGGGACCAGGGACAACAGTGGTGATGGGAGATGAACATGTGGGTTATTTTTTTATTTAAGCAGAGCAGAAGATGGAGGGGAGGTTTTTTGAAGTCTTGGAAAACCCCTTTAACTTTCTTCCAAGACTATGAATTATATCACAAAGAAAAGAGACAATATTGATTGAATTACTTAACTTGGTTTATTGCATCAATCATTTATTTTGCATCAGGCTCCAAAACTTCTCCTTCCTTTCAGCATTTAACAGGTTGTCAAACTATTTAAACTGTTTTGAATGTCTTAGAACATGTCCCCACTGCATGGTTTTTCAGCCGGTTTGCGGTTTTTCAGACCGCCTGAAAAACTGTCCGAAAAAGAGCACATTTGTGCTCTATGGAAAACCCATGCAGCAGTCCCCACTGCACGGGTTTTCCATCAGGCGGTTTTGCAAAACATTATAGAAGCACAATCTTCCATCCGGTTTTCGGATGGAATCTGTGCTTCTCAATGTGAAGGGGGAGAGCTTTTCTCCACTCATCGCAGAGAAAAGCCACCCCCCAGCGTGGCCGTGGGGATGGCCGCAAACCGGCCGGTATTTGTCCTATGCTGTGGGGACGCACCCTTAGGGTATGTTGATACGGCGTATTTTCAGGGCATACTTCATTGCGCTGCAAATACGGTAAAATCATAGCACTCATTGAGTGAAAGTAAAAGGGAGCACTTTAGAAGTATGCACTGGCCAGTGCATACTTCTAAAGCAGCAGGTGTATAGCGGTGCACATAGTATGCGCCGCTATACGCCTGCTATAATCGTCTGAACGTACATAAAAGTGTTCTAAAATAAGAATAGAAGTCATACTGATCTCACTGACATACCTGTTTTCCCTACCGGTATTTTTCTCCTTTTGGCATGTAAGGGGGATGGCTTATGTCCATGGTTTGCGGGATTCAAGCCCTCCCCCTTCATTCCCACATGTTCATCTTCTGCCCGAAAATTAGGCATAAGAATGAATATGTTCTGAGTTTCTTGGCCTGTTGGCAGTGTAAAAAACTATTAAAGTCTATAGGGGAGCGTTACATGTCAGTTTTCAGACAGTTTGTAAAACCACAAACCGTCTGAAGAACAGACCAATAACCCTTGCCATGGGGACAAGCCTTTACAGCCATCACTATGGGGAGCTTAGTACATAAAGATTAATAGTGCTCCTATATATCAAAAATAAAGCTGCGGTATACACATTTATCTGCGCTCCATCTAAAAAATGATATAATGAAATTACTCAACACAGAATGCTTTATCTATCGTGTTTTCATTACTATGTATTACAGCCTACACTGTTGTTTGAGTTTTGTCAAAATGTGCAACAAGTACACTTGTAATGACCAATGTCTAAATAAATAGTAACAGTCTGTCACCCAGAAACATTATTAAGGACCGCATTACCTCAGTGTGTAGGGAATACTGTGCGGTTTCAATTGATTGAAGGTAAAAATCAACTTCTGTGCAGCCCTCTGTTGCTGAATTTCCTATATGATGTAAAGTATGCATATTAACATTAATGATTTTCATTAGTCTTTTTGTCTAGATGAAATCTTTTGCTATTCCTGTATCACTTCTTGCCTGGATATAGGCTCAGGGACTGCACCTGTGGTGCACAGTACTGGCTAGAGTTGCGTTCATGATTTAACTTGGGAAAGAAGAAATATATGAAAGCAGCTGGGAACACCCTATAGAATGACAGCAATTAGTGGTGTAATTAGGACTCCCATTTGTCGAAGCTGAAAATTAGGGCATCCATATGACATGAAATATTATCCCTTAATAAATTCAACTGCTGTTTCCTTTGTGTACCAAGTGCAGTAAATATTTATAGACACCCATTTGTAGCACATACAATACATTTGGAACCTTAAGTCTCAGATGAATCATTCTTTATTAATCTATTTTCTTATGGACTATGTTTGACCTATTTTCCAAATGTGTATGTTTTATGTACCGGACACAAAAATGTGATCTAGTACATAAAGCACATACATTTGGGAAATAGAGCAAACATGGTATAAAGAGACTGCATGTGTCCTATAGACCCCTATAGCTCTGTATCGGCACCTGCATACAATAAAACTGCTGTAATAATAGGTTGCAGTGAAGGCGTGGTACAGGAGCTGTTTCCCACACTGTCACTTGAGGGTGCTGGCCTTTATTATATAGCTGATACACTGCTCTAAAGTTGACCATGAAATTAAAGTGGTTAGACAGAGGAAGGAGCCACCCTCCATTAACCCATTAGTGCACTAGTGATATGGTCTCCATGGGTTGCTCTCACAAGTTCTGCTCCCAGTCATGGGCAAGAAGGTTAATTCTTCTTATATATACTCTTCTTATATACTCTTCTGTATACTTCTTATACTCTTGATAAATAACATCGACAAAGGTAAAGTCTAACAAAACAGGACATTTTAGCATTATTTGGGGAAAGCCCTACTTCTACAGTTATACTATATCGCAAAACTATACTTTTTGTAAAGACCTAAATGTCTTAAAATATCACTGAAACTCTAGTTAACATCTTCATAATATATACAATGTGTTCATATATTAATAAAACATTACCCTGAGGCAAAGCTGCAATACAGTGTCCCCACGGAAAACCTTGTGCCATGTTTGCACCACTTCAGGAAGAAATGATTTGACTATGAAGACTTCTCCTGGATCCAGGACATCATGTTCTGACCAGGTGCAGACTACTTTAAGAGCTCTACGCAGACCCCCATCCATTTCTTCAGGAGAGAGGACCTGAAGCATTGCTGCCTTTCCTCTCTGAGACCAAGAGGACATGCTTTTATCCAAACTGGTTGGTGAACTCTCTTCAAGCCTGTATACAGTAACCTCTTCTCCAGCTGTAAAACAAAGATGCTAAAGGAAGTTACTTTAAAGCATGTAAAGGTATATACTAACTGCAAAAAATTGGTAGCCCCATATTGAGTCAATGTCAAGTGCGGCAATTTTTTTTCAAACTTTACTTTGTATTTTGAATCATTTAGAATTATTATGTCCATAACTGTAGAGCACAAAACACTAAAAGACCAAACAAAGAATACCACCAAAAAACAATGCTGTATTCTATCAGAATTAAACGAACATGACAATTTTTCTTCAGAGTTCACTTGACATTGACTGAAACCCTCTAATGGTGTAGTATTCACAGGTCATCTGTTTCTTCTGGTGTTACAAACATGAATTTTTTATTTTTAAAAGCAGTTATTTGTAGTTAGCGGACATAACTGAAGGGGTAATCCATCCTGAAGTAACAGAAATTGAAGGTTTACAAAAGTCAAAATAGGCAATTTTTATAAATACCTTCATTTTTCTTAAATTATGCCATTTTTCTATGATGGTAATCTGATTCTCTTCATTGTTTGTGGCTTGTTATCGGGGCTCACAAGCATTGCTGCATTCTAGCAGCATTGGCCATGCTTGAGTTGTTCTATTCTGGCTGTCTACAATAATGGTTGGAATGCAGGGAAGATGCATTACTGAACATGTGGGTCAGCTCCTGGCCAGGCCACCTCTCCTCTGTTCAACAGAACAGCTCAAACACAATTGCAAACATGCACATTCAGGCACGTGATGCAATGATGTCATCAGAGCACTGCCTGCCTAAAGAGTAAATCATTTTAATACACATATTGCAGTGGAAGAACAAGACTGAAGGGGATTGAGAAAAAATTGGGTGGGTAAGATGTAAATACCCCATTACCTTCCTAAGACATCAGTGCCTACTGAATATACTTCTACACAGCTGAGTCACATTATTATGATCACCAGCTAATCTCCAAAGTAACAGTTGAGTGCAGCATGGACTGCAGCCAGACAGGCTGGAAATGACTCCATAAGGTCCTGGAAGGTTGTCACAGCTATCTGGGGCCATGCTGACTGCATCCCACAGCCGTTGGACGGTACTGTATATAGGGAATGATCCAAACAGCGAACATGCCGATTGAGGTGGTCCCACAGATGCTCAGTTAGTTAAAGTCTGTGGAATTAAAGGGCCAAGGTAGAAGGGCCAGAGAAGATAATCAGCATCTATGGTTGTCCCTGATCTGCAAAGATAGATTAATTCTCAAATCAAACGTATTCAAAGCTAAACAGGTGGCACCGGTATACGTTTCTCATAGCACATGGAAAAGTAAAAACTGTAATGTCAATCCAATTACAGACAGCAGGTTGGTGCTCAGTGAAAAGTGTAGCCAGAACAAATCCAGTAGCAAAGAAAATTTACGGCACTCACCCTTTCTTCTGTAAATTCTTTATTCTTTTAAAAATAAATATGGGAATCGGCACAAACATCACAAGCGTGGCCAAGAACTTACAGAGAAAAGGGTGAGTGCCGTAAATATTCTTCGCTATTGGATTCATACCCAAATCAGTTGAGGGTGCTTTCCACATGGATTATTGGCCCAAAGAATGCCATGAAAACATTCAACAGATTGAAATGCCACTTCCAGAAATGTTCTCTTATGCTTTTCACCTAACACGCCAACATCCATCTGTTCGATGAAGCAGAAAATATTACACTTTAGGGAAGGCAACCTTTGTATTGGCTGAAATAGCTTAAATTTTCACAGCAGTATTGGAATTAGACCACTGGTTCTCAAATTCGTTAACAGAGGTACAGTGACCATCTGTCAGCTCCAAACTATATATGCAGTAGGGTTCACAGAACTGCTGTTTTGGACATATCTGGTAGCCCCTTGGTTCATTTTACTAATGAGCTGCTCCAATGCTGCATGTCGGTCTTTCATTGCACACATTTGTAGCCAATATACACTTCTCACATCAATGGCAGATAGTGGTCTGTGGTTTTCATGTCCCTTGTTCACAATGGTGGCAACCGTTCACTCACGATACACTTTCACCACAACTGCACATGAACAGTTCACAAACTGCACAGTTTCCGAAATACTGTCACCCTTGGCCTGAAGGCCAATCCCTTTTTGCAATTCTGAAAATTGTCTCTTGCACCCATGACAGTAACAAAGCATTTACACTGTACCAAGCTAGCTCACCACATGTGACTTGCTTCATAAGCTACTGTCCAAACTGCTGATGTTGAAAGCAGGAAGCGGTCATGTTGATGTGACTCCATTGTGTAAATGTCTCAATAATTCACTAATTTATTTTGTAAGATTGAATCAAAAAATCAAGAACTATTTATTGTGCAGCCCTTGCACTAACAGCAACATCATGGTGCTGTGATAACTGTTATGGATCTGTATTGAATTAGTAAGCAATGAAACAGAACAGAAAAAGAAGAATCAGATTTGGCTTAAGAGGTTGTGCACATTTAGGGTGCGTTTACACGGCAAAGACCAAATACGGGTTAGATTTCCCGACCGGTTTTTGGTCTTTTTTGTCACGCAGGGGGATGGCTTTTGTTCATGGCTTGCGGATTAAAGCACTCCCCCTTCGTTTTCACATGTTCATGTTCGGGTTCAAGTTTTTCGGACCGCCGGCAGTGTATAAAACCGCCCGGCGGAAAATCTGTGCACGTATTTTCCATTGAAGTCTATGGGGGAGCATTGCTTGTCGGTTTTCAGATGGTTTGTAAAACCGCAAACTGTCTGAAACACTGACAAAAGCCTGTGCCATGTGGACAAGATCTTACAAACCTTCAGGTTTGACATTAGGACATGACAGAATATTTGTGATGTTTTTAAACATACCCCACCTCCAGTTTCCAACCCAAGAGTGCAACAGTGCTTTAGAGAACATTGAGCAGCTCAGCTGCAGTGGACTTCCCTCTAACATTCTCATATCAGTAAATAAAGCTGATTTCACTTAAAATGAAGTCAGCAGGAGCATAATACTTTTTCTCCAGAGAAATCCCAGAGCGAAGCCTACTAGAGCAGAAGTGTCAAGGTGTCTGCTACAGTAAAGCAGTCGCTTCGTTACAGAAATCTATAGATCTGAAGCTTTGAGCCACCATTACAAGTCAGTAGGTAATTAAACATACATATACTAAGTAGGTATAAAAACAGAATACAAATTCAAATAATAAAATGGGCAAATGTATTAAGTTTAACCAAAATGGAATCATCTGCAGATTCATCTTTTACATAAGGTACAGATTTTTTAGTGGGAGAAAATATTTTAAAAAAGCATGTAGGGTTAAAGGAAATTTTCAAAACTGCTGACAGCACAATTTAGAGAAGCAGAAAAATACTTCAGGTTACAGTCATGAACTTTCCATTACCAAAAATAACTTGTTTTAATGGCTTGGCATCTGATCTCGTAAGTGTTGGTATATGAGGCTTTTAATGTTAAAGGGGTTGTCCACTTAAGAATGAAAACATTTTAGTGGGACAGACAGGGGCTGAAACAGAAGAAAATAAAATACCTTTCCAACCAGCTCCATTACAGCGCTGAGCTCCAGTCCAACTCCTCCTGGCTGATGACGTCACATACACTGTTCACTTGACCCTGCAGGCTTTCACAGGCCGGAGAAGTCTCTTGTTAGAAAGGCATGTGATTGGCTGAAGAGTTACATGCCAATGATCCTAATGTCATCAGCAGGTGCTCCTAGGACTGGAGATCAGTGCTGAAGTGGAGCCAGTTGGAAAGAGGAGTCTTATTTTTTCCTATTTCGCACAGGGTTGTAAAATGTACTAGCAGGAATTCTAGATACATTTCTGCAAATGTCATTTGATAAATAACAGTGCTTACCAGAATGTAGAAGCCATAATTTTATATCAGCCAATTCACAGTTGCAAAAAATATTGTGGTTAAAATAACTTTTAATAATACTTTACTAAAAAACATTTTTGTCCAACAAAGGCACACAAATGTAGAACAGCAAGTAGGAATACACACTGGAATACACTGCAACAAAAATGCAAGAGATTACTCTAAGCAGTGTATACTTGTTCTACATTTCTATATTTGTGTGTCTTTGTTGTCTACAGATGTGACGGACAAAAAAGTTTTTAGTATAGTATTATTAAAAGTTATATTTTAACCACCATTTTTTATAAATAATTGTTATTACTACTTTATAATTTATCACTAAAAAAATATCAGTTACTGTATATACAGTAACAGTACAGTACTGTATATAGTTCATAAATATAAAAATTATACATGTTCATAACTTGTGTATTTAAAAGATTAGAAATAAAATAACAATGAAATTAGGTCTCCTGTAATTTAACATAAAGGATATGTTGGATTTGTTAGATAGTTGATCTCCAATCAGGGGTCAAAAAATAATAGATTTTCAAAAGAATAATTACATCAGTGAACTGGTCAATATTATGCAATCCTAAACAATGTGATATGTTGAAAAATTAAAGCTCACCAAAGAGATGCACCGGGGTAAAAGGTATAGTCTGTGCAAGCCTCATTAAATTATTTCTTTCTACGGCTGAAACAACAAGAAAAGAACTGCTAAAAATTTTTATTTTTTTACATGCTCAAAAGTCAAAAACATTTCTCTACTCTTTGCACTCAATTTTACATACATACAATATCAGCTCTCTAATATGTTTTAATTGGATGACTTAATGTTATTGTTTTGTTCACACCAATACCAACACTCCATGAAATGAAAATCTTTTAATCTAACATCTTTCAATTCAACGATCAACCCTAGTATACAGAAACAGAATAAACACTCACCAATAAATCCATATTCTTAGATCTTTCAGGATTCAATTTATCAAAAAAATAAACAGTAGGCTTTTATTACACTACTTAAATAAGATGTATATATAACTGAATAAATCCAGATATGGACACATACAGAGGAAGAGACCATTTTTATGGTTTTTGTTCACCAGAAATTGTGAGCCATGAAAATCATTATTACCATCCATCATTGTAATATGTGAGGTACTAGGAAAAACTTTAAATTTTTTGTTGTGACGGTCAGGCCTCTTATCTATATAGCCCCTATGTAACTGCAAAGTATACAGGTTTTGTCTGCCCCTGAAAAACAATCACCACCCCTTTCATTTCATATAGTGCTCTGAAAAAATGAAAGTTGAGCTCTGCTTGGTTGCTATGGGCAACAAAGACAGTCTTATTCATATTGATTTTCTTTTTGAAACTTCTCTGGAATATTTCATGAAGATATTGGAATGTGTACATAAATTTAATGATGGTTGGCAACTCGACTAGTGTTTACCTGGAATTATGAAAAATAAGTGTTCTGACCAATTTCTGGCAGCTTTTCACTAGTCAACACCAACAATTTTCAGTACCATGGACATAAAAAATATTGTTATCAATCATCCATCTAGATCACTAAATGAGGTTTTGCTATTTGGCAAAGTCCAATCTGAGGCCACCTTGTAGAGTACCATGACATTGCCATTCTTGCACAGTTCTCCCTGTTTATTTCTATGGTAGTACCGAAATTAGCCAAGTGAAGGTGCTCACCTGTGTTTGGAACGTTCATGGACCTAAACAATGGAAAGCTGCACAAGTGTGGCCATCTCCCCATTCTCTGAGATGAGTTCAAAGTGACCTATAATCGGGCCTCAAAAGGGACTTTGCCAAATGCTAAAACCCCTTTAGAATGTGTAGAACTATGACTAGCTACAGCCATTATATAACAGTCACTTAAAGGGATGTTCACATGAGAATCACACTTACCTCCCCGATGCTCCCATTCAGTCCTGGAAGCCCATGACATTGTGGCTATAAATGATAAACTTTCACTGTACAGCGGGGATGAACGGGAAAGCCACCGGGACTGAACAGGAGCGTCCGGAAGGCAAGTATGATTCTTATCTTCTATTTTTTTATCATGCTCCACATGATAGCATTCTTGACTTCCGGAACACCCTTTAAAGGGGTTGTCTCACTACAAGGATTACTTTTTATGTTAAAGATCTTGCAAAAACAAGTCACTTTGCAATATATGTCCATTAACAGTGTCCTACATATTTCTAGATATCCCATCTTGTATGGGCTGCATCAGCTCCTCAGGTCAATATAGCTACAGGCCTGTTTAATCTCTCATGATAGGCTGCCAGCACTGGTTGCTATAGCTACAGACCTGGCTTTTACTGCAGCCTAGTAGAAACCAGTAAACACGCCCCTGAATTCAAAATGAAACCAAGAAAACAAAGCTGAGGTAAGATGAATCAATGTAGTGAGACAAACCCTTTAAGTATTAATCTATTTCACAGTTTCCTTGTCCCATGTATTAAAAATATCTGAAATTTCACAATCTGTTATATACTTTCACCTTGTAAATAAAATGGACTACACCACATTTTTAAAAATTATGCATATAGCATCTTATTTTTGGTGGCACAAATCTCTAGGTATATTAGACATCTTTTTCTTCAACAGATCAACTTATGTATAGAGCACATGTACCTCAGTATTTTGTACCGAAGTTGTCACTTCTTTTACACAATTTCAAAAACTGTTGAAGCATGAAAAAGATGCCATATAAACTGGTTTCATGTTTATTTGGAAAATCTCCCCCAACATCTCTTACTGGAAGTTTTTAATTAACTGTCCGATAATGTCCTAAAGTCTAGTGTACAGATGTTTATTCAGGCTACAACAAGATTTAACAACTTTATTTTAGCTAAATAACTATTCTCATTTGACTCACCTGAGTAATGATTGTTTAAGTCTTGAGAAGCTTTTAAAGAAGCTGACATTTCTGCAACAAAATGGATGAAAATCATTGAAATGGACTCATAATTTACGTATTGATTTTCAGTAATAATTCCCTAGTGCTGTCGACACACAGCAAATGACTGTCTAATATTTCCAGGACTCAGAGAACATTCAAATCGGCATTTCCACATCTATTTTGTCATCTCTACCATTCCATTATCTCAATAGAATTGGCAACAGAGCACAATTATCGAGATGCAGCTAGTGTCCCTTATAATAGTGTCACCTCTGTATTTTCATTTAGTAATCATAGATGAAAGAAATATTAAATTTGGTCATCTTATAGGCCTTACATTTTTTTCTGAAAAAGCTGTATCAATTATAGATTTTTCTAGTGTTCTAGTTCACATTTTGAGTTATGAAAAAATATAAGCGGAAAACAATCTCAACAGAAAAGTAAAAGACTTATCTTTCTTCCTGATGTCTTCTATATAGGCTCCGTGATATTTCTTTTCAGTGAGTGATATTTTTTTAATGAGTCTGCACATAATTCTAAGATCTTATACACATAGCAGACATCCACACACTATGTATAGCGCCACACAGATGTATTCACCCCTGAAAGCATTGCTTCTAGGTAATAATACCTCACTGATACACTATCTGGGAGGGCACGCAACATTTTCTATGCCTCACTATAAAGTTGGAGGTAGAAGTCAGAACAATGCGGTCCTATATATCACGATCAGTGCTGTATTACAAACATATACAAGATATATACCATTATAGAATCTTAGCATAGTTTGTCTTTAACAGTGTTGCATATGCTATTATATAATGTTTGGTTTCTTGTTAAAAACAAAAAATATCCTACAGGTGCTCTTAAAGACAAATTCTTAAAGACAAATTCTAATATGTAATGCAACATGCTGGATACAGTGTATTCTAAGACCTTATGCACATTGCAGAAGTATCACCACCAGGGCACCCGTTAGTACAGGTGTGTTAATTACACCTAATTATCCTGTTCATGGTGTACTCTAAGGCAATGTTCACACGGCTTATTGCCGGCATAGTTGCGGGACGGATTTCGCCCCGCAATTACGCCAGCAGCAGTGCAGTGGGGCGGGGGCGGGGGGCCGGCAGCTCACCGGCCCCATAGACTATCATTATCTACGGCACGTATGCGCCGTAAATAATTCACATGTCACTTTCTCCCCGTCCGGCGGATTCGCCGAGCGGTTAGGAGAGACGGAATCCATAGTTCTCTATGAGAACTGTGGATTACCGTAGTTACTGGGACGGATTGGAGCCATACTGCAGCGCAAATACGGCGCGCAGTGCAGCTCCAATCCGTGCCCAAATAAGCCGTGTGAACTAGGCCTAGTTCTCGACCTGGTAATTAACATGCACTGTCCAGGAGACTGGATTATTGGGTGCGTTCAGCATGGCAAGCCAAGATCTTAGGATACAATGTAGGACTAAAAATTTATCTATCTAATCTATCTATGTCACAGTGTATGCCGTTGTCCCCTCTCCGGACCGCGGACATGCCTGTGTCTTGGTTGCAGCCTTTGTCCCCTCTGCCAGCATGTACTCACTTGTCCTCACTCCTGCTCTGGTTCAAGCTGCTGCCGCTGTCCTGCCCATGGAGATTTAAAGGGACAGTATATAATTACCTGGCCAATGACCTTTCACTACCTGGGACTTCAGGAACTTCCTGCCTGTGCTCTTGGTCAGTTTGTTGATGTCTCCACATCGATGCTGACCTCTGGTTTCTGTCTGGTACCTAAGTGTACTGACATCCTCGTTCCTATGTTTACCTGTACTGCTGCTACTTGCCCCTATGCCTGTCTATTACCTGCCTGGGAGTCTGCTACCTGTCTTTGGTTGCTACCTGCCTGTGACCCGTCACATCTGACTAAAATCCTATGTCTGGCACTTCGGCTGTCACAACGAGTAGCCACATTCTTTGATTAACTCGCTGCAGAGAGTTATCCCTATCGATAAATCTGCTACATATAAATTCAAAAATAAAGGAAAAACTAATAAACTTTTTCATAATCATCATAACGGTATTTACTTACTTTTGATGGAATCTGAACTTCTAAATCTACAATAAAAACAAAACATACATTTTAAGAAATCAGCCTAATAAAATTCAGCAATCAAAAAATTGTTTAAATATCAAAAATCTAAGTATTACATTTCAAATGAAAAAGCAGATGTCTCACTATACATATATTTATCCCAACATGCCTAATCCTATTTTCTCCAACATTAGTGTTGCTCCAATTGGGCTTTGTTTAGTTAAAAAAATTCAATTGGAATCCTTGACATATGACTTATGTATGAGTAACCCTCGAATGTACAGGCCTGGAATCAATGGCTTAAAATTAATATAATATATATAATAATCCCAAACTCAATTTTTTTCTTTAACCTTATCCCTATTCCTAACCATTACTGTAACCCTAACCCTGAGATGGATTAAAGAATGTTTCATGGGTTTTAGGGGTTTACCTACTGGTCCAGCATCATAACACTCCCATTGTGGCCTTACTTCTAATCTGACATCTGGTCCAATATCACTTGTTGTTACTTTAACATAGACCCACAGTTATCTTAACCGTGACATTGTACATTGAATCCAAAATCACTTCCTGTTACTTCAAAATAGGCCAAATGTTATTGTAACCAGAAGCCAGAAGGAACAGAAAGTCAAACCATAGAAATTAATCCATAATGGGAGCGTCGCATAACAGGACTGGCAAGTTGGCCTATAGAACTCCCTAAATAACTCAAACTTAGGGTGAGGTTTATGGCTATGTATGATTTTTTGGGATGACCCAAACCGAAATGTTTGAATATAGGTAAATTTAACTTTGAATTGAATACGAAGTGCAACACTACGGCTAGGTTCACACGGCTTAACTGCGGGACGTAAGTACGTCCCGCAATTACGCCGTGTGGCCGGGGGCGGGGCGGGAGCGGGGGAGGGAGCGGGGGGCCGGCACCTCGCCGGCCCATAGACAATCATTACTAGCGGAGCGTATACGCCGCTAGAAACTTAATCCATAGTTCTCTATGAGAACTGTGGATTACCGTAATGAATGGGCCATTTTCAGCCCGTAATTTGCGCACTTCGGTGCGTAATTACAGACCGAAATACGGCCCATTTTAAGCCGTGTGAACATGGCCTAACATGTATTGGGTTTGGCCAATTGTCATTTAGTTTAATCTACCCAATTGTTTAATGGTTTACTTTAAGCATTTTTCCCTGTTCCCTACTATGACTAGGATAAAAAATATAACCAAATAAAAAAAATTTGATTATTCCTACAGGGAGAAAGGAATAAGTGTCTGATAAACATTCTTAATTCCTCCCAAAAATAGATATTGAACTTGGTCCAAGTATATAGGGCTATTACATTAAGGGTTATATTTGGACCAAGTTCAGTATCTATTTTTGCAATATGCTATGTTACTTTTTCAAAATATGAGAATTTTTGTTTAGGAGAGTGTGATAATAGAGTGCATTAGGGTGAGTTTTAGGGCTGCCCTCTTCATGGCAATTACTCCAGGTGCTTAAGGGAATAGAACAGAGAGAGAAAAGGGTTGTGGATAGTCATCTATGGCTTAACCCTTCATCTCCCTAAGTGAATGAAATTGGATATCTATGAAAATCATTGGTCTCAGGAATATCAAGAGCATCTTTCACCTGCTGTACGTGTGAGAACTCTGTGTCTTTTCCCTATATCTCATCTTCAAAAAATACTGTTATTACCATCCATGTAAAAAATTATACTCCTGTGCCCTACCCTCTTTAATATGTTCATAAATGATCTTACACAGGGAATACACAGTAGAATATCGATCTTTGCAGATGATACTAAGTTCTGTAAAGTAATCAACACAATAGAGGATAATGTGTTATTAGAAAGGGATCTGGATAAGTTGGAGGCCTGGGCAGAGAAATGGCAGATGAGGTTTAAAACAGGTAAATGCAGGGTTATGCGCATGGGGAGGAAAAATCCATTTCATGGTTACATATTAAATGGAGAAACACTGGTTAAAAGTGAAATGGAGAAGGACTTGGGAATCCTGATGGACAGTAAACTTAACTGTAGCAGCCAGTGTCAGGAAGCAGTAGCCAAGGCAAATAGGATCATGGGTTACATTAAAAGGGGCATAGATGCACATGATGGGAACATTATTCTCCCATTATACAAGTCACTGGTTAGACCACACATGGAATACTGTGTACAGTTTTGGGCACCAGTGCACAGGAAAGACATTGTAGAGCTTGAACAGGTACAAAGGTGGGCAGCAAAAATAATAAAAGGAATGGGTGGACCCACTGTCATCTTAAGCGTTACTACCAAAACACTTACTGTGTATTCGATTGCATCTAAGATACTAAACTAATGAGAATTGTTGGTAACTAAGTACCAGTGGATTATTAGAGAAACATAAGGAGGTGCTCTAAAATAAGAAACTGGGTAAAAAGGCTACAAATTACTACTTTTACACAGAGCTCTCTCTCATCTGTGTCTACTCCTGATCTAATGTGTATGGCCAGTTTAACTTAGCTACTCAGTATATAACATTGTTACTGGACAGGAGACCCCACCTAATTATTTTTGTCCAGGTGCCTCTAAAAAAAAAAAAAAAAAACTCTGTAAATATGCTACTAACACTGATAGCTTATAATTTTATCTGTATTAAAAACTGTAAACTACACAAATGTGTTATAATTAAGTTTAGCGTTTGGCTTTAAGTCTGTAACCAATCAAAATCCCCAATTTACATCTTAGATTTGTCATCTGACTTTAAAACTCTAGTGGTGATATAAATGATGAAACATTTAACTGATAATACAATAAGCAGATTTGGTTGCACGGTTTGAAGAGTTAAAACTGCAGGAAAGATGTGATAAATAAAATTTAGGAGCATAAAAACGACAAAATTCCTCGATGTAAAAGCGATACATTTCTCCATATAAAATGCCCTCTAGGTGTTTGCCAGTTTATGAAAACTCAGGACCCATGTCATTACAAGATTCTATTTCAGGAACAATTTTCTTCTCATAAACAAGGAATAAGCAACTAAGAAGTGCCTGCAGACACCTTCAGGGTACAGAATCTAAGGTCCTATGAATATGATCTACAGTCAAGTTAGAAAACATCATGTAGATCCTAACAATCCGCACTCGAATATTCAGCATTCTTGAAATCCCTTATAACTTACTGGGGTTTGTAAATGCTATTAATAAAGTTCTTTGTTAAAAAATACCCATACTTATGCTTTCTTTTTTTTTTCCTCCTGGACAGAGTAGTTCATACAGTACACTTTAGCTGGCCACACATAGGAAGAAATTCCATGAACATAGCCTGTAACAGCTCAACATGTTCAAACATCCCTTATACCAATTCATGGTGCATCCATTCTTTCTTTCTTATGTATGTTCTCTAAGTTTAGAGGTTTAGAATGAACACTACTGACTACAGTATAGTTTCCCAACTGACTTTACTAGTAAAGGGAAAAAAAATGGAACAACTACCTACATGTTCACATCACATTTTTAACCTCTTCTCAATATATATGTTGAGCTATGGACATAAACATTAAATTGAGGCTGCACTGTATGTCTAACAATGGCATCCAGTGCCCAAATACTAATATGGGATCAGTTCAATAAAAAACATTCTGAGTTTTTTCACAATATACTGTGGTGCTTGAAAGTTTGTGAACCGTTCAGAATGTTCTAAATTTCAGAATAAGTTTAAACTAAAACTACATCAGATTTCACACAAGCATTAGCACAAGTACATAACGAAAACCAAATCTAAAAAAAGGAGTCTAAAATATTAGACTTGGTCATTTATTTGTTGGGGAAAATGACCCAATGAATATCTGGCAAAAGCAAGTGAACAATTGCTTTCAGTATTTGGTATGAACCTCTCGTTCGCCAATAAACGAATCTAAACAATTCCCATAATTGTTGGCTAATCCTGTACAGTGGCTTGGAGGAATTTTGCTAATTCCTCCATACAAAACTGTGACTCTGTTATGTTGGTGTGTTTCCTCCTATGAACCATTCACTTTAGGCAGGGCCGTCTTAACAGCACTATGGGCGCCTGGGCAGAGAGGTATACTGGTGGAACCCCCCTTAAAAAAAAAAAACCTACCCATTAAAATTGTGGGGCCCATTCTGGAACCCCAAGATAGGCCAGTTGCGTCAGGGCCAGTAATTTGGGCAGGCAGGGCGTAAAATTTGGGGGGGCAGGGCAGGTATATGGCAGGCAGGGAGTATATGCAGGCAGGGCAGTATATGGGCAAGCATGACAGTATATAGCCAGCAGGGCAGTATATAGCCAAGCAGGGCAGTATATGGGCAGGCAGGGCAGTAGATCCCCAGGGAGGGCAGTATATTGGCAGGCAGGGCAGTATGTAGACTTGCAGGGCAGTATATGGGCAGGCAGGGCAGTATATAGCCAGGCAGGGCAGTATATGGGCAGGCAGGGCAGTATTTAGCCAGGCAGGGCAGTATATTTGCAGGCAGAGCAGTATAAAAATCTTATTCACCTGATTTCCTTCCTCTTCTCCTCGTCCAGAGCCGGTGGCCGCTCACAGAAAAGTGCGGGGCCGCGGAGCAGGCGCGCAATGACATCATCACATCGCGCACCTGCCCCGCGGCCTCCTGGGAGCTGAAGAGACGGGATCAGAAGATCCCGGCTGTTCAGCCACGGCCGCTGCTTGCAGCGTGCAGGGGTCGGCTGTGATGGCTGCATGGCTGGGTCTGTGACCCGGCAGTGCAGCCGTGTGGAGAGGAAGGGGGAGGGGACCAGCGCCACAGACCGGCGCCGGTACTCGGGACCCGCCAGGGGGAAACCCCAGCCTCCCCCGGCGACGCTCCGAGCCGTTGCTGCGGCCCGAATCCCGGCTGCCCCCGGGCAGAGCCTGGCTGTCGCTCCACCAGGCAGGGTAGACGGCTGCCCGGGAGGGACCTCTGAGCTCGTGGGGCCCCCGGGCAATAGCCTACCTGGCCCAATGGAAGAGACGGCCCTGACTTTAGGTCTTTTCACCAAATGTTCATTAGACTAAGGTCAGGGCTTAGTCTCGGTTATTTTAAAACTTTAAAATGTTTCCTTTTTTACCAAATTTTTTGGTAGAAAAAATTTGGGGTGCATAGGATCTATGGGTTCCTACATGATTCATTTTCTCTTGAGATTCAGCCCACATACTGATCTCTGACATTTTCCTTTACGAAATTGCTGGTAAAATTCAGAATTCATTGTTCCATTAATGATAGCAAGTCAAAATGGCCCAAATGCAGCAACATAGGCCCAAACCATGATACAACCACCACTCTGTTTCACAGATGGTGTACGTTGTTTAATCTGATCCATCCACAAAATACTGTTCCATTATCTTTTGCAAATTACAGACAGACAGCAATGTTCTTTCTTCTTTTTGGAGAGCAGAGGTTTCCTCTTTGCAATCCTGCCATGCACACCATTCTTTAGCATCCTCCTGATGGTAGACTCATGAACATGAGCATTGGTTTTCCTGAAGAAGGGGGGCTTTTGTTTTTTGCAGCAGCACCTCAGACAGCGTTGGAAGAAAAAGTTTAAACTTAAGAAAGAAAGAGCATGGGCCCGAGCTTAGGAGTGCGTTTTGTTACATGCTTAAAATGTGGTGCCCCCCACGCTGATCTATTCCATTGCGTCTGGTCTTGCCCACGAATACAGCAATTCTGGTCCGCGGTCCAAACATTCACTACCACTCACTTGCTCTCCTCATGCACACAGGATGCTTCCTGGGGCATTTTTGGAATCCTTCCCCCCAGATTATGCCCACACACCTGCCGCCTCTAAAAATTTTTGGTTTTACATTTCCGCTGCCGCCAGGAAAATGATCTTATATTGCTGGATACAGACCAATCCACCTCCCATGCGATTATTCCTGGAGAAATTATCGCACATCTTTAGAATGGATTGGATAGAGACAGTGGCCCACAAAGAAAGGAAAACTTCCTAGTATGGACGCCTTTCATAACCATCCTTCCAACACACATAAAACTCAAATTGAAGAAATATTTTGGCCTAACTGCCTGGTACCTAGAGAACCAAATGGCAGGCACCCCATTAATCCCTTGAGAATGGAGATTGAAATTACACAACGGCTTCTTCACATGATCAGGGGGCAACTTGGGCGCCTGCTCCTTCCACTCCAGATGTGGGTACTGTTTGTGATGTGTTTTGTTTGTCTACCCCTGTCCAGCCCCTGTTTGTGTCTTTTCTCCCTACATTTCTCCCCTCATGGAACCTCCCGGTCGATTATATTATTGCACTAAGCTAAATAATCAGTTGGGCAGTGGAGCCCCCTGGTCTGTGCCGTCAGGCCACGGGACAGACGAGATTTGGTGGGTGGCAGACAGGGTGGGGGATTCTGAGCTGTCACCTAGAGCCGATTGTTTTTTCTCTTACTAGTTAGGTTGCAGAAATGTTAGCCCATACTTCTAATGCCTATATAAGTATCTCCTTCCACAAATAGAAGTGGTAGATCAGGCGGCCTCCTTGATTTGTGGTCAGATGGGGACGCACACCTCCTTGGTAATAAATTAACCATGAGAGTCTACCACAACTGAACAGCACAGGGACTATATTCCTGAGATCGCAGTCACACCTCTTATTACTAAGATTGTATCTCATGATGTATACCGGATGATGCGCATGTATCTGCCGTGATGTATAAACCCTTTGGACCTTGGAAGGAACATTGATAATGTTTTATTATATGTTTTTAACTTTTGTGTTTAGAAACTAAATAAAAACACAGTTATAAAAAAAGAGTGTGTTTTGTGTCTAAAGTGTGTTTTTTGGCTTAAGTGTGGAACTTAAGTGTGAGGGACTCTAATTTTGGGGAGTTCAGAAGGCAGAGTATTGTACCGATTTTTCCATTTATATCTGTGTGTCTCTCTCTTTTGTAATATCCCCATGAGTTCCAAGAGTGACAGTGCTGTCCAATGCAATGTATACAATCCTTAAACAGTCGTTCGAGGATGCATAATGCTGTGTGAAATGTGGGCACATCGCACATTTAGAAGTCCGGATCCTGGATCTAATCTTTTTGTCACAGATCAAGCCAGAGTAATTGCCCTGGCTGCAGACGCGCCCGTGTCTCCGTCTCTGCGGCGGTTCCCGCTGCTTCTGTAAGCATATACTCGCCTGTACCGGCTCCTGTCCCTGCTGTAGCACGTGTCCCAGTCACATTGACAGCTGCCACTGCTAAGTATAGCTTGTCTATCCTTACTCCTGCTCCCTGGCATCCTATGTGCGCACGAGTGCACCAAATGGCATGCACAGCACTCTTTGAATATTTAAAGGGACAGTGTCCTATTACCTGGCCTATGACCTGTAACTTCCTACCAAGTAAGGAACTTCCTGCCTTTGCTCCTGGTCAGTTCGTTGGTGTTCTTCCTAGGATTCTGATCCCTGGCTACTGTATTGCTGCTGCTTTACCAGTTTACCTGAGTGTACCTCTGTTAACCCCATGTTAACCTTGTGTTCATTCTGTGCTATAATGTGCTTTAGATCTGCTGTCTTCTGCCGTGTCAGTATAGCTGTTGTTTCCAGATGCTGTACCAAGTCCGATACCTGCCTGGGACCTGCTACCTGTCCCTATCCTGCACTTTGGCTGTAACCATGGGTAGCCTACCATCTACACTCTCGGTGGCCCGGAGGATCCACTTAACCAGCAATTTTTTGATGATGATACTAACCTCTGTAAACCATAAACAAATAAGTCCAGCTGTCACTGATAAATACCGTTTCCTTGGGTGATATACACCTCTCAAAATAGAACTCCTCTCCATATATATAGAATGGCAACACACTAAAGACCAGAGAGTATGTAGTTCAAAAATACAAAAATACCTTTATTGACAACATATATAAAACAGTTTTCCATTAAAATAGGCATATCAAGGGATCCAGATAATTACAGGCATAAACTATTTCATCCTATACGTATAGTAACCAGATCTAAATTCAAATGGGATACTCTGAGCACATTATCTCTAAACAGACTATCTCCAATACGGCTCAATGGCCAGAATAATACGGATAATGGTATAGTATAAGGATGTAGGTATACCTCAGAGATCAAAGGGATCCCAATAGGGAAATAGGAGCCTGCTCCCCAACGTGCGTTTCGCGTCTGCTTCCTCAGTTGGTAATGTATCCAGACATCCACACTGTTTAAATATCCCCAACATAATGAATAACAGCCGTGGCGCAAATACGGCACACGCGCTGTGCTCGGAGGGAGACGGCTAACCGTGCCCCACTTCCGGCCGTCACATGCAACTGCGCATGCACGGATGAATACAACATCCGGACATGCGCATCACACGTAGAGACGCCGCAGTGGAAGCCGGCGCCAGAATCCCCGCACGGGGCATGCGCACAATGCGCTCACAGCATTTAAATCCTAGGTATCGTTCACATTCATCTCAGGTACGTACAATGTGGCAGTGAGCATACAGCAAAAGAAAAGATCTAGAAGGACCAATAAAGTCTCATATACAACAAAATCTTGTTGCATAAACTCACTGTCACCAACGGGTCTCGGACAGAGCAGCAATAGTACATGTATACAACATATTATGAAGATGACCACAATCTTGTTTATAATATTGCCAGCATCAAAAATCATAGCATTAATACGACACAGTGTCATGTCTTACACAAAAAGTAATCAACAGAATAGAGGATAATGTTTTATTACAAAGGGATCTGGGTAAGTTCGAGGCCTGGGCAGAGAAGTGGCAGATGAGGTTTAACACAGATAAATGCAAGGTTATGTAAATGGGAAGGAAAAATGCATTCCATGATTACTTGTTAAACAGAAAAATGCTGGGAAAAAGTTACATGGAGAAGGACTTGGGAATCCCATTGGACGGTAAACTTCACTGTAGCAGCCAATGTCAGGCAGCAGCTGCCATGGCAAGAACAGATTTTGATAGATCTCTGTTCTTTAAAGAAAACAGTTCACCCTCTCACATCATGTTATCATCCCATTTATGAAATAAAAAAAATAAAAAAAATAAACTCTAATTTTACCTTAAATTATCTGTTCACTATAAAGGATAACATACTTTAGCCACTCATAAATATGTGACATGGGATCATTTTGCTCAATAAATATATGTCCAAGTTTAGAATTTGTGACTCATTTGTTACAAAAGATATAGTTTTAGGTCAAATGAAAGCAGAAATATAAAAAATCATTAAGAGTTCAAAAACTTCAAGCACCACTGTGTCTGCTAAATGTATGCTATTATAGCCTGTCAGTGATGTAGGCCACTGTTAGGGATCAATTAATTGACACCTATAAACTATAAGGATATCCATAGAACAGACAGATCAGAAATAGCCATGGAAAAGCTCATGATGTCCCTCTTGTTAAAAAAACAAAGTAATGTATACAATTAAGTATACATTTTTGCTTATTTTTTACTGGAATCTGAAGGATTAAATAGTGCAATCACCTACAATATTTTAATCACGTTCATTGCTGTACACTAGGGGGCTTCGCTAGATTTCAGGTTTCTTTTCAGCGGGGAGCACTAAAATCGTAGCGAAGCTACATATTTATAGCTTCACTACGGCATTTCTAGGTGCATTATAGCTGGAACAGGTAGAGCACTTTCAAAGTGGTTTACCTGATCCAGAAATTTTGCCCTAGCGATAGAATGTGCCTGATTTATGCCCTGCAGTACAGCAGGTTCATAAATCAGGCGCATTCTATGCCAGTATAATGCGCATGAAATTTGGCGTTAACACCAAATTTCATGCATGTTGCATGAAACCTGAATATACCTGTTGGAGGATGATTCATCTTCTCAAGTCTTCTTTTATGCTGTGTCAAAGCTTTGTCTTGTCATTTCCCTACATAACAACATGCTTTCAATCATGTTACATAATCTCACAAAAGATTTCATGCATTGGTCAATGAATGAATGTAGTTAGCACTTTGAGCAATGAATGAGTGTATAAGATGCTTCATACACTGTCAAAGCTGTAATGTGTAGGTACATCCTAATAATGTTCTTTAAGTAGGTAATCGAAATACTCAAGTACTAGTAGAAAATGAACAAGTGGTAAATCTTTTGTGCAATGCAGAAACAAAGTCATCATTTGATCCTGATTACTGTACTTACACCGAACTCCTTTTCAGCTGAGCTGTGCTATTGTGAAGCTCCTAAAAAAAGACCATAAGTCGTTATGTAGATTGAAGAGAAAATCCGGCACCCCATTAACTATTATAAAACACATTCAGTTTGTGCAGATAAATTATATTATGCAATGAATATTTATAGATTAATATTAAAGGTGCGTAGAAAGTAACATTAAAACAAACAGGATTTATCAACTTGTGTTCTGGGTTTTTTTTAACATATTTTGTATTAAGCAGAACTATTTCGGTGGCTTTTCTCATGGACACATCAAAATAACCCATTTCTATGCATTTACAGCATACAATTTCTTGACTTCAAACTCACTTATCCAGGTCATACCTTAAACAAAAAAATTCTGTGTTTTTGAAAGCATTTATTTTTAAAAATCAGTAATGACAATATGTATACTATCTAAAATGTATAAAACAAGCATTTTCTCGGCTATCTTTACCTCTCGGGAGTGTCTCAAATATTCATTTGTCTGTAATAGATTTCTTCCAATTTCTTGAGCTTTAAGTTGCTGCCGTACATAAGTCACATGTTCCAAACCTTCAAAGAAATAAAAATAACAGTCTTAGGTGTCTTTATCAACATTTACATACTTCTCTGTACAGTTAAGGAAATAATTATTTGATCCCTTGCTGATTTTTTTATTTTGTCCATTGAAAAATACATGAAAAGTCTATTATGTTAAGGGTTAATTTTAACACTGAGAGATAGAATATCCAAAATAAAATCCAGAGAATCACATTGTATGAATTATATACATTTATTTGCATTTTGCAGTGAGAAATAAGTATTTGATCCCTCTGGCAAACAAGACTTAATACTTGGTGGCAAAACCCTTATTGGCAAGCACAGCAGTCAGACGTTTTTTGTAGTTGATGATGAAGTTTGCACACATGTCAGGAGGAATTTTGGTCCACTCCTCTTTGTGGATCATCTCTAAATCATTAAGATTTTGAGTCTGTCGCTTGACAACTGGGAGCTTCAACTTCCTCCATAAATTTTATATGGGATTAAGGTCTGAAGACTTGCTAGGCCACTCCATGAACTTAATGTGCTTCTTTTTGAGCCACTCCTTTGTTTGGGTCATTATCTTGCTGGAAGACCCAGCCACAACCCATTTTTAATGTCCTGGCGGAAGGAAGGAGGTTGTCATTCAGGGTTGTACGGTACATGACTCCATTCATTCTCCCATTGATCCAGTGAAGTAGTCCTGAGCCCTTAGCAGAGAAACACCCCCAAAACATAATGTTTCCACCTCCATGCCTGACAGTGGGGTCGGTGTTCTCTAGGTCATAGGCAGCATTTCTCTTCCTCCAAACACGGTGAGTTGAGTTAATGCCAAAGATCTCAATTTTTGTCTCATATGACCACAGCACCTTCTCCCAATCATTCACAGAATCATCCAGGTGTTCATTGGCTAACTTCAGATGGGCCTGCACACATGCCTTCTTGAGCAGGTTGACCTTGCGGGCACAAGTTCCCCCCACCCTTTCCCATATAGTTTTAGGCTGATCTCTCATCTTTCTCATGATCAAGGATACCATATAAGGTGACCTATTCCATGGGGCCCCAAATCAATGTTGATTGACAGTCATTTTGTATTTCTTCCATTTTCTTACTATTGCACCAACAGTTGTCTCCTTCTCACCCAGCGTCTTACTCAGGGGCATAAATACCAGGGAAGCAGATGTAGCAGCTGCCATGGGGCACGGGCCCTTAGGTGCCCTGGGCCCCGGGGAAGCCGCTACCACGTCTGCTACCCCGGTAATGCCACTCCTGGGCCCGCCGGCAGTGAACTTAACAGAGCACATGCCCAGGGGCAGTTGCTACGTCGTGTACCCCAGTAGTTACGCCCCTGACCCCAGCCTGCCTATATAGTCCTCCCTGAAGCCTGCCTATATACCCCAGCCTGCCTATATAACCCAGTCTGCCTTTAAAGTCCCCCCTGAAGCCTTCCTATATACCCCAGCCTGCCTATATATCCCTGTAGCCCACCTATAGCCTGCTTGCATAGCCTCTATAGCCTCCCTAAAGCCTGCCTACCTATATAGCCCCCTGAAGCCTGCATGTCTACTTATATTGGGCCCCTATAGCTACCTAAACCCTGCCTACCTACCTATATGGCCCCTATAGCCCACCTAACCTGTTTCTATCTGTATGGCTCTCTATAACTAACTAAAACTTGCCTGTCTACCTATTTAGCCCCCCTATAGCTACCCAAACTCTACATGCCTACCTATATGGCCCCTATAGCCTACCTAAAGCCTGCATGTCTATTTGGGGCCTCCTATAGCCTATTTACCTATCTGTCTATCTATGTGGGCCCCACCTGTAGCCTAGCTACCTGGGGCCTGCCTACAGCCTACCTGTGGTCCACCTACTGCTACCTACCTACCTACCTGGGGCCTAAATACAGCCTACCTAATTGAGACCTGCCTGACTACAGCCTACCTACCTAGGATCTACCTACCTGGGGAATATGTAATACCTACCTACCTCAAGTCTACTAACCTACCTACCTAGGACCTACCAACCTATGTAATGAGGGTCTACCTGCTTATATGATGCAGTGAGGTGCAGGCCATAGCTGTAACACAATTTCCAGGAGGCGAATCCTGTGTTCCTCCCTCTAGGAGACTGGGCCTCTAAGCTATGGCCTGTACCTGCCCTCCCACCCTTGAGAAGTTTGTACAGAGGTAGGGGGCTGGGAGTGAGGTGCTGAAAAAGTGAGGATTCTAAGATGTTTGTGTCCAAATCTGCAGGGACAAGAGGTAGCCGGGAGAAGTCATCATGGTGGTCGGGACCGGATGCAGAACAAAAGGGAAAGTCAACGACTCAGTAGAGAAACGTCACCTGTGAGTCACAAGATGTAACTGCACTGTAATCACTTACATGTCTGTAGAGTCTGTATACACTGGTGTCTACAATATATATGTTCACTGTATGGAGGTTACATACAGTTTGTAGGGCACTTGTGTACACTAGTATATACCACTATATGGCAGCAATATTGATCTTTATTCAGTAATAGTATAGTGGTATTAGTCACCATGTGGTGGTAATTTGTGGTCTTGTTCTGGCAGCATAATCCGGTCCACATGTAGTAACGTTATTGGTAATGTTAAAATGGGTATAGTGGGATTTTTTTGGTAACAGTATGATTGGGATATCTATGGTGAGGTGTTCACTCCTTGTATTATCTAGTAACTGCATGACTTAAGAGGTCCCGGTAAATGTTCATGGTCAGGGAAGTGGGGGGGGGGGGGGTGTGGAGCGCCTATCCAAAAGTTTGCTATGGAGCTTAGGCTTCTCTAGTTACGTCCCTGGTCTTACTTATGGTTTTGGAGCGCATTCCAGCTTTGTGCAGGTCTTTGATCTTGTCCCTGACATCCATAGAAAACTCTTTGGTCTTGCCCATGTTGTAGAGGTTAGAGTCTGACTGAATATTTGAATCTGTGGATAGGAATCTTTTAGAAAGGTGACTATTTCTGTCTTTAATTTCGGTAACGAGTTGATTAGGAACGTCTAACTGATCTGTAGGAGCTAGAACTCTTAATGGTTGGTAAGGGATCAAATACTTATTTTTCTCAGCAAAATGCATATAAATGTATATAATTTATACAATGTGATTTTTTGGATTTTATTTGGGATATTCTTTCAATGTTAAAATTAACCTACCCTTAAAATTATAGACTGCTCATGTCTTTGTCAGTGGGCAAACTTACAAAATCAGCAAGGGATCAAATAATTATTTCCTTCACTGTATAAGTTACATATGATGTATGATTTACCAATTTAAAAATGACTGCAGAGATTACAAGGAAGGTGTATAATATACACACCCAAACATACCTTCCTTGTAATCTCTACATATATACATACACACACAAACGAATGCACACGCACATATAAAAGGTGGTTCAAAGTAGATAGTACAAAATTATATTCGTGGTATTCTTAGCGAAAAGAATAACATAAATGTGCTAACAAGAAAACATACACTAAGTTTTATGTATGCACTATAAATAGGGATGAGCGATATTATCGACAAAAGTTGAAATCGGCACAGTTTTTAGGCTTATCGGAAATTTCCGATCGCGCGATAGTTTAGGTGATAATCTTATAGATAATCTTTTATCATCGCGCCATTTTCAGCGTTTCCTGCAATTTTGGCGGCCAGCCAATCAGCTCCGAGGATAGAGGGGGGTTAGGAGGATGTACGACATCACCACTTGCCGGTGTATGGATCTCATTGGCTGCAAAAATCACGTGACCTCGTTTTATCTATGCAACTGCAGTTCCTGTTCAGCTCATTCTCTGTCTATGTCACTTCACAGCAGGACGTCTCGGCGTTTAAACCAATAGCTGTTCTAACAGCTCTGAGAGATAGTCTCTTCTAATACACAAAACCATCCACCTAGCTGTAGCTTAGAATAGAGTTAGATTAGAGAATTTCACTTCTTATTTAGTTAGAGAAAGTTTTAAAGATATCTACTGGTGTGTCCAGCCGCATGGGTGCGGGGGAGGACTGCAGGAGGAGAGGTTTTGGAAAGGAAGGGTGATATTGTGTAGCCCAGTGTGTTCTGTGACCTTGAATTGAAAATGAAAAATCATTGTTTTTTACCACTTTTTTGGCCAACAGACCTCTGGTAGGAGGTGAATTTGTCCCTTTTGTTTTTCCAGCTCTATTGCACTCACTGCGTGTCAGTGTTTCCAGAACCGGCATAACTTATCCCTATAACTTTTAAATAGTTTTTAATAGTGATTATAGACACCTCTATATCATCTCTAGCCCTGTCAGGGCATTGCAGCATCGGCCACATTCAATAGTTCAGAGAGAACTATTGAATGTGGCCGGTGTCTATAATCACTACACCTTGAAACAGTGGGGTGGTTCCTCTACATATCGGTAAGGTATATTACTTTTACCTAAGGTATTGAGATTTTTTGGATATGACCACCTCTTACTTTCTGGGATGAATTCATCATCCTTGTTCTCTTTTTCCCTAGTTGGTATTGTCTTTTTATCAGGTATCTTGGATTAAGCATAGTATACCTGTAGTACATTATTTGACAATTAATTTTGAACACCTTTAGTTTGAATTCCTGCATTTTGGTCCACTGAGGTGACCAGGTATAATAATTTATACAGGCTGGTCGAAACATGTTGGGACCAGACTAGAGGATCATATCTGTCAATTTTCCTAGGAACAGGTTCCGGGCAAGAGCGCCCTTTATCGGGGAGATCATCTTGCACTTTAGGGTAGGGACTGTTATTCATTGTACAGTATCGCCCTGGTAGTTCTAGAGAGAGTTGTTAGTGGGATATATATTAAGTTATTATTAATAAAAGTTATATTTTAGACATTACCTCTTTTTTTTTCATGTGGTTTCGAGTGACTGTATCCTCAACTAAAATGAAGAGACCACAGACTTAGCATCTGCTTATGGCACAGAACACATTTGCTTCAGGTGGGTCCCTAATGTGTTCCATATGGGCACATGGTTCCCCAAATTCCTACAGTGTGGTTATTGACTTCCCCACCGAGGTCAAAGTTAGCCTTACCGCTGAATACCAGCATGTCAGCAAATTTATCCTCTTGCAAGTCAATGCAAAAGACACAGCGCTTTGGTTTTTGTCTAGTTTCAGCTCCTAAAGAAGTTATCTATATTTTTGTAAGATATGCCATACTATGGTTCATAGCACCTGTAGTTCTATACTAGTCGGCCTGACTCATAAACACCTCCTGTTTTTTGTTTCTTCCAAAGCCTTGGGGTGTTCTAAGCTTTTCTCACGATATAAATACCCAGTGGTTTTGAATTGCTTCACCAAAATGCGAAATGCAGCTTCTATACATAGCACCTTTACCAAAATGAATTCTGAAAGTTTTGCTGTACAGTCACTACAGACACAGTTCAGGCAAATTCCCACATGCAAAAAATATTTTCTTGCTTCCATATCGCAATGTTATATCTTACTAACTAAAGTATCTCACAAAAGCAAATACACACCTCACATTTGTGTAGATATTGTACTATATCTTTTCATGGGACAACACTGAAGATATGATACTTTGACAAAATGTAAAGTAGTCGGTGTACAGCTTGTATAACAGTGTAAATTTGGTATGCCATCAAAATAACTCAACACACAGCCATCAATGTCTAAACCGCCGGCAACAGAAGAGAATACCCCCTTAAGTGAAAATGGACAAATTGGGCGACATGTATAATTTTTAACACCTAGATGCCACTTTTTATGCACATTATAACAGTGTAGAATGCGTCTGAATTTATGGACCCGGTCATTCAAGCACAAAAATGACAATTCTAGCTCAGGTAAACCACTTTAAAGTGGTTACCTGTTCCAGAAGTAATGTGCCTATTTTTGCCATTCTCCCGTTCATAAAAGAGTATAATTGTATAGTTGTAATGTGCCACCCCTCCCCCACCCCCCTGATATCAGACACATTACAAAGTGCCCCAGGCTCTCTGTAAGGCGCCTGATTTTAACAATTTAGTGAAGGGGGCTGTGCTAGATCTCAGGCTGAAAAGACGCCAGAATTCTGGCACAGCCCCATTCTTACATGTTGCCCATTGTTCCAAAAATGTCAATATTTTGTGTGGCTACCATTATTTGCCAGCACTGCCTTAACTCTCTTGGGCATGGATACACTATAGCGTCACAGGATGCCACTGGAATCCTATGGCAACTCCTCCATGATGACATAATAATAATAAGAGGAATAAAAATAATAACCTTTAGTTATACACTCACCGGCCACTTTATTAGGTACACCATGCTAGTAACGGGTTGGACCCCCTTTTGCCTTCAGAGCTGCCTCAATTCTTCGTGGCATAGATTCAACAAGGTGTTGCAACGATGCTCTATTGGTACCAAGGGGCCCAAAGAGTGCCAAGAAAATATTCCCCACACCATGACACCACCACCACCAGCCTGAACCGTTGATTACAAGCAGGATGGATCCATGCTTTCATGTTGTTGACGGCAAATTCTGACCTACCATCCGAATGTCGCAGCAGAAATCGAGACTCATCAGACAGGCAACGTTTTTCCAATCTTCTACTGTCCAATTTCGATGAGCTTGGGCAAATTGGAGCCTCAGTTTCCTGTTCTTAGCTGAAAGGAGTGGCACCCGGTGTGGTCTTCTGCTGCTGTAGCCCATCTGCCTCAAAGTTCGCCGTACTGTGCGTTCAGAGATGCTCTTCTGCCTTACCTTGGTTGTAACGGGTGGCTATTTGAGGTCACTGTTGCCTTTCTATCAGCTCAAAACCAGTCTGCCCATTCTCCTTTGACCTCTGGCATCAACAAGGCATTTCCGCCACAGGACTGCCGCTCACTGGATGTTTTTTCTTTTTCGGACCATTCTCTGTAAACCCTAGAGATGGTTGTGCGTGAAAATCCCAGGAGATCAGCAGTTTCTGAAATACTCAGACCAGCCCTTCTGGCACCAACAACCATGCCACGTTCAAAGGCACTCAAATCACCTTTCTTCCCCATACTGATGCTCGGTTTGAACTGCAGGAGATTGTCTTGACCATGTCTACATGCCTAAATGCACTGAGTTGCCGCCATGTGATTGGCTGATTAGAAATTAAGTGTTAACGAGCAGTTGGACAGGTGTACCTAATAAAGTGGCCGGTGAGTGTATAGTGTCAGCATATTCCGCAGCACTTTACAATTTGGAGGGTGTAGGTAGAGACAAAAAGACATACATTGCACAATGAAAAGCTACTTACAGATAACACACCAGATGTGTTGGCCCTGCTCGCAAGAACTTACAATCTATTAGGGTATAGGGTGAGACGAAGGGTAAGAAGTGCTAGGTTTCCAATGGTCCAGCCATGTGACATATATATTGGGTGGTTTATTTGGATGAACCTGCCACCCACTACTCTGGTGGTGCGATGTGTGAGTGGTGCTCATATGTCCAAGGTGGTTGAAGGAGTTTCATGATATTGTCGGACCACCAGGTCAGGACAGGAGTCAGAGGAGATCGGGGGCAGTGAGGACTGTAGGATGTTTGTGAATTCCTGAGTGTTGAGGGAATGGATATTTCTGAAAGCGTGACAGGCCTGTGTGTCCAGAGACTGCTGAGAATTAGTAATAGTAAAGGAGATAAGGTTGTGATCCGAGAGCGCATAAGGAGAATTAGTAAAGTTAGAAATTGAGGAAAGACGACAGAAAACCAATTCAAGAGAGTTCCCATCCTTGTGGGTGGTAGAGTCTGTAAATTGCAAGAGGCCGAGAGAAGAGGTTAGTGAAAGAAACTGAGAGACAGAAGGAGACATGGGCCCGTCAACGGGATGTTGAAATCACTCGTGATCACAGTAGGCATTTTAGTAGAGAGAAAATGAGGAAGCCAGGCAGCAAAATGATCCAGAAACTGGCGGTGTGAGCCTGTACACAACCGCCACTCAGAGAGAATGGCTGAAAGAGTCTGATGGTGTGGACCTCAAAGGAAGGGAAAGTGAGGGAAGGGGCGGGAGGAATGACTTGGTAAGTGCAGTGTGGAAAGAGAAATACGAACGACTTCTCCACCCTTCCTATTTTTAGGTCTGGGGTTGTGGGTGAAGTCTAGGCCGCCATAGGTGAGAACGGCAAGGGAGGCAGTGTCTGATTGCTGGAGTCATGTTTCTGTGAGAGCTAGGAGATTGAGGGTTAGAGATGAATAGGTCATGAACAGCAGTGAGTTTATTACAGATAGCATGGGGGTTCCACAAGGCACATTTAAAAGGGACAGGAAAAGACGTACAACAAATAGCAAGAAGGTTAGCATGGTTTTTATGGGAAGCAGAAGAAGAAGTGGGATGAGCAGCAAAGGAGGGTGGGCCGGGGTCAGGAGAGATGTCACCTGCAGCAAGAAGCAGGAGAATGAAAAGTGACAGCAGATGGTTCAATGATGAATATGAGTAGCGTTTGTGTGGCATTATGTAAGCTGGAGCTTTGTGGTAGTTGAAAAGGGAAACTAGTGTATGGGATGAATACACAGAGGTGAGGGAAGGAGAGAGGAGCGGATATGAATACGATTCTCAGGGGGCGAGACTGGATGGTAAACTAGGAGGTAGATGGCTGCAAGGTAAACAGCAATAGTGAGCATGGTAAACAAGGTGTATTTAAAAAGACCAGATACTCACAAGAAAAAGGCGATCCTCCTAGCCCCATTCTGTCTCATTTCTCACGACATCCTCACGACATCATGGAGCTCGTGGATATTAGAGACCCTGCGCTTTTCTACCTTCTGTTTGAGGATGCCCCACAGATGCTCAATATGGTTTAGGTATGGAGAAATACTTGGTCAGTCCAGCTCCTTTACCCTTATGTTCTTTATCAAGGCAGCACTCATCTTGGAGGTGTGTTTGGGGTCATTATCATGTTAAAATACAACCCCATGGCCCATGCCCTGATCATGCTTTGCTTCAGTATGTTACAGTACATGTTGAAATTCATGATTCCCTCAGGGAAATGTAGCTCCCCGAAGCCTACAGCACTTATGCAGCCCCAAACCATAACACTCCGACCACCATGCTTGACTGTAGAAAAGACACACTTGTTTTTGTACTCCTAACCTGGTTGCCGCCACACACGCCAGATTGATCTGATTAGACCAAAGAACATGGTTCAAGTAATCCATATACTTAGTCTGCTTGTCTTCAGCAAACTGTTTTCTGGCTTTATCATGCATAATTTTTAGAAGAGGTTTCCTTCTAGAATGACAGCCATGCAGGCCAGTTTGATGCAGTTTGCGCACTATCGTCTAAGCACTGACAGGCTGACCCTTCACTCCTGCACCCCTTTAACCTTGACTTGAATAAGGAGTAACAATTTAGCAGTCGGTGTGCAAGGCAAGATATCATGTAGTCATTTGCAGGCACATCTGTGGCAGTGGTGCATGACACAGACATTCTCTCTTTGGTGCTCTTTAAATCTTAGCTTACGCACAATTTACACACAACCTCTATGAGGCATCAAACAGTAAAGCAGTTTTGCCAAAGTTTTCCTTTAAATAGTCATTTCTATGACAATCATTCACACCAACACATCATTGGAATTGTTGACTCATTGCAATGCAAATACAAATAAATTTGATTTTCAAATTTTCTCTAGAAACAGTAAGCTACGCTACATGTATCACACCTCTACTTTATTAAAGTTCAAATGGCTTAAAGAGATTGCATAAGGTTAGAAAAATTGCTTCTCTGTTCCTGCTCCACTCTCGTCCTTTGGCTGCTTCTGGTGTGCAGCTTGGCCACATTCACTTTAATAGAGAGTAGTTGCAATTTCATATACAGCTCTTGAACAAGTGTGGCACTGTTTCTAGAAGAATGGAGCCATGTTTCCCTAATCCCATACAACCCTTGTCACTAAAATACTTGACACCAGTCATGGATAACAGTGGCACTGTTGCTGCATAAAAAACAGGTCTTTTTAGATAGTATCATTGAATCCCCTGAAAGGGAGTCTTAAAGAGCCGTTTGTGCCACTAAGCTAAATTGATAGCTGTAGTAAAAAATCAGCACACTAGCTGTCAATCAACCCCTGACAAGGCTTTTGCAAAACGTGCATTGGTGTTTCAGTGTGCTGCTGGTCTGTATTTCCCTTTTATCATTCTATTGTTGATTGTTACTTACTTTGGTATATATATATTAGTTTGGAAAATATATGTGTATCTATTGTTGCCGCTTTCTAAGGTCATGTGACTTATTATAATATATATTTTTCTTTTCATTAATATTATTTGAGTTTGAGCTTATATATTTTACATTGAGATTTGCTCTCCATAGCATTTTCAGTACTTCAGCATTGTTATTCATTTAATGCAGTTGAAACGAGAAGTTTACATACACTATATAAAAAGACACATATGCAGGTTTCTCTCATTATCTGACATGAAATCAGAATAAACTTTACCCGTTTTAGGTAATGTAGGATTACCAAAATTATTTAAAATTTGCCAAAGGGCCAAAATTTTAAATAAAGGGGAATTTTTGAAGGATTTGTATTACTTTCTAAAAAGGGGTTTAAAAATTTTTCATCCCACTAGGATTACTATGCCTTTTAAAAACCCAATTTGGGGGACGGGCCCAATGTTTGATGTCATGAAAATTTGGAAGCTTCTAAAGGGGTTTATTGGTAACATCTGGGTTTAAATTACAGACACGGCAGTCCCCCTTGGAAAAAAATCCTAAAAACACACCCAAAACCCTTTTAAAAATAAATTTTTTAAAAAAAATTACCCAAAAAAATTTACATTACTATTTTCAGTTTTTCCCCTTTAAATTATATATATACAAATACACACTGCCCCAAATCAAATTTTCCCTACACTATCCTCAAATAGAAAAAGTAATTTTCCCGAAAAGGGAAACGGCCTAGTTTTTTTGAAAGGCTCACCCTTTTAAAAAATTCCATTTGTCCCCCCAAACAACCACCAGAAACATTAACATATATATATTTCTGTACAGTTTTTTAAAGAATATCAATTCAAAACCCCAAACCCATTTAAACCCGTTTTTCCCCTGAGAGCCCCTAAAATTTAACTAAAAGGCTCCCTTTTCCCACTGTTTTTAACATTTGTTTTTTTTCTCTTTAAATTTATAGGGAAAATTTTCCCTATATATATCGCCCGGGTGTGGGGAACAAAAGTTACATTTTATCCAACAACATTTAGACACATAAAAACCTTACCCCTCGAGGGCGTTTCCCCCCCCCAAATATTATGGGGTTCTTCAGGAGGATCTCCTGGGGGACGTCCCACTGACTAAAGAAGTAGCCCCTCGATTGTGATGTTATATGTCCTTTATCCCATTTTAAAAAATAGGTTCAAAGGGACCGCTGTTTCCCCCCCCCTAAAGGTGTGCTCACCACCGGGGCCCCCCTTCCCAAAAACGCTACGGGCAAAATGCCCCGGGCGAAAGGGGCGGGGTCATGGCAGCCGCGCCGTTAAAGCCTTGCACGGGGCCTATAACTCGGCATCTTCATTCGTTTACTGGGCATGCGCTGGAAGGGCGGAAACCAGGGAAAACCAGCACCCTCACCCGGGGGTCCCGCCGAAAAGCTCGGCTGCCATTTCTATGGGAAGGGCGCCGGCAATAATCCCCAGACAAGTTCACCTGCCCCCAGCCCCAAACCCAAAAACGCGCCCCCCCACCCCGGCCTCCCACCACTTCCATCCAATTCTCAACGATTTTGGGTTTTGGGGTAAAAATGTCAGTTCTATTCCCTCCTTTCCCATCCAGGGGAATTGGCGCAGCTCAAACCCCAACAAGCCAAACCCTCCCACCCTAGGGGGAAACGCAAAACCCCAAAGCTTTCACACCCCAAATCGAAAATCCCAATAATTAGATATAATAAAACATCCCACTAAGGGCAAACAGTATCCCAGCTTTGTAATTTTATATCACATCTTGGGGGAAGATAAGAAAACTTTTCATTTATACCCACCCACTTTTTCCCTTTCATTGGGCCAAAAAAACCCTTTAAGAAGATCTAAAAGGGGGGATAAATTTTAAAACTCAGAAAAAACTTTCATTTAAAAAAAAGAATCAAACAGATTATGAAAGAGATAAATTTTTTTGGGTTTTAAGAATAATATAATCCCTGAGAAAATTAAATCTTACCCGAAATGGCTATTCTGCCCAATACAACCACCCCTTTTCTACCCTTTTTGAGCCTAAGGAAAACCAAAAGAAAACTTAGAATATATACACCAGGAGATTTAAAAAAAAAACCCAGCCAAAATTTATAGAAGTTGGGAAAAAGGGCCCTTTCTGGCTGTATCGTTTTAAATTCAAAAGGCCCCACTGGGGTTTCCTTTCAAGAAATTTTTTTAAATAAAGGTTTCCCCTTTTTCTTAATGTCGGGGTTATTTTTTCCATACACCAAAAACCCCTTTTTCATGCCCGAGGAATCCCCCTATTTTTTTCCCGCCCCGAAAGGGCCGGGCAAGAGGGGGTGTCACGTCTATGGCCCGCACACCCCCTAATGTACCCAAATTTCGAATTTTTTAACTGTTTGGGGGTCGTCAAACCTATATTTGTTTCCCCAAAGCTACAAATAAAAAGAGTAAACAACTTTTTGGGACAGCAATTTAAATAAAATTTCACAATCGCATAGATTTTTCCCCTGTCACCAAAATTTTAAAAAATTCCTTTAGCCCCTCACAAAATTATACTTGAAAAAATTACACCCTTCCCGCACCCCAAACACCCAAGGGGTTTTAAGGGACCCAAAACCAAATGTTCCTGTTGGTTTTTTGGTGGTAAAAAAGGCGTGAATAAACCCGGGCCCCTTCAATGCCCTTTTCCTTTTAAAAGGTCATTTGAGGGTTTTAGAGGGGACAGTCACTAGATCTTTAAACACGCAAAATACCCCAATGTCTCCGCAAGATTTTTCTTACATGGGTTGTTTGGGTTTGGGTCATATGTGCCTATTACCCCAAAAACGGTTTTTTTCCTTTCCATCTTTTGGGGGTCCCCTCTGGTTCAAGGAATGGTTCCTGTCACTCCTAAGGGCGTTTTTTAAAAATTGCAGGTTTAAAATTACTGTTTTGGAGGATATCCCCCTTTTCCAGGAAGCTATCCTTGGGGTTTATTTCCCTGTTGGTAAAAATCCCCCTTATTTGGACCCGTTTTTTAGGGATACGTAGGTATTGACCTTTGGGTTAACCCTTCTTTTTGGGGTTTTTTCCCGGGGATTAAATCCCCCCGGGCGGGGAGGGTATTAGTATTTTGGTTTTCCTTTTCGATGAGCCCAAAAATTTTTTTGTTTTAAAACCCAAAATCATCCCTGAAAATCCTAAAAGCCCAAAAAAAGGGTTTTTTCTGACATTTAAAATCTCAAATGTAAATTTAAAACCCCAATCTAAATTAGGTTCAACCCCTGGAAAAATTCCCTCAAAAGGGGACCCTCCGTGCCCTGCCACGAAAAGGGAAGACGTCATTTTAGGGAATCTGCCCCCGTTTTAGAATTTTAATGGGGAACCCCCCTTTCCCTCTCCGAACCCCAGGGGCCCTTTTCCCACCAGCCAGGAAAAATTTCCGAAAACATGGGACGCAGGGGCTTCCCATACCCGGTACCCCTGAGCTGGGTGGTAGTCCCTGGGCCCGGGAAAGGAGGAAATTTAAAAAAGGGGTGGGAAAATAAATCCAACGTTCAAGATCCTTTTAAAAATTTTTTTTTTCAAATTGTCACCCCCCTAATTCCAAGGGAAATTTTTCACGGCATGGGGGGGGCCCCAAGTGGTGGGAATACGGGCTAAAAACCCATTTCCCCTCCAAATCCCCCCGGGGCCCAAACCCCAAACCCCCTTTTTCTGGGAGGGTTGATCCCCCCCAAATTTTCTTTGGGAGGTCACCCCGGAAATCTCTCAGATAGAAGGGAAGGCAATAACAAATCCCGGGAGTACCCTTTGTCCACTTTAGTTTCCAAACATTCTGTGTCAAGGAATAAAAACCCCAACACAATGGGGGCGACCTCTCAGGGGGGACCAAACCTTTTGCACCTGGGGGGTAATGGGGAAAATTTGCGACTTGTGGTTTTTTCGGAAGAAAAAAGCGGGCCCTAAACCCCTTTGATGGGGTTTCCCTTACCCAACACCATGTATAATAAAAGATTAAAGGGCCCCCCCAAAAAAATCTTTCCCGGGGGGTCATTTTTCCATAAATTAGCATTTTCCCGGCCCCCGGGGGAATCCTCCCAAATTCTCTTACCCTCTGTGTAACCCCAAATGGTTCTACCCACAATTTTTTCCCCCCTTTTTTCGGGGGTTTTTTAAAAATTTTAAAGTCAGGACTGATTAAAAGGAAATAAAACGCTTTAAAATCTTTGTTGGGTAAGTTTTTTTGGTCTTTTCCCCAAAATATTTGGGTTTTTTTTTTCGTTAAAGACCCCAAGTTTTTTTTAAATTACCTTTTTTCGAAAAAATTTATTTTTCCCTTTTTGCCCCTTTGTGGTGGAGGCCCCCCTTGGTGTTTTTTGGTCTTAAATCATTTTGGGGGGGCCAATTTTCATTACCATTCAACCCCTTTTCTAATAATTTTCAGTCAATGTTCCCTCCTTTAGGTCTTCAATAGAATTCCTAATTTCCCTACAAATACTTTTAAATAAAATTATTCTTGAAAAATTTAAAAAACCACTTAAATGGGTTAAAACCCTTTTTTAACCCCGGGTTTAAATTTCCCCAAAATTTTAAGTTTTAGGGAAACATTGACAAACCCTTTCCAATAGAACACCCCAATTTTTCCTGTTTTTAAGATTTTTCCCTGAGATAGATTAATTTTTTGGTTTCCCTCGCCTTTTTTTGGACTTTGGGCTTTTTCATTGTCTTCCCCTTGGGGTTTTGGGACGGACCCCCCGGTTGGCCCCAAAAAAAGGGAAAAGATGATGAGGGATTTTGGGGAGGGAAGTTCGAAGAGGAGATATCTTTTCCCCCTTTAATTCACTCTAAAAAACCCAAAGGTTGGAAAAACCCCTTTCCCCTTTTCCTTTAAATTTCCCCCGAGATCCTTAAAATACTGTTTTATGCTTATTTTTTTAAAGCCAGAAATTTTTCTCAAACAAAATTTTTCAAAAATTACATCAGGGTCTTGTAAATTCTGGGTCAGATCTTAATTTTACGGGCTTTTCTTTTGTTTTTTTAACTTTTGTTCTTTTCTCGGGGAAGAAAAATTTTGGGGAACACCGAAAAAATTTTTTTAAAAACTAGAAGGAAACTATAGAGGGGGTTTTTATAAGGAAATAGGGGAGGATTCAGATCGGGGGAGGTAGAGAATGGGGGACATAAAAGGAAAGGGGGGAAGGGAATTTGGGGGGGACTTTTTATGTGCCCAACAAAAATAAACAAAAAACAAAAAAACCCCAAGGGACTCGGCCCCCGTTTTGGATGGTATGTCTTTTCCTTTTCCTTCATACCCTATCTAACCCCTTTTTTTTTAAAACCAACCGGGGGGGCCCCCGCCCCAAACCCCCTAAGGGAAAGAACAATGAAACACCCAAAAGGGGCCAAAAAAAATAACAGAGGCAAAACCAAAAAATTTAAAATCTACCAAAAAAAACTCTTACACGGGAAAACAATTGGGGTGTTCTATGGAAAGGTTTGTCATATGTCCCTACAACTAGATTTATGAATTTAACGGGGAAAAAGGGATTTAAACCTTTTGGTGGGGGAAAAATTTAAAGGGGGGTTTTAAAATTCTCCAAAGAATAAAAAAAATCGTTTTTGGTGAGGAAATTAAAGGGAATCTCTAATTGAAACCAAACCCATGAGAGGAACATTAAAAAATGCCCTTATTAGAAGGGGGGGGGTTGGGAAAGGGTTTAATGAATTTGGGGCCCCAAAACTGATTTAAGCCCAAAAAGCAACCGGGTTTCCTCCCCCAAGGACCCCCGGGGGAAAATAGATATTTTTTTGAAAATGGTAATGAAAGATCTTGAGTTTTTTAAACCCGGAAAAAAAAACCCCCTATCTGGGGAAAAATAGACAAAAACTTCCCCAACAAGAGATTCAAGGGGTTGTTTTCCTTAAAATTTTTAAAAATTCCCGGAAAAAATTTTAAAAAAACCCCTCGAAAGGGGGGGAAATTTTTGTGGTCAGGGACCATTCGGGATATAACGGGAATGTGTAAAGAATTCTAAAAGGGAAAGGGACGGATTTGCTATCCGGGGAAAGTGACCCCAGGGAAAAGTTTTTTGGGGGGGGAACTTGAAATTTTTAAATTATACATGGTGTTGTTTGGGGGGACCCTATCAAAGGATGGGGGGAGGCTTTTTTACTCCCGAAAAAAAAAAAATCGAAAACGTTTTAAATTCCCCCAAGGGGGCAAAAAAGGTTTTTAGCCCCCCTGGGGGGGTCGCCCGATTGTGCCCGGGTATTGATGTCCTTAGACAAAAATTTCGGAATCTTTTGGGGAAACCAAAGGTACTCGGGACTTTTTTATTCTTTTCCTTCTTATCTGTGGAGAACGGTTTAAACCTCCAAAAAAAACTGGGGGGGGTTTCCAAACATCGAGAAGGATTTTTGGGTTTGGGCCCCAGTGGATGGGGAGGCAAGGGTTAGCGGGTTTCCGAAACCAAATGGGGCCCCCAAGGCCGTGAAATTTTCCCTTTGGGGAATGAGGGGAAGCCCATTTAAAAAAAACATAATAAAATTTTTTCTTGAACTTTTTTGGAATTTTTTCCCTTCCCAAAAAAATTTCCTCTTGGGCCCCAGGGCCCTCCCAAAACCAGCTCGGGGGTACCGTATGGGAAAGCCCGGCGCTCCCACATAGGGAAAATTATCCTGGGCCCCGGGTGGGAGGGGGCCCTGGTTTTTGGGAGGGAAAATTTGGGGGGGTTTTTTCACCAATAAAAAATTCTTTTAACGGGGGCAGATTCTAAAAGCCGTTTTTCGGCGTGGCAGGGCACGGGGGCTCGTTTTTAGAGAAAATTTAAACCCAAAGGTTTTTGAACATTTAATGAGATTGGGTTGAAATTTAATTTGAGATTCAAAATTGTCAGAAAATACCCTTTTTTGGATACTTAGGATTTTTCAGGGATGATTTGGGGGGTTTCACATCCCAAATTTGACTCACCGAAAGGAGCGGTACTAAAAGCCTCCCTGCAGTGGGAAATTCAAAATTCCCCCAAAAAACTAAAAAGAGGTATACCCAAAGGTAAAATACCTCCCCTTTTTTTACTTTGAAATGCTCAGAATAAGAGTTTTTTCCCAAACCCGGCAAATGACCCCCAAAGGATAGTTTTCCAAAAAGGGGAAAAATATCCCCATCATTTTTTAAGCCTGAAATTTAAAAAAACGCACTTAGGAGTGACGGGAAAACCATCTATTGAAAAAAAAGGGGGGGGGGTGGGGGGGGTGGGGGGGGGGGGGGGGGAAAAAAGAAAAAGGAAGGGGGAAACCCTTTTTTGGTTTAATTGGGCCACATATGACAACCGAAACAACGAGGGTATAAAGGATCTTGCGGAACATTGGGGTATTTTGCAGTGTGAAAAAGGGATCTACTACTGCTCTTTTTAAAACTCCCAAGTGACATTATAGAAGGGGAATGCCTTTGAGGGATGGGTTAATTCACAGCCATTTACGTCCCCAAAACCAACAGGAACATGGAAGATCTAAACCGTTGGAATGTTTAAAATGCGGAAGATTTTCATTTTGCAAGTTATCTGTCAAAACAAAAGGGTTTAAGAGTTTCGGTGAAAAGGGAAGACTATGGGGTTTCCCGGTGATTTTATAAATTGCTGTCCCCAGGAAGTTTTTTTATCTCGTAATTGTAGCGTGGGAAAAACCCTTATAAAAGGTAAGCCGACCGGGGCGGGAAAAAAATTCCCCATTGGTGAACACTTGGGGGAGGGCGCCACATAGACGTGAAACCCCTTGCCAGGCATATCGGTTTGGAAAACATGAGGGGGTTTCCTGGGGGCCATGTTTGTTTCTGTTTTTGGGAAAAGTTAAACTCGACATTAAAAAAAGGGGAAAATCTTGAAAAAAATTATTTTGGGAAAGGGAAAACAAAATTTGGCCCTTTAAAGTTTTGAAAATTTTTACACCCAGAGGGTCTTAACAAATTTTCTAGTTTTTTTGGTGTTTTTATTTAAAAAACTCCTGGGTTATATATATCTAATTTGTTTTGGTTCCTGTAGGCCATAAGGAAAAAAAATGGGGGGGGGGTATCGGGGGGCAGAATAGCCTTTTAACGAAAAGATTTTTATCTAAAGGGAAATATATATTACTTGATCCCAAAACTTTAAACCCTTGCTTTAAAAATCTGTATTGGTTCTTTTTTTTAAAGGGTGTTTTTTTGGTGTTCTATTTAGGTATCCCTTTTTAGATTTTTAGGGGGTTATTTTGGCCCCAATGAGGAAATTGGGGGGGAATATACGAAACGTTTTCTTATCTACCAAGTTGTGATAAAAAACAACATAAGCTGCATACTGTTTCCCCTTTAGTTTTTATGTAAACCAAATATCTTTATTGGGATGTGATTTGGGGGGTGAAAGCGGGGTTTCTGCGTGCCCCCTAAATGGTGTGGGTTTTGGGGCTTGTGGGTTGAGCTGCGCCAATTTGGATGAATGGAAAAATAGAACTGGCCCTTTCCTTACCCTAAAACAACATCGTTGAAAATTGATTGGTGGGGTTGGGAGAGTCTGATTTGGGACGCGATTTTTGGTTGGCCCCCTTCCCCCCGTTTTTTAAACTTGTTTTGGTGAGGTGCCGGCGCATGGGGCTTAGAAAAGCCACCCCGACCCTTTCGGGGGAACGGGGGGGCTGAGGCGGGGGGCTGGTTGTCATTTTTGCCGCCCCGAGCCAAAAAGGAAGGGCATAGCGCCCTGAAGATGGCCGAGGGTGAGAACCCTGAGGGGGGGGTAAACAGCGGTCTTTTAAAAACCTTTTTAAGAATGGGATAAAAAGGGACAAAGTAACATCAGCATATCGGGGGAGACAACTATCTTATTCAGTGTACTTCCCCTAGGAGACCCTTCCCGGGATGAACCCCATAATATGGAGGGGGGAAAAAGGGCGTCGAGGATAAGGTTTGATTTATTTTGAAAAAATTTGAAAAATTTGTATCTTATTTTCCCCTTTAACACGGCCCAAAAAAAAAAGTAAAGACTTTTTTAAATTTCCCCTTTAATTGAAAGAGAAAAATTGCAGGGGATCTTTAATCAGGGGGCCCTGTGAGCCTTTGAGTACTTTATATGGGACTCTACAGGAATATCGATAACTGGGTTTGGATTTTGAATTGATATATCTTTAAACACTGTACAGAAATATATATATGTTAATGTTTCTGGTGGTTGATAGGGACACAAAGTGATTTAATATGGTGAGCCTGCAAACACTAGACCGTCCTTATCGGGACGATTACTTGGTCTATTTGAGGATAAGTGTAGGGAAAATAGATAGGGACAGTGTGTATTTGTATATATATATTGATTGAGATAGACTTGAGATACATAATCGTATTTTTTTATGGGTATAGATTAAAAGTTATATTTTAGAGTTTGGATTTGTTTAGGATTTTTTCAGTGACTGGCTTGTTGTTCCAAATCCATATAGATATTATTTGTTTCTGAGGAAATTTTTTTCTGTGATTTTTAATTACAGACACACCTGTGGATGTATTTTAAATCACACCAGAAACACAGTGCGTTTTTGATGCGTTTTTTTGTGCAGGAAGGCACAGCCATTAATGCTGTACATTGCTGCACAAAAAAACCCGCAAAAATTGAGGTAAAAAATTGGGATTTTACCGTGATTTTATCGCAATTTATCCATGATTTTTGTGCAGCAATGTACTGCATAAATTGCTGTGCCTTCCTGCACAAAAAACGCACCAAAAATGCACTGTGTGAAAGCATCCTAAGTTTAAAGAAATCAGCCAAGATATCAGGAAGAGGATTGTGAACTTGCACAAGTATGGATCATCCTTGGGTGCAATTTCCAGATACTTGAAGGTGCCTTCTTCCTCTGTACAAACAATTATGCGCAAAGACAAACTAGATGAGAATGTCCAGCCATCATACCTGTCAGGAAGGGAGACAGGTTCAGTATCTCAGAGATGAACCTGCTTTGGCCCAACATGTGCATATAAAGCAAAGACCAAAAGCAAAAGATGTTGTGAAGATGCTGGCAGAAACTGGTAAGATTGTTTCATTATCCACAGTGAAACAAGTACTGTATCAATATGAGCTGAAAGGCCACTCTGCCAGGAAGAAGCCATTACTCCAAATGAAACATATAAAAGCCAGATTAATGTTTGCAAATGCACACAGGAACAAAGTTCTACATTTTTGGAGACTGTGGCCTGACTAAATTAAAATGGAACTGTTTGGCCATGATGACCATTGTTACGTTTTGAGTAAAAAGGGAGACGTTTGGAAGCCTAAGAACACCATCCCAATTATGAAACATGGGGGTGGCAACATCATGTTGTGGGGTTATTTTGCTGCAGTAGGGATTGGTGCACAAAATAGATGGCATCATGAGGAAAGAAGATTATGTGGCAATACTGAAGCAACATTTCAAGACATCAACCAGGAAGTTAAAAGTTGGGTGGAAATGGATCTTCCAAATGGACAATGCATACTGTCCGAAGCATACTGCCAGAATTGTTATAAAGTGGCTTAAGGATAACCAAGATAATGTTTTGGAGTGACCATCACAAAGCTCTGATCTCAATCCTATTGAAATTTTGTGGGCAAAGCTGAAAAGGCAGGTGTGAACAAGGCGACCTACAAACATGGCTCAGTTACACCAGTTCTAACAGGAGGAATGGGCCAAAATTCCAACCATCTATTGTGTGAAGCTTGTGAAAGGATATCCAAAACGTTTGACCCAAGTCATATAGTTTAAGGGCAATGCTACCAAATACTAATGAAATGTATGTAGACTTTGCAGAAAATAATAAAAATGCCTTAAAAATTCTCTCTCTCTCATTATTCTGGCATTTGGCAAATATAAATTATTTTGTTAATAATAAAAAAAAAAACACATGTGTCTTTTTATATAGTGTATGTAAACTTCGGGTATCAAATGTATGTGTATTTTGTTAAATTTCTTGATAAAAGAATTTCTTTTATGTAAATAATATTTCTGGGTAAGTGATCTTGTTCATCTGTCAATCATGTCAAAGTGTGGGGCTGGGACAGTTAAGCAAGAGAGTGGGCAATCAGCCCTGTCGAAGGGCATTTGTGGATCATTGGTATTAAAATGGATTATTTCCTTGCAATCATGGCCGTTCAATAAAGGTATCATTATTAATGTTTAAAGCCCTACCTACTAGTAAGTTTAATGGAGCGAACGGCTCTGATAGACGCCCTTTAAATGTTTTTTTTTTCTAGTGGTGACTGTTCATTTTAGTCATGATGTAACTTGCGTTATCAAAATACTCTGTGTTCTGTTTCTTTTAAAGTCCAAACATAAATTTAGTTTTTTATTTATTTTAGTTTTTATGTAACTGTGTTTGCAGAAGTACAGTGAGAACAAGTAAGGAACTTATCTCTGGTACAGTGAATACTTACCTGAGGAGATTAATGCATATTAGAAAAGGGATCATATTGTTTTGTTAGCAGCAGGTGGCCACTTACTTAGTTGATTAAAACTGGATACTGAGAGCCTGTTCTTGCTATGTTCCACCTCTTCATTCTTCAGGCTGCTGCATTCTGCCGGTTCAGAGCTCATCTGGGTGCTCTGGGAACAACCATCAACAGTAATCACCTGCAAGAGGGAACAGTTATAATAAGGCCAGACATAGGATATCTTATCTGTGCCGGAGAACATCCCATCTCCCATTAGCATCAGGTCAGTTTAAACCTGAAGACATTATTCTAACCTGGCAAATTCATGGGTGATATAACCATCCATTTCTGCAATGTACAGATTACAATATGGGTTTACTAATCCTACAGATTGTCTAACATACACTATAAACATTCACTTAGGTAATTTGAACAGAAAATCTAGGATAACAAGTGTGCAGTATAATATTTCTCAGTCACTAGGTTTGGATATGTGTTTTTCAACTGTTACAAAGGTCAGAACAGAAAATTTGAAGAACACAATGCCATAATATGGAATAAAGATTTTGACTTCACTAAGCTTTCGAGAATTTTAAACAGTATCTCTACACTTCTGAAAGGACACAGAACAGCCAAAAGATGCACATTTAACAGATAATAAAGCTGTATATAAAGTCATATTAATTAATGAGCAACAGTTAGATAATTACTATAAAATGCATCTAAATGAACTAATCACCAACAACTTCTTTCATACTGGAGTTGAATCTGCTGGGTGAAGCGGGTGCTTTGCTCTCTGACTGAAAGAGGGAAGTCACAAGCAAATGACTGCCTTAGTAAAACATCCATATGCCCACTCATCATATAACCCTTTCAAAATCTCTTATTAGAAGAATAGAATTCAATAAGCCATTGCATGCTCTATTTTTAAAAGTTCCAAATGTGCTGCACAGTGTCTTTTTATGAATTATCTCTAAGGGATTTGCTCTACTTGGGAACCATGTTAAAGCATCTCTCCCAGCCAGCATTATACTGCTCTTTACGGATAAGAGGCAAGAACCCCTCAACAGTTATCTATAGACTAGTGAATCTTCTTTTTGGAAGACAATATGGGTTGGCTAAAAAAAACCTTAGTCATGTTTCAAGGCTATAGGCTTTACTATATTGAATTTAACTTACAAAGAATAGGTGGCACTAAAGGAGACAGTTGGCACAAACAGGGAATAATCCCAAAACAGATCTTTACATTGAAAAGGAGGAATGGAGCTGTGGCACATCAGCCAGGTAGATGTTACTACCAATGTTTCTCATTGAAGCGGTAGCCAAAGCCACTGTATAAGATGGTGTGCTTTCCAAGGGGAAGGGCTCTGTAGAATCATTAATTTAGCCATACCAATGGCTCACTTATTTGTTGGATGGACTTTGTGTTTACCTTGTTATCAGTTAGACAACTTAGGCCAAATAAGATTGCTAAACATGTCCTGTATTGTGTTTTGCACAAAAAAATTTTTTGTGGACAAGCAGATTTTCATGGTTGAATCCCTCAGTATTCAAATGGACCTGAGTGGGATCTTTATTTAACTTTCACATATATCAACATTTTCAGAAGGTATTCTGAGTTGGAAAAAAGCAGCAAAACCGGAATCTCCTTTTGTGGCTTCACAGGCAACTACCCAGTCCAAAAGAAGAGGCAGGTGACAGTTTCAATGTGTAAACCACCTTTTTGAAGCAAAGACTTTGCCACATACATACAGTGGCGGTGTAGAAGCCAGTGTGGCTTCTGCATTGGCAGGTCATCAGTTAAACAAAGACCCCAGCTTTGAAGATGGTCTCCAACACCTGCCATGGTTGTTCTTCTTTGGCAACTCCCCCGACCTTATATAATACTATTATATGCCATAGGTCTTCTGGAAATGCAGCAAGAAAGGTTATAAGATGAAGGACTGCAATGAAGATGAGAGCAAAGACTTCCCAAAGAAGACAACTGGCAATGTCTATGGACTGGCAAGCCACATCTACAATAACTTCCTAAAGAAAAAAGGAAACAGAGTATCTGTAGCAGGAAGAGCCCTGGCCACCATAATCTGCACCGCAGTCTAAATTTCACCAGCATAGAAATCCAGGGAGACACCAAAAACAAGTTGAGGTAAAAATGATAACAGCCACTGTTTAGGATGCCTCCTTGATGGTAGAAGAGTTGCCCGCTACTGTCAAATCCTTCAGGTACAGCAGGTCCCAGAGTAGTGCTTCTCAGCATAGCTTGACGTAGCACTCAGAGATCTCATCTGCCAGAATGTATATAAGCTGAAGGGAGGGAGTTGTGATGGTCATCCTGTCTCTCTGCCACATGTGAACCAAAAGGATGACGTGACATTTTACCATGTCAATTAGCTTTCTGTGACTGCACTCCTCCAGACCTAGGGACGATTAGTTTAGTGGGAAGAAAGATGTGGTCCTAAAGTTCTAGCAAGAATGCTTGACCAAAGTTCTGGATGAGTGTTTTTCCTCAAGACTGACCTGTCTGAGGTTCCACAGTTCAGTGTTTTGCTTTATCTGGGGTTTCACAACAGACACCGTAAAGTAGACTATTTAATACTTTCAAAAAGCCCTGCAAGGAAGGGAAAGAGGTTCCAGAAATCCCCATTCTTCTTCAGGGCTTTTTAGTGTTTGACTATGTGTGTAGAACTACGAAAAAGAGTCTCTGGTTCTATGGAGATGTTGTCTGGTTTGTGAGGAAACATCAACTAGAAGGATGTAAGTCAGACTTGTGAAAACCCAAGATGATTCACAAGCTCAGCAGAGCGAAAATCTTGATGAAGTCTATTCCAGGAGCCACTAATGCAACTGCAGGGACTGTATGGCCAAACATTGCTTCTGACTGGTTAACCAACAGGCACAAGGACTATTCATGGAAGGCAAACGCCAAGATTCCCTACCAAGGAATAGACTAGGTTATCATTCAGTGCTTTATATATTATTTCCTGGGGGGCCATACTGTTGGGAAAATGTAGAAGGCCTAGTGCCTTATGAATGGTTTTAACCACTTTTTGACATGACATGCCTTGATGTCATGATGTTGGTAAGGGAGTATATACTAGGCTCACTCACTGCTAGTTTCAGGTGTAATAGGAGAGCCTTAATGAAAGTGAAAAGGTTGAAAAATATAAAACTAATCCCCAAAATATTAAAAAGTAAAAAAAAAACTCTTCTGCAATTTTACAAATTAAAATAAACAAATTTTTTTTTCAAATAAAACAATATTCACCTATAAAAAAAGAAAATACTGGATTTCAGTTGGAGGTCAGATAAAATAAAGCTAATGGGCGACATGTCCCATTAGGGCTGAGCCATTTTTCGGGGGGATTTTGCACCGAAAAACTGTCGACACCCTATTCTCTATATAAATGAGCTGTCATACACCAAAGCTAGGCGCATTATACGCCAGGTATGACACATCTGAATGCACCTAAAGTAGGTGCATCAAATATACTAGTAATGATATGTTATGCGCCTAGATTAGGCGGATAAATTATACTCTTCAAAGTATACCACATGCCAGATTTTTCACAGGTTCATTCATTCGGGCGCACTATACACTCATTTAATGCCCATTCAAACTGCCGTGGCAGCGCCTCTTTTCTGACATGTTGCTCTATAAGTTTTTTTCACAATTTGCTCATGGACCCCCGCTTAAGATCCCTTGATATAGATGATGCCCCCTTCTCATGGGCACATGCCTAGGTACAAAGTTCATATGAAAGATCTCGCTACTGTCCATTTATTTGTACATTGTAATTAAACTGCACCTAAGCTGTCTTTTTTCTAAGTTGAATAACCCAAAGTTTCATAGTCTGATATCTTTGTCTAGGCTACAAATTAAGACATGGGTATGATAGGTTAGCAGCACTGTCTTAAACCACTTAGTAGTAAGTATAGCATATAAAACATGTGTTGACTGCTCTACACAATAATATTATGATCCTTCCCTTGCATAGCAAATACCAAGACCTCCACCTCCTTTGACCACAGATATTGTGACTATTTTGTGCATTATCAGTGTGGTCATTGATAAGGGGCACAAATTGCATTTTGCTATTAGAATACAGAAAAATGGTTAGCTAGCCTATGCGATTTTTTTTATTTCTAAAGCTTTATAACTTTCTGCTTACCTATTTCTTTAGCTAACACTTTGCTGGAAAATGTCTGAATTAGTAAATTTTTTTAAACCTTACATAATTATAGGTAACAAATCCATTAACTTCAGTAATAAAGTAGGGGTACAATTTGTTAGACTTACAGGCACTTGAAGTCGAGTGTGTTTTTTCCTCTCTTTGTGTGATCTTCTAAAAGTGTTCCTTATTTTCTCTTTAGCCCATGCCACCTGACCACACTCAGAACTTTTTGCAAATTCTAACAGAAATCAAAGACAAAAATACAAAATCAAAAAGGTTTTGAGCAATCAAAGCTGCAAATGATAACCATTTTGGGCAATAATAATAGTGTTTGAGGGGGTGATGATCATTTATTTGGATACCTTTTATGGTATTCGTTTTTCCATCCTTTTTATCTTTTTGGCTTTTACAGAAACTCCAGTTCATATGGAGAGAGTTGACCCAGAAGGACGTGCTTTGGTGCTGGCCACCAGTTGGTATACTCTTACCAGAGCGAAAAGAATGGAGATTTGTGTCCTTAATATTGTTTGTTTGATCAAAGTTATTTAAACACTGACAGTCTTCACAGTGACTGGGGTGAATGCATAGTTTTTGGTTTCTGCCACCATTAAAAACTCCAACTTCACCTTCTTCTGAAAAGGCCCAGTTCACAAAACCTCCTGCAGAAGCAGAGCAACCAGGTGGCTTATTATTCGAAGGAGCCACATTCTGTTGCTCTATATTTATTTCTGGAAGCTTTATTTCATCTTTGGTTGGCATCTGAGCATCTTTATTCTCTGAATCCACTTGACCACAGGCAGTCTGGTCAGTTGGAGGGATGCAAATATTATCACTGTATTCACCATCTTTGAAATCTGTTTGCTCACTACCAATACCTTCTGGGATGATTAAGTCCAAAACAGGTTCATTAGAGTAAGGCTTCCCATCAATGCTAGAAGGAACAAGCAGAAAATTGCCATACAGAGAAGTAGACTTGCTCTCTGATGATATTCCAGATGTAACAGTGTCACTTTCTGTCTCAGATTCTGTTGTTTTACAGATTTCTAAAGGATATGAACAGGTCTGTGAAGAAGGATCATGGCACTTTGAGGGTGACTGGCTTCCTGCCAATGTCCTCAGCAGTGAGGGTGGCATACTGTAATAATTATATTTTCTGTTCCTCTCAGAACATGTGACATTGCTCCAACTATGAGGTATCTTCTTCCATGACAATGTTTTCTGGTCTTGTATAAGGGTCTCTTCAACTTGCAATGTATCCACTGCAGAGATCACTTTCAATGTGTCCACCGTCAAGGCTGAAAGGTCTTGTAAGTGTCCCAGCTGACTATCCAGAGATATAAGGGAATCCTTAATGTAGAACACTTTCTCATTCATCTCCTTAAGCTGCAAGAACATTTCCTCAGTTCTGTGTAAAAATAAGAAATCTGTATTCATTAAAGGGTTTTTTTCACAATTCAGTTTCACAAATCCGCAGTCAGCTTTAGACTTATACTTCCTGGTCATGCTGGGGGTGGTTTTATATCAGTAATTGTCATATCAGCGCTGCTGCTCCTAGCTAATTCTGCTACAGTAATATCAGTGTAGGAATTTTATAAAATGTACTACACAAGGCTACAGAGCTCTAAAGAGTGAAAGCTTATCATTGAGTTATGTAAATAAAGTCCATTACTGGAGATAAGACTCTGCAGTGATTGACTCACAATTGTCACGCTTGACAGACAGTAGTTTAAATCAATCAGATAAGAAACAGAGAAGAGAGAGGTGGAGAGAGATGGTCAGTATCCAGAGAAACTTTATCTCCTGACAAAAGCAAAATAAAAAAGCAATGTATTTGGTAACAGTTTTGACTTACCTTTTCCTACATGTTAAAAGCTAATCATTGTAATGAGAAAACGGCTTTAAAGTAGCTCACCAGGCTAAACACAACAACCAACCTGAAGAAGGGCATCCCTAAAGCTCTGTTGTTGCTGTTTTGCATTTAGTTTCACTGTCTCCAGCAATCCCGCAGTCTAAGTCGCCACTCCTTCATTCAAAGTCCTTTCTACTGCGGTTACATGGTCATGTAGGATTGGGAATCTCAGCACCACCAGATATAATCACCTATCCTATATTAGTGGTTAACTCATTTGTTTGCTGAGTATCAAAGTATGTTTTCACAATTATTTTTGGTTACAAGAAACCAGATGTTACCATAGAAGTTCCCCCTGGATTACTTGATATTGGAGAAATGGAGGATGGGTTTGTTGAAGTAATATATTCTAAAAAGAGAGGCAGCAAGATTGTTATATGGTGTGGTTTACAAAGAAGAGGATTCAAAGGAACTAAAGGGATCTATTTTTACCAGAAGAAGAGGGAAAGATACTCAAAGTAACTAAACTGAATAATGATGATGCCATAGGTGCTGGTACATCTGCTACTGTATTCTGGAACAGGTAGGGAGACGAGTGCCACCGTGGCTCAGTGGATACCACTGTTGCCTTGCAGCACTGGGGTCCTAAATCCTAATCCCACCATGAACAACACCTGCAAGGAGTTTGTATGTTCTCTCCAGGTTTGTGTGGGTTTTCTTCAGGTCCTCCAGTTTCCCCCGCACTCCCAAAAACATACTAAATTGATTAATTTGACATTTAAATTGGGAGCCCCAACGGGAACAGTAACCAATGTGAACAATGCCAGGTTCTGTATAGCGCTGTGGAATATAACAGTGCTATATAAGTGAATTAAATAAATAAATAAATAAATAAATAGAAGAGCTGCAAATCAATGTAAGAATTCCAGGTGTAAAACCAAGAAGAAGGGTTTGATGTCCTGTCCACTATTATTAGTCAATATTTCAAAAGGTTGATGATGCTAACGACTTCAAATGAACGGAGATCCAGTCTCAGGCAAAATGATTTAAGTGGACGTCACCAGCTGCTTGTGACAAAGTCACAGATAACTAAGTGGCAGTCCAGATCCCAGAGCAGACTGCATGTAATTCCATTCCTGCTGCTCTGAACTCAGGATGTAAGATTTGTGCTGTATATGTGGTTAAAACAAGACATGCATCTGTGGTTTTCTAGCTATTTGTAATCACTGTCAATTCTAGTATTTTCTCTCTATGACTATGTGGTTCTGGTAGTTGTTAGAGTATGTTCACATGGTGTTTTTCAATCTGAACAAGGGTTTTGTACAAATAAATAGAAGTACTATATGAGATAACAATTGGTCCAGATTACTACATAAGTCTAGAATGACACAAATGTCATAAGCATTGAATTTTGATGACAAATATAAAAATTTGGCTAAAAAGCCTTTGTCAAATGACATCTAAAATTGTACACTGGAGGTCCAAGGGGGTGGGAAGATTAGTACACGGTCCTTCTGTGTCTTATCAGACCTTCCAGAACCTACCCCAGCAGCCCACTACAACCAACCATCTTGCCTGTTCCGCTGGACTACTGGGAATGCCTCCTCTTGAACTTACTTCCTTTACCTGCCAGAGCTGGCCTATCTTTTTTTTCTTTTTATTTACAGTACCACATACTATTCTACTCTGGATCCGCAGTGTACACTTTTAGATGTCACATGACAAATAATTTTAGCTAAAATATTTGATATCCAAGATTAATGCTTATGACATTCATTTCATTCTAGACTTATGCAGTAATCTGGACGAATTGTTACCTTATATCATACTTCTGCCTATATTTGTATACAACCCTTGTTCCCACAATATCCCCCCGATTGTGTTAATAATAAATATATCTCTCTATTTATGCATTACATTGATGTGTCGTGGATTACCTTACCTTATGCTTTTGGGTCTTGCCAACCCTTTCCACCTGAGTACCCAACCCCATTCAGTGAGTGCAACCTTTATACTGTCTGCTGTCTTCAACATCCTTTCCTCTCTCTCTGTCACAAACTATACATTACTAAAACTGAACTTCTTGCCATTCTATCATCTACTAACCAACCCAACCCTGCTACTTCTGTTTCAGTGTGTGGCATAACTCCTAGTCAGCAGGCCTGCTGTTTTGGGGTCATAGTAGATACCAATCTGTTCTTCACTCCCTATATCCAATCCTATGCCCGCTCTTGTCACCTGCACGTCAAGAACATCTCCAGCATCCATCCTTTTATTACTGTGGAAACAATAAAAACTCTCCCCCAATCTGTCCTGAATGCAGCAGCCACTATAGCCACTAGCCACTATACTGATGCCTCTATCCTGTGTCAGTCACTCCACTGTTTGTCCATTCAGTACAAGGTATTCTGGTGCCCTAGACAAATAAGGCATATAGCAACCCCACCAAGGGAAAATTCAGCCCACTCCATTCCTGCCTGGGATGAAGTGGTGCCCTAGGCAGTCGCCTACTCATCGTCCCAGTCCTGCAGTCACTTAAAAAGCTCTCCACAGTGCTCATAGTTTTAAGCATGCCCTAAAAATACATCTTCTCAGGCAGGCCTACCAGGATCGATAATCGCAAAACTCCCTGCAAAGTACTGCGGAAAATGTTGGTACTATATAAATAAAGATCATTATCATTCAATAAATTAGGGGTTTTGGGCGAGAAACTGGTGTGCTTACAAATTTGTCAGGGCAACTATTAACTCAATAAAATCAGCAGTCAAATCGAAAAAGCCTAACTTGATTTCTTAGCTGCCCATAAACTCAGGGATTTGAGGCTCATAAATATCAGGATGCGGAAGCCATATAGGGTCATTAGTCTCAGGACGGGCTCTGAAGTTGTCCATGGATGCCTTTCCTGAGGTTCGTCCTCCTTGCTGGATGAGGAGAATGACAGAATGAATGTGGTGCATTCCATGCATATGCCACCTCAGTAGAAAATCTCTAAACATTTTTTTTGCTGTTTTTTTTTACAAACTTTCCTAACTAACTAATGCAAGCAATATCCAATGCTACATGAATACACTAATATGGTTGTATATTGTGGGAAGAAGTTAATAAGCCACACAATTATTTGGCTTAAACTTTGGTAGCTATCATTCCAGGAGCACAGATATATGTTGTGTATGTTGTGAGATGGAGAGGTAACATTTACAATAAGAATATGGTGTCCAAGAATATAGTGCCATCTTAGAAGACACTGGTGTTATAAATGACACATGGGAGGTGGTGAGACTTTTACAGATTTTGAACTGGGGATTAGCTTTAAATTATGGACCACATGTATGAAAACTGCCTAGTTCTAAAACTCACTTTGTTGCCCATAGCAACCAATCAGAGCGCCCCTTTCATTTTTTCAGAGTACTATATGAAATAAAAGGGGGGCTCTGATTGGTTGCTATGGGCAATAAAGTGAGTTTTAGACCTAGACAGTTTTCATACATAAGGCCATATGTCATTATACCTGAAAAGTGAGCTATTTAGGTCATTTGACTTCTATACATACAAACAAGTGTTTTTGTAGTGAACCAAATTACCTGTGGTACCAAGAAGCACAGTATGGGATATGTATGCTTTAATTATAATAGGATAATGCCAACCATAATCTGTTAGTAATTGTGTGATCATATTGATCAATCATCAGTTGCTATGTGCATATGGTCTAAATTAAACTGATACAAAAAGAAGCATATAAATACTATGATAGTCATTAATGAGTGGGAACTCCTAGGCTCTGTTCATATCTGTGCCATGGTTTATGTTATAAATGGAAACTCCGATGCAACAGCAGATCTGTCATTTCCACAGTAAAACAGCGCTATATGAAAGCAGTTCTATTAAAGTTCATTCATGTAGGGTGGATTCTGCAGAACAAACGCCACAGAATAAAAGTAGCAGTATGTTTTTTTTAAAGGAGTTGTCTCACTGTGTTGTTTTAAAGAGCCACAGGCAGCTTCAGACTCATACATTCTGGTCAGGCTGTGGGTTGGTCTATAGCAGTGATTGGCATATCCGCTCTGCTATTCCAAGCTGCTCATGTTACACTTACATTAGCGCAGGAGGTTTGCAAGCGGAGATGAGCGGAGAAAATCCCTCCCCCTTCACATTGAGATGCACATATTCCGTCCGGTAACCGGACGGAAGAATGTGCATTCACAATGTTTTGTGGGACTGCTGCACGGGTTTTCCATAGAGCCCCATTCTGCTGGATTTCGGCCGGTTTTTCAGGCGGTCTGCAAAGCCGCAAACCGCCTGAAAAACCGGCCGAAAACCCGTGCAGTGGGGACATGCCCTAAAAGGTTAAAGCTTGTCAATAACTCAAACAAACAAGCTCCTGTCTTCAAGATAAGAAACAGTAGGGAGTGATGTCACCATCCCAACTACTGCTATAGCCTGTAAGGAGAGAGGAGGGGGCCAGGAACTAGGGAAGCTTGTTTACACAAGCAGTAGATAAGATCTACTCCCAGTTCTGAAGTGAAGCAAAATCAGAAAAGCAATGTTTTTTGTTATTTATCTTTGCCAATATGTTTAAGGCTAGGCCTACAAAGCACACAAAGAAGGCAGTTTTTTCAGTGTTTTTAGTTTCTAAAAGTCCCATAGACTTTAATAGTAAAAATGTTCTGTCTATGTAAAGCGCTGAATGTTTTTTGGTACTTTTTTCGTGCGTGTTTTGCAGAAACCCACAGCAATTATAATGCTATGCATTTCTGCCAAGAAAAAAACCTCCAATAAACGCGTCAAAAAACGTCCTTTTTTTAGCTGTTCTTGACACTGAACAAAAAACTCACAAAAAAACAAGTTTTTTGTCCAATGCAATGTAGACCTAACCTAAAGTGAATCAATGAAAAAAGAATTCACACCTAAAAATGGGCACAACTTGGTGTAAACTTTGTCACAGATTTATTGAAGATTTTACTGAGGATTTTCCTACAGATTTTCCTACATAGACTTCAATTGGAGAAGGCAAAATTGACACCAAAAACTGCAGAAATGGTTTATCTGTGGATACTAGTGCTGGTTTTGACTTTTCCCATTGAAGTCAATTTAGAAAAATCTTCAATAAAATCCATGCAGCAATTGGCAGATTTTTAGGTGTGGATATATAGCAAAAACTGAGGCGAATATTCCCTTAGTGGCAATAGGAAGATGTGATTTAACTTAAATAGGACTATCACTATATATATACATAGTGTTATTGGATCCTTTTGGGTCCACTCTAACACAGGGAGACTGATTTTCTTTGTACATAGTAAGCTGCTTCCCAGCACTATACCTTATCGTTGTAGCACGGATTCTTTCACTGTCACTTGAGTGTAAACTTTCATCTCTCTCGTGAAAATAGGTTTCCACACATTTTTCCTCAAAGTCATGAAGTTTTCTCAATTCGTCATCACTAAGATAGAGTTCTAAATAAAAATGTAAATATTAGTCATGGTCATTTTTCTATTCATGTATTTTTTTTAATTACACTACACATGTTACAAAGCAACCAATAGAAAAATAAAATAATAAGCACAGTAAGACAAGAATCACAAACTATTGTAGCAATTATGCCATTAAGACACAAGGTGGCAGTGCTGTTCTATGTAGAACACTTATCTAGAAGCATAGACATACATCTCAGGAGGTAGGGTCTGTTTGCTATTTCTAACAACAATGAGAATCCCAGTGGTACATTAAAAGTGATTCTGTGAATGTCCACATTGTACAATAATGTCAGCAAGGAGCTAGATTTAATTAGGCAGTTTAAAAGGATGAAAAACAAAGCTGAACTGTGGGTTGCAAGTGTGTTAATCACAGGGAAAATACGGTTTTTCTACAGCTCACTACAGTCAAATCAAGCCATAAAGCCCTGTAGAATAGCGCTACTGATTAAACACATCAAGGCATGGGGCGAATTTACATTTTCCCACTGACTAAACTGCTACTTTATGTCCAATAGGCCTTAAGGCTTTCTTTACTTTGTAGAATAGTCTGCAGTCTGGTTAGACAGATCTTACTAGATAACATACGGTATTGTAATAAATAGAAAAAAAGAAGATTCATTAGTATTTGTACCACTTGTCAAACATGCAGCATGCATACAAAGTTCAAGGAGAAATTGGAAGATGGGGTAGGGGTCTCAGATGACATACTAATAAGTCCTGGCCACCATAACAGTAAGCAAGTTGCTTGGAGACACTGCTTAGTCTGATATGGATAAATGTATCCATTATGTTTAAGAGATTGTGTATTTTTATTATTTGTTATTTTTTTTATATTTGCAGAATTTTAATGTGTAACTCTGAATATAAGTGCAGTGCCCGGCTTTGAGATGGTCCGACTCTAGGCTGGATTCCCCAGACACCGTTGAGGTGTCACCACATGTTTCTGTCCTCTGGAGGGGTTGGTAAGGAATGGTGCACCCCAATAGGAAATAAGTCCAGAGAGTCAGGGTTCTGCAGTGAACCAGTACACTTCTTTAATGGAGGGAGTCAAGTGCAACACAATATAGGCACGACACTAAGGGCGGCATGTATGTTTTTTGGCGCCCAGATATCAATTAGAATGTGCCTGAATTTATTAACCTGTTCCACTGCGGGTTGTAAATTTAGCACTTTCTAGCTCCAAAACGACAAATCAGGCTCAGGTAAACCACGTTTAACTGCCTGTTCCAGCAGTAATGCACCATGTTTTGCCGTCCTACAGTAATAGATGTGTAGAATCATACAGTTGTAGTGCGATACACCCCCAGAGCGCCCCGACATCATAGGTGCATTACAAAGTGCCGCGGACCCCTCATAAATTATGGAGTGCGCCTTCTCATACATCAAGAGAACAGGGCTGCGGCAGTTTTTGGGCTGAAAGGACACCAGAATACTGGCACAGCCCCGTACATACATGTTGCCCTAAGTGGCTTCTCCAGTCTCCTCTCTGATAGACAAAGGCTCTGTGCTGAGGAAAGGCCTGGGCTAGCTGTCCCTTTCTCTCTCAAAAGGTTGGTATGCTGGCTAAATCACTGGTGTCCCAGGGTCTGTGGCTCAGTCATCTGGCTGGCTTCCTTGTCAAAGGGCTGGTGACCAAGGATATCTGGCTTGGTATCTTTAGAATCTTCTTCTGGTCACACAGGTAGTCTGGCAGAGTCTCTTCTGGTGACCTAGTATATCTGGCTTGGCATCTTCAGAATCTTCTGCTGGTCACACAGGAAGTCTGGCAGAGCATTTTCTGCTAATCACTGGTCTCTATCTGCAGAACCACTATGGGCTTTGAGTACTAGCCTTTTAAACAATTTCTAAATGATCTACAATTTTCTAATGGTGGAGAAGCACATCCCTTACAACAACATTATTACAATTTCAGTCTCTCATACATTTGTATAAAGCTTCCATTCTGTCTTCTGATAAGGACCTCTTTTCTCCATGGTGCAAAGGTCACAGTTTTTCCCTCCAAAACTCAACTGTGCATCTTCTAGCAAAGTGGAAAGTTACCAACTTCTTAGAGTCTCTCAGTATTAGCTGGCTATGTGTTAAAATTTCCCACAGTGTAAATGATTTGTATAGTAGCAATACGGTGAAAGTCCATAGTCCAAAGTACTCTTGTTATAGGGCACTACCATACGTTAATTTTGGGAATGTAACAGTGTCAATTTTACACATTTTTCTCTTAGTTAATAATAAATATTAAATGTTTGCAGATGTTTTACTTAAAGACAGCTAATTTTGACTTGATTTTTTCCAATAAGTTTCCTTTGTTTGCCTTTCTTTGTAGCTCAAGCTTGATTTACAACATACTAGCAACTCAGCAATAATGTATTTGTATATTGCTACCAGTGTCCACTTAGGGCATGTCCCCACGGCACGGGTTTCGGCCGGTTTTTCAGCCGGTTTGCGGTTTTTCAGACCGCCTGAAAAACCGGCCGAAAATTAGCACAATTGTGCTCTATGGTTTTCCACCCGACGGTTTTGCCGCCGGCGGTCCGGCGGCAAAACATTTAACATTTTCATTCTTCCGTCCGGTTTCCGGACGGAATATGAACAATTCAATGGGAGGGGGAGGGCTGTTCTCCGCTCATCGCGGAGAAAAGCCGCCGACCCCCCACCGCGGCCGTGGGGACGGCCGCAAAACCGGACAAATACCAGCCGGCAAACTGGCCGTTATCTGTCCACTGCCATGGGAACATGCCCTTACTTTGTGCATTTGCTTCTATAATAATGACAGCCACAGTTATCTACACTGCCCTACTACAGTACAAAAAAAGGGCTGTACAAAAGAACAATGTTTTATTACTCTTCTCTCACCAAGGCCACATCCATATTTTGTGAACTTGAAAATTTGGAGATTTATCAACACTGTTGCACAGAAAAAAGCAGAGCAGTCACCTTTAGAAAGTTTTATTCTTGGTTCTTTAAAGAATTTTTGGTCAAAAAAAGCAGTACCCAGAATGATTGCCACGGGCAATATCTTTTCCATGTCACCACCTTCTATAAATGTTCCCCACTCTGTGCATGTATGTCAAGTATGTAAGTGGAGCTAAGCACCACCAAAATGTCACATCCAACTTCTTACACTAAGCTTAGTGATTATACACATATATAGTAGTAAACTTGAATGTGGAACACTTTAAGAACTTTTGCTGACCCAAAACAGTGCTTCTAAATCGCACCAAAAAAGATCAAACAAATAAAGTACGCATAGTCGGTATATCTGCTTGCGTAACGCCCTCCCCTATAAATCTGTCATGTTAATTAACCCACACGGTGAAACATATGTGTACCATATGGTGACTGCTGTAAAAAATTTAAAAAACTACCTCGATCGCTGTATTATGTTCAAAACGCCTCACAAAAAACGTAATTAAAAGTTATCATGGTGTCATATGTACCAATAAAAATGCCAGCTCATAATGCAAAAAGCCCATAATCAGCTCCGTAAACAGAAAAATTAAAATGTTATGGATGTTAGACTATGAAGACATAAAAACACTATTTTTTATAAACGCATTTCTATTATGTAAAAGTATTAAAACATAAAAAACTATATAAAATTTATATCACTCAATTTTTTCGACCCGCATAGTAAAGTTATCCCCTCGTTTACACTGCACGCCAACCGTTGTAAAATTAAAGCCAAAAAAAAAAACAATGGCAGAACTGCGTTTTTTTCCCCCATTTTCAGGGCCCAATGCTAAAAAAACTATGGAACACCTGTGCGTCCAAAATACACAACACACCCCTACATGAGATCCATGAGTGGTGTTGAATCCAAGATGGGATGACTTCTAGAAGGTTTCAACTGTTCTGTTACTTTGGGAGCTTTGGAAATGTGACATGGCACCCATCAAAATCTGCGTTCTAAAAGCCAAATAGAACTCCCTTCCTTGTACGCCCTATTATGCGCCCAAACAGAAGTTTACACCCACTTATAGGATACTGCTGAACTTGGAAGAAATTGCATAACAAAATTTGGGGTGTTTTTCCAGGATTCCTTGTAATAATGAAATATTTTCAGCTAAAATTGCAGATTTTTCACAGCCTTACGCTAAACAAATTAGTGAAAGACCTGTGGGGTCGATATACTCACTACACCCCTGGATATATTTCTTAAGGGGTGCAGTTTCCAGTTTGGGATCTTTTTAGGAGTGTTTATTACGTTTTAGTACCTTAGGGTGTCCACAAACATGAAATGGCACCTAAATGAACTCGTAATGAAAATGAGACCCCAAAGTCCGGTAGGTGCTTCTCCTATTCTGAGGTTTGTGGTTGAGCCAAATAGCGCACTAGCGTCTCTTCTTGACCCTCTGCAATCAGGTTTCCGCACCCTACACTCCACGGAAACTGCTCTAGAAAAAGTCTCTAATGACCTCCTAACAGCAAAATCTCAGGGTAACTACTCATTGCTGCTTCTTCTGGATCTCTCTGCAGCATTTGACACTGTTGATCACCACCTCCTCCTCAACATGCTCAGCGCCATCGGTATCCAGGACACCGCTCTCTCTTGGTTCTCTTCCTACCTCTCTGACCGCTCCTTCAGTGTCTCATTTTCCGGTTCTACCTCCTCTCCTCTTCCTCTTGCTGTTGGGGTTCCACATGGGATCCGTTCTTGGTCCTCTCCTCTTTTCATTGTACACAGCCCCCATTGCACAAACCATCAGCAGATTCGGCTTCCAGTACCATCTCTACGCTCATGACACTCAACTATAAACCTCCTTCCGAGACATCACTCCTGCCCTGCTAAAAAACACCAGTGACTGTCTGTCCGCTGTCTCTGACATCATATCCTCTATCTTAAACTAAACCTCAGTAAAACTGAACTTCTAGTCATCCCACCGTCTACTAACCACCCCCACCCTGCTATCTCTCTGTGTGTGTGTGGCACCACCATTTCTCCTAGGCAGCAGGCCCGCTGTCTTGGGGTTATACTTGACTCGGATCTGTCCTTCACCCCATATATCCAATCCCTTGCCCGCTCCTGTCACCTGCACCTCAAGAACATCTCCAGAATCCATCCTTTTCTCACTGTGGAAACAACTCAAACTCTCATTGTTGCTCTTATTCTTTCTCATCTTGACTACTGTAACTCCCTGCTTATCGGTCTTCCTCTCTGTAAACTCTCACCTCTCCAATCTGTCCAGAATGCAGCAGCCAGGCTTGTCTTTCTTTCCAGCCGCTATACTGATGCATATACCCTGTGTCAGACTCTGCAATGGCTACCTATTCAGTACAGAATCCAACATAAACTAATCACTCTCACCTATAAAGCTCTCCTCAATGGTGCACCCCCCTACATCTCCTCCCTCATCTCTGTCTACCACCCTACCCGGGCTCTCCGCTCTGCTACTGATCTAAGATTACACACCTCACTCATCCGAACCTTCCATGCCCGTCTACAAGATTTCGCACGTATTGAACCAGTTCTCTGGAACATGTTACCCCATGTGATCAGGCACACTCACAACCCTCGCAGTTTAAGGGTGGTCTGAAAACACATCTTCTTAGACAAGCCTATCAAGATCCCTAATTGTTAACCCCCCAAATTCTGTCACACATTCATCACTTCCTAAACTTTGGCACCCACAGGCACTTATCTGTATATAGATGTATGGTTGGGATGGCAGGTTCATCCACATTTTATGTGTACTACCCTATATTTATGTAACATGGCTGGTCCATTGTAAACCAAGCACTTGTAACCCTTTGTTTCACCCATACACCCTAATAGATTGTAAGGTCTTGCGAGCAGGGCCCTCACACCACGTGTCTGATTTGTACGTAGCTTTTTTAAAATGTAATGTCTGGTTTGTCTATGCTTATTCCCTCTATATTGTAAAGTGCTGCGGAATATGTTGGCGCTATATAAATAAAGATTATTATTATATTATTATTATTATAATAGCGCACTAGGGACACATATAGGATATCTCTAAAAATGGCAGAATCTGGGGAATCAATATTAAGTTGTATTTCCCTGGTCACATCTGCCGTGTTCCAGCAAATAATGGCTAAAAATTTAAAATCTGCAAAAGAGTTATATTTTGAAATTTCACCTCCACTTTGTGTTGATTTCTGGGAAATACCTAAAGGGTTAACAAACTTCATAAACCCTGTTTTAAATACTTAAAGGGGTATAGTTTCTTAGATGTAGTCATTTATGAGGGTATCTAACATATAGGCCCCTCAAAGCCACATCAGAACTGGACTGGTCCCTAAAAATATCTATGTTGCAGATTTTCTTGAAAATGTGAATAATTACTACTAAAATTTGTAAGCCCCCTAATGACGTAAAAAAATAAAAAGACATTTAAACAATTATGCCAACCTACAGTAGACATATGGTAGATGCTGGTTATAAACTATTTTGAGTGAAGTAACTATCTGTCTTACACACAGAAATGTTTGAAGTTTGAAAATGGCAAATTTGGACCAAAATTTCTTACTAACTTAAAGCACAATGTGTCATGAGATAACAGTCTCTGAATCACATGGATAGGTAAAAGTGTCAAAAAGTTATTCTCACATAAAGTGTCCGATCAGATTTAAAAAATGGGGCTCTGTCAGAAAGGCCAAAACTGGTGGTAAGGTGTTAATTGGTGGGACCTCCAACACACCTTCTTTTTGGTCTTGTATAGGTTGTTCTTAAAATATAAGAAAGTAAATAAAACTAAAATGTAAAAACTAACCAAAGGATTGACTGTTTTGTTGTGAGCTTATTCTACAGGACTTCTACTCTATCAGCACCATCTATATCATTGCCCAGTCTGCAGGTTCTTACCCTTACATATTGGACATCATTTATCAAAACTGTCTGGTAGTAAAATGGTCTCTGCTGCCCATAGCAACCAATCAGAAGTCAGCTTATATTTTTTAAACTATTCAAAAAAAAAATTGTAAGCTAAGCTGATTGGTTGCTGTAAGCAATAGAGACCAATTTACTATTAGACAGTTTTGATGAATAAGGCCCATTTTTTTTAGCAGTTATTAGATGCCTTATTTTCAAAGCAGCCAAGTGTGTAATGCTGCACTGCACTAAGGGCGACATGTATGAATCCTAGCACTGGCAGGCCAGTTCTAAATCACTTTAAGGTAGGATAGACTGCGCCAGAATGTATGAACCTGTTCTTCTGCAGTTCATACATACAGGCGTATTGTAGTGCCAATACGACAAGTCTCAGGCACACCACCTTTAACTTGGTCTGGCTTTTCTAACTGTTCTGTGTCTAGATTTTGCGTCAAAGATTCATAAATGTGTCTAAGGGTATGTTCACATGGCTTATTTTGGCACGCATATCGCTGCGTATTTTGCATTACACGCGGCAAAATGCACGCCACAATTACAGTCACCTATAGCTTTCATAGAGAGCTATGGGTTACGCATCGTCCCCCCGCGTGTACAATGCGATGATAGTGTACGCTGGGGGAGAAAAGTGACAAATACATGCCACTAACAATGAATGTCTGAATTGGCGCATTACAAAGGCACTTATCGTGCCAAGGTTTGGAGTGCACCTGTTCATACATTCTGTTTGGCTCAAAGTACACCAGAAAACTGGTGCAGCCCCATTCATATATGTCGCCCTAAATGTTCAGGAAGGCTCTAAAAGAAAACCAGTAACTGTTTACCCCGAATTCTGACCAGGCACATTTTCTTTTTTTTTTTTGTACGTGTGGGTTTGAATTTTTCTTGCACTTGACTATTCTACTTTTTCGATGATACAAAAGATTTTATTTTTTAGAGAATTTAGCTTTTATTTTATTTTATTTTTCATGGTGAAAAAAAAGTTTTACCCTTTTTTTGAACAACAAAAAGTGGCATTTTAGGAGGCTGCCCAGTTTTCAAACCAAACACTTTTTAATAACAAATACCTTGAAGGGTCTGAAATAAAAAATATAAAACACTTTTCCAACTTGTACTGAGCTCTGGTCCCGCTACTCCCGGCCAACGACATCACATACACTGTGAATAAGACCCTGCAGGGTTTCAGTCTCAGCAGTCTCTTCCTGTTTAGCACATGACCACTGAGGCCTGTGATTGGTTGCAGGGTCACATGACAAGGATTGTGATGTATTCAGTATGTCTGGGACCGTAGCTCAGCGTTTTTTGTTTTGTGTTTTTTTTAAACCCAGACAACACCTGTAAAGAATTTATTTTTCTTTTGTTATCAGTCTATTTTATTTTACTTGTTATATACATTACACATTGTGTTTCTATTAGATCAATAAATGACCTCTGGGGCCATTGCTGATTTCCCATGAATTTGGATGAACACACTAGGTTAGTCCCAGTTTCAAGTGGAATAAAGTCCAGGCTATAGGGCTAATTTGGATTAGTTAAGACCTAATTGCTTTTACAGCTACCTGGCCCTGGTAATCACGTGATCATTGAGCGCAGTTTATAAAGCGATCAGAAAGGCAGGTACAGTAAAAAAATAAGTCTGTAAAATTTTTCTGGAACATCCTCGCAGAATCAACTATGGACTTGTTACTATGAGACTTTGGGTAATTGTTCAAGAGTGGTCACATAGATGCATCTATTGCAGTATTCTTGCTAAGCTCAATTAGATGTGGCCAAATGATCTTTTTGAGCCATTAGTAGACTAAAAGTTCAACTTAACCCATACTACAATCTCTCTTGTGACTTTCCATGCCACTCCGTGCTACTGCAACTGCTAGCTTGTTTTATTAGAGCAAATAACAGACACCCTAATGTTAGGAAGTATGGTGCCATTACAGATTCCTTTTTAACACCATTTTACTCTTCGGTACATACTAAAAAATGAACCACAGGTAACGTACAGTTACCCATGATCACATTGAAAAAGATCCACCAAGTCCAACCTGTAATATTATATTTTTCAATAAAGACATCTAGGCACTTTTTGAACTTGTTACATGAATGCACTATCACAAACTCTAGTGACAGCAACTTACATTGTTTCAGGGCTCTTGCAGCATAAGAACCCTGTCTATATTGATGACAATCCTTTCTTTCCTTTAGACATAGACAATGCCCCCTTGTCATGATCACATATTTATGTGTTAAAATGTGCAAGACATCTCTGTACTGTTTATTAAAATATTTGTACATTATCATTAAAATCATCCCAAAGCTGTCTTTTTTCTAAGCTAAGTAACCCCAAGTTTGATAACCTGCGTTGGTGCTGCAATCCACCCACCCCTCTAGCCAATTTGACTGTCCTCTTCTGCACCCTCTCCACCTCAGCTATGTCCTTCTCATACACTGGCACCCAATACGCAATTCTCTGGTACACAATAAACAGAATCACTTAAAAATGAATAACTTACTTAATCCACCATCACCTTCATCTTGATCATTCTCAGTGTGATGGTGATGCTGACAAAAGCGTTGAATGAGTAAATATATATGACTGAGCAGGATAAATGGAGGAGGTAGCCATGGCTTGTCATGGTACATCATGATATATCTGTAGCGGTTATACTTCCACAGTTTGTGAGAAATAACCTTCATCTCCATGTACACATTACTGAAGAATAAAAGAATTAAAAAAAAAATTCTTACTGAGGAACCTTGGAGGTCTTAAGTAATGAAAACAAACTATAAAGGTCTGTCTATACTGTAAACATTTACAGTAATAAATTTACGCAGATTTACAATTTTAAAAACCATCCCCATGGACCTCAAATGAAAATCCACATTGTAGTCCACACGACTCAAATTTTCAGAGGTTGGATTTCAAAACTGCAGTTTTTTCATAGAACTTAGCACATGTTCTCTGATGAAAAAATGATTGGAAAACCTAAATCAGAAAACGGTGACAAAATCCGATGAAAATATGCACCCAAAAAAGCGAAAACCAAGTTAAAAATCCTTGGGTTTTTGCATAAAATACTATTTAAATACTCATCAGATGACGCAGTTTTAAGATTTAGAATCCATTGAGTGTTTTGTCCTTTGTCATGTGGATGCAGCCTAATAATGATACCACAAAAATCATAAATGTTTGGTTTTGGTTGGTCACAGAGACATGTACACAAAAATCCACTGCTTCTAAACCTATGCCCTCACTATAGACATTTGCTTCATGACTTTAACATTATAAGGGGAGTACAGCTTTTTTTTAATCATATGTCATGAGTCATAGGCAAGCTTTTGAAATGGTGCACCGTTAACAGAAAAAGTAAGCAAATCCTTTGGCGTTATCTGGATTTCCACATTCATTGTTAATAAAATGTGGTCTGATTTTTATTCAACCCACTATAAACCATCAAAATCTAACTACATTTGTTACAGACAAAATTTCTATTGTTTATACTTGTATTAAAGATCTACAATGCAAGGTAGAAATATAAGTGAAGTAAGTAAACCTCCACTGTGCAGGGTGGAAACATAAGTGAACCAAGTAAACCTCCACAGTGCAGGGTGGAAACATTAGTGAACGAAAAAAACCTCCACAGTGCAGGGTGGAAACATAAGTGAACTTTTGAATTGATAACTTCTTCAAGAGCAGGGTGGCAAAAGGGGTTTCCCTTAAGGATTCAAGATTCAAAGTGTTGGTTTTGCTGGTGCTTTGCTGTTTAAATAAAGGCACAGAAAGTCTGGATACTTAGAAATCTGTTCTTCTTAGTGTTAGTGTAAACCTTGTCTCAATCGAAACAACTTCCAGAAGATCTTAACAGAGATGCTTGAAACTGTAAAAGCTACAAAACCATTGCTAAAGAATTGAGTGTACATCAATCCACGGTTAGACAAATGGTCCACAAACGGCAAAAATTTGGGACTGCTGTTACCCTTTTCTAGAGTGGCATCCTATCAAGATCATTCCAAGAGCACAACGTGCAATTACAAAATAGGTGAAAAAGAAAGCAAGAGTAACAGAAGACCTATGAATGACTCTACAAATTGCAATAACCATTGCTTAAAGGGGTTTTCTCGCTACAAAGAACATCTGTAATGATGGGGACAGTAGAAATAATCACTTTTGCAATTGGTCTGCATTACCTAAATAATTTTGTATAGCAGCTATGAGCTAATCTGTGTGTTCTACACACCCCCTTTTCTGTGATTGGCTGCCTGATATTTAGCTCAACCCCCTGGATGGGACATGCCCCCTGTGCTGGGATTGGCTGCCTGCACTCTGTGATCACTCCCTCCTGAGTTGTGTCAACCTGAAAGTGAATCTGACTGAAGGCTGTTCTGCTCTTCTGCCAGAGAGGGCTCTGATGTGAAGGATCTGGGCAATGCTAGATTCACTCTCTCCACCCATATAACACACATACAGTACACTCTGCTCCTCCACCCATATAACACACATATAATACACTCTGCTCCCCCCACCCATATTACACATACAATGCATTCTGCTAGACACAATGACAAGATGTCACTTTAGGTAATATTAGGGGGTGTATATAAAACCATTTACACTAATTTAGGTGTTCTGATTACATGGAGCCTGTTGTGGGAGGTGACAGTTCTCCAGGCATGAGAACTGACCATTGCAGGAGGTCTGCAGAGCTGTGACAGACTCTCCCTTTCACTACTAACACAGAATGATGATGATGACTAAGAAGGGAGTAGGGAGAGGGTGTGATGATGTCACCAGTCTTTAGTGAGGGAAGACACGCCTACTGGGAGGAGAGACATGCCCCTGGATTTGAAGCTGTAAGACAGAGAGAAACAGCTCATGTCTGAAAACCTGTAGTGAGAAAACCCCTTTAAGTGTTCACTATTAGAAAAACACTGGGCAAGAACAATGTTCATCAGGGAAAAAATGGAGCTGCAGTCCAAGAAAAAAAAAAAAGTTTGCCTGAGACCACCAGGATGTTACACAATGCTGGGAAAATGTCCTGTGAACAGATAAGATAAAGTGCAGCTTTTTAGCATTAATGCAATAGTAGAAGTACACTGAACAGCAACAGGAAAACCCCAACTGACCCCAACTTTGAAGCATGGTTAAAGGAGCATCATTGCTTGGTGCTGTTTTGCTGCCTCAGGGTCTTGTGATCATTTAGAAAATAATGAATTCAAACGTGTATCAAAATACTGTATGGCCAAAAGCAAGGGCATCAGTCCATGACATCAAACTGAGGAGACATTAGGTGATTCAACAAGACAATGACCCAAAGCACACACATAAATCAACTACTGAATAGTAGAAAAAGATTTGTGTCTTGAAATGGCCAAGTCTTAATCTTTGACTTGTTAATACTTTGTCACTGCCGTGAAAGTCTAATTTGTGCTTCCAAAAAATGGTTTATGAAGTTGATTGCTACTAAAGGGTTTTCTACGGGTTATTTGCCCCTTTCTGACATTTTCTGTATGTCCTAATATCAGGAAAGGAAAAAAAGGTTTGAGCGGTTTGTCATAGCAGGTACCTGCTATCATTGGCCAGGATTAGAGATAACTATGACCCCAGCTATTTAACTAATTGGCTGCTACAGTCATCTTATCCAGGAGGGACTACTCATCAACTATGTCACCTGATCAGACACCAGGAAAGCTGATCAGGCAGAACCAAGAGATTGTAATGGCAGATGGGCACCAAGGCCTGCCATTTTGTTGCACCCAATCAAATGCGCAGTGTAATAGGCAAAAGGTAATTGTACACTATGCTGCTATACATTAATGTACAGGCAATTATACCCCCTAGTGGTCAGGCACCCTACGGGTACCAAACAATTACCTGATTTTGGACTATAAGATGCCCTGGACCATAAGACGCACCAAGGTTTTAGAGGAGTAAAATATGGGAAAAAAATGAAGCAAAAAGTTTGATAAAGCTTTCCTTGTAGGAAGATCTAGGCACCTGTAGGTAGGTACACGCAGCTCCCTGTAGGTAGTTAGGCAAGTGTATAAGCCAATAATACTATGCAGAATATATATTTTATAGCATATATACAAGTATATAGGACTTCCGGAGGCGGGGTGTCCAGCACGGCCGCGTTTTACAGAAGCTCCTGCCTTGCCAGACAGTATCCAGATGAAAACACAGCCACCCTACGTTTCTGAGGGATACCGACGATAAAGCTACCTAGACCGAGTCGTAAGGAACCAGGAGGCAGGAGAATTTTATGCTCCGGGGTCCCTGAGCGGTGAAAATCGCCGCGCCAATCGGCACCGATCCGGCGGTATTGAGCAGCGGTCCTCGCTAACCGAGGCAAACCCCCGAGCTGAGCGCAGCCTGCACTCCCGCCTGCTACACCCCTCGAGGGTGCGGAAGTGTAACATCTGCGCCCCGACCGCACGAGGACTGAAGACGGGGAGATCTGGTGAAACTGGACCCTAGCCATCTTCTGGCAGCGGTGGTGACCCAGCGCCATCTTGAAAACAACGCGCGGCAGTGAGGAAAGGAGTGACGCCAGCCCGGCGGTAACGAGCAGTGACCCTCGCTATCTGCAGCTGGCCCCAGAACTGAGCGCAGCCTGTGCTCCCGCCTGCTACACCCCCTCGAAGGTGCGGAAGGGTAACATCGGTGCAACCGGACCCTAGCACCAAGCCATCTTCTGGCAGCGGTGGTGATCCGGCGCCTTCTTGAAGATAGCGTGCGGCAGTGAGGAAAGGAATGACGCCGGCCTGGCGATACCGAGCGGTGACCCTCGCTACCTGCAGCTAGCCCCTGAGCTGAGCGCAACCTGTGCTCCCGCCTGCTACACTCCTCGAGGATAAAGAAGGGTGATATCTACGCCCCGCCTGCTCAAGAATCGGATGCCCCGGCGCGGCGCCATCTTCTGCCAGCAGTGGTGACTCGGCGCCATTTCGGAGACGATGTGCGACCGTGAGGAGAGGAGCGGCTGAGCCTTATAGAGGGGAACCGTGTGCCACCCGAGACGAGAAGGGAGCTCTGAGACGTCCCCAGCACCGTGACCCGGTAGACTGCTGGGAGATTGCGAGGCCGACTCGTTCACAGACCCGGCGAGACATCCAGAATCGGCGTGTCCCCACAGATTGTTCCTGCCGACACCGAGGATCAGCCAAGACGCAGCGACTGGGCACGGAATCCACTGCTGCGCCGACACTAAGGTACTGTGCACGGGCCTGTCAACCACCTCCCTGTCCAGCACACGGTAGCCGGCCGGGGGCATCGCACACTATTCTCCCCTCGCCTTCACCGGGACTAAACCCTCGTGCCCCTATCCTTCCGGGCTCCCTGTCCCGGTAGGACCGCGTTCAGGCGCAGAGAGGCCCCAACGACCCTGTAACAACAGGAAACTAAGTCCCCGCACCGCCATCCCTGCTGGGCCCCTAATATCACCATTACGGGCTAACGCTCGGGCTGAGTGTCCAAGAGACTGAGGGGCAACGCCTCCATTGCAGCAAAAACCCCTGATCCTGGACTTAAATGCTTCATACAGAGACCCACGTCACAAGAGGACTGATATTGACTCTCAACTGCCCCAACACGGAAGGGGCGGCCATAACTGCTGAAAACCCCTTTCATCCTAGGCCCTACGCGTCGACAGCAGCAAACAGAACTCACGTCCCTGCTCACAAGATAATGCCCACAACCCTGATCCTCTGAGACAGAGGATATCCCTAGGGAAACCCTGTAACCGCTCTGACAGGAGACCCAATCGGCAAGTTCAGACCTGGTGATAACCCCTGAGCCACTGTGCTCAGCCCCGAAAGGCGCTACTACTGCGCAACACTAGAGAAAAGGTACATATGTCCACTGCTCCTCAGTAACTCCGTTCCACACAGTATTGCTTGTATATGTTAAAGTGAATTGGAAACATCTTAAAGTTTTTCTGTTGTAATACATCCAACCTCACACTGAAGAAGAGCAGACACACAGAGTGAGGTTGTTGTACCAGATCGTACCACTAGAGGGCAGACGAAACCAACTGTTTTCTTCTGAGAACCTTTGCACTACACTGCTTAAAGGTTAGGAAACAAATTCACACCCTTGTTCCAGATGGGAAACGAGCCATAGTGTGATCATATAAATAGTACTTACTACTACTTTCCTACACCACCACACAATTAGTGAGGGAACAGACCCACCTCGATAACTCTCAGACACGCACACCATATCAATACTGTTGCAGCTCTTATTCTCTGCTATAGCCATATTCTTATCACAGGAGACAAACATCTGTGGGCGAGACTCCCTCCTGGGATGATTCACTGTAGTGCACGGAAAGATAGCAAAATTAGTACTTCGCCAACAGTATAGGAAACAAGGCCTTTTATTGCCAGTTATTCCTTATTCACACTACCACCCCTTGGTAGACTCGGGTCCACACCGGAGGTACCTTGAACTATTACATTCCAATTGTTCATAAACTGTTCTGCATTGTCTGTTATTGCATTTTTTGCCTGTTGAATAAGTAGAATGTAAACAGATTATATCTGGCTCTGAATGCAGCGTACCTGCTACCAAGAAGACTAAGAGATGTAACATATTGTTATACCAATACTGTTAAAATAGTGGGCCAGTAGCACTGCATAAAGCACCTGAGCTCTCCCTTCACAGGTGGAGTTTGCACCTTTACTTCTTTAAACAGAGCATGGACAGATTTGTGCAAAAACGCTCAACCCAAAGAAGCACTACATCCTCCTCCTTCGCAACATCCAAGGACAAATCTACTCAGTCTCCTACTTCCCAAACAAGGAATCGCAATAAGTCACTGACAACCTGCCCTAGTCCTCAACAGACCAAGAACCATAACTCTCCAACCCAGCGCCCACAAACTACAAGAAGAGACATGGAGGCACGAGGTCCTGACGCGACAGAAGGCACCAACGCCTCCTCAGCGGCTATTTCCATGGCACAAGAGGTTTCAAAATTGCTCCTACCAGTACTAGACCGCCGCTTCAATCTGATTCAAGCCTCCATTAATGCTGCCTTATCGCAAATCACGAACAACTCCCAAAGAATGGAAGAACTCAAATCTCCCACAAACACCATAGGAGAAGGGGTAACCAGAATGGAGGGAACCTCCAGCTCCCAGCAAGCCACCATTGCGGCAATCCAGGAAAAATTGGAGGACCTGGAGAACCGGGAACGTAGGAATAACCTACGCTTCATCGGCATCCCGGAAACAATATCCCAAGAAGGATTGGCATCATATCTTATCAATGATCTGGCAGAGGCACTGAAAGTGGAGCTGCCTAAAGATCCGTTAATAGTGGAGAGAGTTCACAGAATGGGTGGGCTTAGGGAACAAGGGGGCAGGCCCAGGCCAGTCATCGCCCGATTCCATAATTGGACTATGAAGGAGAAGGTACTGAGAGAATACAAGCAAAAGAAGGAACTCTTGATAAAAGGAGATCGGATACTAGTGTTCCAGGACTTCTCCACCCAGGTTTCACTAAAACGCAAAGCATTCCACCTGGTGTGCAGATTTCTTCACGAAAAAAACATTCGTTTTCAACTCTTGTACCCGGCAAAATTGAGAGTGCAGGATAACGGCCAAGTAGAAACCTACGACTCAGCAGAGGCAGCATCTAGAAGATATCTACAAGATGACCCTGACAGGGTTTGAGCGTACGAATAATGCAATGATTACACATGCTAAGAATGTCATTTAACAGGTGCTGTCCCTTAACTTTCTGATCTTCTGACCGACACTCGTTGTTGTGGTGCTACTGAGGTCCACAAGCAAGTAATCTAAAGATACATCACTCATTATTAGGCTGCGTGAGCCATTTTGTTCTTCTTTACTAAGTTACTATAGTTTGAAATGTACTTTTATTATGTGCAACTAATTACTTCATTTTTGATGTTCACAATGTTGACCACCCCGAATTGCTCCGTCGGGGTGGAAGTGGCACACCGACTTCTCCCGCTCTACCTGGAAGGTGGAGGCGCTCGCTGGGACGCCTCAGATCATCCATCCTTTGGGTATGATTCATCGCGAGTCCCGCCCTTTCGAGATTCGGGATGAGTACCAACAACCATGGGGGAGAAAATCCCCGTGCTTCTGAATTAAATATTATCTCATGGAACGTGGCAGGCCTCAACATCCCGGAGAAAAGGAGAAAGGTCCTACAGCACTTAAAACACCTGAAACCAGACATCATATGTCTACAGGAAACCCATTGGAAAACAAACAATTACGTCCCTGTTCGGGCACACTGGCTGGATCCACCCATTGTGGCAACTACTACGAGTAGGGCTAGAGGAGTCGCAGTGTACTTTAGAACAGGCATAGTTCAAGAAACACTGGAACAACATGTAGATAAGGATGGGAGGTTCATCTATCTCAGAGTACGCATTGCCCATAAGATTTATACCATCCTTAACTTATATGCGCCTAACACTCCCAATAACCCTTTCTTTAGAGACCTCAGAAATTTTTTGCTTCAAAAAGATTGCGAGAACTTAATACTGCTCGGAGACTTTAACTCGACTTTGACCCCCTCTTTGGACAGATCCAATAACCAAACTAATAGAGAACCCGGTAGTGCTGCTCTGGAGGACTTGATAGATAGCCTAGAATTATATGATCACTGGCGAGCAACCAATCCGGGGGACAGATCGTACTCATTTTATTCTAGGGTACATAACACCTTCTCTAGGATCGACTTAACCCTCATCTCTACACAGCTATACTCAAATGTGCAACACACAGATATCCTACCTATAGCTATCTCGGATCACGCGCCCATACAATTGATCCTGAGCACTTCAACCCCCATTAGACAACACAAACAATGGAAATTTCCGAGCCACCTGTATGACTCGGAAGAGTTTAAGGACTACCTGGTGGTACAATGGCAACAATTCATAGAAAATAACAAAGCACAAGAGGGGGATGTGCCTTTAATTTGGATGACAGGAAAGGCAGTTTTAAGAGGGATGCTGATAGATTACATGGTGAGAAAACGGAAAGCCGTCAATACTGCATTTAAAGAGTTACACTCCAACCTCCGGAAAACTCAGAACGAGTTTATGGCTTCCCCTACAGATACCCTGAAGGAAAAATTCATAGAAGCGAAACAAATATTTGATACCTTCATGCAGGGGCACACGGTGTGGCACAACAGGATCACGCAAAATCGCTACTATAGATGGGGTAAAGGACCGGGGAAACTGCTAGCCAATATGACTAAACCCTGGAAGCCTCGTCCCCCCATCTCGGCAGTCAAATGCCCGAGATCTGGAAGGATTCTCAGAGATACTGTAGAAATTGAGCAAGCATTCACCGACTATTTTGAGACACTATATAGAGCCACACCATTTGATGGTCAGAAGGTATCATCCTTCCTCGACTCGGTCCTCATGCCTAGTTTATCAGAGGAGGCCCGCCAATTAATGGAGATGGCAATATCAGAGGAGGAGTTATGCATGGCAATCACGTCTTCTGCCAATGGCAAATCTCCGGGTCTGGACGGCTATCCCGTCGAATTTTATAAAATCCTTAAAATCCACATAGCACCCTACCTTACGAGACTTTATAATGAGATATATCTAGAATCCAAGGTAATTGATTCCTTCTTTGATTCCACCACCATTTTACAACCAAAACCAGGCAAAGATCCTTTACTAGTAGCCTCATATCGACCTATCTCGCTATTAAATGTCGATTATAAATTACTGGCTAAGATCTTGGCCAGCAGACTTCAGAATTTTCTCCCCAACATCATTCATCCTCACCAATCGGGATTTCTAAGTAACAGACATTCCACTAGGAATGTCAGGTTGGCGACCACGGCCATACTAGCAGCTCAGAAGCCGAGTCATCCAACGGCAATGCTTTTGAGCTTTGATGGCAAAAAGGCGTTTGATAAAGTATCCTGGCCTTTTCTGGACACCGCTCTGGCATGCCATGGATTCAGCCATACGTTCACTGCATTCCTGGACTTACTACACCTAAATGCGACAATGTTTATAGTGCTGAACGGCCGCCCATCACCAATAATAGATCTCTTCCGGAGCACTAAACAAGGTTGCCCGTTATCACCTATTTTATTTAATTTATCACTAGACCCTTTGCTGTACCACATCACACAGTCTCCTATCTTTCATGGGATCTCGAAGGAGGGCCCAAGAGTTAAAGCTGTCTGCTTACGCGGATGATCTTTTATTAATGATCACTAACCCTAAAGAGACCTTGACAGCCGTCCTGAGAGACATCCAGGAAGTGGGTGGACTCTCCTGGGTACACAATAAATCTGGACAAAAGCGAAGGCCTTCTCTTGAAAGGCCCAACACAGCCCCTATGGTCCTCAGATTACCATATCCGATGGTGTAAAAAGGTCTCAAATATCTAGGTGTCTTTCCCGCGAAATTTGTCAAAACTTTTATACCGAAAACATGGACAAATACACTAACGCCCTTCAGCGCACTCTGAGGTCCTGGGACTCCATTCGCTGACCTTTTTGGTAAAGCCCATCTTCTAAGATGGTTGAGTTCCCGAGACTACTCTATTTATTTAATATGCTCCGATTTATTTAAAGCCCAGGGAAGAAAAATCGATAACCGTAGCGTACCAGAAATTTCTTTGGGGGGGGAAAGAACGCGAATCCCGTTTCATATTTTGTAACAACACAAACTTAATGGGGGCCTGGGTTTCCCCAATATTAGATATTACAACCTTGCGGCTCTGAACCGATACATCGCGGACTGGTCTCTCCAAACAGCGGTATTCACCTTTCCGGCCCTAGATCTATTATTTTTACCTAATATCTCCCCCAATAAACTTCCTACCCCTTTCCCATATGATTAAAATCCGGAGACAACGAGACAAAACCCACTTCTCATGCCGATCTGGCGTACATGGTGGAAAAACCAGAAAGATGAAAGGCATCTCACGCACTTCACTTTTACAAATTTATCCTTCATGAATAACCCGGGGGATTTCAGGGCGGTACCCCCAAACACGATTAAAAAGTTGGAGGAGCTGGGCGTGCGGACAGTAAAGCCAATTTCATTAAACTCTGCCACTCCAAGACATACTCTTTAGCAGACTCTGCGACATTTCCTACAATAACCTTCCCCTTCTTCACATATCTGCAAATACGTAGCTATGTTAATGTAGGGCATACAGAACATGTCACAACTGAATTGGATTTCCCAGTTCGAAAAAAAATATCCCGAACCCCGACACGCCGGGCACATCTCTCGTCCTGTACAAATATTTTATGGGGCGCACTCGACTATTTAAACCTTACTCAATCCAATTAAAGAAATGGCAGGTTAGATCCTGCCCACAGTCCAGACATGTTTTTAGCGGCGGTGCTGAGGGCTCTTAGGTTTCTCCCCGCAGCGAGGTACATGGAAATGACCTTAAAAATCACACACAAATGCGTATTCACGCCCATTAAAGGCCACAGAATGGGGATTTATAAGTCAAGCAGCTGCTTTAAGTGCAACTCCCCAGAAGCGACACTATTCAACTGTTTGTGGGACTGTCCGGAGATCCAAATATTTTGGGACAAAATAGGGTACTATATACGGAGATTCCTCATACACGCACTTTTTTCCTTCGGCCCATGGGGCCTTTTTGGATATGTCGATGGGGAAACGACAGGCTATACCCGCAGAGAAAGACACTTATTACACATACTCTCAGCAGCCGCCAGGAAAGCGATTTTACAGCTATGGATCCAGCCGGTGTGTCCGAATATACAGCTGTTTTTCAACACATGCTGTTACCTCTTAGAATGGACTGGATCGAGGCGGTTCAGAAGAAAGAAAAGAGGGTCGATCCTTCTTTGCTTTGTGGGAAAGGTTAATCAATACTTTTTCCAATAGGGGACCGACAAAATTTAAAAAACCTGCTTTGAAAGTTTCGGATGGTATTTGGGACAACAAATAGCAGGAAGGGAACCGATACGTTTGCAAGAGGATGTTAATTGTCTCGCTGACCCCGTCATAAATACCCTGATGGCAGAGGAAGCATCCGGTCTTTTGAACTAACTATAGCAGTATAGGGTTGACATGAGAGTGCCTTAGAACCCCTCTTGCCCTTCCACAAAGTAGGACTCTTTTACTCCATCAGTTGGAAAACCAGGAGACCTGCCGTGCCATATTCAGAAGCACGGGGAGGACTAATCTCACTTTTCACTCCAACCACCCTTTTCCTTCTGGATCTTGAGGACAATAGATATAGAGGAGAAATAACTTCACGAGAATAGGGAGACGGGGGGGTCGGTGGAGCCACGGAAATAGAACAGATGGAGCATGGAATAGGCACCAGAGCCTGTCCACAGTTTGGAGTTGGAATAAAATGACAAAAAGTAACACTTCCATTACTGGTGCTTAACCGGCATTCAATTGACCAGGCACGACGTGTTAGAAATTACGCAAAAGAATGTAATATTCTGTCTGATGTTTTTACAACTGTTATTCTTTTGGAACCTAAGTTACAAATGCAAAATCACTTGTTGTACTATAATGATTTCATCTTCTGTATGTATTATGACATGTTATTTTGGATTTTGTATACTTGTGATTGGAAGTTGTTAATAAAAACATGTTTAAAAAAAAAAAAAACACTGCACTATGCACGCCATAAATAAAAAACATTATGGCGGATTGGTCCTTCTGCATCAGCCCAATAAGAAAAATTAAGTATATTATTTGGGAAAATAAAATAACTAAATTGGGAGGATAAAAAAAAAAAAACTATGGATTTTGGAATAGGAGGATATTTTTTCGATAAAACAAGTGTAGTTTTTGTTCTTGTATTTTTGCACAATAAAAACATATTTGGTAAAATTATTAGTATTTTAAAGTATAATATATATATATATATATATATAAAATATATATAATACACTCACCGGCACTTTATTAGGTACACTTGTCCAATGCTCATTAAACTTAAATTTTTAATCAGCCAATCAATGGCGGCAACTCAGTGCATTTAGGCATGTAGACATGGTCAAGACAATCTCCTGCAGTTCAAACCGAGCATCAGTATGGGGAAGAAAGGTGATTTGAGTGCCTTTGAACGTGGCATGGTTGTTGGTGCCAGAAGGGCTGGTCTGAGTATTTCAGAAACTGCTGATCTCCTGGGATTTTCACGCACAACCATCTCTAGGGTTTATAGAGAATGGTCCGAACAAGAAAAAACATCCAGTGAGCGGCAGTCCTGTGGGGAAATGCCTTGTTGATGCCAGAGGTCTAAGGAGAATGGGCAGACTGGTTCGAGCTGATAGAAAGGCAACAGTGACTCAATAGCCACCCGTTACAACCAAGGTAGGCAGAAGAGCATCTCTGAACGCACAGTACGGCGAACTTTGAGGCAGATGGGCTACAGCAGCAGAAGACCACACCGGGTGCCATCCTTTCAGCTAAGAACAGGAAACTGAGGCTCCAATTTGCCCAAGCTCATCGAAATTGGACAGTAGAAGATTGGAAAAACGTTGCCTGGTCTGATGAGTCTCGATTTCTGTTGCGACATTCGGATGGTAGGGTCAGAATTTGGCGTCAACAACATGAAAGCATGGATCCATCCTGCCTTGTATCAACGGTTCAGGCTGGTGGTGGTGGTAGTGTCATGGTGTGGGGAATATTTTCTTGGCACTCTTTGGGCCCTTGGTACCAATTGAGCATCGTTACAACACCTTGTTGAATCTATGCACGAAGAATTGAGGCAGTTCTGAATGGCAAAAGGGGGTCCAACCCGTTACTAGCATGGTGTACCTAATAAAGTGGCCGGTGAGTGCATATATATATATATATATATAATATAATATTATATTATTATATATATATACACATTGCAGAGCCATGATGATACATTGCACCACAGGGAGAAACATGCTGAATGCTGGCCAGTTTTTCCAGGCGGGCGGCACCCGCTTCTTGTGGGGTGAGTGGTGCCCTGCCCATCTGGAGAAAAAGCTATGGCTCTACATTCTGACTTTAAGGCCATGTTCACACGACTTAAAATGGGCCGTATTTCGGTCCGTAATCACGCGCCGAAGTGCGCAAATTATGGGCTGAAAACGGCCCATTCATTATGGTAATCCACAGTAGAGAACTATGGATTACGTCTCCTCTCCCTGCTCGGTGAATCCGCCGGGCAGGGAGATAATTGACATGTGAATTACCAGCGGCGCGTATACGCCGCTGGTAATGCAATTTAATGGGCCGGCGAGGTGCCGGACCCCCGCACTCGCCCCCGCTCCCGCCCCCGTCCACACGGCGTAATGGCAGGGCGTAATTACGTCCCGCAGTTAAGTCGTGTGAACATGGCCTAAGACACACCAACATTTTCCTCCCAAAATTAAGGAGAAATAAGTTTGTCTTGTAGTGTGAAAAATACAGTAAAATTTAATTTTTTTCAAAACACCCTCTTTACCTATGTGAGACATAAAGAACAACTATAAATGAGTTAAAATGCCTTGCGAAAGTATTTGGCCCCCTTGAACTTTTCAACCATTTCCCACATTTCAGGCTTCAAACATAAAGATATAAAATTTTTTTTTTTTTTTTTTTTAAGTGAAACGAAATTTATTGGATATTTTAAACTTTTAAAAAAAATAAAAAACTGAAAAGTGGGGCGTACAAAATTATTTGGCCCTCTTAAGTTAATACTTTGTAGCGCCACCTTTTGCTGCGATTACAGCTGCAAGTCGCTTGGGGTATGTTTCTGTCAGTTTTTCACATCGAAAGACTGAAATTCTTGCCCATTCTTCCTTGGAAAACAGCTCTAGCTCAGTGAGGTTGGATGGAGAGCATTTGTGAACAGTAGTTTTCAGCTCTTTTCACAGATTCTCGAGTGGATTCAGGTCTGGACTTTGACTTGGCCATTCTAACACCTGGATACGTTTATTTGGGAACCTTCCATTGTATATTTTGCTTTATGTTTGAGATCATTGTCTTGTTGGAAGATAAATCTATGTCCCAGTCTCAGGTCTTTTGCAGACTCCAACAGGTTTTCATCCAGAAAGGTCCTGTATTTGGCTCCATCCATCTTACCTGTCCCTGCTGAAGAAAAGCAGGCCCAAACCATGATGCTGCCACCACCATGTTTGACAGTGGGGATGGTGTGTTCAGGGTGATGAGCTGTGTTGCTTTCACGCCAAACATATTGTTTTGCATTGTGACCATAAAGTTTGATTTTGGTTTCGTCTGACCAGAGCACCTTCTTCCACACGTTTGGTGTCTCCCAGGTGGCTTGTGGCAAAATTTAAACGAGACTTTTTATGGCTATCTTTGAGAAATGGCGTTCTTCTTGCCACTCTTCCAGAAAAGGCCAAATATGTGCCGTGTACGACTGATTGTTGTCCTATGGACAGACTCTCCCACCTCAGCTGTAGATCTCTGCAGTTCATCCAGAGTGATCATGGGCCTCTTGGCTGCATCTCTTATCCGTCTTCTCCTTGTTTGAGATGAAAGTTTAGAGGGATGGCCGGGTCTTGGTAGATTTGCAGTAGTCTGATACTCCTTCTATTTCAATATTATCGCTTGCACAGTGCTTCTTGGGATGTTTAAAGTTTGGGAAATCTTTTTGTATCTTCATCAGTCATTTAGGACAACATTGGATCATTCAGAGATCCTCACTGAACTTCTGGAGTGAGTTTGCTGCACTGAAAGTAAAGGGGCTGAATACTATTGCACGCCCCACTTTTCAGTTTTTGTTTTTTTTTACAAAAGTTTCAAATATCCAATAAATTTCATTCCACTTCACAATTTTGTCCCACTTGTCGTTGATTCTTCACAAAAAAATTATAATTTTATATCTTATAAGTTCAAGGGGGCCAAATACTTTCGCAAGGCACTATAAATACAATTTGTATTGCTGCACCCATAAGTTACTTCTATTGAAATATAACCTTATTTATTCCTGTATGTGGATGAGGTTAAAAACAAAAATACCCCTTGCCAGAATAGTTTTTGGGTCAAATTGGCATACTATAAAAACTGGAATAGAAAGGGATCAAAAAATCCTAAGTAATCCAAAATACAACTAATCATAACTACACTTTGCCTCTCAAAAAACAAACTCTCACATAGTTAAATCAACAAAAAATAAAAAGTAATTGGTCACAGAAAATAGCGATGCAAAGCTAATTAAAAAAATAATAATTTTATTCAAGTAGCAAAAAAAATTAGCATCATTGTAATGGTACTAACATGCAGAATTAAGTTATCATGTCACATACTGTATATGACAGGGTAAACTCCATAACAAAAAAAACAAAACACAAACAATGGCACAGTTGTGTTTTTTCCCATTCTACCCTACAAATAATTTTTTTCCTGTTTCCTAACACACTATATGGTACATTAAATAATACGATTAAAAAATACACATTGTTCCGCAAAAAACAAGCCCTCATATAAAAATAAGAAATATGTGGCTCATGTAAGCTCAGGGTGGAAAAAAATAAAATGTTCTTGCAAAATTCAATAAAGGATTAATCTAAGGCCTAAATAACTTTTTCTGAACCGGTTTGCGTGTTTTTTGTTTAGTTAGATCGCATTTATCCAAAATTGTGACTTAACCCTTGAGGAAGTCATCAACACAGAGGTTCACTTACATTTCCTTGCTGCACTGCATATGTTTACTTAATTTGGTTTCCAAAAGACAACTAGTACTGTTTTTGTGTTACAAATTTAGGTACATTGTGCTTGACTCTAAAAATCTCTAAAATCAAACCTGCAGAAATCCAGGTATTTTTAAAGGGTTCACTTAATTTTTCTTGCAACTGTACTATGTATGAACATACCATTAATACCTACTTAAAAAAAGCAATCAACAGGTATACCATGATGATGTACTGAATAAAAAGGTAGACAGCTTGCAGGAATGGGGTGATAAATGATCCCGAAGGACAATCTGGATCTTCTTCACATGCTGGAAAATAGCACAAAATTAGTGGGATCAGAATTTCTGCGCAGGATCCATAGATGAAGGAATTTTTATCAAAATCTACAGTACAGTATAAAGAAATAATCATTCATGTTACAACACCAACTGAGGTACCAGTATTATGCCTTACCATCTATTTCACTAGCATAGACTTCACCAAACATCATCCAGTATGGCTGAAAGACAATATCACGAGCTAATGTCCAAGAAGGAGGCTCTAGTGGAGAAAGAATAGCTTTCCGTGCCACACCAAAGGCTAACAGAACAATAGCCATGATAATCACAATGCCAAACATATTTGATGTCTAGAAAAACAAAAGTAGAATTTAATATAGCTGTACATAAGATATGTTAGAATACATCAACTAATAGATAAAAGTCAAAAACTTGTGTCTAATAATATTCAAGTAACTTAGTATACATAGTACAAGCAATAAAGTAGAACTCTTAGTCAAGGCCATGTACAGTGGGGAAAAAAGTATTTAGTACACCACCAATTGTGCAAGTTCTCCCACTTAAAAGATGAGAGAGGCCTGTAATTGACATCATAGGTAGACCTCAACTATCATAGATAAAATGAGAAAGCAAATCCAGAAAATCACATTGTCTGATTTGGAAAGAATTTATCTGCAAACTATGGTGGAAATTAAGTATTTGGTCACCTACAAAAAAAGCAAGAGTTCTGGCTCTCACAAACCTCTAACAACTTCTTTAAGAGGCTTCTCTGTCCTCCACTCATTACCTGTAGTAATGGCAACAGTCACACTACAAACTCCACTACGGTGAGGACCAAAGAGCTGTCGACGGACACCTATGATGTTAATTACAGGCCTCTCTCATCTTTTTAAGTGGGAGAACTTGCACAATTGGTGGCTGACTAAATACTTTTTTCCCCACTGTAGTATGTTGATATGACAACAACAAAAAATTAATTTATGGTCATTATTCTTATTATTCATATACGCTAGTAGTAATTCGAGCCATGACTTAACTTATCACTATGGATGGTAAAATAAGAAAGATCTTGGCCAGTAAGCCACGCAGTATCATGGCAGAAAGCAAAGGAGTAATGGATAGCAATATATACTTAGGATACTTGATCCTTACAAATTCCAACAGAATCATGCACAGATGGGTTATAAATTCTAGGGAGGTAAAGTTTCCAATGAGAAGAACATTATATATGTATTGGGAGACTTATAAGCCAAACAGTGTTTCCTTGGAAAATAAAGTATGCAAATAAGCTGTATGAAAGAACTTGATCTCTGGTACCTCTCTGGTACTTCCTATTAGAAGTAGCATTAATTTCAGTCATATCTCACCTCCAAAGAGCATTGAAACATGAGAGCGGATTTAAAGACAAGCCAGTAACTTTCCTATAAGGAAGAGTTTCCCATCTGCAGACAGCGTTGTTAGGGTTGTTTGCCCTTGTACAGTGGAGGATTCTGGCCGGTTAGGTAATAGTTCTGTAATGTAGCTCAAAGGGTTATAGGGATACTTATTGGTCAAACAATGCTTTCTGGGAAAATCGAATATGAAAATAGGCTCTACGGGAATGCAGCTATGTCTCCTGGGCCACCAAGTGGAATTAGCATCCTTTTCAGTGACATCTGTTCAATTAAAGAAACATGACTGAGGATTTAAAACCGAGCCAGTAATCTCTCTGTAAAGAAGAGTTTGCAGACAGCTGTTTCAGGGTGTTTGCCCCTTCTCAGTGTAGAGCTGGGTCTTTGCTGTGGTATGAGAAGCATTTAATTTTAATGTTGAAGACAACACCATAACTATGAAGGGAGACCTATATTCAATGCAATACTTTCTGGTAAAATCAAATATGCAAATTAGATATAAGCAAGAGAGCTAGTTCTCTGATGCCGCCAACTAGAATTAGCATCAGTCACTAATTTTGCTTAAAATCCCCAGGCGTGTTTCAAGGCATTACCAAACATTTTTATGTGTGATCAGATATAGATCTAGTATTACTAAATAACCTATTGTGTATCAGATCCACCCTTACCATCTTCCCAATCATAGTAATGTAAGGCCCAGCTTGCTGGTTCACAGCAAAGAAATCCAGAAGTCGTGTATACCAAAATATGATGTCCAGGCAGTAAATTATTCTCCCTGCTGTTTGCAGAGGAGGATCAGCCCAGCGTAAGGCAAAACCAATCACAAATAAAATAATTGCTATGAAGTCTGTCACGTTCCAGTATTCACTGAGCCAGACTTTGATTTTCTGAGATATTTTTCCTGGTTTCGACATAAATACCTAAAAGAAGAAAAAGAAAATTGCTGGCACACACTTGAAAATAATTGTAAAGCCACTGATAACAATACAGTATTAGTATGCTAATCCTCAAGTTAAACATGGGGTTACTGCAAACAATTAAAAGCAGTTTTAATAGAAAAGTAAATGTCAAATAGGCTGGATTCAGGCACAGTATTTTTATCAGCTTAACAGCATTTTTGTTGCTATTTTAATTTTTTTTTTTTTTTTGCAGGCAGCTGTTACTTTAACCCCTACTGCTAAATATGAAATACATAACATAAAAATGTGTCTTTGTTTATGGCATTTTAGGGTAAGGGAGTGTTTACACGGCTTATTTCAGGATGTATTCTGGGGCATAATTGCGCTGCAATGTGTCCTGAAATACATCCTGTACAGAGCTATGATTACCTGCTGCCTTCCATGACGCGTATTGAATGTTGGGAGAAAGAAGTGACGTCACTTCTTTCTGGCGTATACGCAGCCGGAATAATGAAAGTGAATAATAATAATAATCTTTATTTACATAGCCTCAACATAATCCGCAGCACAACACAATTTAGAGGGTATAGTACAGACACATTAAAAAGCACTTACAAATGAGACAGGAGCTGTGAGGGCCCTGATTGCGAGAGTTTACAATCTATTATGGTGTATGGGACGAAGGGTGAGAAGTGCTAAGTTTACAATGGTCCAGCTATATTACATAAATAGGAGGTTGGTGAACCTGCCACCCTGACAGTCCATCTATATACAGATATGTGCCTGTGAGTGCCCTAGTGTAGGGAGTGACAGATATGTGTGATAGCAGGTGGGGGTTAGCAATTAAGGATCTTGGTAGGCCAGACTGAGAAAAGCACTCTCAAAGCACTCTTAAAACTATGAGGGTTATGAGTGTGCCTGATGGTCCGCGATAGCATGTTCCAGAGTACTGGTGCCGCACGTATATGAGGCCGGCCGGGTGCCAGCCCCCCTGCGCTTTAAAAGAACGGTGTCTTACGTCTGTCCCTGCTGAAGCATAGCATGCTTGCTCTGTCCTGCACATAGCTTTTTGCAAGCTGCAAACAGGACTTCTTATGGCTTGCTTTCAAAAAATACCTTCTTGTCATTTTTCCATAAAGGCCAGATTTGTGGAGTACACAACTAAGGGCCCGTCTACACGGCATGGGTTTTCAGTCAGATTTTATTATTTGAAAACCGCCTGAAAACCGCCTGTCAACTATCTGCATAGACTTCAACAGAAAATCCGTTCAGTAGTCTACACTGAACAAATTTTCTGCCAGACTTTTTTTACACCACCGCATTCCAAAAAACATAGAACATGTTCATTCTTCCACCTGAAAGCAGGCAGAACATGAACTGTTCGATGTGAAGGGGGAAAGCTGAATCCACAAACTGCATCCAGAAGCCGCCCCCTTTACGCGCAAAAAAAAAAAAACCCGACCAGAAAATCTGACCAGTATTTTGACAGTGCCATCTGAATGCACCCTGATAGTTGTCTGTGGGCACGTTCTGTGGCCATGTCTTGGTGGGTTAGCACTTGTGCCATATTCCTTCCATTTACAAATGATGGACAGAACAGTGCTCCGTGAGATGTTCAGAGCTTGGGCTTTTATTTTTAATACTCTAATCTTGCAATACATTTTGCCACAACTTTATCCCTGAGCTGCCTGGCATGTTCCTTCGTTTTCAGTATGCTGTTTGTTCACTAATGTTCTCTATCAAACCTGAGGTCTCCACAATAGAACTGCAGTTATACTGAGAATAAATTACATACATATGTAAAATTGAAAAAGTATGTATTATTTTTTTTTCACTTCACAAATACTTGCTATTTTATGTTGCTGTATCACATAAAATATATTTAAGTTTGTGACTGTAACATTTAAAAATGAGGAACAGTTCAAGGTTATGAATTTTTGGCACTCATTGTATCTAGCAATTTTTCCATAGGCTTTTCTATAGGTACAAAATGTCACTAAATAAAATACACAACCAGAAACACGTCACAACACGCAAGTGTTAAAAAAAAAGGCTGGGCATTTAAAGGAGTGCTTTTTCAATACAATTTAAAATGTCTAAAAAGGAGCCCTTAAAAGTAGTTATCCAGCATAACAAAATAAAAACAAACGATTCTCAGTAAGCCTGTCTTAGTCTTCCTTATTATTTTTTTTGTGCAAATTTTTGCTAATCCTATGAGGCATGTAGTCTTTCTTCTTCGGCAACGTTTCCTGCTTTAAAATGCTTTCCCTTTGCCCTGTAAAACTACAAGCCCTGGTATACTTTGCTGTACTTTCTATATTTTTCTACCTATCTCAGTACTGTCCCTCCTTTCCTCCCTCTTGTTAAAAGCATTGGGATGAGGGAATAAAGGGCTTGAAAGGCTTCCTTAATAAAGGCCAAACCCCTTTTCCTTGACATGTATGAACGAGGCAGCGTCAGTTTTCTGGTGTACTTTGTGCCAAAAAGAATACATGAACAGGTGCACTCCAAACTTTGGCGTGATAAGTGCTTTTGTAATGACATTTTTTAGTGTGCAAAAGATTAGGGGCATTCTGGGGACGTGTGGCACCACATTTGTAGACCCAAACACATTTATGAATCTTTGACGCCAAACGAACAGTTAGAACAGCCAGACCAGATTAATGGTGCTCTGCCTGAGCCAGACTTGTCGTATTGGCACTAGACTGCACGTGTATGTATGACCTGCAGAAGAACAGGTTCATACATTCTGGAGCATTCTACACTGCCTTAAAGTGATTTAGAACTGGCCTGTCCGCGCCAACGTTCATACATGTCACCCATAGTGTCTTGGGTGGATACAGATGTTTTCTGCAAGTCAAGACAAACAGAACTTCCAAGTTTCCTGCCCTTAAACAGCTCATGCAGACCTGCAGGAAACCCACAAAAGAGTAAATAGAACTTCATTACAAAGGTGCCTACCTGTGGGAGCAACATTATGTACAGAACATTTTCATTTCACTAGATAACCCTTTTAAGATCCTCTCATTTAAATAAAGTAACCCATCAGTGTTAACCCCTGCAAATCCAGCTTATAAAGGGCATTCCCATTTTATTGAACAGCTTTAAACATGTAGGAAAAGGTAAATAAAGACTATTAGCAAATACATTACTTTTCTGATTTTGCTTCTCTTCAGAGTTAGGAGCAGATCTTATCTCCTGCTTTTTCACACAAGCTTCCTTTGTTATCAGCCACCTCTCTGTGCTCTCATTGCTTCAGCAGTGGTTGGGTTGGTGATGTCACTCCCTGCTGTGTTCCTTATCTTGGAAGACTGGAGCTTGTTTACAATACCAACTGACAAGCTCTAACCCTTTACATATCTATAGACGTAAACTACAGTTTACAAACATCTTGAACTCAAGTCATTTTAACAGACGGAGCTGGGAACAGCAGAGCTAACAAGCAAATCACCTCTATAGAACCACCCATAGTCTAACCATGAAATGTGAGTCTGAACCTGCCTGTGGGGCTGTAAAACAGCATGGTGAGACAACCCCTTTAACATCTACTGTTATATTGATTATGAGAAAAACCTAGAGCTAAGATCTTTTTCCATTCCCTCAAACAAAATTCTGCCTACGTAAACACTAAAGGGGTATTCCAATCTCAGACATTTATGACATATTGACAGGATAAACGTGCTTGGCTATGATCAAAACTCCCACTGAAATGAATGAAGAGATCCGTGCATACAAGTAAAGCACAAGTGAGGAAAGAGGTAAAGGGACCCCCAGTTCTCAAGATATATGTGGGTCTGATAGGCGGTGCTGTTGATATGCCATAAATATTAGAAATGGGAATAACCCTTTCATATATCCCCTGCTCCCCTAACTACCTAAATAGATAAAACCAGATGACAACCCCTAAGAGAGCTGCAGCAAGTTCATAGTTATAGAGCATGCAAAGGTGACATTGACACCTATGCCCTGGTGCCTGATGATGTCAAAAGGCCAAATTGCAATTTCGCACATGGTATGTAGAGGGGGTTTGGTTATAGATTTTGCTCTGGTGCCTAAGAGCTTCAAATTATGCCTGCAGCCATAGGAAGAAATCACAAAAAGATTTACATAATGTGTGTGCAATTTTCCTTCCCTAAAAAGCATCATAATAGTTTATGAATATGTAAATAGATACTGTACAATTCCACAGTAAAAAGGAAGAATCACAAGATCATAAGCTTGTGATCCTTTTGTTATGGCCATTATAGTCACAAAGTAGTCAAGCATTTAGGGCCACATGAATGAAAACTGTCTAGGTCTAAGACTTTATTTCATATACTGCTCTGAAAAAATGGAAGGGGGGCTCTGATTGGTTGCTATGGGCAACAAAGAAAGTCTTAGACCTAGACAGTGTTCATACATATCCCCCTTAGTGTCTCATTTGCAAGTTCTACCTACTTTCCTCTTCCTCTTGGTATTGGGGTTGCTCAGGAATCGGTTTCAGATCCTCTCCTCTTTTCCCTTTATACAGCCCCTATTGGATAAACTATCAGAAGATTTGGTTTTCAGTACCATCTCTACGCTGATAACACTCAGTTATACACCACTTTTCATGACATCACTCCCGCTCTGCTACAAAATACCAGTGACTGTCTGCTGTCTCTGACATCATGTCCTCTCTCTATTTCAAACTAAACCTCACTAAAACTGAACTTCTTATCATTCTACCGTCTACTAACCGACCCCACCCCACTATTTCTATCTCAGTGTGTGGTACCACCATAATTCCTGGGCAGCATACCCACTGTCTTGGGGTAATACTAGATTCCAATCTGTCCTTTACTCCCTATATCAAATCCCTTGCCTGCTCCTATCATCTGCACCTCAAGAAAATCTCCAGAATTTGCCCTTTTCCTACTGTGGAAACAACTCAAACTCTTATACTTTCTCATCTTGACAACTGTAACTCCCTTGTCTCACTCCCTGTGAACTTTAGAAGTGGTTAACAGCCTTGCAAAGAGAAGGAGACAGTGCTGTTGAGTTAAGCAGTCAATCAGGAGAGCCGACAGCGGTGGAGCTGGAGGTTATGTACACAGTTATAAGGAAGAGCCTGTCAGCTCTGCAGGAGTTAAACTGGTTATGTTCTGAGTTTGGTTCAAGAGTTTGCTGTTGTGAACAGCAGTTAAAGGGGAACCCTTGTCTATTAAATAGACAGAGCAGGAAACAGACAGGGCAGGCTGGGGCAAAGGATAGCTATCCAATTCACTGTAACATCTAAAGTAGAGCAGGCACAGAGAGAGAATAGAGACCCATGCTAATGCCATGGACACTGGGTAGAGAAAAACAACTCAAAAATGCAGGTGGGTAGTTTGGGGGACTGCTGGTAGGGAAAGAGACTCCAATGAGTGGACAGAGATTGTCCTGTGTCACCAGGCACCAGCAATTTGCATGGCTAGGCTGGGACAGAGGGCAGTGCCAGTGTCAGCTCCTTGCACAGCTCAACTGGGTTGGAACAAGAAGAAAGTTGTGAGGAGTGTCAAGAGTTCAGAGAGAGGGGGTCAGAGTTAAACCACAAAGACATGTGTCTTGCCTAAATGCTCTGTAACATCCACAAAAAGAGTACAATGAGTAAAGCCTGAAGTATTCTCGCAGAAACTGTGTTGTCTGCTCTTATTGAGCGCTGGTGCACCACACTACCACCACACATCTACAACTTCACCCATCTTCTACAATAGTACTATCTAGAAACCTGCGGTATTCTTATAAACTCTCACCTCGCCAATCCAGTCTGAATGCTGGAGCCAGGCTCATCTTTCTTTCCAGCTGCTATACTAATGCCTCCACCTTGTGTCAGTCACTGACCTGGTTGCCCATTCAGTAAAGAATACAAAATAAACTAATGCCTCTCACTTATAAAGCTCTCCACAGTGCTGCATCCCCATACATCTCCTCTCTCATCTCTGTCTACCACCCTACCCGGTCTCTGAGCTTTGCTGATGATCTTAGATGATATATCTCAATCATCTGAGCCTCCCATGCCCGTCTCCAAGATTTCACATGAGCTGCACCAGTTCACTGGAACATGCAACCCTGTACAATCAGGCAAACTAATAAGCCTCATAGTTTTATGTGCACCCTGAGAATATATATTCTAAGGGAGGCCTACTAAGATCCCTAATCTCTGACCCCTTGATTGGGCTCACTCCTTGCACCTGGACACTTATCTATGTATAGATGTACTGCCTGGGTGGCAGGTTTATCCACTTTGTATGTAAACCACCCCAGATTTTTGAAACATGGCTGGGCCCTTAGTAAACCCAAACACTTCTCACTTTCTTCTCCCATTCCAACATAGATTGTAAACTCTTGCGAGCAGGGCCTTCACGACATGTGTCTGATCTGCAAGTAGATTGTTAAATGCTGCAGAATATGTTGACACTATGTAAAGATTATTATTATTATTATTATGCAAAAATTTGAAAAAGATCTACTGAGAATGAAGTAAATCACCTAGCATTGCTTTGGCAATGTTTGATTAAATCGGTTTACTAGTATTTTGCCCAAACCCGAAAACAAATAAAGTCACACCATTCACAGTATCACATAGATTTACTATGTAATTCCCACTGACTACACACCTTGTAAACACGATGTAGCCCTAAAGGGATATTTCAACTTCATTGAACACCGGACACCAGTAAAGTTTGAAACATGATGTGCATAATAATACAGCCAATTACTTTACAAGTGATTCTAGTGATAAGGATGGAGTAACCACAGCAGAAGCCCATACTAACTACCAGATTATTATCAGCAATGAACACCTCTGCATAATAACATGTCACACATTTTCAATCATTTGCAATCAAGTTAAATGTTTGATATATTTCAGGAAAAACAAGCATTGAATTAGGAATTGGGCTGCCCTAGCTGGTCAGTCTATAATAGGTTTAGAACCTCATTTAAGGTTTGGCCTGTTCTCATGGCCATGTACAAGCTTTACTTCAATTTAGTTAACGTAAAACCATAAAAAAAAAGTCAAAAAATTAAAAACTATTTTTGATGAACTTACATAGTAATCACAGGGGTGAAGACTTTTCCTACCTGCTTTCAAAAAATAAGCAATTTGATGAATGTGTGGCACCGAGTTGGTACAAGTGTTATTATATCAAATGGAAAAGACATATTACAAATATTTCTAACTGATCAGTGGAATGTAACTTAATTTGTTTTCCTTTTTTTTGTTTAAACCCCCTGGGAAAGCCAAATTTTTAGGCCGAAACCACCCGGGGCCGGCCACAGTCATGACTGAGCAGCGCTCGTCCGTATGGAAATAAGGAAAGGGTGGGAAAAAATTAGTTATTTATTTCCTATTTTTTTCTCTTTTTAAACATTAGAGCCTACAAAAAAACCCTTCTACCCATAGACCTTTTTGCCTATTTAAAACCCTTTGTATACCTATATGGACCCCTATAGCCTACCTAAACCCTGCCTGCCTACCTATATGGGCCCCTATAATCTACCTAAACCTTGCCTGACTACCTATAGGGGGCCCTATACCACACTTCTGCTCAAGTGAACTGAATTTTTTTTACTGAACACACCGAGGACCACGGGTCCTCCCAGTTAGCCCCCTGGCCCATGCAAAACGATATCCTGTGCCTGGTGGTGTGGTCGGTACCCTTGCCGGGGTCTAGCAAACCCGTAAACAAAGTGTATTGTAAAAAAGTGGTGGTGGCACTTTTTAAAATTTGGGGCCCGTAGAGGGAAAGACACCCAATAGTTTTTTTGTTGGAGGACACTGTGCCCACACCACCCGCGCGGGTTTTAAGGTAGAATGATGCACTTACCAGTGTAGCAGACAGCGACTCCTACTACACTAAGGTAAGGTCTACACAGCATAGGACAAAAAACAAGTTGAAAGCTAAAACCTAAAAAACACTTTGAACCTGAGTATTTTGTCAGTTTTTTATCCAAAGCAGCTGGGTTTTCAGACAACTTTTTTGGGGTTATTTTGTTAGGGTTTTGGTCTGTTTTTTTTGGATGTTTTTTAAGCAGTTTTTAATGTATGCAAAATTTATATACCTTGCATAAATAACTGGGCAGATTTTCAGCATAACCATCCAAAAACCGCAGCAAAAAACGTCCAAAAACTGTCCAGCGGTTTATGAAGATTTCTGTAGTAAACTCCGTCAGATTTTACAAGTGCCTAAAACTGCCGGCACCCAAAAACGAGCAAAAAAATTGATCTGTGTAGACTATAGGTAGTTTTTTGTATTGAAGTCTATGTGGACGTTTTTCCAATGGATTTTCAATGGTTTCAAAATACTAAAACTGCTGAGAATCCGACGGGAAACCTCTGCTTTGTAGACTTTGCCTTACAGTCAGTGCCCACATCAAAGCACTATATAGGAAAAGAAACAGTGGGGATGGGGGCAGTCCAAGGGGGAGAGGGGGCCTCTATCCAAAACCACTCCATGGGATCTGCACTCAATCGTGTAGCAGATGGATATTTATTTATATAAAATAAAAATTTAAATTTTTTCGGGAAGAAAAACTTTTCCCCTTTAAGTGCATGCATTTTTATTACCCCCCAAAAAAACCCCCCGGGGACGTGTATTTTCCAGTTTCGAATATATGCCTTCTTGAATTTTTTTTGTTCATAAAAAAATTTAAAAATTTAATCCCTGTTTTTTTAAAAAGGCCAAAAACCCTTTTCCCTATTAAAAAAAATTTGCTTTTCACCCTTTAAACATTACTTTTGACAATACCAAGCTCAACAAAAGAAAGTAAATTGTTTTTTAATAACCCTTTGGTTCCCTAAATTTTCCCCAAAGGCTTTTCCGCTTCCCAACCCTTAATTAGAAGCAAATTTTTATCTGGGATAGGGCCCTTATAAAAAGAAAAATTGGGTAGCCTTACTAGAATATGGGATCTCCGATGTCCACTGCAAAAAAATACACAAACAATTCTACGACATTAAAAAATAAAATGATCTTTTCATATAATTACATATAATTAAAGTTAAAAAGACATATGTCCACTCATTTTTCCGCCTATTGTCCCTATATGTTGATCTAAGGTAAAAGAAACAAGGACGACAAGTAGTAGGGGGCTGGGGCGTAACCCTGGCGTCCTTCTCCCCAAAAAAAGGGGGTTTGAAACCCCCATTTCACCAGATTTATAATCAGGCGCACTACAAATTTAGGCACATTATCGGGTGCCCGCAGCACTTTATAATGCGCCTGAGATCGGGGGGGCATTCTGGAGGCGTGTCAAAAACCACAACCTTTTATTTTTAAAATTTTATGACGGGGGGATGTCAACACTGGCGCAAAAACTGCGGGAAACGGGTTTTAGCCCCAAGTTTAAAAGGGGTTTTTACCTGACCCGGTTTTTGTTTTTTTTGGAGCTAGAAAGCATTTAAATTTTTAAAATATTCAGTAAACAGCTTCATAAATTCAGCCGCATTTTACGGTACTAATGCAAACAAAATAAATGGTGTCTGGGCGCCAAAATATATACATGTCGCCCTAACTGTCCTCATTTTGGTTAAAAAAAAAAAAATCCCCGGGTCAATAAACCCCTTTTCTCCCCCAATCCTAAAACACTATAACTTTTTACAAAATTAAACCTTTTAAAGGTGCCCCCAGATTCTTTTGGAACTTTTTCAGTGAATTTTTCCCTGACCATTTTTTGTGCGGAAAAATTTCATTTCAGGGCCCTTTTAAAAATAAAGAACCCTTTTCTAGGGTTTCCAAAAATAGGGGTTTGAGCGTTTTTTTATCGACAAATTTGGGAAACCCGGCAAGGTTTTTTTTGGTGATGAAATTTCCAGATCTGCGAAAAATTTAAAGGGTTTTAAAAATTTCTGTGAAATCACCCTTTTAAATCGCCCCTTTTTCGGCACTTCCTTTTAAATTTTTGGGGGGCCCAAGCAAATCAGATTACGAATAGACCCAGGGTGGATGGGGTTGTGCGACGTCATAAACTGGGATGGGGATGGTTGCGTTTTGGCTGGAAAAATCACTTTACCTCTTTTTTACATAAAAACACCCCCGGTTTTCCTGTTTCACCCTCAGTGTCTCTCAGCTCTCATAGGGATGGGGCCCTTTGCGCTCGCCTGGGGCCCAAAAAACAGTCAGCAAAATTTATTTCTATTTTGCACAAAGGAAACCCCTCTACTTTTGCTGTAAACCTTCCAATTTAGTTAGTTTTTTAGAGTTTTTAAAGATTTTATGTAGTTAGCTAAAAAATTTAAAGCAGCATCTACCGTTTTTAAAAAATGCAGGCGGGGGGAGGGGGGGGGGGGGGGGGGGGGGGGGGGGGGGGGGGGGGGGGGGGGGGGTTGGGGGGGGGGGGGGGGGGGGGGGGGGGGGGGGGGGGGGGGGGTTTGGTGGGGGGGGGGGGGGGGGGGGGGGGGGTGGGGGGGTGGGGGAACAAAAGAAAAAGCCTATCTATAAAGAACACTGGAAAAAGTTCCCCCAAAGATTTATTTGTGGGACATTGTAGTGGAATATCTTTATTTTTAAAGGGTTTTGCTATTAAAATTTTTCTCCTGGATATTGGGCAGCCTAACTTATATTGGATACCTTTCATTTCTAGAAAACTGCAGGTCTTTTTGTTAGCGAAAAACTCCACTTTTTTTTATCAGTATACTTTTTCAGAAAGGTGTTCATTTTCAATTTTTAAACCCATTAAAACTGGGGATTTTGTTGATTTTACCCACCTTGCAGTTAAATTACAATCCAGCAATCTTGTAGCCCAGCACATTTTTTGTTTGTTCCCAAAAAAAATACCTTTGTATCGTACAAAAACATAAACAGTTTTTGTGTTTTTTGACTTTTCCCGCCCAAGCATTGTTCTTTGGGAGAAAGCATCTACGAAAAATTTTTAAAACGAAATTCTATATTCCCACAGGTTGATTTGGGAAAGGTGAAAAAAAAATACCTTTTAAATTAAATAAAAACATAACAGTTACGTTTTTTTTGATTTTTGCACACCCCCAGCATTTTTTTCATTGACGACATCTACGTAAATCTTAAAACAGCAATTCTATTTCACCACGGGTTTGAATTGAAAAGGTGAAAAAAATATCGTTTATTATCCCCAAAACTTTAAAAAGTTACTTTTTTTTGCCCTTTTTTGCCACCCAGCATTTTTTCATTGACCAGCATCTACGAAAAAATCTTAAAACAGAAATTTCTTTTTTCACCACGGGTGAATTGAAAGGTGAAAAAAAATTTTGTTTATTAAAACCAAAACAAAACAGTTACGTGTTTTTTTACTTTTGCGCACCCAGCATTTTTCATTGACCGCAGCATCTACGTAAATTTTTAAAACAGCAATTTTTAATTCCCACAGGTGAATTGAAAGGTGAAAAAATTTTTCCGTTTATTAAAACCAAAACATAACAGTTACTTGTTTTTTGACTTTTGCACACCCACATTGTTCTTTGACGCGGGCATCTACAGAAAATTTTTAAAACAGCAATTCTATTTTCACCACAGGTAATTAAAAGGGTGAAAAAAAAATACTGTTTATTATACCCAAAAACATAACGGGGAAACGTTTTTTTTGGGACCTTTTGCCCCATTCCAAAATTTTTTGTTTTGGGACCCCTTTGGGCAGTTAAATTTGAACCCCCAAAAATTTTTTTTTTGATTAGATGGATTTGAAAATAGCTTTTTGATTTGCCGTTTTTTAAATAAGAGACTTTCCAAAAAAACTATTCCATACCTTCACCCAAATTTTTATATTTCTGAACGGGACGAAAGGGCAGGTGGTAAGCGAGAAAAAGAGGGGGGGTTTTAGCACATGGGGGGAGAGGTACGAGGGGGGGGGGTTTTTCCTTCCAGTGTGGCGACAACACGCATGCTACGGATCTTTCCATTTTGAAAGGGACCGTTGGGGCCCTTGTCACCCGCTGGGTCGGGGGCCCTGTGAATTAAGAAAACCGAACATCGTCGCCAATCGTCCTTCGTGGTTAATGAAACCCCTGAAATTCTACCCGTTTTACCTCCTCGTCCCCCGCAGTAAACGGCCACAAATGTGGGTCATAAACATCATCAGCATCCGTTTCCCAAAATGAAGCAGCCCAAATGTCAACTCGGGTTTCCCACCACTGTGGATAATCCATTGGGCTGAAGACCTCTTTGAATGGGGCAAAATGCGGTTTGGGGGCAGAAGGGATGTTTTAAAAAATTTAAGAGGATGATTTTTGTTGCTTGACGCCCAGAAATGATGCCCAAACAGAGGAGGGGGGAAGGAAAAGCCGGGGGCAAACGGCAAAAACCCCGGGGGGGGTCGGCAACGCCTTGCAGTGCCCCTTGCTTGTTTGCCCGAGCTTTTGGATGCAGGGAAAAATCGGACGACCCAAATCACCTGTTTTGATGATGATGGGTGAAGACGACATTGCGGATCCATTTTCCCGGTCTTTTCCCAGAAAAATTTGCTTGCGACGCTTCATCAGTTGGGGCGAGGTGGGAAAAACGATGGGGGATTTTCAATACGGGTCCCGGGCCCCAAAAAAGGGGGAGGGGCGGTCGCAGAAGCCGCTTTTAAAGAAATTTCCCGCCAGCCAAAGGTCAGCGCAAACCCCGTCCTCGCTTATTTGCCGTCAAAAAAGGGCCAGGACCCCTAAAACCTTTGGGGCCCTTCCTTTTAGAAAGGGCCCCTGATTTAACCCCAGCGAATTTTTCCCTATTCCCGGGCCCTTTTCCCTTTTAAAAAAAATAAAATAGAGGCAAGAACCTTTAAAATGGTTAACCCCCACCAAAAATGTCTAGAATCAAAATGGGAGCAATGGTTGAGTTTTAAAAGGAGGGAACACTTTGGCCCCAAAAAAAGGGCCAAACCGAAGCCCGGGCCTCCAACCACTGTCACAAACCCCCCTTTCCCGCCTCCTCCTCCTCCGCCCCCCACCCAAACTTTCCTCCGCTGCCCATGTCTTCAGATCATGAAACAGGAATCACCTCCGCTTCAGCCTCCCCCTCGCCCAGTACCACCAGCACCCCCAAAAAGACCCATCCCCACCCCTTCCCCCTTCCGCCATTTGACGACCTGCCCCGCCCTTAAAAACGGCCATTTTAGCAAACCAGCCTTCTGTCTTCCAGGTTTGGGAGCAAAGAAAACCAAATTTAACCCCCAAACCATCCCAAAAACCAAAAGCCTGAATGTTTGGCATTTGCCCGGCTTTTGGCCTTGGAAAAGTTCCTTTCCGTTTTTGGGGGACACAGATGGGTTCCGCCAAAGTCCCGGCCCTCGCTTGCCCCCCAAAACCCGATCCGAGCAGGCATTTTTTTGGCCAAGGGAAAAAGCCGGGCCCCGCCCCCGGCCAGCCACGTGTTTATTTTAAAAATTTTAAGCGCGGGGTTTTCTGCATCTGTGTCCGGAAAAAAATCCCCTCTCACCACCGACACATGGACTAGTTAAAGGCCCCCAAGGCCACTATTTCTCTGTGACCCGCTCACTGGGGGAGGGGTGGGGGGGATGTTTTTGGGGGGGGACGGTGGCTTCAGGGGTCGGCGCACGCTCTTCAAAACCCCAGGGGTGGTTTCAGGGCTTTTTTTCCCCCCCAAAGGGCCCCTGGTGGCCATCACGTGCCCAAAAGAAACCAGGGCCCTTTTTTGAAATTTAAAACTGCCTTGGAAAACCCTCCCACAAAAGGTCAGGAGCGGGGGACGCCCCTAAGCAACGGACCCAAACGCTGGGTGGGTGACCCTTTTGCCAGGCAAGGTGGGTGGGCCATAATGGGCGAAATCTGCTGGCCGCCCTTAAGGGTCGGTAGGTGGAGCAAATCCCTTGCCTGGCACATGTTTATGAACCTTGTCGCCCCAAAATTTTCTAAAAAAAGCTTTCCCGGGGTTTTGGAGCCTGCCCGGGAAAAAGGGTCCCAGGTCTGAGTTCGCAAATTTCCCCCGTTCCCCCCAACCCTGCTTTTGGTTTTCCCGCCTGGCTGCGTTGGGGCGTCAGCTCGGCCCCCCCCCGTCAAAACCCCTCATTGTTGACGTGGGGAACACGCTGGAATTCCCACCCCCCACCCTGTTTCCAAACGATTTTTTTGGGAGCGCGCCAAACCATTACCCGGCCCCGTTTCGAAGTGACACATGGCCGGGCAAGCAGCGGGTTCAGACCTCGGGGTTGTTGAAAACCCCCGAGAGTGGAGGCAGGGAAAAGGGGCTTTTGCACCTTCCCTTTTCCATTTTGAAGAAGCCCCCAAAATGGTCATGCAGACAAGCCCCCTTTCAGCATGAGCTTTTTGGTGATCTTAGGGTTTTGGAACATCTTGGACACTCTTTAAACAACAAGGGGCCCGCCACGACGGAGGAGGGGACGGACACAGAAAGCGGACACGAGGCCCCTTTCCCCTCCGTCAAAAAACCACAAGGCCCACAGTTTCAACCAAATTTTATCGGTCTTCATTAGGGGTGGTTTTGGGGGGCCAGAGCTAGTGCAAGGTGGGGGCATCAGCTCCCAGGGTGCAAACATTCAGGGAAGTCAGGGCGTTTGAAGCTGTGGCCCGGGGGAGCGGAGGAGGGGGGGAGGAGGATTCCTAGACACCGTGTTAAAGGCGGGCCCTGCCTTGGGAAAAAGGTTGGGAGCGGGAATTTTTAGGGGGAGGAAAGGGAAAATAGGAAGAAACAGGGTTTTCTAGTGCCCCTCGACCCCCGAGGGTTTGGGAAAAACAAGGGGTCCATCTTTTCACATGGGGTGCTTGGATGCTCCCTTTCCCCCAACAAAGATCCCCCGCATTAAAGGGGGATTTAAAAAGAAAAACATTTACTTTGGGGGGTCACCCGCCTGGATCCCCGGTACAAAAAAAAAATAAACCCTTTCCCTTTCCCCCCACCCAAATAAGAGTAAAAAAGCAGGAAATGGAGGGCCCCTTTCTGATTGATCAACTGGAAAGGAAAATCTGTTTTTGGGCTGTTCCCTTTTTCCCCCAAATGTCACGGGGGGGAAAAACAAACAGCGACGTGACAGCAGGGAAAAGGCCAAAATAGGCTAGCGGCAAACAGCAGGCAAGGGGGCGAAGCCCCAATGGGTGAAAATCTGGCCCCAAACTTTGTTTACCACCCCCACCAACGCATTTCAATGAAAGGGGACCATCCCCCAAAACACAGGGGATCAGGGTTAAGATCCCTGGTGCCGGGCTATCTGCATCTCAAAAACGGATGTTTTTGATGTGTTCCGGACCCAATAGATTCTGGGGATCCAAAAAGGACGAATGGCCCGAGTGGCTCATCACGCCATAGGGGGTGTTGCCTGCCCAAACAGCCAGCGTCATTTCTGAGCGGACCCCTTTAGCACAGCCCGGAGGAGTCATTACAGACAAACGCATCCCCTTTAAAGAAAATGTGGATCGTTTGACTTTCATTTAAAAAATGAAAACGGCATTTGGGTCTCTGATGATGTTGTGGCCCCCCAAATTTCCGAGGTCACCGATAGTTGCCCCCGGTCTACTTCAACCCTTCCCCTTTTAAAAACAGAAATGGTTCCTTGAAAACTTTTTTTTAAAAAGATCATTTCTTACTGCAATTTTTTTTCTATTTTTTCCCAAAAAAGTTTTATTTTGCTGGTTTTGTGTGAGGGAGGGCTGTAAAAAACAGCAAGGTTTCATGGGGCAACACCCTAAATTTCCCTTTACTCACTTAAACTTAAGAAGTTTTTTGCATTGTCAATATTTTGAGGGCATGTTGTGTGAGAAAACAGGGTATAATTATGGTCCTTTTGGGAAAAGGGAAAAGTGGCTTTTAAGTGGCCCTTTCCCCCCTCAAAATTTTTTAAAAGTGGCTGAGAATTTTATTTATAATTTTTTGGGGTCAGTAGCTTTGAGATACAGCCAAAAACATGGTCCTTTGGAACAGAAAAAGTGGCTTCTAAGGGCATTTCCCCCCTCACAAAATTTTTTAAAGTGGGTGAGAAGTCATTTTTTTTTAATTTTTTTGGGGGATGCTGCTTTGGGAAAAGCGCAATTTCAAAAGGTTATTATGAAAAAAAAAAGTTGGGTTTTTAAAAAACAATTTTTTTTCACAATTGACCAAAGTGGCCCCATGGGGGATGCTTTTTAATTTTTTTGGGAGCATTTTTCTGTTTACATGCAAACTTACTAAGGTCCTATTCTAAAAAAAAGTTGTTTTTTAACAGACATTGTTTTTTACCCAAATTTTCCAAAGTGGTCAAGGGTCCCTGCTTTTTTTAAAATTTTTTGGGGGGTTTTTTCGTGACATGCAGCTATACTACAGGTTTTTTATTTTAAAAAATGGTTTTTTCTAACAGACAAATTTTTTTCTTCACAATTGTCCAAAGTTTGGCTCAAGGGGCTGCTTTGAAAATTTTTGGGGGGATTTTTTCCCGTAACATGCACTATATAGAGGTTTCCCATTCTAAAAAATGTTTTTTTCTAAAAAGACTTTTTTCTTCCCCATTGTCCAAAGTTTGGGTCAAGGGTCATGCCTTTTTAAATTTTTTTGGGGGGATTTTTGGCCCGTGACATGCAGCTTAACTAAGGTCCTTTTTCTTTTTAAAAAAAAGGGTTTTTTCTAACAAAACATTTGTTCTTCACAATTTTCAAGATGGTCAAGGGGGGATGGTGCTGTCAAAACCCGGGGAAAAGGGGGGGGCACGTTAAGGACAAATATTTCAAAATGACTTGTTTTGCAAGGGTCTTTAACATAGCTATCAATCCCTGTATTGAGACAACCCATTTAATACAATGAAAAAAAGAGAAACAAAGACATGGTGGGATTCCATCCTATTTTAAAAATGTGTTTTCTAGAATTAAAGTAAGACAAAAACCACAGAGAATATCAATACCTTTGGGCAAGATAGGTATATAAAATATAACTTTTAATGAAAATTACTGATAAAACCTAACAATTCCCTAAAATTGCCCTACCTAAACTGCCTAATACGTGGGGGACCCCCCCCCAACAAAGGGCGACCCCACCAGGAACCTTACTAGAAACCCTATAAGTGCCCTAGTGATAGTAACCTACCCACTACACCTTATGCATACAACTACAGTGTGTAATGCCACCTAGACTAAACATCCGTCACCACACACAACAGACTATATATACACGTATCCCTGTCCCGACGCGTTTCCCCCACCACCGATAGAGTTGGTTCATCAGGGAAAAAAAACTCTTCTAAAGTGGCAACAGTACTATAAGGAATCTCAGTAAGTACCAAATATATACAAACAATAAAATACACGGTTCCCAGAACTAGAATACCGTAACAGCATGCATGAAAGAATATACATATACAATCGTGTGGATACACTCACGTCCCTTATGGTATACTAGGTGAGCGCCAAAGATGAGGCACTTCTCACACTCAGAGAGAGTCAGGACGACCAGGTGGCATGCTGGGCCGGATAGATGGTTCCGAACGCTGCACTAGAGGAGAAATAATGGTTTAAATACACGTTGTCCAACTCAGGATCAACACCCAGGTGGACACAGGAAGAGAGTCCTCTACCAGACCGGTTTTTGTCTTATGATTTACGATACTGGGTAATATATATCGAAGTGGCTTTCTCCGCCTGGATAATAATAGGAGTACTGTTGTTGTTTTTTTTTTTTCTAGAATTAAAGTACTAAAAAACTTGCATGTACAAAATAGCTGTTAAAAAAATTCCTCTGAATTGTACAAGGGAGGTACAGGAAAACTTGACCAGATGTAGGTTATTCAGAGGACATGGAGTATGGAGCACGGACAGAGAACAAAGTACAGAGACCATTTCCTCCAGCACGTTGAGTAAAATGAGAAAAAGAATGCCAAGATAAAGGGCACCTGGGTGTAACAGAGCGTTAACCACCATATTTACAAGTGAACATCAATTGGTCCACACTCATACGGAGGGACCAGCGCTACCCAGGTATTGACTGTGTACTGAGGAAGGCTGGAGTTCTCACACTTCCGCTTCCGCACTCTGCTTCAGCACGACAGTTTTCGTTGCTGCGTCATCAGGGCATTTTAACCTGCGTGTTAATAGATGCGGACGCCAGCCTGGGCTCTCACCGCACCCACTGTAACTCCGGCCCTGGGTCATGCTGTGGCCCAGGACAGGTATAGTCAATGTCCAGTGAAACTAAAATGGTGGTTGAAAGACTCCTTTTTCCGGCACTTTTTAAATGTGGGGGTCATGCAGGTTTGGGGCTCATGCGTGGCCCAGGACAGGATATTCAATGTCCAGTTCAAGTATGATGATGGTTCAAATCATACTGCCTTCTGGCACTTTTCAATTGTGGGTGATGCAGGTTTAAGGGTCAGGCTGTGGTACAAGACAGGGATAGTGAATGGTCTGTGACTTTTTTTCTGTGACTTTTATAACCTAAGTGTGTTGCCTAAGATGTAGCACGTATCCATTTGACTGTTGTGGATGTTAATTTCAGCTTCTCCAGCCTTGTTTGGGTGTAAAAATGAAGGTGTTGTTGCTCTCCCATAGACTTTAATGGTCATCGCTCATAATCGACGCTCACTATCGAAAAACCTTATCGATAGCGGCCGACTATCGATCGATCTCGATAGCCAACGCAATCGCTCAACACTAGTCTAAACTTAAACGATGCCCCCTTGTTCTCTAAACAGTTCTGGGTATAAAAAGATTATGGGAGAGATCTCTATACTGACCCTTGTTATTAGCGGAAAAAAGAAAGTGATCCACGGCACTCACCATATCATTAAAATCCTTCTTTATTATAGCATTTTTGTAAATGTGGAGGGACAGAACATCAGATACGTCCTCACTTAGCTGCCGACGGCCGTTTGGCGCACACTCGCACTTCCTCTAGGCCTCACATTCTTCTTTCCGCTAATGATTTGTAACCTGTCTGTTTCTTTTCACTGAGCACCGCAGTTTCATCTATGAATATTCACATGGGAACGCTGACCATGGATAATTAATGCCGATTAGCAGTTGACTTGATGTTTTTTCTTCCTGCCATGACTGACCCTTGTTATATTTATAAATATTTAATAGGTTCCCCCGAAGCCGTCTATTCTGTAAACTAATTAACCCTAATTTTTTGAAAATTAAACCGCATATTTTTATTTATTTATCCCCCCCAAACAGTCTAACCAATATACAAGCAAAAAGGCTCGACAAAAAAGGAACCTTATGCTAGTCATAAATATGATTGTTAGTCTGTAATGGATGTGTATTAAAAGGGGTGATGATAAAAAAAACCCCACAAATCAAAATCCCTTTTGGATAGGTTATTTTAAAATTTTTATTTTAAAATTTCCAAACATAGTTGTCCCCGTCCCAACATAGACTTTACTTTAAACCCAAAACAAGAACGGCGCTGGGGGAACACCCTTTAGTTTTTTTAAAACCCAAGAAATTCCCCTATTTTAACATATTTATGGGAGTTTTTTTGGCATAAAGCAGGGAAATTGTCAGCTACAGTGGTGCTTAAAAGTTTGTGGACCCTTCTGAATTTTCTATATCTTTGCTTAAATATGGCCTATATCTACACCACCTTTTTACAAAAGTCCTAAAAGTTGATAAAGTGAATCAAAAATAAACCCACAAAAGATTGAAAAATATTAGTCCTGTTATCTCTAAGCACGGAAAGGTTTTTCCCTCTCATTAGTTTTTTTAAAATTTTCCCTGATTTAAAACTATAAAAAGAACCCAAAAAGGAACAATGTTTGCACAACGGGAAAATTCCCAAGTAAAAAAATGCCCCCAAAAAAAGAAATTCTGTCTGATCAAGCCAGAAGTCTATTGAAATAATGTTTTGTAGACAAATAATGCCAAACTAGAGCCATTTGGTTTAAATGAAAAGCTTTATGTTTGTAGAATACAAAACAGAACCTTCCAACATAAAAACTTCATACTGTAAAAACACTTGGTGGAAGTATAAAATTTTCCAAAACCCTTTGTTTAACCCGGGGGCATTATACTAAAAAAAGGGGCTTATAAAAGGGTTTTAAGGGTTAAAAGGGTGTTCCCCCTTCCCCTTTTTGATATTTTATGACCATCAAAGCCCTGACCTATCTTGTGAACGGGCCCATGAACAGACCACTCTTTACTCCGAACCCCCATAAAACAGAATGGAGAATGGTGCTCAGCCATGATCAGACTTTGATGGCATTCTATCAATATGCTATAAAGTGCCAGGTGGGAACACCCTTTTAAAGTTTTGGAATGACCAAGTCAAAATTCTGACCTTGATTCCATAGAAATGTTGTGGGAGGACCTAAAGCGAGCAGTTCATGGCCAGAAAACAAACAACATAACAGAGTTAAAGCAGTTTTGTATATAGGAATTGGCTAGTGTGTACTTTCAAAACACATTTTCAAATTTGCGGTTATAAAAATCTTGTTCCAGGAGAGTAGTGCAGCTAGAAAAAGTATCCCTTGTTTTAGTGGACCCATTGCATCCACAGGTCATCAATTACAATAGGATGGCATTAGGCTAGATTTTCCCTGTGGTGATTGTGTTACAAAGAACCTGAGCACTTGCTCCCCACACCCAAAAGAGATTATAGTTGATAAATGGGTGGTCCAAGAAACTGGAATTCCTGTGGTAATTTAACCGTCATGAGACCAGTCCAAAAGAAGCAATGTTCAAAGTTGACAACACCTTGTAATTGTACAAATGACAAGTGATTCTCAGTTCAATGTATTAAGAAAACTCACCTCTCTGACTTTCTCAATAGCATTAGTAAACATGTAAGTAATGACCAGCCATTCTTGAACACTAGGTACTGGCTCAATCTTTACCAACACCACATATGTGAACAGCATAAGGAATAGTAAATATGCCATCTAAAAATAATAGTAAGAAAAGTTAATCAATGCATACACATATAGGCTTTTTTCTGTAGTATATTTTTATGAGATATTCTCCATTAGAACTGTACTTACAGTGTGAAACCAAAACTTGACAATAGGGGCGCTGTAGAACTCACAAATTTTCCTAGTTATGGACAGGCTTCCATAAACATTCTTTTCTTCAGCTGAATTATTTGCTCCCTTTTCAGCATCAAAGCTTTGCTGAATATAAGAAAAACATTAAGGAAAAGTAAAAACAATAGTTGACTGGTTTAATGCTTCTGTAAAGTAAGGGACCCATTTTACAATGAGACAAGTTATTTCTAATTAGAAACTGAAGCATAATTACATACTGCTGATTTATTCATGCCATTAGGTTAAAAAATCTTGACATTGCCCAAAATGTAAGAAAGCCTAGACAAAGATTTCAAACTACTGGAATTAAATTAAATAACGTTACACTTAATAAACTTCCTGTAGCAGAAATTCTTGAGTTTTTGCTGATGCCAGGCAAGTAAAAGTCAAGGACAAATATAGGCTATCTAAATGGAGAATATCCAAATCTGTTGGTGCCCACAGATGAGATAGCAAAATTGTCACATTTTAGTCACTTCCAACAATCACGTTTTTCTTTAAATACACAGTGGTTTAGGGCCTAATTAAAGTATATAATAGTTATCAAGGTTTAGAAATGAATGGTGGTATCTGTGGTAGGAACAGGTGTAAGTCCCCGAAGGGCAAGGTGGTAAACGGGGTATACATAGGCCCCAGAGTTCTCGCTCAGGTATGGCGAGATTAATACATGTCACAGAGAGACCATGGCCTCGTGGTGTAGAAGCCTCACTTCGTTTGTGTCAGCTGCATTAGCGTTGGCACATGTTTATCAAAGTAGTTTAGCTGTGGAAACACAGCTAGTCCGGGTCCGGCTTTTTTAACACGGAGCTGTCAAAGAGTTTGGGTGGTTGGCTGCTCCCATGTTCCCGTGCCAGGGTTTCGTCAGGCTATAAAAGAGTCAATAGTCAGCTTGACTGGGGTGTGTCTGCAGTTACCGCCAGGAAGCTGGGCTGAGAGCTGCACCACAAGCTTCAAGCTATAAATACGATAGTAAGGATTAATTTTGTTGAGTTATCGCTTCGGACGAGCAGGATTATTTTGTATATTATTTGTATTGACGTACGTTTTGGCTGCCATTCACGCACAATAAAACGCCGGACAGAACCGATGCTTTCTGCTACAAGCTGTCTGGTGTCTCATTATGCCCTGGGACCTCGCTGTACCACTGAGCATATACCTCCATACAAGTTGGTGGAGGATGCGTGGCATAAAGTTTTAGAGACTGTACTCTTGTGGAGACCTACACCCGTTAACAGACAGTTGCTGAAATCCCATGTTCTGGTAAAAGCGGCCACAGTGCCAAAAGACAGAGATGGCGAGCATGGAGGAACTAATGAAACAGCTGGTGCAGTCAAACCTTCCGCCTGCAACAGCCTTACTGCGACTGCAAGAAACGAAACGCACAGCAACGATGTTGCATGAGGAATCCATAAAGGCGCAAAGTGAAACCACCTTCTGTTTGTCGCAGGTTCACCAGAGAGCGGCTAAGGAGCAGCAACAGGTGATCAGTCCCAGCAACAGCAGATACAAGCCTTGGCAGAAAGACAAGGGGTGACCCAGGGGGTTTTGCAGGCGGCACCCCGACAGCTTGTGCAGTGTGCGCTCAGGAAAATGACGGCAGAGGATGACGTAGAGGCTTATCTGAGCACGTTCGAAAGATCGCTGAGAGAGCAACTACCCCAAGACCAGTAGGCGGATGTGCTGCCCCCTTTCTGACGGGAGAACCCCAGAAGGCATACTTTGCGATTTACAGTCCAGGATGCGCAAATTTCTATATCAGCTCCGGGAGAGATCCTGCCTCTCTCGGAGTAACCATGCTGTTTGGCACAAAGCGTGTGTACTCCTGAGAGTACAACCCGTGAAAAACCTGGTGCGGTCACAGATGTGACGACCTGTTCCCATCTGACAAGCCAAGTGGCTGCAGCCGGAGGGAGCTGACTCCCGCACAGAACGTCGAATGGTGGTGTGTGACCGCATTCGTACGTGCCCTGCCTGTGAGGATTAACGCTGCCATAGGATACACCGATCCAAAAAGCGTGGATGAGCTGGTGTCCTCGTGGAGCGTTTTACCGCCCAGAGGACTCCTACAGGATTTGCATCCCAGGGAACCAGAGAAGACCATCACTGGTAAGATGTTCCTATTACTAGGTCGGAACTGTACGGCAAGGAGAGAGGCACGCTGTCAGATCGCACCGGTAAACATGCCAATCCCAAAAAGAGACATTACTACTAGCCTCCATGGCATGTAGTCTTGCTGGCGCTGCAGGGTCTGGACAGTGGCTGCTAACTGCCCCCTATCAAAACCAACCCATGGTTGTGAACTTTGGAAGGCCAGGTCGTTTTATGCCAGGCCTGCGTATGCTGCCCAAAAGGGACAATATGGGTGACGGTAGGTGTGCCCTGTCAGAGTGAGGGGTCATCCAGTAACGGCTCTCATGGACCGGGGAGTCTAGTGACTTTAGTCCAAGCCAGTCTGGTACCTGCGAGCAAAAATCCACACCCGCTGCTTGGAGTCATACTGTAATTTCATGGGGACCAATTAAGGACTATCCCACGGCCGTCCGTCACGGTGGAGACTCCCGGTGGGTCAGTGACATGAAGAGGGTGTAGTGCAAGGACTTGAGTACCAGCTATTTGTGGGACGGGATTTCCATTGTTTTTGGAACATGTGGGAAAACAAGCAAGCAGGGTAGTAAATCCCGAAATACGTTTAATGGTGTTAACCCTGTCACGTCAAAGCGTGCCCCCGCTGAGTGGGCTCGAGAGAGCCAGCGAGTGTGTACCTGCAGGGGACTCAGATGAAACTCCCCCTGAGATAGAGTACTCAAGTTTTTAACAAATTGCCAGGGAAACTTTGGTACTGAGCAATTAAGGATCCTAATTTAGTGAATGCCTTTAAAAATGTGAAGTTTTTTTTTTTTAGTATGCAATGGCGTCCTCCAAGACCTGTCACTGAATTGGGGTATCCCCTTTTGCAGTCCAAAATGACCTCCTTTATAGATAAAAAAGACTCCGACTGAGTCATCGAGCAGCTGGTGGTGCCAAAATCACATATTCGCTCGTTATTGTGAGCTGGCCATTCCCATTTGCTGGGTGGGCACCTAGGGGTGGAAAAAAACCGGGAACGTATAGAGCGGGGAATTTTTTCTGGGCCAGGGATTTGTAGGCCATAGAGGACTTCTGCCAGTCCCTGTCCAGATTGCCAAATTAATAGCAGACCACGGCCACATATCCGTAAACTCCACTGTTCCACTACCCATCATTGAGGTCCGTTCAACAAATCGCCATGGACCTAGTAGGCCCACTACCCCCACAATCGCAAGGGGTCAACCGGCACATATATCCGTGCTGGATTATTTCCATCCCGATACCCAGAAGACCATCCCTCTTAGAAATACTGTCAAACTAAGTCATTGCAACGCGAACTGTTTCAGATGTTCACCAGAACCGCATCCCAAAGGTGATCTTGAAGACCAGGGGACCCCCTTTAGTAAAAAATTACCAAGGAAGCTAGTGTCGGCTCTGAACATCACCCAGCTCGTACGTCCGTGTACCATCACTCATACGGATGGCCTGGTAGAACGCTTAACCGAACTCTAATAAGTGATGTTAAAAAGGTAGGGACAAAGATGGGAAGATTGGGACCGTCTGTTACCCCTACTTAATGTTTTCAATCACGAGAGTCCCCGCAGGCTATCCACTTGTTTCTCCCCGTTTGAACTGCGGTATGTAGGCACCCAGGGGGCTATTAGACATGGCTAAGGATACCTGGGAACAGGAGCAAACCCCACACCGTCAGTGTTATTGACCAAACAGAGCGAAATATGCAGGTCAGGATTGCGGCAGTTATGCAATCGTAAAAGAAACACATGCAGCAAGCTCAGGAAGCACAGGCCAGAAATAAACAACAGTCTCAAGAGTAGGTAATTTAACCAGGTGATCGTGTGTTGGTATTTAGTTCCGACCGAAATAGTAAACTTCCTCGCTAAGTGCAAGGTCCCTATGATGTCAGGGAAAAGTAACGAGTAAAATGTACAAAGTATACCAGCTAGGGTGAAGAAAGCCTTACAAATTACCATAAAATCAACCCTACTAAAACCCTGGAAGGACAAGAGAGGTTCTTACGCAGAAAGGGTGCAAGAAAGACCCATCACTGAGAGTAGCCACGAGGTCCGTATATCACAGTCATTGTCAGCAGTTAAGGCACAAAGGTCAAAAGTTCCTGCAGAGGGAATCAGCGAGACTTCATAGAAGTTCAAGGTCGGACAAATATTATTGACATGACATTTTGTGACAGACCCCGGCCAACAAGGTGAGGCTGAGCCATATCGGGTGCCAAATAAGCTCAAGAGGAAAGCTATCGCGCAGAGGAGGTACAGAAGATGTATCTTTGGGGGTTAGAAGAGAGGTCAAAAAAGTGGCTGGTGCAAGCCCCATATCCTTATTCCTAACCTGATGGCACTCACAGGTTTTTGAAATGAAATCCGAGGTTTCAATGAGGTGTCCAAGTTTGACGCCTATCCCATGCCAGGTGGGACGAATTGATTGAAACGGCTGGGCCCTGCAGATAATTACCACCTTGACCTGACCAAAGGTACGGTCAAGTGCACTCCCAAGGAGGCGAGAGAAAAAAACGCTTTTTCTTCTGCTTGATGGTCAATTTTCAGTAAGTAGTACTCCCTTTTTGGCCTACATGGGCCCCAGCCACTTTCCAAGACTTATGGATATAATCCTACACGCCCCCACAGAGCATATGCAGCGCCTACTAGATGATGTGGTCATTTTAGCACAGACTGGGGGGATTCGCATCTACATAAGGTCCCGGCATTGGTAGACTCCGATCCGGAAGGCTGGTCTGACGCCAAACCCTAAAAGTGTGCAATCGGTCTGAGGAGGGCTCGCTGACTTGGGTTACTCGTGCGTTATAAACCCCAAATGGACATGGTGGGATGGCTATTAAAACCTGCCACAACCAGTCTGCAAAAAAGCATGTTGAAAAGCTTTTTAGGGAATCGCTGCGGATATTATCGTGAGGTTGTCGCCAAATTTTGCCACCATCGCAGCTCCCCTTACAGACCTTACAAAAAGGGCTAAGTCCAATAGGGTATAAATGGGACGAGAAGGCAGATGAGGCGTTCCGGAAACTATAAGAGGTCTAATTAAAGAGGCGTGTTAATTGCGCCTGACTTAAAAGGGAGGATTAAGATAGTACAGGCAGATGCTCTAATGTTGGTCTAGGAGCAGTCTTGTCACAGGTAGTTAATGGTGAAGAACACCCAGTGGTCTACCTAACCTGGAAGCTAACCTCTGCAGAGAAAACTGACGCCATAATTGAGAGAGAGTGCCTGGCCTTAAGTGGGCGATGGAGCATTGAGGTACTACTCTGTTGGCAGACAAATCAGTTTGGTGGGGTTCACCGATCACTCACCTTTAAATGGATGGCGCCAAATAAAGGAAAAAATGCTAGGTTACCAGGTGTTTCTTGCCTACAGGACTACAAGTTCTATGTGGAACACGTCCTGGATCGTAGCAACAAGGCGGACGCGTTGTCACGTGTCCTGTCTGGAACTCACCAGTGTGCTCCACGAGGTCTAGCAGAGGGGGGGGGGATTTGTAAAGGCCCGAAGCGCAAGGTGGTAAACCGGGTATACATAGGCCCCCAGAGTTCTCGCTCAGGTATGGCAGGATTTAATACAGGTTCTCACCTAGGAGACCTGGCCTCGTGAGGTAGAAGCCGTCACTTTGTATTGTGTCATCTGCATTAGGTGTTGGGCACCATGTTTATAAAGTAGTTTAGCTGTGGAAACACAGCTTAGTCCGGGTCCGGCTTTTACCGGGAGCAGTCAAAGAGTTGAGTGGGTGGCTGCTCCCCCATGTTCCAGTGCCGGGGTTTCGTCTGGCTATATAAGTCAGATAGTCAGCTGACTGGGGGTGTGTCCGCAGTCACAGGCCAGAAAGCTGGGCCTGAGAGGCTGCACCACAAGCTCCAAGCTATAAGACGATAGTAAGGATTACTTTTGTTTAGTTAGCGCTCGGACGAGCAGGAGTTTATTTTGTATATTATTTGTATTGACGTACGTTTTGGCTGCCATTCGCACAATAAACGCCGGACAAGAACGGCTACAAGGTTGTTTGTGTCTCCATTTGCCCTGGGACCTCGCTGTACCACCGAGCTTACCCTCTTACACAGGTTAATAACTGGCATCCTTGGAAGTATAATCTGAATTTAAGGTTAACATCTAATATTTCTGGTGTTTTTTGATCATTTTTTTATCATTTAATTTCATTGAATCTACATATTCCTATCTTCTCAGCTGGTTTTATTTTCTGATTGTACATTTTTTAAACTATATTCTGTGCATTACTATAGAAGCAGCCATATTATATTATATAGCAGCATTTAGGGTATGTTTACACGGCTGATTTTGAGGGTTTTTTTTTAAGCGGTTTTCGGAGCATTTCCGCTCCCAAAACAGCTTTGAAACCTTGCTTAAAACATGCTTCTTCAGAAGAGGTTTTAGACACGTTTCTTGGAGCATTTTTGGAAGAGGTTTTGGACGAGGTTTTCAACACTGTTTTCACCCATACAAATTAATGTCCAGGTCAAAAAACGCACTGAGAAACGCTGCAAAAAATGTGCTGAGAGACGTAGAAAAGTGCCTAAAACACGCTTCAAGAATTGACATGACACTTCTTTTAAAACTACCAACATATAATATTGGACTTCTTTTTCAGCGCCAAAAACAGCTGACAAAGAAGCGCATAAAAACCTTGTTGTGTGTGAACTACAATGCTGTTTTACATGATATTCAATTAAATGAACTGGGGGCGTTTTGGAGGTGTTTCAGACACTGTTTTGGGCGTGGAAACACTCCGAAATCCGCGTCCAAAACAGCGTCCAAATAAGCCGTGTGAACATACCCTTAGACATATGCTTTAAAGCAAACACAAGGACCAAAGGAACCTGTAAATAGGAGAGGACTCAGTGACTTCTATGGCAGAGTTTTCTAGACATGCTCTGTGACAGCTGCAGGGATGAGGAGGGCAGTAGATATGACAATCACCCATGGTGAATGACAAAACCTGTGTTATATATACATAGGTGATACATTCAAATCCTTTCTGTGATGATGATGATGAGCCAACTGCTGAGAAATTATCTCTACGGAACAGGAAGTGTCAGACCTTTATCAGGTTTATTGGTCAGAGTGAAAACAGGATATTTTCTTAAAAGGAATGGACATAAAATAGATATTAACATGGAAAAAAAATCACCGTTTTTTGTTTTTTATAAGAGAGACATATAAACTTGATTTAAACAATACGTCATTTTCTGGTGGCATTTCCTTCCAGGAAAGTTTTTTTCTGTTACAGGGCCTCCTTCACATAGTAAGATGGATTATAAATTATTTTTGCTTTAAGTCACCTCTTAGGAGAAACAACAACAATAGCATTTAAAAGTAGGCTCACATCTGTTTTGGAGTTTCAGACAGAAGCCTTTGTCACAGAATGTATAAGGAAAAAAAATAGCAATTTTTCCTGGTAAAATGATAAACACCGTAACGAAAACCCATTAATCTTAGTTATAATCAACGGGCTCTGTTCATTATTGGTGTCCATTGTATGAGGGATCTGTCACTGATATTATTTTCACTTTTTTGTTCGTGCAATGGAACAAAAAGACAAGAGCGGGTGTCAACCATAACTGTATACATATGTCTTTATGTCACTTCCTCTAGCAAAAAAGGAGGATACAATTTTAAGATATTACATCTGTTTCCTGCAGCAAATAAGGGGTTTCCAAAAACTGAAAAACATCTGAAAAGTAACATATGCTGGGCCCACGGCTCTGTAAGTAGATCTTTTTTTTTTTTTTTTTAATTGTTAGGCTGTGCCCGAGGCAACTGATCCAAAAATCTCATTGAACATGGCTGACGTTGAAAAGCAGTGTAAACTAATTTTCAACAAATAGATTCTAGAACTTAATCTCAAACATGTTTTAGAGGCTGCATGCTGATATGACCCAACATAAATACAAAAAAAAATCTATAATTATAGATAACTGCAAAGTAGAGTTGTACAGCAGCTCTACAAGCCACTCAAGGGTTCCCAGCGTATCTAGGGCCTCATGTATGAAAACTGTCTAGGTGTAATACTTTCTTTGTTGCCCATAGCAACCAGTCAGAGCTCCCCTTTTATTTCCCATAATGCTCTGAAAAAATTAAAAGGGAGTTCGATTGGTTACTATGGGCAACAAAGAAAGTTTTAGACCTAGACAATTTTCATACATGTCTTCCCTAGTGTTTATGAATACACATAATGCTATATTAACTACAATGAGAAGCAGTATTTGTTCAATAGCAATACTCACCACTACATGTTCCAACCTCATACTAGGAGAAGCGGTGTCTACATAAAACCTGGCAAATTGGTGAAAATCCTGTGTCTGTGGTACATGTGACATTTCTGCCTTTGTTTTAAACTCCAACATCAAGATGCAGGGTGGAAACAGGAGTCCTAAAACAACCTTTGAAAGAGACAGCAGTCATAAAGGGAGTATCTAATAGAAATGGCTATTTAATATTACAAAAAAGTGAAACATTTAGATTTACCTGGATTTCTGCATTGATGAATGTGGTCTAGGGAACCTGCCACATTGCACATGCAATTTGATCTGCTAGTAGCATGTTATAGAGCAAGAAGAGCTGGGCACATTGATAGTGGTTTTCTAGGAAAAGATTTAATCGAAGTTGTATTTTATTCATTAACATCCTTGCTAAGGAGTCCAGTAGACAGTATTATAAGTGATTGTTAGCCTTCTTTGTATGAGTGTACCTGTCAATCACTGATACCATCGCCTACTGGACTCCTTAGACCAGAATAAGCAGGAATTTAATTAAAGTTCTGCTGAAACTTTTCTCACAGAACAATATATCAATCTGCTTAGCTTACTCTGATTTAAAACATGCTAACAGTAGATCTGTTTGCATGTTCAATGTGACAGTTTCCCTTTCTGTTGCAGGTATAAACACTCTAAACCAGTAACACATTTACAATTGTACACTATCTCACAAAAGTGTGTACGCCCCTCACATTTTTGTAAACATTGTGTTTTATCGTTTTATGGGACAACACTGAAGATATGAAACGTTTGATACAATGAAAAGTAGTCAGTGTACAACTTGTATAATAGTGTAAATGTGTTGTTCCCTTCAAACTAACTCAACATACAGCCATCAATCAGTATAAACTTACAAAAGTAAGTACACCCCTAAGTGAAAATGGACAAATTGTGCCCAATTTGCCATATTCCCTCCACGGTGTCATGTGACTCGTTAGTGTTACAAGGTCTCAGGTGTGAATGGGGAGCAGGTGTGTTAAATTTGGTGTTACAGCTCTCACTCTCTCTTATACTGGTCACTTGAAGTTCAACATATGACCTCATGACTCATCTCTTGAGTATCTGAAAAAATTGAAATATTAATTTTCATAACGATGGCCCAGGCTATAAAAAGATTGCCAACACCTTGAAACTGAGCTGCAGCGCAGTGACCAAGACAGGTTCCACTCAGAACAGTCCTCGCCATGGTCAACCAAAGAAGTTGAGTGCACATGTTCAGCGTCATATCCATAGATTTTCTTTTCAAAATAGATGCATGAGTGCTTCCAGCATTGCTGCAGAGGTTAAAGGGTATGGGTTCAGCTTGTTCAGTGCTCAGACCATACGCCTCACACTGTATCAAATTGTTCTGTATGGCTGTCGTCCCAGAAGGAAGCATCTTCTAAAGATGATCCACAAGAAAGCTCGCAAACAGTTTGCTAAAGACAAGCAGACTAAGGACATGGATAACTGGAACCATGTCCTGTGGTCTGATGAGACCAAGATAAACTTATTTGGTTCAGATGGAGTCAAGCGTGTGTGGTGACAGGAGTGGAGTACAAAAACAAGTATGTCTTGTGTACAGTCAAGCTTGTTGGTGGAAGTATCATGTTTTGGAGCTGCATGAGTGTGGTCGGCTCTGGGGACCTACAATTTATTGAGGGAACCAAAATGCCAACATGTACTGTGACATATTGAAGCAAAGCATGATCCCCACCCTTCTGGACTGCAGGACAGTATTCCAACATGATAATGACCCCAAACACACCTCCAAGATGACCACTGCCTTGCTAAAGAAATGTTAATTAACTTAAACACATGCACAGGAAAGAATGATTCATCCAAAATTCCTCCTCAATGCTGCCCTAATCCATTTTGCAGCTTCAAAAAGATATCAGTTATCAATAATCAAGTGTTGCAAATTGCTGTTAAACAGGAATTTACAGCTTAAAATGAGATGTCCAGTTCCATAAAAAAACTAATAGGCATATCCTGGAGCCCCATTTAAAAAAAAAAAATGCTTTTACTTGCATCATGCGGTTTCAGTGCTGCAGCTCTCCGTTCTTGTTTTTTTATTCTACTTATAAACAGGGATATTACTGCTGCAGCCTCTTATTGGCTGCAGTGGTCATCTGCCACTTATTTAGAACACAGTTTAATAAATCACCATTTGGAGCTGTTCCAGAGGCAGGTAACCGCAGCAGCCAATAAGCAGCTGCAATGGTTACATCCATATTCAGGAGTAAAAGAAAGAAAATAAAAGACTGGAGAGGCCCACTGCTGGAACTAGACAACACCTTTAATAAGATTCAAAATAAAAAGCCAAGGCTGTAAACACAATGTTGAGCCTGATTCGACTCTCATGGTCAAAATGCGTTTAAATTAGGTGAAGAAGATCTCTGCTTGTAGGATAATCCATTATTTTATGACAAAATAATAGAAAGATTATCCTACAAGCAGAGATCTGAACCTAATTTAAACACATTTTGGACGTGAGAGTCGGGCCCCAAGATTGTGTTTATAACCTTGGCTTCTTATTACGCTATAATCGATCCATATGGAATAAAGGATCGGGAGGTGATGAACAGGCAGTGATCCAGTTGTAACCTTTGCACTAAGTAATAGATGTCACGCCAGTGGCGAGTTATCAGCCGCATGCACAACAAAAAAAAAGGTGAACGGATAAAACTTTTGTTACTCGCACACCCCTTTGAAAAGGTCTTAAATGCGCGAGGAAGCACTTGTGTTGTCTCTTTTTATATTTTTCATTTAAAAGGTTTCAAGGGTTTATCTCCCTGTATTTAAGGTATTTTAATAATAAGACAAGAACAATACATCTACTTCTATATTACTAGTTTAGTTATATTGTCTTTCTTATTTAAGTCCCAATTATAAACAAGTGGAACAAATTTTATTAGAAATTAATACAGAAATCTAGGTTATTTAAAAAACAGTAATGTTACTCTAAAATTCAGGATCTATTAAAATATTTCACATTAATGGACACAAGTCGCACATAGAACGCATACCCATTTTGGAAAAATTCCGTCCTTGTTCACAGGAAGTGGCCCAAAATGCGAAAAACCATTCCATTCAAAATGTGTGGACATTGATGTTAAATATTTTATTGAAGTCTGAATAAAGAGTATAATATTACTGAAGTGCTGGATCAGTGGCGTAGCTACAGAGGTCGCAGCGGTCACAATTGCGACCAGGCCCTTGAACCAGGGGAGCCCACAAGCTCCCCTCACCACACAGCTGCAATCGCTGGGTTACATAGGCCCAGCGATCGCCGCTGGAATAAGCAGCAGCCGGTAGCCAGCTCTTACTGTGTCCAGAAGGGGAAGAAAGGCAGAGGAAGTGGGCAGTCCATCTCCTAAAGTGGCCCAGGCGGAACAGTAGTAGAGTCACAAAGCAGCAACAGCCAGCAGCCCTCACCTGCCGTGTGCCGCCATCATCCCCCTGCCTGCACAGTAAGAGAAAACGTCATTACAGTCAAAGAGCACACTTTATATGTTATGATATACATATAATGTGTGCCTATAATGTGTATACCTTACGGTACAGGAGACTGGCTGGTGTGGCAGACATGCTGGGACATGTACTTCTACAACAGCTGCTGGGGAACTACTGGATACAACACTACATATGTTTTAAATTTTGAATGCTATCTAGTGTAGTATTCTGATACTTGTAGTTCCCCAGCAGCTTCTGTAAAACTACAAGGCCCAGCATGTGTGCCACACCGGCCAGTCTCAAGTACCAAATGGAATACACAATCCAGCCGGGCCGCTATCAGAAATTTCAGGGCCCCATACAGCTGAAGCATCTGCCCCCCCCCCCCATGTCAACTCCGCTCTCTGCCAACCCCGCCCCGAGTCAGATACAGCACCCCAGCCTCAGATACAGCACCCCCAGCCTCAGATACAACACCCCTACCCTCAGAAACAGCACCCCCAGCCTCAGACACAGCACCTCCAGCCTCAGATACAGCACCCCCAGCCTCAGATACAGCACCCTAGCCTCAGATACACCACCTCTAGCCTCAGATACAGCACTCCCAGCCGCAGATACAGCACCTCTAGCCTCAGATACAACACCCCCAGCCTCAGGTACCACACCCCTACCCTCAGACACAGCACCCTTAGCCTCAGACACAGCACCCCCAGCCTCAGACACAGCACCCCTAGCCTCAGACACCGCACCCCCAGCCTCAGACACCGCACCCCCAGCCTCAGACACCGCACCCCCAGCCTCAGACACCGCACCTACCACAGTCATCCATCATGCCAAGTAGGAACCTGTTGTTAAAAACTAGTGGTCCACAGCCATGGTCTGGTAGTAGGGGCCCAAGGTGAAGTTTTGCACCAGGGCCCACAAGCCTTTAGCTAAGCCCCTGTGCTGGATTTTCATGTTAATATAACTGTCTGTAACTACCAAAGGCATGAACTCACTGTAAAAGAAACTGTGGAGCTGGAATGTATACAGGTGAGCACTTTCCCTTTGCAAGAAAATGTAAAAGATCAGGGGCTTAAAGAGATGACTTTTTTTTTTCAATGGCCCACGAATTTTAAACTGGAGCACTTGCCTAGCAAAAATAAAGGTTTATCCCCCTTTTTTTTTGGGGCGAGAAAACATTTTCATTATGCGATTATTTTTTAAAATTGTCTTGAAATCTGACCAGTTTGATTGGAAAAAAACTTTTACAAAAAGCATTTTTTTTCTAACTCTTTGATTATGTGACTAGTGAATAATAGAAAGTGATTAGGCAAACGGCTACAGCCTATAATTAGAACAATTAGGCAGAAAATATTATATTTTTATAATGCAAAACAAAAAATATAAAACCCATTGAAATCCCTTTTCAACAATAAAAAAATATGCATGAAGGAAAAAAAATCAATGATACTAAAACCCTTGAGCCAAGAGTTTTTCCTCATTTTCAGCCTCCCCATCCACATGTCTGTCAACAACATCTGTGTACACGTGTGGCACATAAAGGACCGTAAGGCTGAGGACACTGCTAGCTTTAGGCATGTCGAGTTGCTCCAGTTCTTTAGTTCATAAGTCAGAAGTTTCATTGCCATTTGCTCATTCAGTTTGAAAGCATTTTCTAGAAGGTCCAGAGCAAGTTGGCCAAATTCCCTAAACAAAATAATATAAATTAAATGTTTCAAAATCAAGAACATGTATAACTTTAAGTGTTCTTATTTTTGACTATTTACATTAAATCTTTAGTAACTTAGTTTACCTAAAGGTCCACTTGAAGACTTCTTAACGTACATATAGTTAAAATTTAAACAATAATCTGAAAGGATCCTTGGATTTTGACGAGGGGGAAAGGGCCCACTCCCCCATTTCGAAAGTCTACTTAGTAGTTCTCGAGATCTTTATACGAGTGGCCCCATCGCAACAACAGTTGTGAGCTGCCCAGAAACCTCTATAAAAAAAAAAAATTAGGATCCTAAAAGGCAGAGAAGTTGGTTTAATTTTTGGATATGGGGGCCCTTTCCCTCCAGGCAAAAGCCAAATCTTCAGTGCCCTGGGAGGGTCAATTTAAACTAGATATTTAAACAAAAAAAAGCAATAAATATTATCATTGAGAGCTATTTTCTGTACAGTTTTTAAAAAAACTGTTTCCACTGGTAATTGTTGTAGAGAAGCTCCCCAAGTTGTAAAATAATACATCCCCAGCGTAGGATAGAGGATTAGAAGCTGAGTTGATGGGTATACATTGCTCTACACATACACACATAGACACACCTATATATATTTTTCTAATGTTTTACTGCATGTATATATATATATATGCAATAAGACAAAAAGACAAAAGTAAAAACAAGGGGGGCGCACAGATGGGAATTTGGTGAAAATTATAAGTTGAGTATTTGACTACTCCCCCAATTTGATTTGGCTCTTAGTGTAGGGGCACAACCTCATATAGCAACAGGGTTTTTCTGTAGCCGTAGCCCTTGTATACCTGTCGATGTTCCCGGAGCGGCGTCCCGCCAAGCAGAAAAAAGGGAAAGAAAAACCCCCTGGGGAAAGCGTTGTAAAGGGAAAAACGCGAGTTTTATTGCTTTTAATTGTTTTAGATTGGCTGAGGTTTCCTACCCCTTTTTAAAAAATTAAAAAGAAATTTTTTGGGATCTCCCCCCCTGAAATTTTGGATTTAATACACATGTGCCCCGGTTTCCACAATTTTCTTTTTCCTTATGTTGCAAAAAGAATAATATATATAGGTATCCCTTGAAAGTAGCATTTGTGCACGCTTGTGCCAAAGCACTGAAACTTCAATTTTCCATGCCCGGTTTGAAAGGGGGATCCCCGGGAAATTTAAGTAAACAGCAACAATGTATATCCCATAATATAAAAATGCAAATTTTCCCCAAGAAAAGTGATACAGTCATTATTTCAATAATTAAATGGAACTTTACTTAAAAGGCCTCATAGGGTTTTAAAATTTTTTCGAAAAAAAGGTACTATTCTCTAAGAGGACGCAGCAGGATTTATTATTGGTTTAAAGATTACTAACAGGAAAAGGAAAATCCGGATATTTTCTAATTCACCTGTGAATTTTTGGGGTAAAGGTTAATGTTTTGGTAAAAAGGGCCCTATCTCCCTGCCTATACTAGAAGGGGCCCTTCCCGACCTACTGAGGGAGCATCTCCCCTATACAAAACGGGCGCCCTTTTATTTAACCTATCTACTAGACAGGACTCACTATTTTCCCAATTTACTTTACCCATTTACTAAGGGGGTTTCTACTTCCCATACTAGAGGGGAATCTACCCAAATACCTACAGAGGGGGCCCTACTACTTATGATTACTAGGGGGGGCTTTTTATTACTCCCTACTAGAAGGTGCCTTACTAAGGGGGGACTTTACCTACTTAATGGGAAGAGTCTGCCTACTTATCGGACTAATTTTTAAGGTCTAACCTACCTAAAAAAAAAGTCTTCCTATTTAACTTTCTAAATTTGGGGGGGCTGTTACTATAGGGGAGTCAGTATATTTTGGACAAATTGGGGACCGGTAATCGGGGGGAACTTTCACTGTTTGGAGTTAACAGTTTAGGGGGAAAATTTCTGCGGGGAAAACTTGGCCGGGAGAAGATTCGGGTTTTGTCTGGACTGTGAAGAAAAAAAAGGAAAAGAAATGATCATCAGGAAAGAGTCACTGGGCCCTTTAAAATGTAACTGCCGTAAAACTTAAAGGCTGCAGACCCTGGTAATTTTGCTATTACCACTTATGATTAGGGTTTTTGTGGTAACGGGCTTTTTTGAAATTTGGTTTTAATTTCAGTAAAGATAATGGTTTTAATCAAACCGTTTATGGGGGTTTTAGATTGGTAAGTTTGTGGCGGTTTTTTTGGCCCTTTGGGAATGGTATTAGCACTATATGGTGGATATGTGGGGGTTTTAAATTTTTGGTCCTTATAAATTTTTGCTATGGTAATTTGGTCTTGGCATACGGGTTTGGTCAGTTAAAATTTTTGTTTTAGTCACCAAAATAGAGTGTAATTTTGGCCCCTGAAATATTTACTAACCCACAGAAAACAGAAAAGTCAATTTAAAGCTTTTTCATCTAAACCCAACAAAAACTAAATCAAAAAAAACCAAAAAACAATGATTTTTTTTGTGTTTTCCCCCCAAAATTTTTTTTTTTTTTTTTGGGGGGGGGGGGGTTAAAAAGGGGGGGAAAAGCGTTTTCATTTGTAACTTGTTTTTTTTTGGTCATTTAAAAATTATTTGTTTTCAAATTTGGACTACCTTTGACTAAAAGTAGAAAGGGGCCCCAAACTAAGTTTTGCACCCCCCCCCAAAATATGGTGAGGACCTGGTTTGGGGGGGTTTTGCGGAGAAAAGACAACTGGCAGTAAGGGACATCTATGTTTTAAGTTATGGCCCCAAAACGGCCAAGGGGTTTTTTGCTTTAATTTTATGTGGATGGGATGTAACCTGTCCTGAATCCCACAGGTTGGTCAAAAAGAAGAACCCCTGTTTTTGATTTCATTTGGAAACTAAAACGGTGCCCGGGAGTTTTAAAAAAAACCCCCAAGATTTCCAGGTTTTTCGTCCGAGAGTAAAAATATCAAAAATACACATTACTCACAAAAAGGGAAATTAAGCTTTTGTTTGAAATTTCAGGATGAACATAAAATTTCATGACTTATTTTTTTAAATAAAAATAAATGAACCATTGTTAACTTTTGAAAGCAAGTTCCAATGTTTTTTTTCAATACTTTTTGACACTTGCTGACCCTTTAAAAGAAGCTTAGTAATTAAAAAATTTAAAAAGGTGTTTGATCCCCTAAATCGCCCAGAAAAATTTTGGGGATCAATTTGAATTTGGGTTAAAAAAGCCTCACATTGGTTCACTTTCTCTCAGGGGGAAGGGTTTAGAGTGTCATGAGTGCATTAGCAGGGGCGCAGAGATAAAGAGACTGGAAGGCCTGGTTACCGGCTTATTGCCCGGGGTAATTGGGGCGGATTTTGGCCCCACAATTCCCGGAGCCATCAGGGGGGCGGGGGGCCGGGATTACCCCCTAGACTGTCATTATTAGGGCGTACTATAAATAATTCACATGTCCTTTTTCCCCCGTCGGGGGGAGAGACGGGAAACCAAATTCTCTATAGAACGGGATTACGTAGTTACTGGGGGATTGGAGCCTACTGCGCGCAAATAGGGCGCAACGGCCCAACCCCGGCCCAAAAAAGCCCTGTAAACGAGGGGGAAGAGTCACAGAAAAGGGAAAAAGGGGGTCGTTTTGGCTAAACCCAAAAATGACCACTTGATTGTAAACAATGCTGTGTGGAACCAAATTACAAATACCACACAACACCAACATTTAAGGGAGGTGAGAGACAGTTCGTAACAGTTTACATCAGCGTGGTCTGCGTGCAAAACCACAGGCAAGGGTACATGACCACACCACCTGTGGGTTTTTGAGGTGGAGAAGCTCGTAACTTTTACCTGAACCTAAAGACCAGAGTGGGGGCCCTTCAGGAAGGGAACATCCCGTCAATAAATCGAGATTGTGAAAAAGACGAGACTTTTACAACTCTAAAGATTTGAAGGCCCATGAAGTTATTTAGAGTTTTTTGATGGTGTTTACCCTTCACTGTTGTTGGGTTTTTATTTTATAAAATTTTTTGACATGGAAAAAAAAATTGTGTGTTACAACTTAAAAAAGCCTAATTTTTAGGGTAAAAATTATGTAACTGAAATTTGTACGTTTTCCATAAAATTTCACCGAAAGACAAATTCCCTAACTTTTTGGGGGTGTGTATAATGTGCAACATATATATAATGCATACCTTTGAATGAAATCTACCCGATGTCAGTAACAACCCATCACACAGGCAAAAAATAAACATAGGTCCATAAATTAAGTTATGTGTAATAATAAGAAATTATATAGGGAAAAGGTATTGAACAAGCTTACTGAGATGTTAATACTTAGTGCAAAAGCCTTTGTTGGTTACGATGAGATGCGTCCTGTATGGAGAAACTAGTTCATTTATTGGGCGGAGGGGTTTTGCCCATTCTTAACCCCCCAAAATACCTTCAAAAACCGAAGGTTTGTGAACACCTATGAACTTTTAGCTTTAGTTCCTTTCCCTGTTTTTTATTGGATTAGGGGCGGTATGGCTTGGGCCCTTTAGCAGTTTTTAAATCTCCAATTAGGAGTTTCGTTGGTTGTGTGTTTAGGATCATTGTCTTGCTGAAATGTCCATCCTCATTTTATCTTCATCTTCCTGGTAGGTGGCAGCAGATTTTGTATCAAGAATGGCTTTGTACATTTGTCCATTTATCCTTCCTTCAATTATATGAAGTTTGCCAGTGTAATATCATGAAAAACAGCACAACATCATGATATTCCCATCTCCAAACCTCACTGTTGGTATAGTGTTTTTGTGGTGATAAGCAGTGCTTTTTGGATTTTAAACATGATATGTATTATCACATCCAAAGATTTTAATTTTGGTCTCCTTTACCTAGTCTATATTTTCCCAGTATTTCACAGACTTGTCTGAATTTTAGTGAGCAACCTTTAAACATGCTTGAACATTCTTTTTGCTTAGCAATGGAGTCTTGTGTGGTAAGCTTGCATACAGGCCATGGAGATTGAGTGCATTACTTTATGGCCCCAACAGTGCTCACTGAAACCTTCAGTATTGTAGAAATTCTTCTATAACCAGTGCATCAGTATGTCCTGCAACAATAAGGTTCCAAAGGTCTTGAGACAGCTTACTGGTTTTACCCATCATGAGATGTTTCTTGTGTGGTACCTTGGTAATGAGAAACCTTTTAATAGGCTGTTAGTTGAAACAGCTATTATTTTTTTTAACTAAGGGTATGTTCACACTGCACTGTGAACAGCATATAGCAGCGCATACTGTACATACTGCTATACATCCGCAGCTTCAGAGGGATGCACAGGCCAGCACGTACCTCTAAAGCCTCTCACTGATGGTCGTTCTCCCAGATGTGCAATCGCCGGGAAGAACTGACATGTCAGTTCTTTCCAAGGGTTCATATGCAATGAGAGCTATGAATTACCATATTCTCGGCCCGTACTTCGGGTGTATTAAAGCACAATTACACGTTGAAGTACGGACCGAGAATACACTGTGTGAACATACCCTAAGTGTCAGGATTGCTTTCTAATTACTGGTATATTTCAGCTGGTGTCATTACTTTCCATGACTTTTCACACGTCTCTTTCTTCATGTGTTCAATATTTTTTCCCCGTGTCATTTCACAATATTACACACACAGACACACACACACATAGATCTACTGTGTTGAATAATAAAAAACAATATATCCCAGGTCTCCCTCTCTATTCTGTGGCAGTTAATTTCCCTTTTAGAGCACATACTTTGAGTATTTTTTCAACTCTTCTGAGGTATCATCAACCATGTTGCTCTGCCTTGCTTCGTGAGCCATGGCTCGGTAAAGTTTACAGGCAATAACTGCCTTCACCATGGCTCCTTCTCCATGCTGCCAGAAAAACATAGCCATTTTTTGTCTTTTCATCAGCACTGCCCAAACCAATAGGTCATTGTAAGGATAAAGGAAACCAGCTAGCTCAGGGTCCTCCATGAAATTCATCTCATCCTTGGGTTTCTTCTTTGACTTCAAACTATTTGAAGTTTTCTCCTTTAAATGAAACATAATGTTTAGAAATCATACACCTGAACTGTCGATATGACCAGAGTTATTTTATAAGAATATATGTGTGCAGTAATGTTCAAACCAGTACAAATAGGGTACAATAGTGCCTCAAATATCAACATTCATGACACATTAACTTATCTCACTATATTAATAAATAGCTATTTATATTGTTTATACGTATTACATATTGCAGATAATTAAAGGGGTGTTCTAAGGAAGTAACTTTATTACAGATTGGCTGACAGCTAGCTTGGTTATATTAAGAAATGAATGGTGCAGACGGCCGCAAATGCCGCCCTCCTCATTCTATAATATGGTTGGGTCGTAGCTAGCAAGGAAGTAGGAACAACTCTTTAAGTGGTGAGCTCTGGTATAGAATAATCTCTGCACCTGAACTAAATTTCGTCTATGGTAATTAAATTCAGATGTTTCAATGTGAAACTAATAAAATAATAGCTACTATACAAACACTATTAAAAATTAGCTCAGATAACTTCTAACGCATCTCAAACACAAGTCTTCAACCCAGTTGTACAGTTAAAGGAGTTTTCTTACCACAATGATGTTGTAAGGCATTTAGGCAGGTTTAGACTGATCCACAGGGGAGCAGGGAAAAGCCCTGTTAGGCCCCTGGGCAAAGTGGACCTTTAGACATAGTAGTCCTGGGGCTAATTTGTAGGGGGAAAGACATAGAAAAAGAGGCAGAGTGCAGAGAGTCATGTGCAGTCATGTACATTAGCTGTACGATGGGCCCCAAGAATCAAGCTCACTTGGGGGACCCAAGCACTAAAGACTGACACAGCAAGTAATCAAAGGTAAATAAAGACGATTACAGTATACATAGCTGTTCTGATTTTGCTCGGTTTCAGAGATGCAGGAGATTTTATCTTCTGCCTGAGTTAAAAAAAAAAAAGCTTTCCTTGGTCACCGCCCACTTCTCTCTGCTATTATTGCTTCAGCAGCCCTGTCTTACTATGGTGAAGTGACTTCCTGCTCAGTGTTATCTCCAACACCGGAGTTGGTTTATCTATTTTACTGACAAACGATAGCCCATTTTAACCCTGTAGCCTTCTCCTCTACTGTTGAAATCATTTTTTTAGCAATGTCCCTGTGGCAGAGTGACCTCAAGCAGTTGCATTCCAATGCCACTTAATGCTATACAGAAGGAGACCTGTGAGATACATTCCACTGTGCTGCCTGTCCTCGTGGGGGAAGCCAGCAGTCCTGGGTGAATAACCTTAGGGTACGGATACTTGTAGTAGTAGCTAGCATAGCTGCAATGAAGCCACTATGAGCTGACTTTTGTGGACTGGCTGTAATGTTGAGTGGAAGGCTGTTTCCATGTTCCAGGTCAGGCTTTATTAGGTTTTGGAGGCCTATTAAGGCCTGTTGCTCTAGACATCAGGGAGGTGTGGTTCACTACCAAGAGTTTGGAGCAACAAGCAGAGTGGTGAATAAAGCTCTAACCCTAGGCTTGAGGGAAACCTTTACTGTACAGCATGAGCATTGGTTTGCAGTGCTGGGTGGTAAGCCTAGACCATTGATAGAGAGGGATTCTATGGGCAACATGCGTGAATGGGGCTATGCCAGTTTTCTGGCATCAAAACGATGTCGTAGTCTGTTCTCTAGATGTATGAGTACTCCAAACTTTGGTGCGATAAGCGTGTGCGCAAGACTTTGTAATGCCCCAAAGATCTGGGGCGTTCTGGAGGCGTGTTACACCATATTCATAGAATTAGACACATTTATGAATCTTTGACTCCAAACATATACACATAACATAACAGTTAGACTAGCCAGACCAAGTTAAAGGTTGCCTGCCTGTATGTATGACCTGCAGACAAGCCCAGACTGCCCATAGGGCCAAACAGGCAGCCGCCCGGTGGGCCGATGGAGTCCGAGCCGCAGCGCCGGCTCGGAGCGCCCACCGTGGGGGCTGGTGTTTCTCCCCGACGAGTGCCGGCGCATGTACAGGGGCCGCAATGGTCGCATATGCGACCGGCTCCCTGTGCTCGGGGCGCCCGCCGTGGGGGCTGGTGTTTCTCCCCGGCGAGTGCTGGTGCATGGCGCATGAACAGGGGCCGCAATGGTCGCATATGCGACCGGACCTCCTGTGCCAGAGGGCGCAAGCAAGGGCTGAGGCAGAACAGCCAGAATCTTCTGATACCAGCCGTTCAGCCCCCTGGAGGCCACGCAGCAGGCGCGCGATGTGACGATGTCATCGTGCGCCTGCTTCACGGCCCGTGCTAGTCTGTCAATGGCTGCTCCGGGAGAGGAGAAGAGGGAAAGAACGACAGACAGCAGGTAAGTATTATTATTATTATTTTTTTTAAACTAATTACTGGTCCCATTACTTGGCTAACTGGTCCCATTACCTGGCTAACTGGCCCCATTATCCAGCTAACTGGCCCCATTATCCAGCTAACTGGCCCCATTACCCAGCTAACTGGCCTTGGCCCTATTACCCGGCTAACTGGGCCTGGCCCCATTACCTGGCTAACTGGCCCCATTACCTGGCTAACTGGCCCTGGCCCCATTACCTGGTAATTATTGGCCCTGGCCCTATTACGTGGCTAATTACTGGCCCTACCTGGCTAATTACTGGCCCTACCTGGCTAATTACATAGGGAAGCCCTATCTACCTGGCTAATTACTTAGGGCAGCCCTGTCTACCTGGCTCATTACTGAGGACAGTCCAATTTACCTGGCTAATTACTGGGGGCAGCCCTACCTACCTGGTTAATTATTGGGGGCAGCCCTATCTAACTGGCTAGTTACTGGGGGCAGCCCTATCTAACTGGCTAGTTACTGGGGGCAGCCCTATCTAACTGGCTAGTTACTGGGGGCAGCCCTATCTAACTGGCTAGTTACTGAGGGCAGACCCAGCTACCTGGCTAATTACTGGGGCTGTCCTATCTACCTGGCTAATTACAGGGTAGGCCCTGTCTACCTACCAAATTAATGGAGGAAGGCCCTGTTTACCTGCCTAATGGGGTCTACCTATTTACATGCCACTTATCGGACATTTTTAGGGTCTAACATACGCTGTTTGGGGTACAATTACTGTGTAGGGCACCAAAAGGGGGCACGATTATTATTTGGGGCTCTATAGATGGGGCGTTTGTACAGAGTTGGGAATTGATAGGAAAGTGCTGGAAAAGAGAGGAGTCTAAGATGTATTTGTGATAAATTGTACAGGGAAGAGTAGTGACCGGGAGAAGAAGACATTGCATGCTGTACAGGACAGAGAAAAAATGGAAAGGAACAATTCATCAGGAAAGACATCATGCATCATGGAGGTTTGGGCCAGATGGAGAAGAAAAGGAGAAGAAGACAACCCCCATCAGAGATCTCCTGCGAGTCCCTGCTGTCAGGGGTAATTTTACTTATGTGTTGAATCAGTGCTGTATTCATGTGATGGTGACCTGACTACTGGTGATGTGATTGGTGGGTTTGTAGGTTATGTTGGCGCTTGTATAGTGGTAGTGTAGGCTTGTCTCGGATTGTAAAGCAAATGCGCACCTGACTCTGTGATTAGAGGTTTCTCTGCACAACTTTTTCTTTACACAGCTTTCACACGTAACGGTTTTTGGTGCGTTTTTTTATGCGTTTTTTTTTGTGCAGAAATATACAGCATTAACTGCTCTGCCTTTCTGCACAAAAACACACCAAAGCCACATAAAAAACGCACCAAAAATGCTCCGTGTGAAAACACCCTTATAGTGTAGTTTATTTTAGAAAGTGGCGAGGTGCGAGAACAAGGGACATTAAGCGGATATTGTATGTGGGCTGGTGGGGGTTTTTTGCCACGGCTGCTTTTTATTCCCAGTCCGGTCTAGTTTCATACATTCTGGCACATTCTACACTGCTATGAAGTGATTTAGAACTGGCCTGTCAGCGCCAAAGAAACCTCGTTGTCAGAACAACATATTTGTGCCATTCTGCTTACCAAAGCAGCAATTCAAGAGCTGAGTAATTCCCAGATTGGCCAAGATGGCAGCTGGATGTGAATAGGTCCCTACAAACAAGCTCAGCTTGGACTAGCAGAGGTGATATGCCAATCAAACTACAATAGAACCACACAAAGCCTAAACAGGTGGTGACCGCTTAAAACTGGTTGTGAAGACCAGGCTCTGTGAAAAAGCATGGTGAAAAGACCCTATTAAGGATAAATACCTGTGCATACACCTAAACATAGGACTTGATGCTACTTCAACTTGTGCACAGTAAAATGCTATAAATAAGGTTCCATATAAATCAGCATAATCTGTCGTCTTCTCACTACTCTCATGTGGCTCTAAGGGGTCTCTGCTGAAGCCAGCACTGGAAACTGGTCGGGTGTCATGTTATTAACCATTTAATTGACTTTCTAGTAAGTTTTTATATTGAAAATGTGACAATAAAAACATGAAGATGCTTATAAATCTGGTTCTACACAGGTTTCTGTGTTCTCTGTTCCAAAATTGTGCTACTCACTGAACACATGTTGGCTCGACGTGAAGCTGACTAAGGCAAAGTTATATAACATTCCAAGCAGGCACCCATAAAAACTACAGCAGAGATGAGAAGCACTCTTTGAAGCTTGATTGCGCCAGAGACTAGTGGACTAGATGTGCTTGAAGCCTGATGGGAGCGGTGAGAAAACAACAAACCAAGCTGAATTATATGGAACTTTTCTTATAGCATTTTACCATGCAAAAGTTAAAGAAGCACTGAGCCCTACGTTGAGGTACAATATATGAATTTATAAATAGAGGGCAGAAGGGGGAAAGTATAGGCCAGGGGAAGGAATCAGGAAATAGAGATATGGGAAATAATAAATCCCAGTGATAATTTATAATATAAACTTTAAGGCCATGTCTTCACTACTTAATGGGATTTTCTTGTTACAAAAATCATATATGTAATGATGCGGACAGTAAAAATAAGCACTTTTCCATTTTTTTTATTATCTAAATCATTTAGTATAGCAGCTATGAGCTAATCTGTGTGTTTTTCAGCTAAAACTGCTGCCTGGTGGTTGGGCCATGCCCCTCTGCTGTGACTGGCTGTCTGATATTTAGTTCAGCCCTGTTGGGACATGCCCCCTGGTCAGGACACCTCCCTGTGCTATGATTGGCTGCCTGTATTATCTGTACTTACACCCATCTGAGCTGTGTGAAACTGAAACAACTTTCTGTTCTGGCTGCTGTCTGTGTAATAAAGGCCGTTTGAGTTCCTCTATGCTCATCTCCAAGTGATAGCTCTATGTGAACTTGGGGAATTACTGAGTCTCTAGCTGCTAGACTCACTCTCCCCCTATATAACGCCTTATGCCCTGCATTTATCACATTTGTTTCATCATTTCAGGCTGTATGTATAACTGTTTACACCAATGCAGGTGTTCTGGTTACAAGGAGCTTGTAGAGGGAGGTGACCACTCTCCAGGAATGAGAACTGATCATTGCAGGAGGTCTGCAGAGCTGTGACATCCTCTCCCTTCCATTGATCACACAAAATGATGATGTCACCACTCTTCAGTGAGAGAAGACATGCCTACTGGGAGGAGAGATCCACCTCTGGATTTGTAGCTGTAAGAGACAGAGAAACAGCTCAAGTCTGTGAAAGCCTCTACTGAGAAAACCCCTTTAAGTTAAAATGCTGTTGGAAATTCGATGGAATTTTGATATCGATGGTTTCGGATTTTGGCCAGCCCAGTACACAAAAGTGTACTGGAATCCACCGGAAGATAGAACATGTTCTATATTCTGGTGTAGGCCAGCGGTTTAGAAATCCGACAATAGAAAATTTGTGCTGTATAGACTACAGCTCAGATTTTCTATGTGGGTGTATGGGGCACAGGTTACAGCTGGATTCTAAATACTGAATCCACCAAAAATCAACCAGAAATAAGTGCTGTGTAGACATAGCCTAAGAAGACCACATCACAAGTGCATATTGTAAAGTACTCATCTAAAAGTATCAGAGCAGCAGTGTGTCAAGGCAGTACATCAATTTGGAACTAAAAGGAGATGAGGAACACTGCTAGTTTGGTCTCTTCAGTATCTAATATTTTGATACTATGCTTATAAATTGTATATTGCTAGTTTACCGAGAATTCAATTCAATGGTAATTTATAATAGTTTTTGGCACCAGTGCACAAGAAAGACATTGTAGAGCTTGAACAGGTTTAAAGGCAGGCAACAAAAGTAATAAAAGGACTGGGTGGACTGCAATGCCCAGAAATATTAGCAAGATTAGGGTTATTTACTGTAGAGAAAAGATGGCTTTGGGGGGAAATAATAAATCTGTATAATATAGATCAATGACCGATATAGGATCTCTCCCAAGATCTATTTATACCCAGAACTGTATCTAGAGAAAGGGGTCATCCTCTATGTCTAGAGGAAAGAAAGTTTCTACATAAACATAGAAAGGGATTCTTTACTGAAAGAGCAGAGAGACTGTGGAACTCTCAGAGGAACTTGTCATGGTGAATTCACTAGTAGTTCAAAAAGGGTCTATATTTCTAGAATGTAATAATATAACAAGTTATAGTGACAAGGATTCTGGAGAAGGGTAATTCATCCAAGGATTTATTCTGATTGTCAGATTGAAGTCGGAAAGGAATTTTCTCCCTAAAATGAGGAAAACTGGCATCTACGTCATGGAGGTTTTTGCCTTGTTCTGGATCCATACTGTAGCACAACAGGCTGAACTGGATGGACATTTGTCCATTTTCGGCCTTACAAACTATGTAACTATGCAATCATTTACCCACAAAGGGGTCATTACAAGCTCGGACTGGCCCACAGGGCAATAGGGGAAACTCCCGGTGGGTCCCTGAGCATGATAGTCCTGGAGTTGTTTTTTACTGCATATACATCCTTGGCAGAAAAGCAGAGAGAAATAGGCAAAATGCAAGAAGCAAAGTAGGGGAGACATGCACAGTCATTTACAGTAGCTGTAGGGTGTGCCGCTAAAACAACTCCAACAGTGGGCCCATAAACAGCTTAACTGGTGGGCCCCTAGTGTCATCTTCACCTGTTGGCCCTAGGCACGCCAGTCAGACACTGGGTCATTATATCTTAAAGTTTAGGTTAAAAGTCCTCTTTACATTAAATTGGGTTTTTTGCAATGCATTATTTCCAGCTTATAAGAATAAGAAAAAATATGTCCTCAAAATTCAGCAATGAGGTGGCCAAGGTTGCTTTTTTCCAGTCCACAAAATGTTGAACATTTTGCCAAGGAATGTTCTCTGCTTAGATAGAGAGGAGCATATCCACCTGTCTACAACATCTTGTACAGGATGTATCACCAAATGTGTATAATACAGATTTATCTGAATTATATTTAAGAAAATGTCACAGTGATTGATTTGGCATTGCTGAAAGATCTGGCTCATGACGCACCTTGGCACGATATCTACTAAAGTCAACATCTCTATAACATACTTGGTTAATGTAGATTAGGATCTCTGATTGCAGCATATTTAAAAGTTCATTTTGATCTAATAAATTATATTATTGTAGTTCTAAAAACTGAAGATGCTTCTTATCTGTATACTTAACCTGGATATTTTTTATAAAAGTTACGACTGTTCTCAAATTTATGACTATTGCATAAGACAGTTATATAGCTTTATATATATAAAAGATGATTGCGCTCTGTTCACTGTATAAGGTACCAACTTGATTCACCATAAGCAGTCCCCAAATAATCAAACTCCAAAGTTTACAACCCCTATGCAATTAGTGTAAAAAAGACCTGTAACAGTGTAAACGTTTCCCCAGAGATTCTCACTGGATGCTCACATAAGCCAGGAACCTCGCACTAATCCAGGTTTCTGTCCACTTCAATCTTCAGTTGGTGGATTTGTCAGAAATAATAAATAAAAAATATATATACAAACAGTGTGGTGTGTTCAACCAACTGAAGGTTGAAGTGGACAAGAAACTCGGATTAGTGCGAGGTTCCTGGCTTATGTGAGCATCAAGTGAGAATCTCTGCGGAAATGTTTGCACTGTTACAGGTTTGTTTTACACTAATTGCATGGGGGTTGCAAACTTTGGAGTTTGATTATTTGGGGACTGCTTGTGGTGAATCAAGTTGGTACCTTATACATTGAAAAGAGCGCGATCGTCTTTTATCTATATATACACTTTTTATCTTTATTAGAGGATTGAGGAAGGAGATTTCCTCGGACGATCTTTGTGCAGCTTGTTCCCTGAAACACCTAGCGCTTGTATCTAAAGTAGTGCTTAGTTATACAGCTTTACTGTTAAAGTTCATAGAGGGTGTCAGAGTAATTTGTACAGACTGGCACTTCCGAAAAACCCAATAGGAAACCAAGTTCAGAATTTGACTGCATTTTAACAACTAAACAAGTGTGTAAGTGAGTGTGTGTGTGTGTGTTGTGGTGTGTGTGTGTGTGTGTGTGTGTGTGTGTGTGTGTGTGTGTGTGTGTGTGTGTGTGTATCACCCACAATTAATATATAAAACAGATCTACTTTTAATTTAATGTTTTTAGTTTTTTACATTTTAATTCCTCCTTGTCTATTTTTTTTCTCTCAAAACATTAAATTAAATGGCAAAATTTTTTAAATGGTCTGTGCAATTACAAACTTTTAGAAGTTATCGACTGTCAATAGCAAAATATGAATGAACCCAGGGTACATAATACATTTTAATACACAACATTTTTTTTTTTAGAAACCCCAGGGTTCCAGGACAATTTGGTTCAACAGGACAGAAAAATGCAACAGCCTCCAGTCGTCTGTCCTGCTGAAAAAACAGAATCCTGCAGAAAACTTGTCACTCATTTTTAACCATGATGGAAGCCCCATGGACGTTTGAAAAGTAAGGCCATATGTGATGTGAACAGGCTCCTATAGACTCTATCCACACCAAATTAATTTATTCTATTATTAACACAACCATAACAGCTATATTGGACTTAGATATGGATCATAGCACTGGTAGCAATCCAAAAATTTGATATTTTATAGTTGTGGGATACACACTTTTATAAAGTAATCATTAAAAAAGACACAAAAAGTAACACTTACCCTAAACTAGCCCTAACAGAAATGGAATAAGAAATAACCCTACCTATAACAGGGCAATCACCTCAATAAGGATGGCCCCATTCACGTACCGTGCCCTCTAAAGAGAAAATCCTAACTGTATAGACAATCCAATTGTTTATAGAAAATTTACTATCCAATAAAGAAGATGTAAATACCAAATACACAAAATACCGATCAAATAGCGTTGATGACAACCTGCATCTAATGTAAAAGGTTATACATCCTCCAAGCAATAAATCAGAATGCATATAATAGTAATGGTATCAGCCCACATCAGATATAGAAAGAGGTCACAAAAATCCCCCAAATGATAAATCAATATCAATAGATCAATTCTAACGCGTCTCTCCTATAGTTGAATAGGTTCATCAGGGAAAAACGATAATGATAAACAAATACAGTAAACATATTAGGTAGAATAATGTGGCTGTATAAACATACAAGGTGCCAGAAATGGTAATGATATACTCACAGCACTCAACCACTACTCATACTGAATGAGGAAATAACAAGGATGTCAGGATTACACAGTGTTCAATAAGAGCGCCTGGTAGATGTCTGGCATAAAGTTATAGAACCTATTTTAGGCAGGTAGAGCGGCACCTAATAGCGTAAAAATACCTCTACTTAAGCCATTCCTAGAAGAAGCACAAGGTGAACGCACTTATCTGACCTGGGCTGGTGGGAGAATATTTTTTTCTGAGGTGTATTCCTAATTTCATCAATAGATCCAACTATGGGGAAGATATATCGATGATGTCATTGTAATCTGGACAGGAAATAGAGACACATTTATCTTGTTTGTCTGCACTCTCAACAGTTATAACCTGGGTTTGAAGTTTACCTATGAGCTACATCAGGATAATATCAACTGCTTTGATGTGCTCTTCCCAAAAACTATAGGAGAAACTCGTTGGAATTGATCTATTGATATTGATTTATCATTTGGGGGATTTTTTGACATCTTTTTATATTTAATGTGGGGTGATACCATTACTATTATATTCACTCTGATTTATTGTTTCTAGGATGTAAACCCTTTTACAATTGATGTAGGTTGTCACCAATGCTATTTGATCGGTATTTGGTATTTACATTATCTTTAATGGAGATAGTAAATTTTCTCTAAACAACTGGATTTTCTATACATCTTTGAGGGATAACCAAAATTTTCTCTTTAAAGGGCAAGGTACGTGAACTGGGCCGCCCTTATTGGGGTGATTGCCCTGTTATAGGTAGGGTTATTTCTTATTCCATTTCTGTTAGGGCTAGTTCAGGGTAAGTGTTAATTTTTGTGTCTTTTTTAATGATTATTTAATAAAACTTATATTTTATAGTGGTGGGATACACAAATTTTTGGATTGCTGTTTTTGACTATTGTAAAATCCCGCATGTCATTTAGTTATTCAATCCTGTTATCAAAATTGGATCTAAATTATCATAGAACAGGTGCAAACAACTTTACAAGTCTGATCTGTTTCCTATGTGACTCTCACCAACTGCTTTTTGGTGCTAGAGCACTGTAATACTCTTATAAAGACTTCTCTTTTTATTTTATAATCTACTTTATAACTATTCCAAATTCTAAAACACTTCATACTGACTAGTGAAAAGTTTTTTTCCTAAAGGATGAAAACTGACTTACTATGGGGTGTTTAAAGGGATTTTAGCATGAAGCAAAATCGCCTTATGTGGCTGGCTTGTAGCTTGCTATGAGCTGGTCTCGAGACCAGGGAGAGAGCGCCTGCTTGTACAGTCCTCCCTGTTGTTTTCTATAGCTGTCATGAATATAGTAAAGACAGTGTGTTCGGCTATATTCGGAATCTGCATAAGCATGAATGGGGAGAGTTGCACAAGCATCGCTCTCTCCCCTATCCACCAAGGCCGGCTCATAGTCTGCTAAAAAGAGGATTTTGCTTCATGGCAAAACCCTTTTAATAAGCTACTGGCTGACTGCACTGAAGTAAAAGTCTGAAACATACACTTGCTACTAAGATACAAATTAAACCAAGTGGAAAAGGCTTTTGGCTCTACATTGAGTTATGATTAAATGAAGCAGCAGGACTATTACATAAAGCTGTCCGTCTTTTGGGCTCTGATGGCAACATTTTCTTTTCTGTCAGGTGTCATGTGTCATACACACCAATTGAAGATTGTAATTGTACCCCACATCAAAATCCGTATCCTACCTTGCTTAAAAAGTATAGGTTTATATTAGTGTAAATTATCATCCTGACTAATCCACATAAGGACTGTACTTGAGAAATCAAAATCAAGAAAGGGACCATATCAAAGCATAGATATAAATATAGCTATAACATTTTGAAAACAGTTTTAACATTCTAAACCTCACTTCTGGCTTTTTTAATAACTTTAATCCTGTAAGCCTCCTTCAAGAAAAACTTAAAGAGGTTGTCTCACTATGCTGTTTTGCAGAGCCACAGGCAGCTTCAGACTCACACTTCCTGGTTAGGTTGTGGGTGGTTCTACAGCAGTGATTGGTATATCAACTCTGCCATTACTAGCTGAGTCTCTTATGGTGACATAAGTGGAGGTGGAGTGCTGGAGGTTTGAACACTGTAGTGCACAAGGCTACAGAGCTCTAAAGAGTTAAAGTCTGTCAGTAAGTAATGTAATCAATCTCCAGTGTTTCAGATTAGAAACACAGCAGGGATTGACTTCACCAGCCCAACCATTGACAGTCTGTTAGAGCAGAGAGAGGTGGCCAGTAATCTAGGGAAGCAGTAGATATAAGCTGTTCCTCTGAAGAGAAGCAAAATCAGAAAAGCAATGTATTTATTAATAGTCTTTATTTACCTTCACTACATATTTTGTAACAATGAAACGGGAATATCACTTTAAGAGATGGGTTCACACACTGCATCACTGTATGTATTTGCAGCATTTCTCAACTGCATGAAAAACAGATTTAGAAAATTCATGTTTTTCCAAAAAACAAGCTTTTTCAATGCTGCACTAAACTCTAATTTGAAACACAGGAAATCTGAGTTAATTAAAATTACATGCATTTTTTTGCCAATGTATGCCATTTTAATACAGTTGAAAAATGCAACATGTGAACCCAGCCTAAGATAATAGAGAGAATGGCATCTGTATTTTATGTAGTACACTGTGCTAGAGCAGTACGTAGATTTCACTGTTCTGATCAAGTGTTCTCAATAAAATACAGTACAACGCCACGTAACGTACAAAAGGCATTTAACGTACAAGAGGCAATGAAAAACTAAATCATTTTTATCTTACATATGTACAATAAAACACATAGCAAAATTTCAATGCCATACCACTGGTTCTAGATAATAGAAACCTGCAGACTTTTAGCCATAGTAAAATTACAAAGGTAAGGTATTATTTATTGAGCTGCAAAAGTTCATAAAATCACTTTTTTTCAGAATATTATGAAATAACTGAGTGGTGAAGATACGCATTACATTCTATACCTTAATATACCAGAGGGGTAATGTATCTCTTTGAAGAGAGGCACCATGATACATAACCCTTTCTAAGCCACACTTGTCTCTCACCTAGCTAGCCAGCAAGTTCTACTTTGCACTGACTAGCGGTATACACCGAAACAGCTGTCTGCAGATGAACTCCACTGGCTTAGTTTCAGTCCTTTTTACATTGCAAGACTTAGTCACATGTGAATTGAGGATTACTAAATCCATTGGATAGTGCTGGAAAGCTCTTGAGCTCTTTCCCAAAAGCCTTTGTTCTATGCAAATGCTCAGTGAGGTATGAAAAGATGAATAAATCCTCACACACCAACATGTTGCCTCTTCCCAACAAGATATATTACCCTTTCTAAGCCAGACTCTCCTCTCACCTAGCCAGCCAGTAAGTCCTATTCTGCACTGAGGAGGGGCAAACACCGCAAAACAGCTGTCTGCATATGAACTTTTACTGGCTTGGTTTAAATCCTTTTCACATTGCAAGACTTAGTCACATGTGAATTGAGGGTTACTACATCCAACAGGTGGCGCTGGTGATCTCTTCAGCGCTTTCCCAAAAGCCTTTGTTCTTCTTAATATACTGAAAAATTTTACATTATCTGTTTTTGTTCACTAAATTTCTGTTATGTATCATACCCTGGATTAGTATTTTCAGACAAGGACATACACAGGGCAGATTAAACTCTTGACTCTATCAAAAGGTTTTCAATTAAACTGGATCTAAAACTTGGAAGAATTACCTTACGCTTATAAGGCTGTGCTGTCCGGAGGAACTGGGAATGCAAGGTATTCTCAGGTGAAGCCAGCCTGCTGTTCATCTGGCTGTTTTGGCCTAACGAAAGATGAGACAAACTTCGTGCCAGGCTGTTGGTAGCATTTTGGGTCTTCTAGCAGAAGGATCAAAAGGAGGAGAAAAAAGTGATAATAATAATAAGTGATCTTTGTGGTAATTTGAGGTTTTCTTATTTCTAGTTAGTAGCATGCAAGTCTGTCAGTGTCTATGTAAGTCTATATCAGTCTCTGTGAGAATTAATATGTGGTGTTTTAGTTTTAAAAGTATAGTTTAAAAGAAAAAATTACCTTTTGTTTTCTATAGAGACTATTGTATAAGGCGCGGAAGCTCTTCCTCGTGTAGCTGCTTCTATAAGCTCCTCCAACCAAGTATTCAATTACCAATCCCACATCAATCAGGCTTATTTTGTAGTCCGGGGAGAGGTTACTCTGTGTATATAAAAGTTCTGATGATTAAATAGAATATTAAATTATTTAAAATAATATAATGATTAAAAAAACAAAAACAAAAGTTAGATATATCTATATATCGGATAGAATTTTTGGATGTTTTTGGTTGTCATTATGATTTAAAAAGAGAAAACACAGTAGTTTGACAATAAATGGCTTCATCAACCACTAACCAGGAGTGGAAACAAAGTTTTTGTTTTTTCATTCATATTCTCTGGAAAAAAAGGCCAAAAAAGCAAAAATTCTATCATATAACCCTATATGCCAAAGAGTTCCGCTTCACTCTTCTATCATATAACCCTATATACAGTATCACAGAGTTTAACTTCTATAAAATATTACCCTATATATATCAGAGCTCAGCTTCTCTCCCTCTATCATATAACCCTATATTTCCGGTTTTAATTAAGTCACTTACTCCTGATGAAGCACGCGAGTAGACGTGCGAAACGCGTAGAGGCCATTTTTTTTAAAAAATGTAAACATCTTGTGTATTTTTATTTGATAATAAATTTTATCCAGTTGGATCAACAATTCCTTTGAAGCTTTTTTGGACCAAGTTTTGAAACCCAAGTGCTAAAGAACCTCCTAAAGCAGCAGTTTTCTACTAGTTTGTTCTAGTGCTATATAGTTTTTTTTTCCTTTTGTGCGGGAAAATAATGTCTCTGTGTGGATCCAGCTGCTGATTGTGGATTTCAAACGTTTAAATGAGTTGTACCATTTCTGAATACAACTTGCTCAGGTGAGCATTTCTAACAAAGATTAACATATTACTGTATATCTTAGTACTACACTATTGGAGCGCCTGTTTTGTCTTCCCCTCCTTTTCTTTTCCTTTTTTGTCTCTGAGACATCTAGGTAAAGGATTTCCACAAAAAACTTATTCAATATAACCCTAAATATCACAGAGCTCAGCTTCTCTTCCTCCATCATATAAACCTATAGATCACAGCGCTAAGCTTCTCTCCTCCTATCATATAACACTAGATCACAGAGCTCAAGTTCTCTCTCTTTCTAATAATAATCTTAATTTATATAGCGCCAACATATTCCGCAGCACTTTACAATATAGAGGGTATAAGCATAGACAAACCAGACTTTACATTATAAAAAAGCTACTGACAAATGAGACACGAGGTGTGAGGGCCCTGCTCGCAAGAGCTTACTATTAGGGTGTATGGGTGAAACAAAGGGTGACAAGTGCTTGGTTTACATAGTCCAGCCATGTTACATAAATATGGGGTAGTATACATAAAAAAGTTGATGAACCTGCTATCCCAACCATACATCTACCCCTCACCGGCCCCTTTATTAGGTACACCAAGGCTAGTAACGGGTTGGACCCCCTTTTGCCTTCAGAACTGCCTCAATTCTTCGTGGCATAGATTCAACAAGTGTATTTGCAACGATGCTCAATTGGTACCAAGGGGCCCAAAGGTGCCAAGAAAATATTCCCCACACCAGGGACACCACCACCACCCACCTGAACCGTTGATACAAGCAGGATGGATCCATTGCTTTCATGTTGTTGACGCCAAATTCTGACCCTACCTTTCCGAATGTCGCAGCAGAAATCGGGGACTCATCAGACCAGGCAACGTTTTTCCAATCTTCTACTGTCCAATTTCGATGTGACTTGGGCAAATTGGAGCCTCAGTTTCCTGTTCTTTGATGAAAGGAGTGGCAACCGGTGTGGTCTTCTGCTGCTGTAACCATCTGCCTCAAAGTTTTCCCGTACTGTGCGTTCAGAGATGCTCTTCTGCCTAACTTGGTTGTAAGGGTGGCTATTTGAGTCACTGTTGCCTTTCTATACAGCTCGGAAACCAGTCTGCCCATTCTCCTTTGACCTCTGGCTTCAAACAAGGCATTTCCGCCCACAGGACTGCGCTCACTGGATGTTTTTTCTTTTTCGGACCATTCTCTGTAAAACCCTAGAGATGGTTGTGCGTGAAAATCCCAGGAGATCAGCAGTTTCTGAATACTCAGACCTTCTGGCACCAACAACCATGCCAAAGTTCAAAGGCACTCAAATCACCTTTCTTCCCCATTACTGATGCTCGGTTTGAACTGCAGGAGATTGTCTTGACCATGTCTCATGCCTAAATGCACTGAGTTGCCGCCATGTGATTGGCTGATTAGAAATTAAGTGTTAACGAGCAGTTGGACAGGTGTACCTAATAAAGTGGCCGGTGAGTGTATATACAGATAAGTGCCTGTGGGTGCCAAAGTGAAGGAAGTGACGAATCTGTGACAGAATTTGGAGGGATAACAATTAGGGATCTCGGTAGGCTTGTCTAAGAAGATGAGTTTTCAAAGCGCACTTAAAACTGTGAGGTTTGTGAGTGTCCCTGATCAAATGGGGTAGCATGTTCCAGAAAAGCGGTGCAATACGTACAAAATCTTGGAGACGGGCATGGGAGGTTCGGATGAGTGAGGTGTGTAATCTTAGATCAGTAGCAGAGCGGAGAGCCTGGGTAGGGTGGTAGACAGGATGAGGGGAGATGTGGGGGGGATGCACATGTGGAATTTAGGGTGAGAGTGATTGTTTGGTTTTATTCTGAATGAATGGGCAGCCAGTGCATGATGACACAGGGAGAGGCTCGTATAGTGGGGGAAGAAAGACAAGCCTGGCTGCTTTTATTCAGGACAGATTGGAGAGGAGAGAGTTTGCAGAGGGGGACCCCAAAAAGTAAGGAGGGTTTCTTTTTTCTCCCCCTTATCATATAACCCTATGTTCAAGAGTGAGTCCTCTACTTACTTTTAATCCTTATATCCCAGAGCTCAGCTTCTCTTCTATCATATAATCCCATATATCCCAGAGTCAGCTTCTCTCCGCTTTCTATTAAAAATATATGTCAAGGCCCTAATTTCAAAGCTCCTTCTCTCCCTTTTTTAACCCTAAATAAAACGAGCTCAGTTCTCCCTCTATTTTTAACCTATATTTCAGAGCCCCTTCTTCTTATCATATAATTGTTATATCACAGAGCAAAAGCTTCTTTCCCCTTTTCCCTACATCCCTATATTACAGAGCTAAGTCCTAAACTTTCATATAACCCTATATTTCCGAGTCAGCTTTCTCCTCTTCAAATAATTGTATATATCACAGAGCACAGCTTCTTTCCTCTATCCCTACATCCCTATATATCACAGAGCTCAGCTCCTCACCTTTCATATAACCCTCTATATCACAGAGCTCAGCTTCTCTCCTCTATCATATAATTGTATATATCACAGAGCACAGCTTCTCACCTCTATCATATAACCCTCTATTTTTATGCAAACCCTGCAAAAGGGAATTATATATGTCTTGATGTCTCGGAAAAACAAAAGACAAATGGGGAGGGACAAACAAGGTGCACCTCTATAGTGTAGTACGTTAAATATACTTGAACATTTTTATCAGTTATATAAACTGCTCACCTGAGCGTACTTTAAAATGGTACAACACATTGCAAAGATTTGAAGATTCCACTGTTCAGCTGCTAATGCCTCATAAACAATTCTTGCTCCGCACCAAAAGACCAAAACACGTATATATTTCTTAAGCAATACAGTTTACAACTGTTGCTTTTCTGAAGCTTTTTAGTGCTTGGAATCCAGGATCAAAAAATTGCTTCTTATATAGCCGATGTATCTCTTTGCTAATTCAATATTTATTGACTATTTGTTAAAATTACACACTTTCCAAAAAAAATAAAAAATATACATATAAAAAAGGCCTAGACTCAACGCGTTTCGCACGCTTTCTTGCGTGCTTCTTCAGGAGTAAAACAAATGTGGTTCTGGAGATACACCTTTATATACTACCTATATAGGCTTTTACATACTACCTATATAGGAGCAGAGTAAATCGGATGTTTAAAGGGAACCTGTCACATAGGTTATGCCCCCCTTGCTGAGGGCTGCACAAGCTAGTGTCAGACCTGCTGTTTCCAGCGCTGTGTCCCTTATTCTGTAAGATACAGCAGTATTAGAGCATTTACCTCTCAAATCTTATTCATGAGTAGCTGTTAGCTCCACCCACCAAAGGCTAGCCCCGCCCACTGACAGTTATTAACATGTTTCTACCTATTCAAAGTAATAGGTTTGTCGGTTGAGGTGGGCGGGGCTAGCCTCCGATTGGCCGGTTTGAAAAAAACTGACACTCTGAAGGACTCTTCGAATGACTCTTCTGGCTGAAAACTGCAGATTTGAGCATTAAATACACGAAAACTACAGCATCTTACAGAATAAGGGACACAGCGCTGGAAACAGCAGGTCTGACACTACCTTGTTGTGTCCTCAGCCAGGGGGGCAAAAACTATGTGACAGGTTCTCTTTAAAGCATATTTAGGTAGTATATAAAGGTGCGTCTCCAGAGCCACATTTGTTTTACTCCTGAGGAAGCACGCAAGAAAGCGTGCGAAACGCGTTGAGTCTAGCCCTTTTTTTATATGTATATTTTTATTATTTTTGTAAAGTGTGCAATTCTAACAAATAGTCAATAAATATTGAGTTAGTAAAGAGATACATCGGCTATATAAGAAGCAATTTTTTGATCCTGGATTCCAAGCGCTAAAAAGCTTCAGAAAAGCAACAGTTGTAAACTGTATTGCTTAAGAAATATATAACCCTCAACTTCTCTCCTCCTTCATATAATCTTATATATCACAGAGCTCAGCTTCTCTCTTCTATCATATAACCCTATATATCACAGAGCTCAGCTTCTCTCCTCTATCATATAACCCTATATATCACAGAGTTCAGCGTCACTCCCTCTATCATATAACCCTATATATCACAGAGCTCAGCTTCTCTCCTCTATCATATAACCCTATATATCACAGAGCTCATCTTCTCTCCCTCTATCATATAACCCTATGTATCACAGAGCTGAGCTCCTCTCCTCTATCATATAACCCTATATATCACAGAGCTGAGCTCCTCTACTCTATCATATAATCCTATATATCCCAGAGCTCAGCTTCTCTCCGCTTTCATATAACTATATGTCACAGAGCTCAGCTTCTCTCCTCTATCATACGACCCTATATATCACAGAGCTCAGCTTCTCTACTCAATCGTATAACCCTATATATCACAGAGCTAAGCTTCTCTCCTCAATCGTATAACCCTATATATCACAGGGCTCTGCTTCTCTCCTCAATCGTATAACCCTATATATCACAGGGCTCAGCTTCTCTCCTCTATCATATAACCCTATATCACAGAGCTCAGCTTCTCTCCCTCTATCATATAACCCTATATATCACAGCTCTCAGCTTCTCTCCCTCTATCCTATAACATTATATATCACAGAGTTCAGCTTCTCTCCTCAATCATATTACCCTATATATCACAGAGCTTCTCTCCTCTCCTCTGTTATAGAACCCTATGCATCACAGAGCTCAGCTTATCTCCCTCTATCACATCTATCACATCACTTTAAACCTAACTCCATACTGAAATTGAAAGTTCAGGCATTATTATGATTAAACACAATTTTCCCAATGTCCTACCAGTTTAAGGGATGGGGAAAAAATGGTGTCCCTTGAATATTTAGATTTTAATAATAGTTCGACTTTAATTAAATACAGTTCACTTTACCCAGATGTATTAAGGGATTCCTCAGCAGATTAAGGTGACAGTTTAATACAGGTTTAAATATCTTTAAACAGCAGACTTTACATCTATTCATTAAAAAACAATGTATTATAAAACCAAAAGTACAATGTTCTCAACCATGTGTCTCGTTTTCAATTAGCTTTAAGTATAAAAGAGGTTTTGTTCAATATATACAGGTATTTATGTCAATGTCATTGATCAATGTCTAATGAATAAAGGGCCCAATTTCGTAACTGGAGAAGCTCCTTTAACGGGTCAAACTAAGTTCTATATTAGTGCTGCAATAATAACAGAGCACCCAATCCCTACGGTCAAAACTCAAGGTTATAATCTAGTATGAAGAGAGGTTACTGAAAAAAGACCATGGTGCAACAGATTTCCATCAAACATGCACACCAGGTAACACATCAGCTGAGTCACATTATTATGACTACTTCCTACTTTTGACAGCAGCAGCAAGTAGTTCATGAAGGAAGTCATATGTAGTGAATTGGCTTGATGGGTATAAATGGTGTGCAATAGTCTACAAGCCTACAAGTCTACAAGCTTAAGGTAGTAGTGTTATGGTCTGAGGAAAGTTTTCCTGGTATTCTCCGGTCCCACTGATCCATGTGGAAAACACTTAACTGATTTGAGTATGAATCCATCCCTGCAGGTCATGAACACCCATATATGCCGATTGTCTTCCCTGGGGCAGATGGGATCTTCCAGCAAGACATGTCAGATGGCAAGAAGTGTCTGACACTGGTTGGCTAAGCATGATCAAGACTTCCAAATACTACCATGGACCCCTATTTCACCAGACAAACCCAACTAAGCATCTGTGAAACCACCTTGATCATTGTTCCTTATGGGTCCTCCCCCACGCACCCTCCAGCAGCTATGAGATTCACTGCAGTCAGCATGGCTCCAGGTTCCTGTGACAACTTACCAGGACCTTACCGAGTAACTTTCAGCCCGTCTAGCTACTGTCCATGCAGCACACCATGGTTACTCTGGATATTAGCTGGTGGTCATAATAATGTGACTCAACTGTGTATATCCAAAATTCTGCAGTCGGTACCATTCCATTCATATGAATTTTATAAATGTTAAAGGTAGCCGTACATATTATACAGAAGTAGGGTGATAATTGAACAAACATTGAAAGGACCATTGTCTGGTTAAAAATTGTTTAGCGGAAGCGGCCAAACACAATGTAATCCATATCTGCCATTAGAGTCATTCTAACTGACCATACAATTTTAATAACACCAGGCCAAGGACAAACGATTCTTCTGGGAGAATTCTGAAAACTTTACTCAAAGACAGATCATTCCGAGACAGTTTGACCTGCGGTATTTTGTTAAACACATGTCAGCACTATGGGGTTCATGGTTTTGACATACAGATTAGCATACAGTATCTCACAAAAGTGAGTACACCCTCACATTTTTGTAAATATTGTATTTTATCTTCTTATGGGACAACACCGAAGATATGACACTTTGATACAAAGGACATATGCCATCATGTCTCAATACACGTCATGTCTCAATACATCATGTCTCAATACACGTCCATTTCTCACTGTGGAAACAACTCAAACTCTCATTGTTGCTCTTATTCATTCTCGTTTTGACTACTGTAACTCCCTACTTGTTGGTCTTCCTCTCTGTAAAGTCTCCCCTCTCCAATCTGTCCTGAATGCAACAGCCAGGCATGTCTTTCTTTCCAGCCACTATACTGATGCCTCTACCCTGTGTCAGTCTCTGCACTGGCTGCCTATTCAGTACAGAATACAACTAAACTCATCACTCTCACACGTAAGGCTCTCCACAGTGATGCACCCCCATACATCTCCTCGCTTATCTCTGTCTACCACCCTACCCGCTCTCTCCGCTCTGCTACTGATCTAAGACTACACACCTCACTCATCCGAACCTCCCATGCCCGTCTCCAAGATTTTGCACGTATTGCACCAGTTCTCTGGAACATGTTACCCCATGTGATCAGGCACATTCACAACCCTCACAGTTTTAAGTGCGCTCTGAAAACTCATCTTCTTAGACAAGCCTATCAAGATCCCTAATTGTCAACCCCCCAAATTCTGTCACAGATTCGTCACTTCCTGCACTTTGGCACCGACAGGCACTTATCTGTATATAGATGTAATGGTTGGGATGGCAGGTTCATCCACATTTTATGTATACTACCCCATATTTATGTAACATGGCTGGTCCATTGTAAACCAAGCACTTGTCAGCCTTTGTTTCACCCATACACCCTAATAGATTGTAAGCTCTTGCGAGCAGGGCCCTCACACCTCGTGTCTCATTTGTCAGTAGGTTTTTTATAATGTAATGTCTGGTTTGTCTGTGCTTATTCCCTCTATATTGTAAAGTGCTGCGGAATATGTTGGCGCTATATAAATAAAGATTATTATTATACACAAGCAGGGTTTTTTTGGTCTATTTTGCGCCAAAAATACTCTTGACGCCATATTCTCTATGTGAACGAACTGTCGTACAACAAAACTAGGCACATTATACACCAGACACGACAAACTATAATACTCCTAAAAAGGCGCACTACATGTGGTAGCAATTATACGCTATGCGCCTCAATTACGCAATGCGCCTCAATAGGTGCATTACATACACTAAACATAATACGCTATGTGCTGTGATTGTGCAATGCACCTTTTTAACTGCAATGCATCTATTTAGGTGCATTAAGTTTACTATGCAAGGTATACCAGACGGCAGATTTTTGAGAGGATCGTACTTTCAGGCACTCTTTACACTGATTTAATTCGCCTAAAAACTGCCACGGCGCCACCAATTTTCGGACATGTCACCCTTGGTGTACAGCAAATATAACTCAACACACAGCCATCAATGGCTAAACTGCTGACAACAAATGTGAGTACACAACTAAGTGAAGACGCACAAATTGTGCCCAAAGTGTCAATATTTTTGTGTGGCCACCATTATTTTCCAGCACCGCCTTCATTCTCTTGGCATGAAGTTCACTAGAGCGTCACAGGTTACCACTGGAATCCTTTTCTACTCCTCCATGAGCTGGTGGATGCTAGAAACCTTGCGCTCCTCCCCCTTTTGTTTGAGGATGCCCCACAGATGCTCCATAGCGTTTAGGTGTGGAGACATGGTTGGCCAGTCCAGCACCTTTACCCTCATTTTCTTTCAAAGGTCATCTTGGAGGTGTGTTTGGGGTTGTTATATCGGAATACTGTTCTGCAGCCCAAATTCCGAAGTTAAGGGATCATCCTCTGCTTCAGTTTGTCACAGTTTATATTGGCATTCATGGTTCACTCAATGAACTGTAGCTTCCCACAGCCTGCTGTACTCATGCAGCCATAAACAATGACATTCCCACTACCATGATTGACTGTAGGCAAGACACACTTGTCTTTGTACTCCTCACCTGGTTGCCGTCACACACGCTTGACACCATCTAAACCAAATGAGTTTATCTTAGTCTCATGAGACCACAGTACATGGTTCCATTAATCCATCTCCCTAGTTTGATTGTTTTCAGCAAATTGTTTGTGGGATTTATTGTGCATTAATTTTAGAAGAGGCTTTCTCTTGCGATGACAGCCACGGAATCCAATTTGATGCAGTGTGCGGTATATGGTCTGAGCAGTAATGGACTTTCCCGCCCCACCTCTGAAACCTCTGTAGCAATGCTGGCAGCACTCACACAATTTTCTCTGGATATGACGCCTAGCATGTGTGCCCAACCTTTTTCGCCGACCATGGCAATGCCGGTTTTGAATGTTAAAACACTGTATGGTCTTTTCCACCGTGCTGCAGCTCAGTTTCAGTGTATTGACAGTCTTCTTATAGCCTAAGTCAAATTTTTCTAGAGCATTGGGCACAATTTGTCCGTTTTCACTTTTGTTGCCAGCGGTTTAGACATTGATAACTGTGTGCTGAGTTATTTTGAGGACACACCAAATTTACACTGTTATACAAACGATACACACACTACTTTACATTGTATTAAAATGTGATATCTTCAGTGTTGTCCCATGAAAATATATAATACAATATTCACAAAAATGTGAGGGGTGTATTCACTTTTGTGAGATACTGTATCTGCTTAATAAAGGTGTCTCTACATATTAGAAAGAACCATGCCACTCATTTCCATCAGCTGACCATAAAATGGTTATGGGGCCACCTGTCACTTGGCGGGTAATGAAGTTTTAGGTATCTTACACATATGTCATACAAATATATATGTTGAATACCCCTTTAAGAAATACTGACTTTACCGTACAAGAATTATGATAAAAACTTTCAAAACATATTGGGCTATATTAAGACATTTAAAATTAATGTTGTAGAGCATCTCTTAATAGCATTTCTAAAAATCTTACCTGTTTTACATCTCCAACTAGATGGTGTAAAAGCAGATTTGTTGGTCCTTGTTTCTTTAAGACACAAAAAAGACCATATGCTTGAGACCCAGTGAAGAAGTTAAAATGTAATAACTTCACCTTTTGTTCATACCTGTTTTTTTCCTGTCTGTTAGATATATATATACACACACACACATTATATATATATATATATATATATATATATGTGTGTGTACATACATACACACATACATACAGTGAAGGAAATCATTATTTGATCCTTTGCTGATTGTGTAAGTTTGCCCACTGACAAAGACATTAACAGTCTATAATTGTAAGGGTAGGTTAAATTTAACATTGAGAGATAGAATATCCAAAATAAAATCCAGAAACTCACATTATAAATTTATTAGCATTTTGCAGTGAGAAATAAGTATTTGATCCCTCTGGCAAACAAGACTTCACACTTGGTGACAAAATCATTGTTGGCAAGCACAGCAGTCAGACGTTTTTAATAGTTGATGATGAGGTTTGCGCACATGTCAGGAGGAATTTTGGTCCACTCCTCTTTGCAGATCATCTCTAAATCATTAAGATTTTGATACTGTCGCTTGGCAACTCAGAGGTTCATCTCCCTCCATAATTTTTCTATAAGATTAAGGTCTGGAGACTGGCTAGGCCACTCCATGACCTTAATGTGCTTCTTTACGAGCCACTCCTTTGTTGTCTTGGCTGTATGTCTTAGGTCATTGTCTTGCTGGAAGACCCAGCCATGACCCATTTTTAATGTCCTTGCAGAGGGAAGGAGATTGTCACTCGGGATTTTACGGTACATGACTCCATCCATTCTCCCATTTATGTGGTGAAGTAGTTCTGTGCCCCCAAAACATAATGTTTCCTCCTCCATGCTTGACAGTGTTCTTTGAGTCATAGGCAGCATTTCTCTTCCTCCAAACATAGCGAGTTAATGCCAAAGAGCTCAATTTTTGTCTCATCTGACCACAGCACCTTCTCCCAAACACTTACAGAAACATCCAGGTGTTTATTGGCGAACTTCAAATGGGCCTGCACATGTGCCTTCTTGAGCAGGGGGACCTTGCGGGCACCGCAGGATTTTAAACCATTACAGCGTAATGTGTTACCAATGGTTTTCTTGCTGACCGTGGATAGAGCTGCCTTGAGATCATTAACAAGTTCGCACCGTGTAGTTTTAGGCTGATCCCTCACTTTCTGCAAGATCAAGGATACCCCATAAGATGAGATTTTGCCTGGTGCCCCAGATCAATGTTGATTGACTGTCATTTTGTATTTCTTCCATTTTCTTATTATTGAATCAATAGTTGTCTCCTTCTCACCCAGCGTCTTACTTATGGTTTTATAGCCCATTCCAGCTTTGTGCAGGTCTATGATCTTGTCCCTGACATCCTTAGAAAGCTCTTTGGTCTTGCCCATGTTGTAGAGGTTAGAGTCTGACTGATTAATTGAGTGTGTGGACAGGAGCCTTTTATAAAGGTGACTATTTAAGACATCTATCTTTAATGCAGGTAATGAGTTGAACAGAAGCGTTTAACTGGTCTGTAGGGCCTGAACTCTTAATGGTTGGTAGGGGATGAAATACTTATTTCTCTCAGCAAAATGCAAATAAATTTATATCATTTTTTCAATTTAATTTTTTGGATTTTATTTTCGATATTCTATCTCTGAATGTTAAAATTAATCTACCATTAAAATTATAGACTGTTTATGTCTTTGTCAGTGTAGGAATACTCTAGACTTAAAAATCTGTAAAAAAAAAAAAAAAAAAATTATAATAATTATACCCTACATGCATTTTTTTAATTTTATCCCTAGAAATCAGCAGCAGATTGTTCTTTCCTGTGCTGTTATAAAAGATATGCAGACAAATACCTGCCAAGCATATGTTGGGTGTATGCAAGCCTATGGATCCATTCTGGATATATGAGTAGGACTTTCCCAGAACATGCACCAAGCATAACAAAACAACAGGGACTAAACAAAGCTTAAAAGTGTTATACACAGTTTGTAATGGGCCAGAGATAATCAAAGCCTTTGACAAGATATACTGTTATATTTTTCTTTATACTTTAATAAATAAGCCTCTTTTATGTGGCAACTAGCAATCACAACCCATGCCTAATCCAAGATGGATTTGTTTAAGCACTACCATGGCACCAAGTACTCTACGTTCACTACAGTGTTCAATTATTTTATGGACCTTGTAAAAAAAAAAAGACTTCTGAGGATTCACTTTTTTGCTTTGTTTCTAAAAGTTTTGTTTTGTTCCTGTATTAAGCTGGATTTAGATTAAACTTAAAATATAGAAGTTTTTGTGGCTATATGTGAAGTGGGTATCTCATTATGAATAATTTAAATAGATCAACTTTTGCTGCAGCTGCAATTAACAAAGACATTCTAATAAGGGAAGGTGATTACTAGAGGTGAGTGAGTCTTTGGGGCACTCCAGGTGTTACAGAATGAAAATATCTGGTACGGCTAAAGAAGAATATATATACACATCAACAACATTTTTGATAAGTTACTCATGTATCATCAGGAAACTCAGCTGCTTCTCTTTCTATCAAACACCTTGATTTTTCACCTTAGGAAGCCACTGAATTGAGTAATGGCTCTAATTATTAAGTGATTTGGCTAATAAAGAGTAGGCTTAAAGAAGGGAATAGGTCTAAAATATTTGCTGTGAGTTTTATACTTCTGTGACTTCTACATAGCAGCTGGTCAATGACCATATCATTGTAATGTTTAGGGAGGCAAAAAGCATCTTTTGAGAGACAACATATACTTCACTAATCTTTGCAAAATTGTCCATGTTTTTTATTCAAAATTATCATTCATTTGTATTCTTGCAACTTTCAGCAAAAACTGCAGAAGAGACTATAATGCAAACAATCTACAAATGATTGAACACTACATATGCCACAAGATTAGTACTGCAAAAAATGTCTCAACAATTATTAGTCTGCTGATAATTTTGGACATTTGGACATATTATTCTAAGATAATCATTCTGATAAACTGTGATTCAATTAAAATAATATGCATATTGTAAGATCTATTAACAAAAGTATAATGCATGTTAGGATTACTCTGTTGTGCCTAGAAGAGTAATAACTACAGATAGCAATGAAATCTTGAAAACTTGAAAGTTGACAGGACAAAAGTTGCAAACCACTGCAAAAACGATGCAACTTTTTTCTCAAGCTACTTACAGTATTGTACAGCTCTTCCAATCTGCTTATAGTGAGAAAACGGTGCATGTTCACCCCATATTCTATCAACAGCTTCACAAAGTCCACACGATCCATCACTAAGGCATCCTGCATGGCTTTTTCTAAAGAGCCAACCTTTAGGGAATTGATATAAAAGAGATTAATTATAAATCTGAAAGTTGAAGTCCATTTGGGTTCTTAAGATGTAAACATTGGTTACTGCTTCTATATGGTTACTAGTTATTTATTTCCTTTAGGGTGTTGTTGCAAAAATGTACAGATATTCTAAATGACTGGTCTTTTTTGACAGAATCTATTATAGAGGCTCCTATTTGAAACTCCTATGCAGATGGGCCTAATCAGATGGGTCGGGCCTAAACAAACCACTAGTAAGAAAAAGGAAGTTATAAGATAATTGCCTCGGGGAAAAAAAGAATGAAAAAAATACTTCACGCAATAGGATAGCCTGGAAAGCCAGTTTAATCGTAGTGTATTTTATAACAGGTTCACTAAATCAGCAAGTCTGTATACAGTCCAGCTCCTTATATGTTTGAATAGTATAATGTATTATCATCTGAAGTAAACAATAACTCTCCAATATTACTCTGCAAATCTGTTCACAGTAGACTGTATTCTGCAAGTGGAGTAGTCTTTCATCATAGCAACAAAAATCAGTTACATAGGTGATAAGGTTGAAAAACAAAAGACAGGTCTATCATGCTAACACAGAACCCTATTGTGTTAACCTAGATGAAGGCAAAACCATCATAAGGTAAATGCCAAATACCCTACACTAGAGGAAAAAAAATGGCAAATTAGTTTTATATCCTATGTTTAAATTCCATAATCTTATCGCCCTTGCAGAAAAGAATTCTCTTTTATGATAATGGGGAAACCTTTATTCCTTTTAAAGAAGAAGATACCCCATGCTTTCGATACAGGCCGAGGTTTAAAAAGATCATGAGAGAGATCTCTGTCACCAGTTCAAAATTTGGACAGGATAAACAAATAGCCACTAATGCTTCTCTTTCCAAGTTAAAAAACCCCAAATTTAACAATCTATCTTGGTACTGCAATCAACACATTCCTCTAACCAACTTGGTCACCTTCCTTTGTACCAGCTCAACTATGTCCTTATATAACAGCATCTGAAACTTAATACAACATTCCATGCGTTACGTTAACAGGGATTTCCATAGAGGGAAAACTATGTAACACTATGTTGTTCTCTGCTTTTAACTCATCTTAATACAACTGCTGTCACAATACATATATTTTTTATTTCCTATTCTTATAGGACCTACACCAACAGAGAAAATTGGGTTCCCTTTTTTCCCCAATACTTCTCGAACCCTAGAGCCAAAAATGAGAAATGAGAAGACTAGCAATTTGTCCGGGTAGTAAAACTGTATAATGTATTATTAGAATAACACAGATAATTTGGCAAAGTTCATGCAGCACCTTCCATCCATGCATGCATTATCTAATATCCACCGGTAGCTTAATACCTACAAATATACATTATTTTATTAGATAAACTAAAAATGTTCCAAAATAGGATGAAATTTTACACATGATATTTTGCCATGTCTATAATCCAAGAGAAGATGATTGTACAAAAGGCAAAACATGAAAAAGGTGCTTATGGTTTGGCATCAACGTACAAGATAAAATTAAAGAAATACTACAAACTTTCTCTAAAGCGAAACGGTCCTTCCCAAGGCAGTAGAACTTCAGTAGTACTAGGCTATAACTAAAATAACTAATGGACAAGCATCATTGAAAAAAGTAATTAACTCCGTTACCCCAAGGGTATGATCCTGAGCCTGATTAGAAAGTAGTGTTCTCACAAATAATGTGTTTTTAAAGAGAACCTATATAGCTACCTATTCCTCTAGGCAAAAGAAACTGAAAATCAGTAGATGTTCATCCAACTGGAAAATAACAGTTTACATATATTTGGTCATGTGTAAACCATAACAGGTTAAACCAGCTTTAACATTTAATAATTATGGTTGTTGATTTGACATCACGGACACCATTGTTTGTTCTCTAGAACTTGCATCAAGTGACCTGATATTCTGCAAAAAATCACAATGGAACCCTTGAAAGATGTTTTTTTGTGTATGTTCAGTATTGCCAACAGTTTTAGTGCATTTGAATGTGGTTTGAAGATACAGGCCCAAACCTGAGAGAATCTTAAGACATACAATATTCTGATTACTGTCAGGTGAACCAAAGCCAAATGTACTGTACATTGGAGGAATTTATCAACAGTTTACTGGTGGTATTTTGTCAGAAAACAGTAGCAAATATTGGCACTACACCTGCAAAAAAAAATGAAAAAAATTTGCACCACTTTTTTAAGTTAAAATATAAATGTGGCTTACATCAGAAATTGGCATTAATTATGGAAGAAATGTATGCCTTCCCAAAGCTGGCTTACATTTTACTTCTTGAAGCAAAGACAGCCAAACTAGGCTAAATGAGCTGAGTAGTGGCAGTTACAAAATATTAGTATATGTATGATGATTCGGTTCCACCCAATTGTCCAATGGAAACATAGTACCAGGTAATATATATTATGTATGTTATTGAATTGTGTGGGCACACCAACCATATCAGAATGTCAAGTTGTGTTGTCAGAAGCAGTGATGAGCAGGTTATAACTGGTAGCCACATTACTATCCTATGAAGCACTGCAGTCAGTAATGTGGCTACCACTTATAACCTGCTTATCACTGCTTCTGACAACACGACTTGACATTCTGACATGGTTGGTGTGCCCACACAAATCAATAATATACATGTTCATCATTTTGAATGAAATGAGAGTTAAAAAAATGAGAAAAAATTTTTTTATGCCAACACTAGGGAAATGTAGGAGCCGTATACATTTTTACACTGTAAGCTCCCTTTTAGAGGTGGCTGAAGGCAGATTTTTATCAATGACTGTATATAAGATAGCAGAGGTTCTAAAACTCTGTATCAAAAAGCAGCTCTGACCCCTCTATGAAGTTTTCAACTATTTAGATTAAAACTACAAATTTCTGTTCATCTAGTTCAACACAATAACTGTAAATAACTGGTGGATCATAACATATATGAGATCTTTCTGAGAGTCCTTGTAAGAGTTTGATATTCCACATAGGATATGCAAGAAAAAACTATGGGGGAAATGTATGAACGGGGTTACGCCAGAAGTCTAGCGTATTTTCAGCCAGACATCAGGCACAGCCCCATTTGCTTCACTGAAATGATTCACAAATGCCATTATGAGGCGTATTATAGAGCGCAAGTGGCACTTTGTAATGTGCCTGATTTCAGGGGGGGGGGGGGTGCGGCGGGAGGCGGGGCACAATACAACCGTATGAAGCTATAGATTTATAGCTTTGTTACAATTCTAGGCGCATTACTTCTGGAACAGGTAGAGCACTTTCAGAGTGGTTTACCTGAGCCAGAAATGTTGTCCTAGCGCTACAATGCACGTGATTTATGACCTACTGTAGAGCGGGTTCAGAAATCAGGCGCATTCTATGCTATTTTAATGTGCATTAAATTTGGCATTTAAACTATGAAGTTTTCTCTCATCTCCTATTCTCTTGTTTTCCTTAATCCTTTTTAATGGCGTCTCTATTTCTGTTTTCCAACTGACTCGCCATCTCACCCATCAAAACAGCAGTTAAGTTAGGAGGTGGGGCAGGGGATTTAATGAGATTCATCACTCCCACTGGTCAGTTTGGTTGCGCCGCACTCCACCACCAAAGTAAACAGTAGAACAGCTGAACCTGTAACAGAACCCCCACAGACTACCACTATTTATTCCACCACTATTAACCATATAATATAACAAAACAACCAACAAATTAAAATGTTTATTCCTACATTTCCTCGAAGCCTAAGTGGTACCATTGGTACTAACCCACTCTAGAGCCCAAGGGATATTAAATGAATACTATTACTGACTCTGACTATTACTGACTCCTAGACCACTTCATGCAAAAAGGTCTTATGTAGTTCATGTAGAAAGTTGGCAATATAAAAAGTTTAAATCGGTGGTGGTGGATGAAAGAGGTAATTTTGTCACCTGTTGTAGGCAATAACAATTAAAAAAAAAAATAATAATAATTTGCCCTTGGAACGGATTTAAATACTTCCTGCTTTACGTAACAAGGACAGATTTGATCTATAAAAGCTAAAGATATTAAAAGTCTATAAAAAAAAATCTTAACAGTGTATGCATTATAAAAATACAAACTTTCCAGTGCTGGCCGTACACTAGGATATGTTTCTTTGCAATATCCACTCTGTTCCAAGTCAAAGCCAGGCTCAGTTGATCTGGTGCAGACATATTAGTACCTATGAAAACAGACTACATACAGTCCTCAGCAAACATGAGTACACCAACAGATTTGTGAGAAAATCTATAGTTTACTTTTAGAATCAACATTTGATATGGGATGCCATACTACAAAATTCTCCCACAAATTTGGTCCATTGATTGCAAACAAGATTTGTTAAGTTGCACACCCAAAAAAGTAATTTTCTAGCAAATTTATGCAAGATCATGTTGCAAAACTGGGTACACTACAATGGAAGTCTTAGGAGCAAGACTTAACTTTATGAATTTATGTGCTTTTACACTTTGAGGGATTTTTTTTCTTAGGTACTACTTTACTGAACAAACTATATTACAGACTGTGGTGAGATGGTTTGCATCCAAATAATTATGGGTACATAGAATGAAACATTTTTGATAAAAAAAAATGCTTTTTAACCTGGTCTTAGAGACATAGGACGACATGTATGAAATTTGGCGTTAACACACCAAATTTCATGCGCCTAATAATAGGCTAGAATGCGCCTGATGTATGAACCTGCTCTACATAAATCAGGCGCATTCTAGTGCTTCGGCGACAGTTCACTTCAGGTATACAACTTTAAAAGTGGTATACCTGTTCCACCTGTAATGTGCCCAGAAATGCCGTAGCGAAGCTATAGATGTGTAGCTTTGCTACGGTTCTAGTGCTCCCCGCCTCTCTCACGGCCCTCGAGACTGGACGCATTACAAAGCACTGAAGGCGCTATGTAATGCGCCCCGGAGTGGCGTGTGGGAGATTTAGAAATGAATGGGGCTGCGCCTGATATCAGGCTGTAAACACGCCAGATATCTGGTGCAGCCCCATTCTTATATGTCGCCCATAATCACTAAAACAAGGCATGAACACTTAAATAATTTCTCAATGGACATTCAAACGTTTACTATGTAGAAAATATGTAACAAACCTTTAAGAAGAGCTGTCAGAATTGCTATATCAATATCCTGTTGTTCATCAGACTCTGCATCAAATATTGTGATCTAAGCGATAGAGAGGAGGTACAGTATTTACTTCTCAAGTAGATTTAAAATGAAAGAATAAACTAGTAGCACGCAACAAGCTCTATAGCCTCTTAGCTTCCTTTTAAAATTAAGCTAGTAGCACCATGCAATACTCCTGTTAATAACAGTTAATTGTGATAGCAATCACCTGATCTCCAGTAGGTATTATTTACAGTTAAAATTATCCAGATCTGTAAGATCGGTGCAGTTATAACTCAGACCGGGATGGTAAAAGAGGAAACATATAGAAGAAAAACTTCTCTCTTCATCAGCTCAGTGAAGGATTATATCCAATTAATGAAAATGATATTAAATAATCTAATTTCTTTACTTCAAAAAATGTAAGAAGCAGAAAATGAAAAAAATATAAATAGTGATAAAAGTAATAATAACCATAATAATAAAGATAATAGTAAAAATAACAATACAAGCTAGAAAAATATATTTTAGATTCTCTTCAAAATTTTGATGACATCAGAACCGAAAGCGTAAACCAGATTGAATCAGAATCCAACATAAAAATACAATGCTTGATGACACCATGTTAATATAGTAAATTCTTTGTCTATTCAATAGAAAAGTAGTTTTAAAATAAGGGTTACACTTACAGAATCCCGGCACTCCATGCACTCCATAAGAATGAGTAAAACGTGAGTAGCCTGTCTATGACCAAGACTAAATGTCTGCTGAATCATTTGCAGAATTTCATCCTTTAGCTGTGCAGAAATTTCTCTACAGGAGACAAACATATAGCAAAATGATGTGAGCAATTCTGTACTCAAGACTCATATGATTCTAATAATGTATAATATGCAGCCAATCAGTGGCTGCAGTGATCACATGTCTTTGCCTGACATCACTGTTCGGATCTGTTGACTTCTGAATGGTGATGCAATGCAGAGGCACATGACTGCTGGGGCCAATCAGCAGCTGCAGTGGTGATGTCCTGTTTGAAAGTAAACAGAAGACTGTGGTAAGACTCTACCGAACCAGCTCTGGAACCAAGGTGAGGAGGAAAGGGAGTATCCTTTTTTATTTTATTTTGGGCAGCATTATCCTCATCATGTAGTTGTAGTATATACTGATCAGTCCGTCACTAAACCATGTAAATTTTAAAAAATTTGGGGTACACACCATTTTCGGAACATGGCGCGCACACACCAGTTCTAAATAAATATATAGGAGTGTATAATATGACAGTATGAATGAAAATTTTATGCGGCAAACATTTTTGATGCATAACACTCAAATTTGGTGCATATAGCTTTATGCACAAAACTTTATATGGCAGTTTCACATCAAGCTTTGGCGCATTAAAATGTGTTGTCAGGCAAACATTGCGGCAAGTTTAGTCATACACTTATTCGTACATTTTTAGAACAAGCAATATACGGCAAAAAAAGGGCAAAGGCGAATTCAAGGATGCCACCCTATGTTCCTGTACTTTACACTTTTTATACAATTTCCAGGTTATTAAACTGTACTTACATTACAGGTATTGTTTCAAAAGTAGTTAATCCACCCACAACTATTACTATATTGCAGGCATCTTCTCTATACTTTATACTGTAGCTCTTTGTACTAAGATTGTCTGCTGTGCATAGGCACAAGCTCATCAGGAAGACTGTAGTCAAAGAGTTAATTTACTTGATCACAGCAAGGGTAAAATCATTAAAAAATGAAATCACCATTTGGCAAAAAAAAAAAAAAAAAAAAAAAACTATCAGGAATGTGCCACTCTACCTTGTTCACACAATGTATTTTTTAGAATCAACCATGTTAGTGAAAAATCACTTATCGTAAGAATCCAATTAAATATATTGAGACAGGGATTTCAGATGGAATCTGCACATATTTCAACAGGAAATTCCCTGACAAACTCCACATCCATATTTTGGCGTATTTCCTGACACATCTTGGCATGTTAAATCATACCCACTATCCACAAAACCATGCCCTTTAAACAAAGCCATGACCTCTTAGTCAGATGCAGGGCAGACGTATAAAAACGGTCTAAAAGACATAGGGCTACATGTATAAATGTGGCTACACCAGTTTTCTGGTATACTTTGAGCCAAAAAGAATGTATGAACAGATGAACTCCAAACTTTGGTGCGATAAGTGCCTTGATAATGTGCCAAAGACACTTTTTAATGCACCCAAGATATGGGGCGTTCTGGGGAGTTGCACCACATTTGTAGAATTAGACACATTTATGATTCTTTGACTCCAAACCTAGGTGCAGAACAGTTAGAACAGCCAGACCAAGTTAAAGGTGGCCTGTGTGAGCCAGACTTGTCATATTGGCACTAGACTGCGCGTGTATGTTTGATCTGCAGAATAACAGGTTCATACATTCTGGCGCATTCTACACTGCCTTAAAGCTATTTAGAACTGGCCTGTCAGCGCCAGGATTCATACATGTCGCCCATAGTAAATGTAGTGGAAATCATGTATGCCAGTATTATGGTACAAACTGGCAATTGGCCACAATTGTCATAGTAAATGTGCCCCAAATGATTCTCTCTCTTTTTCCCCATTTTAGTATCAACAGTAGCTTAAATTGACTTGCACTGAAGTGGCAAGGGTCTCTAAGCTTCATTGTTTGAAAATTGTATTGGAGAAATTTCAATAAACATTCAAGTATATAAAAAAAAAAAAAACAACTGTCTTACACACATAATAAATGTGGTGTAAAGTATGTACAACAGTATTTTGGTGCCAACAACACCAGAATTCTGGTGCAGTTGCCAAAGTTAATAAGCCACTACATTTTTAATCAGATCATCCACAACCTTAACCCCTTAACCACCACCCAATGTCTTCTCTGTCGGCAGCAACACCAAAAGACTTTGCTGCCTTCAGAGGGAGTTTGTGGCTCCAAGCACCACAACTGCACAAGGACAGGACATTAATTAAAGCTCCGTTCCTAGAGCAGTCTCTGTGCACAGCAGGGGTCGAAGGAGGCTTCTGTTCCCCACTATTTAACCTTTTGATCATGCCATGGACTGCGGCAATCAAAGGGGACTTCCCTGATCCATCGAGTCACTGGGATTTCCAGTGCCCCATGGAGCCTGGAGAATGTCTATACAGCCAGCCCTGTGGACCTAAAGTAGCCCCAGGGCTATCTGTATAGTAAGCCTACTATCATAGTGATACAGAAGTATTACTAAAGTGTAGAAAAAAGTGAACAATAGTTATCCCTCAGGCCTCGTTCACACGGCTTATTTCAGAACGTATTTACAACGGATTTCCGATGTAAATACGTTCTGAAATCAGTTGAAAATCAGTTGCAAATACATGCCACTAAGTGTGGCACGTATTTGTAACTGATATCCCGACGGATTCACCATCTACAATCATTGTAGGTGGTGAATCCGTCCGGAAATAATTGACATGTGAATTGGTTTTCCGTCCGGATTGCCGTCGTCAATCCGCGGCGGCAATCCGGAACGGAACTATGCGTCGTGTGAACGACGAGCCGTATTTTCTATTGAAATCAATAGAAAATAGGCTGTGACTTATTTCGGACGGATTTGCCGACGGATTGACGATCGTCAATCCGTCGGCAAATACGCGGCGAAATAAGCCGTGTGAACGAGGCCATAAGGGGATAAAAAAAAAGTGAAAAACACAGTACGGAAAAATTAATAATAAAATAAAAATAAATATTTAATTAAAAAAAAGTATTGCACATACGTTACACATAAAAACCCACACATATCAGGAATCCATAGGATCATAATAACCTGTAGAATTAATCTAACAGGTTATTTAGTGTGAAAGGTGTAAAAAAAATAAAAATAAAAAAATACAGAGAAACACTTTTTTTACATTCATGCTGCAAAAAAAGTTTATTTCAAAATCATTCAGTAATTTCTATGTAAACTCTAGCTATGGCCCCAAAAATACAACTTCTCCCCTATAAAACAAGTCCTCATATAACTGAACCACTGTAAAAAAAAAGCTATCCTGGAGTATCTCACTGAAAATAAATGTATAACGCCGTTCCAGCATGGGTTCATGAAGGATCGGTCCTGTCAGACTAATCTCATCAGCTTCTATGAGGAAGTCAGTGCTAGACTGGATCGAGGTGAGGCACTGGATGTCATATATCTAGATTTTTCAAAGCATTTGATACGGTGCCACATAAAAGGTTGGTAAATAAAATGAGAATGCTTGGACTGGGGGAAAATGTGTGCAAGTGGGTAAGTAACTGGCTCACTGATAGAAAACAAAGGGTAGTAATTAACGGTACATACTCAGACTGGATCGCTGTTACTAGTGGGGTACCACAAGGGTCAGTATTGGGCCCTATCCTCTTTAACATTTTCATTAATGATCTTACACAGGGAATACACAGTAGAATATCGACCTTTGCAGACGATACTAAGCTCTGTAAAGTAATCAACACAATAGAGGATAATATGTTATTACTAAGGGATCTGGATAAGTTGGAGGCCTGGGCAGGGAAATGGCAAATGAGGTTTAACACTGATAAATGCAAGGTTATGCACATGGGGAAGAGAAATCCATTACATGATTACATGTTAAATGGAAAAACACTGGGTAAAAGTGACATGGAGAAGGACTTGGGAATCCTGGTGGACAGTAAACTTAATTGTAGCAGCCAGTGTCAGGCAGCAGCAGCCAAAGCAAATAGGATCATGGGGTGCATTAAAAGGGGCATAGATGCACATGATGAGAACATTATTCTCCCATTATACAAGTCACTGGTTAGACCACACATGGAATATTGTGTACAGTTTTGGGCACCAGTGCACAGGAAAGACATTGTAAAGCTTGAACAGGTACAAAGGCGGGCAACAAAAATAATAAAAGGACTGGGTGAACTACAGTACACAGAACGCTTGGCAAGATTAGGGTTATTTAGTTTAGAGAAAAGAAGGCTTCGGGGGGACATAATAAATATGTTTAAATACATCAAAGGTCAATATAGAGATCTCTCCCAAGAATACACAGGGCTGTATCTAGAACAAGGGGGCATCCTCTACGTCTTGAGGAACGAAAGTTTCTACATAAACATAGAAAGGGATTCTTTACTGTAAGAGCAGTGAGACTATGGAATTCTCTGCCAGAGGGACTTGTCATGGTGAATTCAATAACCGAGTTCAAAAAGGGTTTGGATGCATTTCTGGAGCGTAATAATATAACAAGTTATAGTGACTAGGATTCAGGAGAGGGGTCATTGATCCAGGGATTTTTCTGATTGCCAGATTGGAGTCAGGAAGGAATTTTTCCCTAAAATGAGGACAATTGGCTTCTACCTCATTGGGGGTTTTTGCCTTCCTCTGGATCAACACCTTAGCACAACAGACTGAACTAGATGGACGACTTGTCTTTTTTAAGCCTTACAAACTATGAAACTATGAAACTATGTTGAAACATATGAACGGGCTGCGCCAGATATCTGGTGTCTTCACAGCCCGATTTCCAGCACAGCCCCATTCATACATTTTCAAATCTCCCGGAGGCGTGGCGCACTAGAACCATAGCAAAGCTACATATTTATAGCTTCGCTACGGCATTTTTGGGTGCATTACAGTTGGAACAGGTATACCACTTTCAAAGTGGTATACCTGATCCGAACTGTCGCCCTAACGTAGAATGTACCTGAGTTATTACCTGCTGTATAGTGGGTTAATACATCAGGCGCATTCTCTGCCTTTGTTAATCACATGAAATTTGGCATGTAAATGCCAACTTTCATGCAGGTCGCCCTGTGTCTCTAAACCATACTCAACATATAATTTCCCAGGAAAGACAATTATATTTAACAAGCCATTGTATTTTGAGGGAACACTGTACACAAAAGTTTTATAGAAAAGCTGTAGATAGTATAATGGTTTAAACCTACTGTTAGTATTAAATTTTGGTTGATATGGTATTTTTGTATTAATGGACTCTTAAAACTACAGTTTATGCAATGTGGCTGAAAATGATCAGTTTTAGTGCATGCCCTATTCATTCTGTTTTTTATGGTTGATTCTCATTGGTTTCCAAACAAATCTAAGAAAATTTGGAGCAAAACTGTAGGACAAGAGCATGGATGTTTTGTAGCAGTATTGAGACATCTGAATGTGGCACATGAAGAAGCAAGAAGAAATCCTCAACCTGCAAAGCAAATGATACGATATCCCCTAAAATCGCTCAATAGAAACAAAAAGCAAATAAAAGAGGACAGAAAAGCATGTTACCTTTTGTCTGCTGTGTGCTTGTATGAGAATGCCAAGATGTCGGACGCTCTACCTGTCCCTTCGCATACCACCACAGGAATGGGAGGAGTGCTGCGGACATATTCCCACACCATCAAAATAACATTTGGACCTCCTTCTACTACCAGTCCAACTACAGGTACATCTTGTCCCATTCCTGTCAAATAAACACTGATAAGCATCGCGACTTATTGTATATTATGTTCATTTAAGAATACAGAATTCATACTAGCAGTCAACACTAACTCATTACCCTCCATCCACACACACATACACCCAAACATAGCTTCAGGTGGTGGGCTACAAAAAATAATTAAAAGGGCCCTGCATACTCTTCATTAAAGGGGTTTTGCCATGATGTAATGTTGACATGGGATCCTCCAAAATGGGTATTTAATCCCTTTTCTAAATATACGTGATTACAAAAATTGCGGCCTGAGAGAGCTACAGGCTGCCTTACCTGCCCTTAGTTACTTAAAAGCTTGCATTAGATACGACCAGGCAGCCTGACAGGAACTGCTGGCCGGGCTTGAGCAGAGCACATTTCTTATCTGATGAAAGGGAGCGTGAAGAAGCTTTCAAGGGGCTGTGGAGAAATATGTTGTCTTTTGTATACAGAATCCTCTAGTTGTAGTGTGATTATTAGAGTAGATCCCTGCTTTATCTGATGACAGGGAACATGAAGGAGCTTTCAAAAGGCTGTGGAGAAAGCTGTTGTCGTTTGTATACAGAATCCTCTAGTTGTAGTGTGATTATTTGAGTGAACATTGCACACGATCCCTTATGCATGGCTCTGTGCTCTGGCAGTCTCTCTCTCTCAGCTCAGCGTGGCTTGTTTACTTTTGCTTCTTAGCAGATAAGGCACTTCCTGGCAAAACCCCTTTAAAGCAGATAGGTTAATGTTCAAGGCAACATAAATCAGCTGGTTCATCTGATGACATTCTTGGCTTCTTGCGGAGGTATATTATGGGAAGAGTCCTGATGTACACCTCCAAAGAAGAGCTATAACATATCCTATTGTATAGAATAACTTGTCCTGGTACTGCTTACAGCCACCGGATATTCATTTTGCATTGTACCAGAACAGGAAGACCTCATGAAGCCAGTCAGTCAGTCTTCCTCTCCTTGTTCAGAGCTCTGATAATCACCTGAAACACATTTCAATGCAAATTATGTGTCAGGTGGTTGTCTGTTACATCGTCAAGCTCCGGATTGGAAGAGTATGGCTGAGTTCCTGTGCACGCCACAATATGCCAGCTGTTGAAAGTACACACTGGCCAGCACATACTTTCAACAGCTTTATAGCCTGGCCTCCATTCACTTTCATTTTCCCCAGGGAATATGCAGGCTTATCATAGCACTCAATGAGTGCTATGATTTTACCATATTTGCAGGGTGTACTTAGGATGCATTAATTACGTGCTAAAGTACAAATACATCGTGGGAACATACCTTAACAAGGTCTTGTGTTCTCTGCCTTGGGAAGCTTCAGTTACAACTGTCCATATATGAACAATGAGGTTGCTGGAGCTTTCCAAGATATGCCTTAAATGTAAACTTATGATGGCTTTAAAGTATCCTATTAGTGCATACATTTTCTACAGGATACTGTTGGATTAAATATTGCAACTTACTGAGCTATTCCATCTTCTTTTTTTTGCCATATACTAATGTATACCAGGCAGATGGAGGGCAAAAGGATGCTTTTTTGGCCTCCACCTAACTAAGAGAATCCTAATGACACATTAAGTGTGTATGTCAGGAACTTTCCTAACATAAACACTAAACATAGGGTTAAAACATGATGTGCAGGAGCCCTAATGTGTATGGCTAACCTAAAGAGATATTCACCTTTCAATTTAAAGATTACTAAATTAGCAACCACTGTATATTGCTGTTCTGATTCTGTTTCACTTCAGAGCTAGAGCAGATCTTATCTCTTACTTCTGCATACAAGCATCCCCAGGTTACCGACCACTGCCCTCTGTTCTAGCAGGCTTAAGTTTATGTTACTTACTGGCAAACTTTAACCCTTTAGAGTTCTGTAGCCTTGTGCGCTGCTGTTTAGAAACTTCCATTATCAATTACCCTCTAACAGGTTAAGCTAGGAATAGCAGAGCTGATATGATAATTACCATCTTAGATCCACCTACAACCGAACCAGGAAGTGTGAGCCTGAAGCTGGCTGTGACTCTGAAACAACCTTTTGCTCCCCTTCGTCCTACTTCCTGCAAACCATGTGACATTCAATGATCACCTGGGTTTGCTCCTAAATCTATGGACATTTTGTCAACATTCGGTTTGCTTTGAAGCCAGGCTCAGTTCAGAAACACCCCCTTGTAGTGGGTGTGACCTGAGCAGAGAAAGATCTGGCTGCATACAGTGACAGACACTTTTTAAACAGAGGTGCTGACAGGAATGTAATCATTCTAGTACAGAGTTAGAAGCTGCAAGCAGAGGACTTGCATTGTTGGACTGAATGTGCATTAGGGCCTCTGAGATTATCCAACAGCAGCCAGAGAAAAAGTCTGTCTACTGCTCTTTATATAATAGTGGTGCCTGGGTGAAGCATAGAGAGACACTACCCTGACATCACTGGGTGCAGGAATGATGCCACCTCTTCTACAATAGGCATACAGTTTTCCCATGATCATGATTGCTGTGATTTCTTGAATAAAACGGTGAAAGAGGGCTTGAGTACTGGGGTTATAGTGAAACAGGGTTTGTGTTAGCCTTGGGCAACAAGAAACACAAAGCCAAGTGATAGTAATAGAGAGGGGCATCTGTTAGACGTTATTACTGTGGGGGATTGTGATGTCACCAACCTTTTCTTGGATGCTAGATAGGCTATCCAGTGTAAAGGAAAGCTGGGTGATTCCACATTCCCTACAGCAATCAGTCACAATGATGGGATAACTGTGTATCTACTGTGGGGCATGTACAGCACATACATAGAAATGTATAGACCAAATTCTATATATTATATTATATTATAGAATGTATTTTATCATGCTACAAACTGGTGACTGTACTACACACAGCCTGCTGCAGGCAATCAGGGAGTGAAGTGGAGCAGAGATGCAGGGGCATGAGGTGTACATGTCTGAGAATGATAATGAACAGGGCTTGGAAGATTAGGGGGCAGATGCAGAGAAGTCCTAGATTGTGGAACTTGTAGGAAATAGCTGCAGGAGAACTAATGATACTCCCACAACCAGAAAGTTTCACTGAACTTATAATAGATTAATAAGGAGGCAAAAGAGAAGAAAAGCAACATATGAAGGTAGTGGGATATCTTTACTTCTCTATATAAATGCTGTTTACAGTGTTCTATGAAATCAAACTCCCAGATAACCTCTTTAAGGCCCAATTTATATCCATGCTAGAGGCTTTATTTTTAATAAAGTTTATCATGAGTATGGGACCCCATGTTTGTTACAGCTTGTGTGTCCAGTGCCAGCTTGGTTATTTTTCCTTGCACAGTGAACAATATGACATTGTTCACTGTGGAAGGAAAATATTATAACATAATATCCAGATAATGGAGGCGAGTGGTGTTCTATGTTTTTCATCTATATTAAGGTAATGAATAAACTTACTGGTATGTATTTTCTGAAGAGATATGTATTCCTCAAGGTTCTTTCTGAGTTTCATCTCGCTTCCATACTTTCCAACAGTGCCATCATCCACCATGATGAAATGAGAATGCTTACTATTTAGAGTGGTAAGCTTACTCAGTGGATTAACCAGGGTTTGATAAAGGCAAACTGCCTGAAATTGAAACATAAATTTTTATCTAAACCTGAAGTTTCATGCAGTTTTTGACATTATTAATGTGTTATATTTAAACCATCTCTAATATTAAATCAAAGAGGAGATGAACAATCTTCAGGCATATGAAACGCAAAACGATACTCACATCTTTTCCAATAATATCCTTTTGATTTTCAATAACTCCCCAGGGTGGAATCCCAATGGCACAGATTTTTCTCAGGTGCTGGGAGGCATGAGCTTTTATGGCATCACCCACATGTTTGGACACTCCTGTAAAGTTAATGTACAAATCAGATCATGTAAAAATAAAACGGTTTAAAAGCCAAGTCTGGGTTTTTTCCCCCTTAGTTTAAAGAAAATTGCTTTATTAAAAAAATTATAGTAACTTTGCTTATCTGCAGCTGCATACAGTACAGGATTTCTAGGTGATGCAACAGTCTCTAAAAGGCATACCTGCCAACTTTTGAAAGTGGCCATCAGTGAGATTTGAAGCTGCTGCATGCATAGCGTGCCACGACCCCAAAAAATTGCACAGGCCACGCCCTCTATATCAAGTCACACCCCTTCATAAAAGGTCACTCCCACTATACCCAACTGCGTAACAGCTCTGGAAAAAAGCTAGTTGAAGGGTTTGGCGTCTCCCAGATTTCCTGGACGTTGGATAGCCTATTTAGCATAAATGAGAGCTGGGAGATACTGCCAAACTCTGCCTGAGCCTAAACCATTACACTACTACCAATATTTCCAGCATACAGTGACCATATAGTGATAGATACCAGTAGAAACAGGCTCTGAAAACTGTATACTACCCCCATACAATGACTATATAGTGGTAGATACCAGTGTACACAGGTTCTGCCGACTGTATATTACCTTCATACAGTGACTATATAGTGGTAAATACCAGTTGTACACTGGCTCTAAAGACATCTAAGTGATTACAGTACAGTTACATCTAGGGACTCAGAGACATATTCTATGACTGGAATTGTTCTCTTTTCCTATTCTATATCCTGTCCAGGCCACCATTAAGACTTCCCCAGGCCACGACTCATCCCTGCAAAATTTACCACACAAATATCCTTGAATTCTAATATTCTCAGCACTTCCCTTCCTGTGGCCCCCTCTGTACAAACTCCGCATGGGGTGAAAGGTGCAGTTGGGAATGTTATAGAGTGATAGGTGGAGGGGAGGAGACAATGGGGTAATAGGTGGAGGTGAGAAGGCTATGGGGTAATAGGGGAGGGTTATATTTTGTGTTGGCACTAGGATGCATAACACAATGGGGAGTGATGGGAGAGAGGAGTACAGAGCACATCTTATAATCTCCTTGGGAGGGCAGAGGACCCACCCCATGGAGATTATGCCACAGGTGTGATCTTCAGGGGGTGCAGGAGATGGAGTTTAATACAGTCATTTTTTATATTTTTATACACGTTTCCCCATTCAATTATGTCTGACAGCATTGGATTGATTTCCTAAATAAAACATTGAAAGAGGGCTTGAGTACTGGGTAATTGTGACAATGTTAAGGGAAACATATATTTTTCTAATGCTTTTGTAATGAAGTTTGTGGTGCAAAAACATTATTACACATATAAGCTTAGCTGAACAGCAGAGATATTCCAAGATGGCGCCTGCTTCCTGAACCACTCCCCACCATGTGCCAGCATGGACCTGGGTGGAAACCATGACCATATCTGGAGAACCAATCAACTAGTGCCACATTCCTGAAGACTGCAAGAAACAAAGGAACTTAGCCACGCCCTGAAGCCAGTTTGTAAAAAAACATTGTATTGTAATAAAGTCTCTCTCTTCCGGGTCTGCTTCACACTGAGGAGGAACTCATTTCTTCATGCAGGCAATCAGTGTTCAATTTGGACAGCAGTAGTCATGCGGTGTACCCCTGAACCCCAACATTTGGCGCCCAGTAAGTGGGGCAGTACCAGACGGGACGCATTTCCTTGGGGGACCTGACGGTGACCACCTGGACTTACCTCGGACTGTCCAAAACGGGAGACTGATCACCTCCACTTGAAAACATGGTAAGTCTACTGGTTTTCTTATTGAAATCTGTAGCTTGCCTGTGTATTTGGACGGTTCCAGGTTGGGTCGGGGTGTTTGTCCGGTCAGCCCGGGGTTTCTGGTCGGCGCAGAGCGTTCCCGCTGTACTGTCTCAAGAACCTGATCCCAGCTGCCGAGCCTGCCTGACTACTGTCTGTGTTGGTAGATCCTGGGGACAAGGACTGACACACGGGGTTTAATTTGGAAATCCTACCTAGATTGGGCTTGATGCTGTCAGTTGCAGACTAGGAAATGAGTAGGAAATTCTAGCTAGACTGAAGCACATGTTGCTGGTTGCAGACTAGAGGAAGTTCTAGCGAGATTGGATACACAGAGGAGATGTTGACATTTGCAGACTAGACAAGACTCTAGCTAGATCAGGACAGCGCCAATTGCAGAGTAGGGGAGAAATTCTAGCAGAAGGGACTCCCAGCTAACCGGTAGCTCGAGAGGGAGGTACGCTAGGACGTGTGTGTTTAATAAGCGTTAATATGATTAGGTTCCTCAAGTTTATGAGGGGTAAAAACGGCCCGTTATAGGGCTCAGTCAGTCTGCAGGATCTAGTGGAGGGAAGAAAAGAAGCATGTAGAGAAAAGAAAGAAAGAACCATGTAGAGAAGGTTAAAAAAGTTAATGAACATGTGTGGTTTTCACCAGGAGGGTAGACTTCAACTCAATTGTGAGCTTTAGCTGTGAAAGACAACAAGGGAGGGCTTGACGATAGCAAGCTTTTAGATGATGCATTAGTTTGAAAAAAGACAGCTGAAGAGATATCAAAAGAAGGGTGGTCTGAGACTGAATGTAGGGATAAGAAAGGAAATGTTCTTGGTTATAAGTATTGTCCGCTGACAAAATGTCCACCACCTTATAATGGAGCTGATTCTAAGTGCTGGGAGTGTCCCAATTGTGGCCAGCAAAATCCGCCCCCTGCTGAGTATTGTGTTGCGTGTGGCAGAGGAAGTCCAAATCCTGCTCCTTCCTGTACACAAAAAGTTTCCAGTGCCACTGTCCCTCCCACTACCTCTCTCACTCCCACAACTCCAGTCACTTCCTCATCACCTGATGAGTCATCTGATCCTGTCCCTTCCGCCCCTAAGCTTACCATAAGAGAGTGCAGCGGGATAGTTGTGTCAGAGGGTATCAGCTAGGTTTCTGTTAGACCAAGGAAGGATATCAGTATAAGTTTGTATATAAGTTTGCATCTATTGTATAATTTATAATTCTGCATGTGCAGGGTCATTATATGAGAACAGCTCCTTTTATTGCAGGGATATGTAGTTACATTGTTGCATATTTTTAATGAACTGAATATAGGAAATGTTACTGTCTTATAATGTCACTGACTTGCTTGTGCTTTATTTTAGGTGGCTAATATGATATATTTGATTTAAATGAACTAGATGATGGTGAAGGTGATTTCCGGATTATAGGAGTAACATATTGGAGTAGACGTCTTTATAAATTGGGTTACAACTAGATGACAGAAAAAAATCCACGTGGTATTTACTGAGCTCATTATTGTGTGCACATTTTTTTTTCGACCTTTGTTTCAGAGTTGTTATTTTTTTTTATGCTATAGCCAGTTCCAGTTTCCAGCAGAGCAAGATGGACGCCTTCTAATAATTTTTTTTTTCTCCCTTTCTCCAAATGTCTGTCTGGGGGATGGGATTAAATTGTCTGTTTATTTGCAGGAGTAAAGAAGAGATTTCTAGTGATCGGAGATCTCATGAAAGACCTCAGAGATATAATTTTTTTTTTTTTTTTTTTAAATAAAGCCCCGGGGTATATAAAGTTAACTTTGAGTTTTTGGGGTTTTTTTGTTTCTTTTTGGTAGTACTACCACCCTATTGATTTTTAGTAAAGGTATATTTTCAAACAGAGAAAAAACTAATGCGCAGATATTATTAGAAAATCATTTTTGTTTTATTTTTTCCTTTTTGTTTGGAGCTTCAGCTGATGAAGAGTTAATTTTTCTTTTTTGAGAGGAGAATGTGCAATTGTGGGTCATTGTCCTTGTTTGTGTTTGATTAATGTTTGTATGTCTGTAAATCCCTATTCATGAATCCTTATGCATTGTTTGCAATTGCAGATAAGGCCACAAAGCATGTTTACCTAGCAAAAGCAGTGAGTTTAAGACAATACTGTGACTGACTGATCAAGAGTTAATTATATGATAAGAGGTTTAGGTTAATTTGTTTCTATTAAAAGTCATATGAGCCATCGGAGGATACAACACAGCGACATACTTTAGAGCTCATATAAGGTGTATGAGAGTTTATATGTTTATATGACATAGAAAGCATTGAAGGGTTTTATTCAGTGACAGATTAGATGAAAGCAGATCTGAGGAGGGCAGGTTAGGCCAATGCAGATAATGTTAATTGTGAAAGAAAATCATGAATTATGTGAATATATATATATTGCATCACACAAATAAGAAACATGAGAAGAGCTGTTTGAAAATTTAGTGATAGGAGAAGGTTTTGATATGTTGCGCGCTACAGAGTGAGAAGAAGGATGATATTATTTGTTTTGTTCTTTGTGTTTTTATGTTGATATTAATTATATGAGTTTTATAGGAATCGTATTTACATAGAAGTTACATTGTCATGTGATGAGAAGTTTTATTATTCTGAAGTACATTCTTGCTGTGTCAGAAAGCTTCAAAGGCCACAACGGGCAGAGTTTCTTTTTTTAATTATTTTTAATTTTATTACTGGACATTCATTCACTGCAGGGGTTTTGAAGATCAAACTGGAGGAGAGCAGGTTATTCTACTGCTCTTATGTGACTGAGTATATGTGATTGAGATTAAACAGAGTGCCATGTCCACCCCACCCCCGCACAGCCACACTTACTCTACAGGACAATTTATTACCTGCAAGGATTCAAGATTGTTTTCAAAGTTCATCTTTAGTATACCAAGGGGCCAGGAGCCCGAAGACTGAGATGAGGGATTACGAAGGTGCCAGGAGCTGCCACAGACAAAAAAAGATACCGCAAAGTGGAGCAGATGCATTGACCGCCATGCCTGCACAAGCCACCACGTCTGCACCAGTGTTGATCCACGTCTGCGCCAGTGTTGATCGCCATGTCTGTGCCAAGCACGGATCACTGACCGCCCCGTTTGCACCGGCATTGATATAGCCAAGGGGCTCTGATGTCTGCACTCCTTCCCAAGTCCTATCATTCTTGTTGCTTTACAGTCTAAAAAGATCTAAGAAGAGGAGAAAGACTTCTACAGACTAAAGAGAGATCTTTTACACACAGAACTATTTTTATTTTATTTATTTTTTTCATTTTTGTTTTCAGCCTAAAACCGTGGCCAATGTTGTTTTCTGCACTTAGCAACAATGAATTTAAAGGGCGTGACCAAGATTAGGATCCAGATGATTAGAAGGGAAAGAGTAGGGGCCTGTCAGGGCTGGGAAAGCTCAACTACAAAGGGGGGTCACTCGCATAGGATTGGCTCATCTCAAACCTGGTGAAGCATCCACATCCCTTTTCCTGCCCAGCTTTGGCAGGCACAGGTGATTTTAGATTAGGGGAAGAAACAATGTGAAACAAACTCAGGGTCAGAGTGTAATAATGTTTTAGGGGGGATTGTTAAGGGAAACATATATTTTTCTAATGCTTTTGTAATGAAGTTTGTGGTGCAAAAACATTATTACACATATAAGCTTAGCTGAACAGCAGAGATATTCCAAGATGGCGCCTGCTTCCTGAACCACTCCCCACCATGTGCCAGCATGGACCTGGGTGGAAACCATGACCATATCTGGAGAACCAATCAACTAGTGCCACATTCCTGAAGACTGCAAGAAACAAAGGAACTTAGCCACGCCCTGAAGCCAGTTTGTAAAAAAACATTGTATTGTAATAAAGTCTCTCTCTTCTGGGTCTGCTTCACACTGAGGAGGAACTCATATCAGCTCTGTGTCTGATGTCATTTCTTCATGCCGGCAATCAGTGTTCAATTTGGACAGCAGTAGTCATGCGGTGTACCCCTGAACCCCAACAACAAAGGGTTTGTGTCACCCTTGGGTAACAAGAAACACAAAGCCGAGAAATAGTAATAGAGAGGGGCATCTGTTAGACGCCTACACTGGAATTAAATGGGGGAAAAAAACAGACAAATTGCACAAAAAACACTCCCTAAACTGAGCCCCTTTAACCATTTTACGAGATAGGAGCAAGGGGCCCCCTGAAGCCTGTTTTTGGACGGGGCAGAAGACAGGCAGAAGGGGGCAGGAGACAGGCCCCAGGTGGCAGAAGAAAGGCTGCAGGAGTTTTCCCCTGCGGCCTGTCTTCTGCATCCTTCCTTCCTTCTGTGGCAGGATCCAATTCCTGCAGCCTGTCTCCTGCCGCAGGAGGAGGCAGAAGCCTGAAGATGGAGGGCTGCCAGGAGCAGGGAAGTAATACTTACCGACAGGGATGGCGACCTCCTCCTAGACAGCGTGCATGTCCTCATAGGCCGTGAATGCTGCCCAGTTAAACTTTTATAGTCCAGCTGTATAGGCCACCACCAGCAGTGCTGCCAGAGCAGAGTCCTATGACCCTACACTTTTCTTGAAGAACCCACTGCAGCCTTTTGGCTGTATGAAGCTTTACAGCCCCTCTGGGGAGGTGGAGAACCTCCATTTGCGGGACCCTCCTGCACAATCTAGGAGGGTTAACATCTAAGCTAATAAGTCACATGATCTGCACTTTGATTAGCTGAAAAATACAGTGCTGCTGATACTGACTGTTAGTTTGTCTCTTTATTCAGTCCTATGAAACGGACTTTGAACCTCCTATAGGCATGCAGAGAGAGATCGAGTTCCAGGTCACGCAACGAAGCTGTGTGTTTTAGCTACTCGGACTGCAGGTGAAATGACAAATCCTTTATTCAGGTGGATATAAGCAAAATTACTGGCACTATTGTGCACCTGGAAACAATATCTAATGAACTAAAGGAAAAAGAAAACCTAGATTCATCCCTTAATGAGATGTCTATCAAAATGGAAAATGCAGAAAGCATTATCTCATCAAAAGACGCAGTTTCCACTCAGAGTATGTGAATACACGGAATTGGAAACTGGGTCAAAATTCAAGTTGAATGGGGAATCCACATGTCAGTTCAAATGGCACAGAATTTTCCACCACATATTTGAAATCCACAGTGCAGAAAAAAAAAGTGATACTTTTTTTATGCGGAATAATATTGGATTCCACTTTATGTACCCAAAACATGGATCAGCTCTGGCGAAAAATGTGAAAGAAAGTGAAAATCCATGGCAGATGAGGGAGTGTCATCTTGGATTTCTGCTGCCGATTTTTCCAACAAAAAAAATCTGCCGCCTAAACATAACCCTAAAACTTAATTTCAAAGTTAATAAGCAAATCTACGATGCTTTTAGAGGAACAGTAAACTACTATTTAGTAGGGTTCAGACTTACTATGAAATGAATTAAAGGTGTTGTCCAGTAAAAGAAATTATTTTGGGGCCAGGGTAGTCCAAAAATAAAAAATAAATAGCACTTACCCAGCAGTCCCCCACTCTGTCACTCCCAGTGGGTAGCTCTTCTCAACTTCTGGGTTCTCGTCCAGACACGCTGAAGGGGTTTGCACACAATTGTAAGTGAATGGAGCGCGAGCCTCTCTGTGTCACAACAAGAACCCGGAAGTCAAGAGGAGCTTGGGAACAACAGTGGCAGGAGACAGCCGGTTGTTCGTTTTTTTTGTTTGTTTCTTTCTCTTTATGGACAATCCTGGCCCAATATTTTTTTTTTCTCTTAATGGACAACCCCATTAAGCAAAACCCCACTTTTAATTAACATTAACAGAAAGATCTTACATCTTTATTACAGTCTTCATTCATCTGTTATAGAATGTTTACTTGCAGTATAATAAAACACTCCAGACACTGTGCATCTCCGGTTCTTTTTGGGTACCTACATACTTTTCTTCCACCACTCTAAAGCATTTCAAGTCTGACTCATAGCATAATGGACATACCCGGCATTTTATTTAGTTTCCATTACGTTATAACAGTCTGACAAGGCTCAAAAGTCTTCAGAGTGATGGAAGCTGTTCCTTTGTAATAGAAGACTCTTTTTGATGATGTTTTGAATGCAGTTTGAGGATTTTATTTTTTCACAAGAGTCCTGGATCTACATTCCTCTTTGGAATCATGATCTGAATGGGTCTGACCAACAAAAAAGCAATAAGCTTTGAACAAATCAGAAAGTTACAGTGACACACAATATAATCTTTTTATTGGTACCAGGGTCCAGTTATATGTAACTAGTGCAAAGAACTGAAAATATAACTGATTCTTACCTGTCAACACCATGGATTAAAACAACATATGGAAACCAAAGAAGTCCAGTGAAGCTTATGTTGGATCACAGAAGAATTTAATATCTCTATGTATAAACAGTAACGCAGCTAGAAGGCCCTACTTAACAAAGCACTATGCACACATTATTATTTATTTGATAAGAGATGAATGACATGTTATTTGCAGTACGGGGTTAGAACAGGTTGTAAGCTCTTCGTAGAATCAATGCTGTCTATCCTATAATGTCTTTATAGCATTTAAAGGTTATAATAATATAAAGCATGTGTGTAATGCATTGCATAGACATGGCTCAGCAGGAGGTACTGCCACTTTGTAAGTTTCAAACAATAAAAACGAACCAATGTTTTTCTGCAGAGGATTTCAAAAAGCAGACAGAACAATATAAATACATTTGCATGTGCCTTTTTTTATTGTAAATGTACAAATTACTCCACTTTAAAGTGGCAACTACATTCTTCTACCTGATCTCACATTTGAATAACTGTACTGGCCAGTGCCACCTTTGCTTCTCTATGCATGTAAGATTAGACAAGAGAATAACCTTACAGTATACGGACACCTTGAATTTCTTCTTAGAGTATGTGAATTAAAGAGCAATGATTCCCCTGTAGTGAAAGCGGGAATTCTGTATAAGAATTTAATTGCACTTACCGCTTAATGGGTATAAAACGCACTAGTATACAACTCACTTGAAATGGAATAAACTGAAATAAAAAGACTAGGATGGGCTGTTTAATTAAAAATTAAAAAAAATAGTCCTTTTTATAATTCTTTAAAGGGTTGCATGCAAAATCTCCCATAATCTACATAGATAAAGTGAGAAAGAGAAACACATGAGAAATGCATGACTCTCTAGAACAAAGGAGTAACTTGAAGCTTCAGGGCCACAATGAGAAATCTATAACAGTGTCCAAAATCTACCAAGCGCCTTTTTTAAAACTAGTGTCTCTTTATGAGGCATTGGTACCACTTAAGCACCAGGGACCAGTTGTAACTTTTAAATCTGCTCTTTCTAATAGACAATGATAACCTGTCAATCAAGAACCAAGTGCATTAAATTTTTAATGTTAAAAACTAGGTTGTAGTTTGGGCGTCATTGTCTCCATGCCCTTGACTTAATGCCACAATTTAAAAGGCCGGTCCATACATCTTGCTACGTCCATATTCACTATCCAGGACCCTTGTCTATGAGCCATAATGGAGAGTCACTGGTGGATCTAAGATAAAGATTGGATCTAACAAAAAAGTTTCCTCATGAAGTAAGACAGGAACAAATTATTAGAAGATAGGAAGGTATGTAACAAACACCTGTATTAATGCCTTCTGTCAGGATCCAAGCCCCAGTAGTCTCCGCAGCTTTCACCAAGCCTTTGCCAAAGACTTGCTTGACTTTTGAAGGAAGCTTAAAATTCTGGACCCCTCCATGAACGGAAATCACTAGTTTGGGGAGCTCCAACTGCCATTCTTTTATCATCAGATGCCTTAGTTGGTCCAAAGAAGTGTCGTAGGATACTCTAATATACTAAGAACAAAACAGAAGTAGTCTAAGTTACAAAAATAAGGGAAACCTTCAACAAACACTGCTAGCAGTCTCTACCAGTTGCAACTCTGCAGGTTCCATATGTATAGCTCCTCCTGACTACAGCGAGCTCTCTCTTGTGGCCGCTGTAATTCATCACAATTTCCTCATTTATCTTCATCTTATAAAGTTACAGCATATCACTAATATATGCCTCACTTTATTATTGGTGGGGGTCTGACATCTACTGTGCAGAAAAAATAAAAGTACAAGGGGACGTAGCACTGAACCAGTACTGTGGTGTCGTAAATCTTAAAAAGTGGTGGGGGTAACCGAGTTAAGCCTCCCTGCAATCAAAAATGAATGACGTAACAATATGCCATAATTTTAAATCTATGGCCTGCCACTGCTATAGTGAGAACATTGGCTGACTCTGTTAGTGCCGTTTTTGAGTGGAGACTAACTATTTGTTGAAACGATTTATAAGGGCACATTATTCTGAAATAGTTTTAAGTGGGTTCCTGTGACAGCACTAATAAAAGATTAATGAGACTATTGTTGGAGTCTGTCCTTTCAGGTCAGACATACACAATTTACACATTTGAAGGGGGAAAAAAAAGGATAATCATACCTTTGCATGGTATGTGTGATGACCATCTTGGAAATTGATGGTGCCAAAAGCATCTGTGGGGCTCGCCTTCGTATGCTTCTTTACTGACCATTCTTCACCATTTACCTCTTGTGGTGTACAATATATTGGCCAGTCATAATCTATTCCAGGGTGGTCTCCAATTAACCTTCCACAACAACACCTACAAACACACAGTAGTTACAATTATAAGTGCACTGAAAGCAGTATTGAGCTATAACATTTCTATTCTATAAGATATATAACAATGCTTCAGAGTTTTGCTTGTGTTGTTAGTTTATGGAAAGTTGTTTTATCATTGGAGAAACACTTTAAATTCAGAGAGTACTCTTTAAAGGTTGCTAAAAGAAGCTTGTGGAAGGGATCAAGTTTAGTCTCTTAGGCTAAAAAGCTTATTATTTAATGTGTAGTATCATTGAATAGACCAGCAAAGATTGCGTTCATTAGTGTCTGGAAAACACGTGTCAGGTTGGTTTAAGGCACACCGGACTGAGGTTTGGCTGCTGCCTCTAGTTTCAAGATTTCCTTTTCAAAGTCTCGTTGTTTAGCTGTACATTTGCACTTACAGAAAGATTCTGTTTGTATTAACAATCCATGAACAACCATCTTATGTAAATAAAGTAAGTGGGGACTAAAGACTGTATATAATCTCTTATAGTAGGGTTGACTTCAGGCCAGGCATCATTTAAATGTTATTGGAGAATGAGAAATGGATTGTCTTGGCAACAGCAGGGTTGTGATTAGAGATGTGCAGATATTTTTCCAGTCTTGGGTTCAGAACTCCGCTCAAACCTCCTTATTTAATTTGACAGAAAATGGATTGGTTACGTGGTAGAGGTGTAATAAGAAATAATTTTTATATGATTAAGGGCTATCGAGGTAAAGCCTGAAATGCGTTAGCTATACACGGTCTTTTTTGTAGACCTGGCATCTGGATTTTATTTATTTCTACAATAGATTATTCAGTTTTTATGGGATGTGCGGGACATTATCTATTTTTCTAATTCATCAAAGCTCACACCAACTATTAACCCTTTACCAATATGGATACATTATCATGCCAGTAAGGCTCTATGGGGCAGATTCACATGCTCAGTCCGCTCCATAAACGGTGAGTGCCAGCTGATTAATACAGCTGAAACCCACTGCTAACAGTAGAGATTCAAGCCGGCTTCGATCCCTGCTATATAATCCTTTATACAATATGGAGTTTAAATGGATGAGTTAGCACCATTCCTCTCTCCAACACCTCCCTGCTTTGCCATTTAACAAATATCAGGAAAAAAAATATATAAAAAGACACATATGCATGTTTTTCTCACTATCTGACATGAAATCAAAATAAACCTAACCTGTTTTAGGTCAATTAAGAACCAAAATTATTTATATTTGTCAAATGCAAGAATGAGATAATTTTTTAAGGCATTTGTATTACTTTCTGCAAAGTCAAACGTTTACATACATTTCATTAGTATTTGGTAGCATTGCCCTTAAACTGTATGACCTGGTGTAACTGGTGTAACTGAGCCATGTTTGTAGGTCGCCTTGCTCACACCTGCCTTTTCAGCTTTGCCCATAAATTTTCAATAGGATTGAGATAAGGGTTTTGTGATGGCCACACCAAAACATAGACATGGTTATACTTAAGCCAATTTATAACAAGTTTGGCAGTATTCTACAGGTCATTGTACATTTGAAAGACCCATATCAACCCAAGCTTTAACTTCCTGGCTGATGTCTTCAGATGTTGCTTCAGTATTGCCACATCATTTTCTTTCCTCATGTTGATTTCTATTTTGTGAAGTGCACCAGTCCCTCTTGCAGCAAAGCAACCCCACAAAATGATGTTGCCACCCCCATGTTTCACAGTGGGGATGGTGTTCTTAGGCTCCCAAGCTTCTCCCTTTTCCCTCCAAATGTAACAATGGTCATTATGGCCAAACAGTTCGAATTTAGTTTCGTCAGACCACAGGACATGTCTCCAAAACTGTAGGTCTTTGTTCCTGTGTGCATTTACAAAGATTAATCTGGCTTTTATATGTTTCTTTTAGAGTAATGGTTTCTTGGCAGAGTGGCCTTTCAGCCCATGTTGATACAGTACTCATTTCACTGTGGATAAAGACACAATCTAACCACTGTCCGCCAGCATCTTCACAAGGTCTTTTGCTTTTGTTCTTGGGTTGATATGCACATGTTGGACCAAAGCACGTTCATCTGAGACACAGAACCCGTCTCCTTCCTGAACGGTATGATGGTTGGACATTCCCATCTTGTTTGTACTTGCGTATAATTGTTTGTACAAATAAACAAGGCACCCTCAGGTATCTGGAAATTGCATCCAAGTATAAACCAGACTTGTGCAAGTCAATATTTTTCTTCCTGACATCTTGCCTGATTTCTTTAGACTTTCCCATGATGTTACACACAGAAGCAGTGTGTTTCTGGTATTGAATTAAAATACATCCACAGGTGTGTTTCTAATTAACTCAAATGTTGCCAAAATACCTATTAGAAGCTTCCAAAGACATGACATTATCATATGGGCTGTCCCAAATTGTTTAGAGGCATAGTAATCCCAGTGTATGTAAACTTTTGACTTTGCAGAAAGTAATGAAAAATGCCTTAAAAGTTCTCTCTCTCATTATTCTGGCATTCGGCAAATATAAATAATTTTGGTAATCCTAATTGGCCTAAAATGGGTAAGGTTTATTCTGATTTCATGTCAGATAGTGAGGAAAAACATGCCTATGTGTCTTTTTATATAGTGTAGGTAAACTTCTGGTTTCAACTGCATCACTAAATAGTACTAATACAAACGACATGTCAGCCCACAAGAAATGAGCCCTGACTTGGGTCCATCGACAGAAAAGCAAAAACATTGCTAATCGCAGAAAATGGTGCTTCAGTGCAAATTTCAGAAATATAGAATATTTTTAATTTTTAAAAGTACTATAACTTAACAGAAACCCTATGTATTATGTATCACTGGAATTGTAACAATCTGGAGCATACAGATAATATATCATTCATACTAAACAGTAAATGATAAAAAAAACAGAACCCTGCAAATATGGTGCAAGGATGTTTTTTTTTCACATCTGTCACCACTTAGAATTTTTTATGGGGTTTCCCAATACATTTTATGGCAGGGTCGATTTCACCATTAAAAAGTACGTTTTATTCCACAGAAATGGTGCCCATATGTCGATGTAGATAGAAAAATAAAAAAAATAAAAAAGTTATGGCTCTTGGAAAAAGGCAGGGAGGGGTTAAACCATACTGGCCAACTACCCCGGAATGTCCGGTAGACTCCCACAAATTAGAGACAGCTGCCGGACTCCCGTGAGAGCTGGTAAATGTCCCGCATTGGCAGCCTCTGCTGCTAGTTTGTATGGCAGTGCACAAACCCACCAAGGATTTAGCCCTGCCCCCAAGTCAGGGGGCCACAGAAGAAGATGAGAAGAAACCTTCATCAGTTACAAGTATTGAAGAGGCAGAGCAGCGTTATAAGGTGCAGGGTGCTGCTCTCCTCTGCAGCCAGGATAAGTGAGGCATATATTTTGAACAGCATAACACTATTGTGCGCCCCCTCTCTTTTTTCTTTTCTGCATACGTCTGTAACAGAGTTCCAGTTTTTCTCCGGATTTCGAGGTTCTAGGCTGCCATACTTCAACCATGGATTATTTTCGCAATCGACTCACCATGAGGGAAATCTTCTTGCAAGAACTTAATGAAGAATCGGACACCCCTATCGATCATCCCGATGTGGAGATAAGTACTACATTTACTGAGGAAGAGACTAAAACCATGCTCTCTCTTTTCAACACCTTAGAGAAAAAACTATGCTTTGAAGCACAACACGATCTGGACATAATGTTTTTAAACATGTATAAGAAACTGTCTTTAGTCCCTAAAGGTTTACAGATAGATCTCCCCTCAACCTTTTCATCTGATACCCAATTTACCCAGGATTGGGAATCAATACTCCAAACATGTTCGTTTGGTCTGATTGAACTATTGATACAAAGAAGATCAAAATTAATAGAATACACTTTGATAGATATAGAGAACATTCTAGGAACCATAAAGAAATTTCAACTACACAAAGATTTCCAGAAAGTTAACAATAGGGTGACGTCTGAAGTTAAAAAATATGAAAATAACCTTTTCTTTAGAAAAAAAGGTAAATTAAGCCGAGATAAAGCAGGAAAACAACATAATTCGAAAAACAAAATCGCAATAGTTACACAAAACCATAATGACCAGGTAAATGCAACAGATAAAACAGTTACATTACCTGTTAGCAATAACATAACAACCAATCCTCATATCCCCATTGATAATACGTTTGCAAGAGATAAACCCGATCAATTTAAACCTTCAGCATTCTATAACTCTAAATTCCAAACAGGAAACAAGAAAAATTCCCCGATAACCTCTAATAGAGAACGTTCAAGATCAAGATATTATTCAGATTTGGGAGCGAGACCCAAGATACCTCTAAATAGGACTGTTCTAGCGAAGGACACCAGCTCTCCCCACTCCAATAAAACATTACCTGGCGTGGTATCACAAGAACCAATCCCTTCTTTACTAAGTACGGCATTACAAGAATTAATTCCTTCTTCATTAACTGTAGAAACACATTCTATCCCATCCCAATCACAAAGCCCAGAGGGAAATATAGGAATAGAGGAGCCTCGTTTGACTTTCCCCAATAAGACCGATATCAAATCGGAGCCCGTTGTGAATTTACTGGTTACTCCTGATATATCAGACAAGAAACTAGAAGGTTCAATTTCAGCCATGAAAGCTGACAACAAATCTGAACCCTCTACCAATATCCCCATTATCTCAGATATCAACCAATTATCGCATAAGACGATGTCCTTGTTTGAAAAAAACTTCACAAAGTTTATTACTAGTGAACCCCCGAGTGAATCACCCCAAGATTCACTGAAAGCAGATAGCAATTTCTCTCCTAGTCAATTTTTCTCCCCATCCCTATTAGTGGATAAAGCTCAGACTATCCGCGAGAGGTTTGAGAAAATCAAAATGGAACATACTCCATATAAGGTCGATAACCCTCTTACTTTCAAGCCTGCAACTCTAACCTTATCCCAGATCTCTACCCACGAAACATCTGTAGACCATATAGATCTGGATTCTACCACAGAGATAAACTTGGAGGGCATTAATACACCCCTTTTTTTTAGGGAATCCTCCTTTCCCTTTAGAAAAACCGCCGGTTCATATTCCACCATCACGAGTCCCAAAAATCAAAACAGGGGCAAAAAGAAAAAATTCCGCAGGGGATGTCGAGTAGGAGCCCATCGGAAAAAAAGAATGTCTACCACCCAGTTAAATTTATCCCAACCCAATACGACTGATTTACAAAAATTAGGAATATTTAATCTTTCTCGATATACTCTTAATAAGCATGAAATTCAAATACTCACTAAGAGCTTACTTTTTTGTCCCACGAAAAATAAGCTTAACTCTTTTGACTTATTTGTTGATTTCCATCACTTAATCCGTAAGCTTACTTTGGCCAGACATTTTGCCATGCATCCACCTGACACCTCTACAGATAATGTGCCTCCCCCCAAAATACAGCTCAAAGGTAAATCAAAATTTTATCCGATTCAATCTCAAGGTCATTATTTAAAAACGTTTCAGAATATAGTTGCCGATGATTTGCAAATGATTACACCTACAAAACAGATTCCTAATTTAAATCGAGATGAGCTACAAGCCCTAAATAGCCTAAAAAATAACAAGTCCATTGTTATAAGACCAGCAGATAAGGGAGGTGGTACTGTTATTCTCGACTATACAGCCTATCAATTGGAGTCCAATAACATCTTAAATGATAAGTCTTACTATGAAATCTGTTCCACGGACCCTTTCAACAAAAATTCCAAACACTTTTAAATGAGGCACTAACATCTAATACTATAGACAAAAAAGAAAAAAACTTTATTTATAGTTCTGAACCTAGTTACCCGTTTTTTTATTATCTCCCAAAGATTCAAAAAGACCTCATCTCACCCCCAGGACGGCCCATTATCTCAGGTATCAATTCTATCACTAGCCAACTATCCCATTATCTTGATTTATATCTTCAGCCCTTCGTTACTAATCTACCAAGCCATCTGAGAGACTCTGGGCAACTTATTAAATTTTTATCGGAGCTCCCACCAAATGAAAATTATATCTTAATCACTGCAGACGTATCTGCGCTTTACTCCAACATCCAACATAATTTAGGCTTACAAAGTGTTAGCCAAATATTGGACACTGATTCTACTCTTACTCCGTAAAAAAAAGAATTTTTGGTAAAAGGATTAAAATTAATATTAGAGAACAACTATTTTCACCACAATAGCACCACCTACAGGCAGATCAGAGGGATGGCCATGGGTACGAGGGTCGCCCCCTCATATGCGAACATTTTTATGTGGTCATACGAGGTGAACGAAGTGTGCTTTTGATTGATAAAATGGCTGCGAGCACATGGCGCTACATGGGGCAAAGCACTCTGGGAGGAAGAAGGGCATAGCCTGCATGACATGTGCAGAGATGAAGCCAATCAGAGACCGGTGGGATTCTGTGACGTCACCGCACTATATAAGTCCGGGCGCGATGCCGGGAGCTCACACTCCTCTCACTGTGCTCATCAGGGAAGGTGCTGCCGCGGCTGATAGCTCTTACTGAAGAATTGATTTTTATATAGCGATTTCTGTGGGGTGTCTCAGCTTGTCTCAGAGACTGTTCTCTTAATGTTCTATTTCTAATTTTTTGGGGTATTGGATCTGAAATCCAGTGTGCGTCCACTGCAGCTGCATATACATTCAATATCCAAGTGGGATCTAAGCCAGTTCCTGTTGTATTCATTTAAAGAAACAGCGTTTTTACAATACAAATACCACTTCATTTTTGGCTGCTCAATTCTATTGCGCAATTTACATCCAGGGGTTAATTAAGCGTTGTTTTGCTGGTGTGCTGACCCCAAGAAACTGTCTTTTTCAACGCCAAAATATATAAATTTTTCCTGTAGCCTAATTCACAAGCAAAGGTTAATTACAACTGTATCTCTTGTTGTGTGGCGTAGAAAACACGCAATTGTAACATGCTACAAAGCTACTATTTTGTGCGGCTCAATTCTATTGCGCAATTTACATCCAGGGGTTAATTAAGCGTTGTTTTGCTGGTGTGCTGACAAAAATAAACCGTCTTTTTCAACGCCAAAATATATAAATTTTTCCTGTAGCCTAATTCACAAGCAAAGGTTAATTACAACTGTATCTCTTGTTGTGTGGCGTAGAAAACACGCAATTGTAACATGCTACAAAGCTACTATTTTGTGCGGCTCAATTCTATTGCGCAATTTACATCCAGGGGTTAATTAAGCGTTGTTTTGCTGGTGTGCTGACAAAAATAAACTATCTTTTTCAATGCCAAAATATATACATTTTTCCTGTAGCCTAATTCACAAGCAAAGGTTAATTACAACTGTATCTCTTGTTGTGTGGCGTAGAAAACACGCAATTGTAACACGCTACAAAGCTACTATTTTGTGCGGCTCAATTCTATTGCGCAATTTACATCCAGGGGTTAATTAAGCGTTGTTTTGCTGGTGTGCTGACAAAAATAAACCGTCTTTTTCAATGCCAAAATATATACATTTTTCCTGTAGCCTAATTCACAAGCAAAGGTTAATTACAACTGTATCTCTTGTGTGTGGCGTAGAAAACACGCAATTGTAACACGCTACAAAGCTACTATTTTGTGCGGCTCAATTCTTTGGCGCAATTTACATCCAGGGGTTAATTAAGCATTGTTTTGCTGGTGTGCTGACAAAAATAAACCGTCTTTTTCAACGCCAAAATATATACATTTTTCCTGTAGCCTAATTCACAAGCAAAGGTTAATTACAACTGTATCTCTTGTTGTGTGGCGTAGAAAACACGCAATTGTAACACGCTACAAAGCTACTATTTTGTGCGGCTCAATTCTTTGCCGCAATTTACATCCAGGGGTTAATTAAGCGTTGTTTTGCTGGTGTGCTGACAAAAAAAACCCGTCTTTTTCAACGCCAAAATATATAAATTTTTCCTGTAGCCTAATTCACAAGCAAAGGTTAATTACAACTGTATCTCTTGTTGTGTGGCGTAGAAAACAAGCAATTGTAACATGCTACAAAGCTACTATTTTGTGCGGCTCAATTCTTTGGAGCAATATACATCCAGGGGTTAATTAAGCGTTGTTTTGTGGTGTGCTGACAAAAATAAACCGTCTTTTTCAACGCCAAATATATATACATTTTTCTGTAGCCTAATTCATGTCCGAAGGTTAATTAAGCCTGTTTGTGCTTTTACATTTAGTAAAACACACAGTGTTTTTAAACGACACATACAAGTAAATTTTTTCCTGGCCATTTGTGGAGCGCAATTTATATCCAAGGGTTACCCAAGCTTGTTACTGGGTTCATTTGGAGTCAAAAACAGGGTGTATATTTATCATATACAGATATCATCATCAAACAGTGTCTGTACATTTTAGAACAAACAGTATGTCAGACAGAGAGGTGGCAGGCTCTGCACCTGCGAGTGGCAGTGGCACAAACATTCCTGGAACAGGCCCAGGTCGCAGCACAGCAAGGGGACGTCGCAGCAGGGGTCACTCGGTGAGGCCACAACTGCCGCTGTCATCTAGCGGCCGTGTGTTGTTCAGCAACCCAAGGGTTCTTGATTGGTTGACTAGGTCATCCTCTTCCTCCCAGATGACATCTGACAACCACAGCCAAGAGTCGGTGGGAACCTCAGACACAACCCTTAGTTGGCATGGCCCGGAGCGGGTCAGCGGCCCTCACCTGTCCTCAGCCCGCCTCTGTCCCATCCGGTTCCCTCAGCCAGAGATCTACTATGTGGTCTGGGCTCAGCACCACTATATAGCGAGGATGAACAATTTGAGGAGGGCAGTCAGCAGCTACTTGGCAGCGAAGAAATGGGGCCAATATCCCCTGCTTCTTGCAGTAGGCGGTAAAGTATAGATGTTGAGAGTGGCATGGGAGGTCATGTTGTGAGGGGTCAGCCTCGGCATACCAAAACCGGTGATGAGGACAGCAGTGACGATGAAACACAAATAGATGATGATGTAGCCGACCGCACTTGGGAGCCGGGTGAGGCAAGGGCCATCATCGTCAGGAGAAGAGGGCGTCAGCTTGCGCGTCAGGCAGCAGCGCAGCCAGCAAGTGGGTCGTGTGGCCGTGAGTCAGCAGGATAGCAGCAGTGTGAGGTCGAGACAATGGGAGGAACATGGTGTCCGCGCTGCACCGAGGAGGGATGGTCCATGCGCCCTGCATGGCGCACATGTTCAATCTGGTTGTGAAAAGGTTCCTGAAGTCTTCCACCGATCTTCAGAACATTCTGAAAATGGCCAGGAAACTGTGCATGCACTTTATCCATTCGTGAGTTGCAGCGGCAGAACGGCCTCCCCCAACACACTCTGATATGCGATGTTTCCACCCGCTGGAATTCCAGCCTGCACATGTTGGACCGACTGTATGAACAGAGAAAGGCCATTAACGATTTTTTGATGATCCAGGCAGACAGAAGTACTCCCCTGTGTAACTTTGATGTCAGCCAGTGGCAGCTCATGTGTGACACCTGCCGTTTGTTGAGGCCATTCGAGGAGGCGACGTTATTTGTCAGTCGCCAGGACTACGGGATGAATAACGTCATTCCACTGCTTCATGTCCTGGAACAGATGCTGAAAAAATCTGTCTGGGCAGGGGACTGGAGACGTGGCGACTACATCTCGTGGCCACATGAGTCCGGTGGGGACTGAAATGGAGGAGGAGGAGGAGGAGGACATTGGAGCAGAAGCATTGTCTGGTGAAATGAGTGGATTTTCTACCCAGGTGACAAGAGAGGAGGAGCAGGAGCAGCTGGAGGAGGTGGATGGAGATGAGGAAGACAAGGCAGATGACCCCCAAGCACCGTGGCAGTATACAGTGGAAATGGAGGCAGGGAGCCCCTCGGAGTCACTTGTGCAGATGGCCCGCAGCATGCTTATTTGCCTGGCTAGTGACAGCCGAATAGTCAGCATCCAGCAGAGGGATGACTTCTGGCTCTCCACCCTATTGGACCCTCGCTACCGCTTTTTCCCAGCTATTGAGAGGGAAGACAAACTCAAATACTATAGGGAAATCCTCCGAATCAGTTGGCCGCTGCTATGTGCGGCATCGTCCCTCCTCTGACAGGTCTGGCCGGGGGGTTCCTCAGCGCTCACGTACTACTGCCGGGGCTGGTGGGGGAAGGGGAGGGGGGGTAGGGGCAGTCCCAGCTCCAGCAGTAGTAGCCTAAGTCTGGAGTCACTGATGAGCAGCTTCCTTCAACCCGCCTAGTGAGGAGGGCAGTCGCCAGCAGAGCAGCAGGACCTGGAGCAGTCCCTGAACCAACAGGTTGTGGCTTACTTGGACAGCATTCTGCCACCTCAGTTAGAAGATCCGATGGACTACTGGGCAGCCAAACTGGATGTGTGGCCGCAACTTGCCGAGTTTGCAGTGGAGAAGCTGTCCTGCCCGGCCAGTAGTGTGGCATCAGAGCGGGTGTTCAGTGCGGCGGGGGCCATCGTTACCCCAAGGAGAACCCGCTTGTCCACGGGAAATGTTGAACGACTGACCTTGTCAAGATGAATCAGGCGTGGATCGGCCAGGATTTCCACACACCAATGCCTTAGGCGTCAGTCTGGGTTCAAACTACCTGCCTCAGCCACTATTCTGATGCCGCCACCCGCCTGATGCCATACATCTGCTGACAGTTTCTCCATCTGCCTACCACCATCTTTACCAGGGACTGGTATTGCCACCCACCTCAACACTCTGTCATTGTGCCACTCTATGACCTCATGCTGCTGCTGCTGTTGCCGTGACATCCACACTGTGTCATTGTGCCACTGCCTGACCTCAAGCTGCTGCCGCCGATGAGACGGCACTCCCGCTCTCAGTCATTGTGCCACCACTCTGCTGTGGACTTTTTCCACTCCATGTTTTGCCCCTCCAGAATGTCATTGTGCCACTACCTGATCTCATGCTGCTGATGTGACCTCCACACTGTCGTGATGGGTTTGTGCCACTCCTGTGGCACTAATAACTGTATTTGCCTCCTCCAGAATGTCATTGTGCCACTGCCTGATCTCATGCTGCTGCTGTCGTGACCTCCACACTGTGTGATTGTGCCACTCTGTGGCCTAATACTGTTTTGCCACCTCCAGAATGTCATTGTGCCACTGCCTGATCTCATGCTGCTGCTGTCGTGACCTCCACACTGTGTGATTGTGCCACTCTGTGGCCTAATACTGTTTTGCCGCCTCCAGAATGTCATTGTGCCACTGCCTGATCTCATACTGCTGCCGCCGTGACCTCCACACTGTGTGATTGTGCCACTCTGTGGCCTAATACTGTTTTGCCGCCTCCAGAATGTCATTGTGCCACTGCCTGATCTCATGCTGCTGCTGTCGTGACCTCCACACTGTATCATTGTGCCACTCTGTGGCCTAATACTGTTTTGCCGCCTCCAGAATGTCATTGTGCCACTGCCTGACCTCATACTGCTGCCGCCGTGACCTCCGCTCTCAGTCATTGTGCCACTCTGTGGCTTCCTCGTGTTTTGCCACCTCCAGAATGTCATTGTGCCACTGCCTGACCTCATGCTGCTGTGGCTGCCGCCGTCACCTCCACACTCTGTCACTAATGTTGCCACCTGAGCTCTCAGCTCGTTTTTTTTCCAGCTTTCGCTGGCATGACTTTATCAGGCAACATTCCCGCTTGAGTTTTTGGTCAGTTTTGCCCTCTTAAGTGCCCAGGGAATTTTATAGTGAAGCGATTCTAAGAGTGGCGGCAGTCATCTGCGTGTCATACTAAAACACAACATTGTATGAAGACCAAACCAAGCTCCCTCTGCATATTTAAGCATGGCACAACGTTCTACAGCACCCTGCAGGCTCTGTGCAGCCTGGAAATAGCTGCTTTTTAACGTGATTCGTGCCGAAGTAATTCGGACCGAATTTATTTTTGTCGGAAAATTCGGCGAAGTGACCGAATCGAATTTTTGAGAAATTCGCCCATCTCTAGTGGCTATGTAACATTCCCTTCGGACAGTATAAAAGAATAAGGAAAAATTGTACCGAAGACACTGACTGTGAACGGCAAATCAATATCTTAGAAAACAGATTCAGGGAAAAGAAATATCCCGAACATCTATTGCAAAATGCAAAAGAAAGAGTTCAAAAATTATCCCAAAAAGATTGCTTGGAAAAAAGAACAGAAAAGGAGGAGAAAAACACCTCTAAAAAAATGCAATTTTCTTTGATCACCAGATATAACACCTCTCGATCAAAAATTAAAAATACCTTAGACCAACATTGGCATATTCTTAAAAAAGACCCTTTTTTGGGGCCATTGTTACCAGAAAGACCGGGAATCATTTATAGAAGAGCCCCAAATATAAAAAATATACTAGCCCCCAGCCGGACCAAAAGCTCTACGGATAATCCAAAGAATATTCCCCTTAACCGGGGCAGTTCTCCATGTGGTTCTCCGCAGTGCCTATGCTGTCTAAGTATCTGTACAAAAACACAAATCACCTTTAATACCACCCAAATGACATATCCTATCAACTATGAGCTGAATTGTAAAAGCTCCTTTGTGATTTATGTGATTGACTGTATATGTAAAAGTCAGTACGTGGGTAGAACATCCCAACCCTTACATCTTCGCCTTAATGGCCATAGGGCATGTATTAAACGGGGTGACATGCTCCAAAGTGTCTCCCGCCACTGTAATGATTATCATCAAAAAGATTTCAAAGCCATAAAAATCACTCCGATAGACACTATCCCTCCTGAACAGCACAATCGCTCACAAGCTCTCCAAAAGAGGGAGATGTTTTGGATTTACAGGTTACAAACATTGGCTCCAAAAGGACTTAACGACGCTACGGAACTCATATATTAAACTTACACCTAATATAACATACTACACTAGAATATACTGAATATTAGAATGTATAGTTTATTAATTGCATGCTAGGACCTGACAGCAATGTCTAACAGCTTGGTGATACGAAATTAGAGTCACAAGCGATAGAAGTAAAAAGATATTATTTATTTTATTTTATATACATACAGCTGTTTATTAAACATAAACAAAGTTAGATAGTTTATATGTATTCGTAAATAGAGATTTTTTAATAATTCATATTTGGTTTTATATCACTACCAGTGGAAACTGACACTGGTGGTTTTATTCGTGCCTTTTTCACTAGAAAAGTTTGTCATTTGGATCCTCATTTGTAATATCATCAACAAAGTTTCCGTATTTTCCTTCTATCTAACCTCAATTTATCTGCCTCATCTATAGAAGGAGATAAATTAAACTATTCTTAAAAGTACACATAAGAGCATCTTATCTTATAGAGTAATAGTTTTTTATCATAGCGATTATATACTTATTTTTGTCAGTGAAACTGCCCTTGGAAGTTTTATTCCCTTGTATCAGTGAGTGCGCCTTATCCTATAGAGAAATAGTTTATTATATAAGTTTATTTAATAGTCCCGAGTTTAGACTCTATTCTTGGTAATATCATTATTGCCATTCGTATATACGTAAGAGTAACAACGACTTTTGATATCAATAGATTGTCTTTACAAGCGAGTATTATACCGATGGACACCTGTATTAGGTGTTCTTGGGTATGTTTCTCAAATACATCTAAAAGATTCCATCATAAGGAATTATATATATTCAGGGTGTCAGTACAAACTGCACTTGGTAGTTCCATTCCCTTGAACCCTGCCAATACATTTCATCTTATCCATCGAATAAGACTGACACTAGTTTCCTCCTAGCAAATGTCGTTTTCTATGCATTTTCCCAGAGAGGAGTAACTCCTCTGTGATTGGTTTATTCATATCTCCCACAGTTCAAAGGACCAATCACGAAAAATTAGCTCCGATGAGTTTTTTTAAAACTAGTGTAATTTTCTTATGCGTTTTCCCATAGAGGAGTAGCTCCTCCTATGATTGGCTTATTCATACTTCCCGCATTTTGGCGGCCAATCGTGGGAATTTGGACGCGATTGGTTGCTTCAAAATTACCGCCCCATGCCCTACCAATAGAAGGGGGGCTTTGATCCTTTTTGTCTATTGGCCAGTTCCTATCTTCCACACTTCAGGCCAACCAATCACGTTCTTGTACAATGTTTGAATGGTGCTTGGCGCCCCCGAGCCTGGATAATTTAGCGCCCAAATTTTTAAATGTGGAAGAGCCCTAATATTGGCCCATCCATATTTCCCGCCCCGTTCACGATTGGTTAAAACTTCTTTCTTTTCACATGGGAACTCATAAGTATATTTATTGTCATTTCTATACCCCGTGATTTTTCTACACCACGGGGCGAAGTTTATAAACACCTAATTTACTTGTACCCGTAACCCAATATTATCAGTCCACGTTACTATTGAGGGATTATTATGTCACTCCATATTGCTTATAGGGAGGATTTTTCCTCTTCAATTCAAAGGATCTTCTCCTTTTCCCTTTCAGCGCTTCTATCTTCTCGATAGATGTCTTCCCACCTCACGCTTTTCTTTGATCTTCTTGATTGACTCTTCTCTGTCCAATGGTTGCTTTGATCTCTCAGTTAGACACATTTTCTCCAATGTCTTTTAGTAACACAACTGAACCTCCGCCCCCACACGTCACCTATACTGACACAATTGTATCCAATCGTAACTCATGTATTGTTATATATGTTTTTTTCTAACACCATAAACTGTATACTTCTGATGAAGTGCGGGCACTCGCGTGAAACGCGTAAAGTTTTAACTGTATGTTTTGTTTTTAATTTTGTGAGAGTAATATCTTGCATTTTTAAGAATAAATACTTTTTTAATGTAAAAGCCTCTAGCTCAGGCTTTTTATTCTACACGTGCGTCGGGTCCATTTTTTCTTTTTTTTCTTTTCTTATTTTGAACAGCATAAAGACCAGGACTGTGCAGGGCTTGACACAGCAGGTTAGCAGAGTTGGCCCCATCTACAGTTAGCACAGTCAGTAGTGCTGGCAGGGGGTAAGAAAATTATCCTACCAAGGAGTTGCTGTATGGAGGAGGGGAGAAGCAGCAGGAGATAGTGCCCTAGGAGGAGCGGAGAGAGTATGTTGGGAGGAGGTGAGTGGCCTTTTAAGGAAATAGAAGGTGGAGAGGTGCTGTGGGGGGTGAGTTTAGATGATGGGGACTATATTTACTATTTTGCCATAGGCAAACTTAAACTCTATCAGTTCTCTATCTATTAAACACTAAAACGTAACTTTTATTATATCTAACTCTTAACCTCTATACACACTATTTAAAAACCTGATCTCTAACCTCATCATTTAACCCTTTTTGCTTCTGAAAGAGGGAATAACTCCTTTCTATTATCAAGTCTGGTGGAACCCCACTATTAACAGGAGAGCCTTATATCTATACAAAGTACTAGCTTCAGTAAGGATCCCAAGCCAACTACATTGGGCATGTCCGTCCCTAATCTCATAGACACAGAACAAATAAGGCCCCCTTGTGACACCGTCTGCAACAGGTGACACTTGTAGACAGAGGTGAGAGATCACAATTTAAAACGTCATGCCTGACCTCGCCGACATGTTTCGCCAGCTAACCTGGCTTTATCAAGGCTTAGAGGTCCGATCACATGTGGTCTGAGCTCACTTCCTTTTATATCATGTTAGGTAAACACCCCGTTCAGGTGCTCACCAATTAGCCATCTGAGAATCCACATAAGGCCCACTCCCCCTTCCGCGCGCGCACACTCATAACATGTCCTGCTAAAGCTGCCACCATGCTCTCATGAGCCAACAACCTTCAGTCAAATTCGCCATCTCCATAACAGGCTTGCGCCCCATCTTACCGTACTGCCCGTGCCAATGCACTGCACCAACAAACACCTCAGCCCTGACTGTGATGGGCTTCCGTCTCACTTCTCTCATATTATTGCAACTGCGTGCCTCACCTAGAATGAACTAAGCAGACTAGGTATCACATTACACAGCACACTGCCATCTTTGTCAATTCCCATAAGCCCCTTCTCTTCAATATCTAATATGCATATTCATTGGGAATATAAACTCCACTGTACAATAGACCACTGTCATATTATCTTCCCATAAAGCACTTCTCCTATGTATGTAATATGCATATTCATTCCAATAGAGCTACAGGCCCCATTAAATACATGTTCCACTGCATTTTAATAATACTGTAGGCTCTATGGCTAGAGCCTACAGTATTATTAAAATGAGTATGAATATTACATGTGAAAGAGAAGTAGTTTATGAATATAATCTTGAGACAATACTATACAATGCCGTGGAACATGTATTTAATGGGGCCTGTAGCTCTATTGGAATGAATATGCATAATTACATACATAGGAGAATGTGCTTTATGGAAGATATATGACAGTGGTCTATGTACAGTGGACTTAATATCCCCAATGCACACGCATATTAGATATTGAAGAGAAGGGGCTTATGGGAATTGACAAAGATGGCAGTGTGCTGTGTAATGTGATACCTAGTCTGCTTAGTTCAGTCTAGGTGAGGCACGCAGTTGCAATAATATGAGAGAAGTGAGATGGAAGCCCATCACAGTCAGGGCTGAGGTGTTTGTTGGTGCAGTGCATTGGCACGGGCAGTACGGTAAGATGGGGTGCAAGCCCGTTATGGAGATGGCGAATTTGACTGAAGGTTGTTGGCTCATGAGAGCATGGTGGCAGCTTTAGCAGGACATGTTATGTGTTTGTGCACGCGGAAGGGGGAGTGGGCTTTATGTGGATTCTCTGATGGCTAATTGGTGAGCACCTGAACGGGGTGTTTACCTAACATGATATAAAAGGAAGTGGGCTTAGACCACATGTGATCGGACCTCTAATCTCGGATGTAGCCAGGTTAGCTGGTGAAACATGTTGGGGAGTTCAGGCATGACGTTTTAAATTGTGATCTCTCACCTCTGTCTACAAGTGTCACCTGCTGCAGACGGTGTCACAAGGGGGCCTTATTTGTTCTGTGTTTATGAGATTAGGAACGACTGCCCAAGTAGTAGGCTTGGGATCCCTTACTGAAGCTAGTACTTTGCTATAGATATAAGGCTCTCCTGTTAATAGGTGGGGTTCCACCAGACTTGATGATAGAAAGGGAGTTATTCCCTCTTTCAGAAGCAAAAAGGGTTAAATGATGAGGTTAGAGATCAGGTTTTTAAATAGTGTGTATAGAGGTTAAGAGTTAGATATAATAAAAGTTACATTTTAGTGTTTAATAGATAGAAAACTGATAGAGTTTAAGTTTGCCTATGGCAAAATAGTAAATATAGGGGTCAAAAGTCACTCTTTGTTCTCTTGCGAGATTCCCAATTTTTTGGAGATTATGTTAGATGATGGGGAGACACTTTTATTTAGAGAACTGCTGCAGAGACAGATGGTCCTGAGAGGGAGTTTTAGGCCTCGTTCACACGGCTTATTCTGCCGCGGATTGGCAACCGTACTGCGCGCCGGTTTTGCGCTGCAGTACGGTGCCAATCCGCGGCAGCAATTACGGTAATCCACTGCTCTCATAGAGAACAGTGGAATCCGTCGCTCCTCCCCGCTCTGGCGAATCCGCCGCGGGGGGAGAAAGTGACATGCACATTATTTACGGCGCGGACGCGCCGTAAACAATGCATTGTCTATGGGGCCGGGAGCGGCGCCCCCGCCGCGCTCCGGCCCCGCCCCCGTCCCGCCCCTTATTCACGGCGGATTTGTGAGCTCAATACGGCTCACAAATCCGTCGGGAATAAGCCATGTGAACACGGCCTTAAAGTGAAGCAAGTGACTGAGGGTGTAAAAGCAAAGGTAGAAGAGTGGTGCTGCAGGAAGGAGAGAAGGTGTTGTGGAGGAGGGGCAGAGCAGAAGGAGGAGATGAAGCTGTGGGGAGGTAATACAGAAGGGATGATGGTGGGGATAGTGCAAAAGGAGGAGATAGAGCTGTGGGGAGGTCAAAATATGCTTTTTGGACTTCACTTGTTTTAGACAAGGCATAGAAAGTCTGGCCTGCTGTTCAGTAATATTACAGTGCAGTTACTGAGGAGTAATGCCATGCTGAATAGCACCAGCATGCAGTATAATAGCATATATACTGTATACAACAGCACTGGCTCTGCCTAGCAGTAATAGAGGTGGTATCAAAATAAGAAGACCTGAAGCTGTTAGACTACCCCACAATACCTTTTCTTCTGGTGCCTGTTACCCAGACTTCTTGTAATAATACAGGAAAGAGGTAAGGGCACAACGTGCCTGTATGGCATTGGAATCAAGTGTTCACAAAATTGTGTTTTAGGCCATTTTTATTCATCGGAAGCACCTAGAAAACTACAGGCGTATACAGTAAACAAATCTATAGACATCCCACAGAGGCCAAAAGAGTGTCTCTTTGCTTTCTGTTGGTATGTGTTGGGCTTGCCTTTTTCTTTACTGTATAGAATGGCAGATCAGACTGTGCTAGTATGTATGAAAAGGGACAAAAAACACACACACACTTTGGTGCAGGGGTGCAGGGGAGCTAGTCTGGAGGAAAGGCGATTGCAGGATGTGGCGCTCAACACGATTTCTGAAGTGACTTCATCACGCCGCTGCCTCTCCTCGGCCGCACAGTCATCCTTCTGCATAGGCTGTGCAGCTGAGGAGCTGCCAGAGGAGCGTCCCCGCGTTAGTGGTGTGATGACGTCACACCGCCAGTGTCGGGCAGAAGAGGAAGGCGTTCGGCTGGGAAGGAGTTAAGGTGAGTATTATTGTTATTATTTTTACTGCTGTTATATATACCTGCCTGAGGGGACCTATATATACACATCTGCCTGAGGGTACCTATATATACACACATCTGCCTGGGGAGACCTGTATATACCTGCCTGAGGTGATCTATATATACACATCTGCCTGAGGGGACCTATATATACACATCAACCTGAGGGTACCTATATATACACATCTGCCTGGGGAGACCTGTATATACCTGCCTGAGGTGATCTATATATACACATCTGCCTGAGGGGACCTATATATACACACACACACATCTGCCTGAGGGGACCTGTATATGTTTGCCTAACTGACGGGACCTATATATACCTGCCTAACTGAGGGGACCTATACATGACTGCCTAACTGAGAGGACCTATATACCTTCCTATCTGATGGGACCTATACATCTAACTGAGGGGACCTATAGAACTTCCAATCTGATTAGGGGAGCTATAGAGCTATCTAACTGAGGGGACTTCTATAACTATAAGTAAGGACCTGCTGGAAAAGTGAGGATTCTATAATATTTGTGTCCAAATCTGCAGGGATGAGTGGAGTCAGCATGAAAGTGCGGAATGGATAAAAAGAAAAGGGAATGTGAACGACTCATTGGGGAAATGGACCTGAACTATTATCACTTATATGTGTGCAAAATTTAATAGTTTATATTCAGTAATGGTGTGATGGTATCATTCAGTCATTATGTGGTGGTGATATGTGGTCATGGTGTTGCGGCATTATTCAGTCACTATGCGGGGGTGATATGTGTTCATGGTGTAGAGGTATTATTCAGTTACTATGGGCTACATGTATGAAAACTATCTAGGTCTAAAACTTTCTTTGTTGCCCATAGAAACCTGAGTGCCTCTTTCATTTCATATAGTGCTCTGGAAAAATTAAAAGGGCACTCTGATTGGTTGCTATGGGCAACAAAGTGAGTTTTAGACATAGACAGTTTTCATACATGTGGCCCTATGTGGGGGTAATATGTGGTCATGGTGTGATGGTATTTTTCAGTCACTATGTGGTGGTGATATTTGGTCATTGTGTGGTATTATTATACAGACACTATATGGTGGGAATATGTGGTTATAATGTGAGGGTATTATTCAGTCACTATATGGTGGTGATATGTAGTCATGTTGTTGCGGTATTTGGTCTTAGTGAAATTAATGGTAATATTTGCCTTGGGATTCTAGTTATATGTAGCGGTGTTATTTGGTAACTGTGTGACCATTATTTTGTGGTTTTATACTCATTACTTTGTTATAGCTTTTGATATATTTTTATTTAAATTGTAAATTTATAAATTGTATCATTCCGGGAGAGGGGCATATATCTTTAGACCCTTTATGCTTACCACCGGTGTCCTGCTGCAATTAGGTGAGGGAGACTCAGCAGCCCCAGCGCTCCATCTTGATTACAGATCAGTGTGATGAGGTCATCACATCGGTCTGTATAAGTTAAAGTGAGACACCATACAGGTGGTGGAGACAGCAAAGTCAAGTGGGCCCCTAAAATTAACTCCTCTGAGGGGCCCTAGGAACCCCAGTCCGAAATTGGATGTGTTGGAAGGATGGTAGTGAAGGAATGGACTATGCGGGACAGCAAAAACTGAAAGGACTGTAAATATATGAGGTTAGCAAGCGCTTGATTTCAGGTGCTAGAGTATGCAGCACTCAACCAAGAGGTTAATTTTCTTTGTGTCTCTACAAAAAGAGACTCCGCATGTTTAAAAGAACAAAAATATTGTTTGGGAGTTTTTGAACATGAATTTGGCAGGATGGGCCTTTTTAATCAGAGTGGAAAAGGAATAAATGTCAGGAATGGGGACACTAGAGGAGATTATCAAGGTCACACAATGAAGAGGACATAGATTTTAGATCCTGCTGCCAACCTCAATTATCCTCCAGAGAAAGGGAAACCACACACAGAGGCCACTGGTGTGCAATCTGCCTCAGACACACACAACAGGCCCCACCTCATTCTGCACAACAGGGGATACACTACAACACAACAGCTCGCACTCTGCTCTCACTCTGCCTACACTACGAGCACACAAGTTTGATCTTCTAAAGAATCTGGGCAGAGGAGAACAGCTTAAAAAATCAGACAGACCTGCGCTTGATGCCAACTCCTGGAACTGACAATAGGCTTTTTTCCTCAAAGTGTTTTTAAGGAAACTCCTAAACCCCCCTTAGCCCCTCCTTCTGTTTAAGTCACAGAGGGGATGGCTAATTACATGCCGGGGACTTTAGGAAGGTCATAATTTCTAGTTTTGGTCACAACTCCTACTAGGAGTCTTCTTGCCAGATATTATGACCGCCAAGTTCCCCAGTATGAATATAGCAATCCATGCATACCAAAAAATGAATATGTCAGATTTATAATTTGGGCCGATTTCCATTCCTGTGGTTCCCTAAAGCCTAAAATTCTCATGCACGAGGTGTGGCTGGGTTTCTGGTCAACATTTCATTTATGGAAAACATGGATTATGGCCAAGATTTGTTTGATGTATAATATTTTCAATTTTCATGTGCTTTACTAGTTGTTGGTGGTGAGGACAGTTTGTCTGGGTCTTGTGTATTCTCCCTCCACATTTCCTACTTAACATGTCCTTGCTAATTTATAGGTGACAAAACCGTTCACTAGGACTCAAAGGAATCATAGCAACATTCAATAAACAGACATGACAAAAGTATACATCACACACAATATTAATGTACAACACAATTAAGCAAATTGGAATTAATATCTGACCCCAAAGGTCCATTTTCCTCACAAAAGTGGAGGAAGCATAATTAATATATCTTCCTCTGGTTAAATGCTCCTCTGCCCATTTCCGATTTAACTGATCACCAGAAGTAGAGAAAAGATTGCCTGCAATCTACAGTGGTGGACAAAAGTATTGGCACCCCTGTAATTCTGTCAGATAATACTCAGTTTCTTCCTGAAAATGATTGCAATCACAAATTCTTTGGTATTATTATCTTCATTCAATTTGTCTTCAATGGAAAACCACAAAAAGAATGGTCATAAAGCCAAATTGGATATAATTCCACACCAAACATAAAAAAGGGGCTGGACAAAAGTATTGGCACTGTTTGAAAAATCATGTGATGCTTCTCTAATTTGTGTCATTAACAGCACCTGTAACTTAACTGTGGCACCTAACAGGTGTTGGCAATAACTAAATCACACTTGCAGCCAGTTGACATGGATTAAAGTTGACTCAACTTCTGTCCTGTGTCCTTGTGTGACCACATTGAGCATGGAGAAAAGACAGAAGACCAAAGAACTGTCTGAGGACTTGAGAATCCAAATTGTGAGGAAGCATGTGCAATCTCAAGGCTACAAGTCCATCTCCAAAGACCTGAATGTTCCTGTGTCTACCGTGCACAGTGTCATCAAGAAGTTTAAATCCCTTGGCACTGTGGCTAACCTCCCTAGATGTGGACGCAAAAGAAAAATTGACGAGAGATTTCAACGCAAGATTGTGCGGATGGTGGATAAAGAACCTCAACTAACATCCAAACAAGTCCAAGCTGCCCTGCAGTCCGAGGGTACAACAGTGTCAACCCGTACTATCCGTCGGCGTCTGAATGAAAAGGGACTGCATGGTAGGATACCCAGGAAGACCCCACTTCTTACCCCGAGACATAAAAAAGCCAGGCTGGAGTTTGCCCAAACTTACCTGAGAAAGCCTAAAACGTTTTGGAAGAATGTTCTCTGGTCAGATGAGACAAAAGTAGAGCTTTTTGGGAAAAGGCATCAACATAGAGTTTACAGGAAAAAAAAGAGGCATTCAAAGAAAAGAACACGGTCCCTACAGTCAAACATGGCGGAGGTTCCCTGATGTTTTGGGGTTGCTTTGCTGCCTCTGGCATTGGATTGCTTGACCGTGTGCATGGCATTATGAAGTCTGAAGACTACCAACAAATTTTGCAGCATAATGTAGGGCCCAGTGTGAGAAAGCTGGGTCTCCCTCAGAGGTCATGGGTCTTCCAGCAGGACAATGACCCAAAACACACTTCAAAAAGCACTAGAAAATGGTTTGAGAGAAAGCACTGGAGACTTCTAAAGTGGCCAGCAATGAGTCCAGACCTGAATCCCATAGAACACCTGTGGAGAGATCTCAAAATGGCAGTTTGAAGAAGGCGCCCTTCAATCTCAGGGACCTGGAGCAGTTTGCCAAAGAAGAATGGTCTAAAATTCCCGCAGAGCATTGTAAGAAACTCAATGATGGTTACCGGAAGCGGGTGTTCGCAGTTATTTTGGCTAAAGGTTGTGCTACCAAGTATTAGGCTGAGGGTGTCAATACTTTTGTCTGTCCAATTTTTTAATTTTTGGTTGAAATGATTAATGATTTGATTTTTGTCTCATTCTGTTTTGTGTTTTTTCATTGCAATCAAAATAAATGAATATATTAATAGAAAAGAATTTGTTATTGCAATCATTTTCAGGAAGAAACTGAGTATTATCTGACAGAATTGCAGGGGTGCCAATACTTTTGGCCACCACTGTATCTAAGAGCAGGAAACTGCTAAGGTTTTCTGCATGGATTGTATGGGACTCACTAGGAGGATTTACAGAGGGCCTGTTCATAACGTAAGTCTCTTAACTCATATTAATACTGATGGTCACATTGTGGGAGTAAGTCAGCCTGGGTATCAGTAGGCTATTGGAAACAGAAGAAAGCTCCTCACATAGAAGGTTTCATCCCAATTCATCAAGTTTCGTCACTCAGGACAGATCAGGGATCTGGACAGAGGGTAGGCCCCACTAGGCAACTGTGGACTAATTGAGAAAAAGCATCCAAACTCCCCTGAATATATTCAGCATAATAGATTATTTTAGGACCAGATTAAAACAGATCATCACACCAGGATCAAAGTCAAAACCACTATGATTCCAGTGAAGATACCCAAAGTGGTAGATTTTAATATTTTATAGCGATTATACATAAGGTAAACTTGTGCACGTCAAGTTTTTGTACAAGCTACTCATAAAACAGGTAGTCTTGGATACATATTTAAAGGGGTGGTCTAGTGGAAAAAATTATTTTCTAGATATTAAGAATATTTCAAAGTTAGGCACTTTTATAATATGCATTCGTCAAAGGGGTTTTCCCGCTTTTCAGCACCGCACGTTGCTACAAGCGAGTTTGCTCAGCTATATTATAGGAATGAGTGAGGAGGTCGACATAAGCACCATCCTCCCCATTCTCTGAAGTGGTCAGGTCGGAGTTCACTACGAGCCAACCTGCAGTGCTGTGAAGTGGAAGTGGGCAATTCCTATTACTTTTTCTGTAGCCTTTTTTTCAATTTTACATCAGCGGTTGGATGACAAGAGAGTCAGTAGTTTTGTGAGTCTTGACACGAAAAACAGAGCCGTGTTGAACGCAGGAGATCATGCAAGCAAAGGGACATGGCTTTTCTCATGTCTTTGGTCCTGCCTTTTTCTATACGAGGGGGGAAACATGGTGGGCATGCATGGAGCAGGAGTTTGGGAGGGAGTAAGATAGACGAAGCATAGCTAAGGAACCTGGCCTTTGTAGTTTTACAGGGCAGAAGGGAAACAACTTTCAAACAGGAGATTCTGCTGGTCAACTGCAGAGAAGCAAGGCTACATATAGCACAATAAAAGTTCAAATGACACAGAAATTATCAGAGGGAGAGAAATTAAAGGGGTTGTCTCACTACATCAATTCATCTCACATCAGTCCTGCTTTTTTGGTTTCAGTTTTTAATTCAGGAATGTGTTTACTGGCTTCTATGGGCCTGCAGTGACAAGCTGTTCAGGACACCAGATCTGTAACTATAGCGACCTGTGCTGGCAGCCTATCAGGAGAGATCAAACAAGTCTGTAGCTATAGCGACCTGAGGAGCTGATGCAGCCCATACAAGAAGAGATATCTCAGAATAGGAAGGACACTGTTAATGGACATATATTGCAAAGTGACTTGTTTTTTCAAGATCTTTAACACAAAAAGCAATCCTTGTAGTTAGACGACCCCCTCTAAGATTCAGCAAAGCAATGAGAATTTTTAATTTTCATTGGTTCATTGGACAACCCCTTTAATTTTCTCTTGTCACCTTCTATTTTTGACTAACATACAGTAGGATAGGCATTGCTAATTCTGTCAATCAAGGTTTACAATCACGGCTTAGCTAGTCAATTTAGTTTCCAAGTAACCTGCCTTGATGATTGAATGTGCACTGTTGGCAGGAATTTTCTGAAGCAAACATACTTACGTGTTTGATGACAGGAATTATGTGATGCAAATCATTGGTCAAACGCCAAAACTATAGTTAAAATCAATTGAAGCATTTCATGTACAAACGTTTAATAATACTTAGTAACAAAGTAAAAATGGTGTCACTGTAAAAAACTGGAAACATGGCCTCTTTATTATGAGGCAATGGCTGGATTTCTTGTAAGTCTTCTTAAGCAACTGATCAGCTTCTCTAGCTTACTTAGTTAACTGCATGACAACAGCAAAACAACAGAGTTGGTATATTTCAGCAGGATAAGTACTATAATTATGGGGCACTTCACCTGATAAGGTTCTGGCAAATCTGGCATCCACCTTGGCATCTGCAGAAGAAAGAACACGATTCTGAGTAACACATTACAGTACATTTTAGTATATAAATGACAGAAATGTGAAACAGTGGGATTCATTGCATTATTACATGGCTTTTCCAACACTGTTTTTTTTTTTTTTACTGGAAAAAAACAAACAACCACTGAGAAGCCCCAAATAAAGATAAAACACAATATTTATTGATACTCATAAAAACATGAACTAACCCTACTTCCCCAAAAAGTATGACCCCGCTCTCCGTCCTGTCCCTCAGGCATAAAAACAGATAAAATGGCAGATGAAAACCAGAGAAGGAAAAATACCCACAAGGATACCGCTGCCCAGAAAACACACCAAAGACATACATATATTTTATTTTTTTTACCTGACGTCTTTAGATTTTTTTTTATTTTTTTTTTTATGAAGTACAACTTTAGTTAATTAAAAATTAAAGATTTTGAATTTTTTACTTCACAACAATTTTTTTACAAACTTCTAAAGTTTTTAAAAAGCACGAATTTTGGCTTGGTATGACTTTACATTTTTTATCATATCTAGGGCTAGAATTAAGATAAACAGATGGGAGTGGTATCAATTTTCTCCGAACGGTAACAGCATTCATTTGATATGTCACAAGACTATGATTCCTTATATTTTGTTTTGGAGAAATCAGATTAAAATTTTTGATGCGCAATTGTGAAAAAATACATGTGCATTACTCGTGTTCTTGGCTGCATTTGTACAGGGATTAAATTTGGGACATTAAACATTTCTAATTTTTTTAACCCCTTAAGGACCTTACTTTTTTGTTGTTGACACGTTCGTTTTCCCTCCTCGCCTTCCCAGAGCCATAACTTTTTTATTTTTCCACCTACATAGACCTATGAGGGTTTTTATTTTGCGGGACTAGATGTACTTTCTAATGATGTTATTCAGTGTACTATAGAAAATACTGGGGAATGGCAAAAAAATTCCAAGTAGGAGAAAATGTGAAAAAAAAAAACATACTTTCGCCATGTTTGTGGGCGTTTTGCTTTTACGGCGTTCAATCTTCAGTAAATATAATGTGTTTTCTGTATTCTACAGGTTGATACGCATCCGTCAATACCAAACATGTTGGGGTTCCGTTATGTTTTGGTACTGTAAAAAAATTCCAAATATTTTCATTTTTTGAAATTTGCGCTGCAGCGCCATTTTGTGCGACCAATAACTTTTTTGTACTAACACCTACGGACGTCAGTGAGGGGGCATTTTTTGCGGTCTGAAGTGTACTTTTTATTGCTAGCAGTTTGGAATGCATGCAACTTTTTTGATCACTTTTATTCCAATTTTTAAGCGAAGTGAAATGACCCAAAAATGCAATTTTGCCGTTTGGAATTGTTTTTCTTCTACGGTGTTCAGCGTACAGGATAAATGATGTTATATTGTTATAGATCGGACTTTTTTGGGCGCGCCGATACCAAACAGGTGTAACTTTTTTAATATTGTATTGTTTTTATTTGTAAAATGGCGAAAGGGGGGGTCATTTGAACTTTTAATACTTTTTTTTTTACACTTTAAAATTGTATTTATTTTTTTGACGTTTTTCATTCATTTAGATGCCGCGACCATCTTTGCCGCGGCATCTAAAGGGTTAAACAGCGCTGTAATACACACCTCTGCGCTGTAACCGTCAGCTATTAGCTGCGATTAGCTGCTAACACACGGCGGCTGTGTGGCGGGATCGCTCTGCGATCCCCCTAAAAAGCCCCTTAGCGACCCTGGGACATACTCATACATCCGGGGTCGTCAAGGGATTAAGTTTTGAATCATCTGATTTTGTTTGTGAGTTTCTTCCTTTTTCTTTTCAAATTACAACTTATTGAATTCAGCATTTATATGCAACAATAAAGAAACACAAAAAACAAATTCCTTAAGTGCCAGAATAAATACATGTTAATCATCATAGCACAACTTGCTCAGCATTTTCAACCTGAATTCATTGAACAAACCAAAAGAAAAAATGTGATCATATCCTCAAGTATGATTTTCTAAATAGTCTCATCCAAATTAAATGTTAAAAACAAGATTAAAAGAACCAATATTTTTAACACCTATTTATGCTTGTTAGGCTATGTTCACATGGCAGTAATTGCGGGATGTATTTCGCCCGCAATTACGCCGTGTGCTCGGGAGTGGAAGCGGGGCGGAGCGGCTGGCAGCCCGCTGGCCCCATAGAGATGCATTAGTCTCGGCACGTAGACGCCGTGAATAACTGACACGTCACTTCTCTCCCCGCTCGCCGTGGAGAGGTAATCAATAGTTTTCTATGAGAACTGTGGATTACCATAATGACTGGGACGTATCTCGCCTCGTATTTCGCGCAGTAACAATTATATAACACGTTATAGTGATTAGAATTCTGGAGAAGGGTCGTTGATCTAGGGATTTATTCTGATTGTCAGAATAGTCAGGAAGGATTTTTTTTTCTCATAAAATGAGGACAATTGCCTTCCTCTGGATCAACACTATAGGACAACAGGCTGAACTGGATGGACATCTGCCTCTTTTCAGCCTTACAAACTATGTAATAAATCATGGACTGAAAAAATATAAAAGCCAAAAAATTTAATTGTATCCATGGATTGTTTTTTTTTTTACCAGACTTCACCAATCAGAACATGATAAAATCTTGGCCTTACATTTTGAAAAGCATTAGTTATATTTGTACTACACACAGCCATCATGAAGATCAAAGTTAAAACACCCTGACTGGAATGTAACTAAACATATTCTCCAGTCTTATTCTTCCTAATCTCATCCACCTCACTCTCTTCTTGCTACAAAAACAGAGGAGGCAGACAGAATGAAGTATGGTTGCAAGATCAGTTTGCGTAGCAGCTGTACATACCGAGCAGTAGAATATATTTTTTTTTTTAAATTGCTTCACTTTTTATGCAATAGAGATATTGGATACTAAGAAAAAGCAAAAACTGTACATAGCCTTTTTAATAGTTAAAGCTTAGGCAGGAGTACCAGTACGTTGCAAATATCATAAACTCTATTGAATACTCTTATTCTAGAAAAACAGTTTTGACTTGTAAGTGTAAGTAAAAGTTATTTCACTACAGTAAGTACAGAAGATGTTGTAAGTATTCATAATTACTTCTGCTTTACATAATGGTGAAGGAAACCAGCATCAAGCAGTGCTGCACACTAGTTGCTTTTATTGACTATGGTGCCAATAACAACACTTTTTACATTGGTGCCATCACATGAATGTTCAGAATTATAAACGGATCACCTGTTCCATCCTTATAACCTACCTGTGTGGATCTTTGGAAGCTGGTACAACCTTTGCACATTCTCTTTTGTAGAAGATACCTTCAATCCAAGATTTTTGGGACTACAGAATAAAAATAACATTTTTAGACCAAAAAGTTGTTCTTTTGTCAGATGAAAGTACAGGATTAAAAAATGGCTAATCAATAAAATAGCTAAACAGAAATGTAGGTAATATAAGTAGGATGTGCTTAATTTGCACATTTATTCACTAAATATAAAATTAAAAATTTACAGTGACTTGAGATGGAAAATAAATTTTCGGAAACACCTTGAAACTTTTCAACCTTTTGCCCACATTTCAGCTCAAACATTAGAAGTTATAAAATTAATAAATGTTGTGTAAACGAATCAAAAAACATGGTGTACAATTCGTTGAATGATGATTGAATTCTCAATGGATAATTTTCAAAATTAAGTTAAAGAAAACAAAAAACTGAAAAGTGGGGCGTGGAGAAGTTTAAAGCTGGATTTGGATACAAAAAGATTTCCCAAACTTTAAACATCCCAAGGAGCACTGTGCAAGAGGTCATATTGAAATGGAAGGAGTATCAGACCACTGCAAATCTACCAAGACCCGGCCGTCCCTCTAAACTTTCATCTCAAACAAAGAGAAGACTGATCAGAGATGCAGCCAAGAGGCCCATATCACTCTGGATGAACTGCAGAGATCTACAGCTGAGGTGGGAGAATCTGTCCATAGGACAACAATCAGTCGTACACTGCACAAATCTGGCCTTTATGGAAGCATGGCAAGAAGAAAGCCATTTCTCAAAGATATCCATAAAAAGTATTGTTTAAAGTTTGTCACAAGCCACCAGGGAGACACCAAACATGTGGAAGAAAGTGCTCTGGTCAGATGAAACCAAAATCCAACTTTTTGGCCACAATGCAAAACAATATGTTTGGCGTAAAAGCAACACAGCTCATCCCCCTGAACACACCATCCCCACTGTGAAACATGGTGGTGGCAGCATCATGGTTTTGGGCCTGCTTTTCTTCAGCAGGGACAGGAAAGATAGTTAAAATTGATGGGAAGATGGATGGAGCCAAATACAGGACCATTCTGGAAGAAAACCTGTTGGAGTCTGCAAAAGACCCGAGACTGGGACGGAGATTTATCTTCCAGCGAGACAATGATCCCAAACATAAAGCAAAATCTACACTGGAATGGTTCACAAATAAACGTATCCAAGTGTTAGAATGGCCAAGTCACAGTCCAGACCTGATTGAGAATCTGTGGAAAGAGCTGAAAACTGCTGTTCACAAGTGCTCTCCATCCAACCTCACTGAGCTCGAGCGGTTTATCTAAGGAAGAATGGGCAAGAATTTCAGTCTCTTGATGTACAAAACTGATGTCATACCCCAAGCAACTTGCAGCTGTAATCGCAGCAAAAATTGACGCTATAATGTATTAAATTAAGGGGGCCAAATCATTTTGCACGCCCCACTTTTCAGTTTTGTTTTTTTTACAAAAGTTTAAAATATCAAATAAATTTCGTTCCATTTCACAATTGTGTCCCACTTGTTGGTGATTTTTCACAAAAAAAATAAAATTTTATATCTTTATGCTTGAAGCCTGAAATGTGGGAAAAGGTTGAAAAGTTCAAGGGGGCCAAATACTTACGCAAGGCACTGTATGTTTATAGTTGTTCCAAAAAATAATGCAGTCTCTTCCTTATTCATTGACCTTCCTTCTAGCATAATCCAGCTGTGCAGCAGTGCCTCCTAATATTTAAACCCTAAATCACAGGACATTTTAACCCCTGCCATGTTTTTGCCTAGGAACAGCCCCTGCAAAGAAATACACTTTCAATCCATTTGCACAAATCCCACCCCTTTGGGACCATTTTCTAGAGAGTCCCACAGAAAACAGTACTGTTGTCAGGTATGGTACCTATTAAACATCTCATAGGGACATGGGGTAAATTTGTTGCAGAAAACATTCTGTATATGTATATGAATGGGGTTGTATCTCAAGCATATGCAAGTGTCTTTTTTTCTTTTCTTACAAACCCCATTTAGGCCCTATTCACCTGACATTTATAATTCCTGATCAAGGTATCTACCTAGATACCGTGAAAATCTTACCCATATAGATACTGCGGCAGGGAAAATAATACAATAGAAATCTACAGGGCAAATATAATCTAAACTGGACTACCCATTGCCTAGGTCAAATTTGTGCAGAAATAGAGAAAAGTCATTGTTCTGCTGGACGACCCAGCTTCAATGCGCTTACTGAGGAAAGGAAATTGTTGGCCAAAATCTCACGATATATGGCCTCATCCATCCTCCCTTCAATACGGTGCAGTCGTCCTGTCCGCTTTGCAGAAAGCTCCTCCAAAGTATGAGGTTTCCACTCAATGCTTCATGGTTGGGACGGCGTTATTGGGGTTGTACTCATGTTTTTTATTCCAAACACGACAAGTGGAGTTGATACCAAAAAGTTCTATTTTGGTTTCATCTGACCCCATGACCTTCTCTCATGCCTCCTCTGGATGATCCAGAGGAGGCATGGGCCAGGGCATTTGCCGGGGTGAGGAAGGGAATGCATGCCCTTCAAGATTTTAATCCATGACAGCATAACGGTAATCTTTGAGACTCAGCTCTATTTAGGTATTTGACCAGGTCCTCCCATATAGTTCTGGGTGGATCCTGACCTTTCTCCAAATCATCCTTACAAAACAAGATGAGTTCTTGCAAGGAGCCCCTTGACAGGCATCTTGTGTTTCTTCCTTTTTCTAAAAATTGTGCCAACAGTTGTCTTCTCACCAAACTACTTGCCTGTTTTCCTGTAGCACATCCCAGCCTTTTACAGGTCTATTTTGTCCCTGGTGCCCTTACACTGCTCTTTAGTCTTAGACATGATGAAGAGGAGAGGTTGGAATATAATTGAGTGTATGGACAGGTGTCTTTTATACAGATAAGTTCAAACAGGTGCAATAAATACAGGTAATGAAGGCAGAGTAGGAGGGCTTCTTAAAGAAAAACTAACAGGCCTGTGATAGCCACAATTATTTCCCCCAATTTATATGCGTACACATAGTGCAAACAACCTGACACTGGCATCCCCACTATTATCATGACTCCAAGATTCCCATCAACACACCCCACTCTGCTGCCAACAAACCCCTTTCACTCTCCTCTTCCCTTGGCCTCTCCCAGTAAACCTCAGGAGCCACTCACATAGATGGACACAAATTGAATTTCATCTTTACCCGCTTCTGCCCCTTATCTAACATCTCAAACTCTCCTTTCCCCATTTCTGACCACAATCTGCTTACCTTTTCCTCCATCTCCACTCCACCTGACCCTCTGGTCTCAAAGCTAGAGCACCCCTGCATGAACCTATAAAAGTCTTAACCCCTGCACTCTGACTCTCTTGCACCTCTTTCTACCACATCTTTATTTGATGACTCAGATGCAGCCACCACTTTCTACAACAACGTAATCGCCTCCACTCTTGATTCAGTCCCCCCACTCAAGCAAAATAGAACCCGCACAACCTTGGCCTATAAACTCAACTAAACAGCTAACTTTCCACAATTGCTGAACGCCACTGGAAGAAAACTCACTCCACCAACGACCTCGCCTTATACAAACAATCACTCCACACACTTAAGTCTGCACTTACCTCAGCCAAACGGATTACTTCACCACTGTCATTTCCTCTCTCTCTCACAACCCTAGACAACTACTCAACACCTTCAACTCTCTCCTCTGTTCACCAGAACCTCCTCCCCCATCTCTCCTCTCCGCAGATTACTTCGCCCCTCACTTCCTAAACTAGCTCAACCTTAGAGAAAGCTTCACCCCACAGTTCCCACCTTCTGCCCCTATACCGCCACAGTCCCCACCACCCAACTCTATACTGCCACAGTCACCACAACCCATCTCTATACCGGCACATTCCCCACCGACCACCTCTATACCTCCACTGTCCACAACTATTCCTGCACAATACTATTCCCACTTAGCCTGCTTCTGCACTGTTACTCATGGCAAGCTTTCCTCTCTACTGTCCAAATCCAACCTCACTATCTTTAATCTTGACCCACTCCCACCCCACCTGATAGCAGACCTGAGTGCTGTTATCTTCTCAGCCCTCACCCATCTTTTCAACCTATCATTAATCTCTGGCATCTTTCCTTCCTCCATCAAACACACTACCATCACACTCATCTTAAAGAAACCATCTCTCGACCCTTCTTTTCTGTCCAACTATCATCTAATCTCAATGCTTCCATTTGCTTCTAAACTCCTGGAACAACACGTCTATTTTGAACTGTCCTCTCACCTCTCCTCCAATTCTCTTGACTTGCTGCAATCTGGTTTCCAATTTCACCACTCTACTAAAACTGCCCTAACCAAAGTCACCAACGACGCAACTGCTAAAGCCTCACGTCACCACTGTCTTTCTCCTCTTAGACTTGCCCTCTGCCTTTGACACTGTCAACCATACACTCTTGCTACAAATCCTCTTATCTCTTGGCATCATGGACTTGGCCCTTTCCTGGATGTCTTCATACCTCACTGATCGGACATTCAGCACCTCTCACTCCTGCACCACCACCTCCTTCTCCTCCTCTCGCCTGCTCTCTGTTGGTGTCCTCCAGGGTTCAGATCTATGCTCCACTACTCTTCTCTATCTACACTCTTGGCCTGGGTCAACCCATAGCATCACATGGCTTTCAATAACACCTTTATGCTGATGATACCCAACTTTACATCTCCAACCTAGACATTCACTCTCTGCTCTTCCAGATTCCAGAGTGTCTATTATCCATATCCTCCTTTTCCTTCTTCTCCGCTCTCTTCTTATCAGCTCCTCACACAACGGTCTCCAAGACTTTGCCCGTGCTTCCCCCATATTCTGAACCTCACTGCCCCAACAAATCAGACTCTCCTCCACTCTCACTAGCCTCAAAAGCAACCTGAAAACCCATCTCTTCAGTATTGCCTATAACCTACGATAACCCTGCTGCCACTACACCACTCCACAAACAAGTCTGCCCCACACCTTCTGTCTCTTTCCTCCCTCCTTGTAGATTGTCCTCTCTCTGTCTGCACTAGTTAGTCCTTTATCCTCACCATTGTACTTGTTTGACATATGTATGTAAACCACCCCCCCCCCTCCCTTTGAAAGTACAGCAGCCTGGAACTAATGGCACCTTAAAATAAACAGTAATAATAGAGCATACAAAAAGAAGCTTCTATCTTCAAACTACTTCATGTCTAAAAAAGGAACATTTCCCGCAATTAGATTTTCACATTTCTCTAGGTAATAGGTGTAACTGTTAAAAAAAAAACCCATAAAAATAGCATATCAAAATGTAGACTACACCATAAGAATGAAAAACAACTTTAGTAAATGTATCATGGAAAATGTACTTGACAATTTTCAAATAATGAAGCACTCTCTACAGATTAAATCAGATATACCAGTAAGTATAACTAAGAACTAGCACATATAAAAGACGTCAAACAATGATGCCATACACAATAAGCACTTATTATATTATAACATGATCCTGGGAGCAATTTCATAAAAGTTCGAGATATGAATCACCTATGAGAACAGCACTAACAAAATAAGAATGTGACGGAACATTATAGAGAAATAATGTCATTGTGTAGCTCTCATCACTCTGGGCACTTTCAACATTTTCTAAGTTAACCCAAACCCTGTAGAGCAATGGGTTCTGCTTTGGGTTAGTGAAAAGTAATTTTTCCCGTTTAATAAACCCCCACAAAATTTTTTCAACAAAGAGGTCCTCCCATAAAAAATGGTCAAACAAAAAAAACTCTCTTTGTTGCCCATTAAAACTTATTGAAGACAGCTTTAAATTTTTCCAGAGCAGTTTAAAAAAAAAGAAAGCTGAGCTTTTATTGGTTGCTTTGGGCAACAGAAAACATTTTGAAATTTTTTCCCAACCACCCCCCCAAATTAAAAAGGGGCCCAGCCGGTGTTTTTATTTGCAGGACGTTTAACTAGAAACAATCCAAGAGCGAAAGGTGTACACAAATTTTATTTAATTCCCCGGATCTCCCAAAAGAAATGGCACTTTTATTAGCATATGTTTTGTTGAATGGAGATAGTTTTGGAATTAACTTCAGTGTGAAATATGGAAAGTTAAAGGAAAATTCCGTTAAAACTTTGGGTTTCCCCTTTTTGGCGGGTTGTCAAGAGAGTTTGTGAAATGGAGGGGTGTATTTCCCACAGGTTGGTTTAGCTCTGCAGACGGGCCCCCCAAAGTGTCCATTGATGATTCATTCTGTGGAGAGGGACGGAGAGGTTCTCAGCTGTCATTGGAATAATTGGGAAGGAACGCGATAATTTTTTCAAAAATATCCGCTCTCTCTAATATTTTTGAAACTGGAATGGGCATTTGACTTTCATAACTCGGGGAAAGATGGGTGATGTTTTTTTTTGTCTCTCTCTCTCTACAAACAGTGATATACCCTGCAGATTATTTTACCCTGACCTCTCAGATTGCAGAACACCCGCACATCTTACATGGGACTGTAGTGGTTTCTATTTTTAAATTTTTTGGGGGGTGCACAAGAGTTTAGTGGGGTGTTGTTTTTAAATCTCTCTCTGTTGGATGTGCTGCTTGTACCCCCATCATGACCTCCCCCCCCTGCGGGTTTTGTCCCCTGAAGGACTGGACAGAACGTAGCGACTCCCGTAAGCTTTGCTGGGGTAAGACCCGGGCTCAAAAACCCGGTAGGGACAAATAAAAGCAGTCCCTCCTTAAAACCCTAGAACTTTTCTAAAGGAACCCAAAAACATGTACATCTTAGATTTTTGGTCCCCCATTTTAAATTGATCTTCATAGTGAGACAAACCTCTTTAAATTCAAACCACCTTTAAAAAAAAACGATCGTAAGCAATGCGAAACCCCCGCCCAACACAATTCATGGTAAAAACAGCTGGTTATTTCTTTCCGGCAGCAACTATTTATTACATACTCTTACTCTCATAGTGTGACAGCTATGGTCAATCAGAACGTGTCTGAACTCTCAGGTTGCTGTCGCCACTGTTGGAGCGCGTCACCTACTGCCTCACCGTGCTAAAACCCACAGTTTAGGTTACTACTTTGCAAGTTTCTATGAATGTCAATGGCTAATTTAATTTTTTCCGCATGGAGGAACTAAATTACATACTTGCCTCTTGGCACACGATTGCGATATGTAATTGATATTGGTGTGATGGTTGATTATTTTTGTTTGCCATACTGCCAACATCTGCTTCTGCCAACATAATACAATAGCAGGCATTACCGTACTTTCAGAGCGACCCACATACAACTGATCCGTTTACCGGAAAATATAGTTCATTTGTATAATGTACAGAAAATGAATAAGAAAAAAAATAAATGGATTGTGCTGTTGACATTAATTCGAGTCCCTTTTTCACTTAGATCACTTTTCATGAGAGTTTTCAAGAAAAACCAGAATACATATTGCAATAAAAAAATTTCCAATATTTCAAGCATAGTGCAAACAGATCTGTTACAAATCAACTGTATAAACACCTCTCACTACTTATGTAAGATTATTAAGAAATTACATCATAAAACCTGTAAAAAAAAAAATCTTTCCCTGCTTGGATTTTCCTGAAAAACAAAACCTCAAAGCCATTTTCATCAAACTTTACCCTTGCGGTAATATCTATTTTTGACTGAAATGATTGGTGAATTTACATTCTTTACAACAGTATTTTTTGTTTTTTTTGTGGGTTTTAGACAGTTATAATCATGTGGATTAGGGAAAGTAGGCGGAAATAGTAAAACCCCCAAATTTTTGGATCCCAAAATGCTTTTCTATAAAAAGCATTAAGGTAAAAATGATCAAACCCCTAGTGGTGAAGCACCCTAGGGGCACTCAAAGTTAAAAAAATATATATATGTTTTAAAGTGTAAAAAAAAAAAGTTTTCAAAACACCCCCTTTTCCATTTTACAAATAAAGAAAAAAAAGTCACACATACTTGGGATGCCCCGCCTGAAAAAAGTCCATCTATTAAAATAACATAATTTTTTCCCATACGCGAACACCCTAGAAACAAAGAATTCAATGCCAAAAAAGTTATTTGGGCGAAAATGTTGCAGCCGGTAAAAGTCAAAAATAGAAAAAAGTTTGGGAATTTTTTTACAGTACCAAAAATAAAGAAAACTGTCTGTTTGATTGCTGGTTATTTAATCTGTAGAATTTCAGATATGTTTTTACCAAAGATTGAACGCCTTAAAAGCAAAACTCTCGCAAACATGACGTAAGAAGGTTTTTTTTCACATTTTGCCCCACTAAGAATGTTTTTGCAGTTTCCCAGTATATTCTATGTTACGATGAATGACACCATTAGAAAGTAAATTTTGTCCTGCAAAATAATAGTCCTCATTTGACTTTGTAGGTGGAAAAATAAACATGTTATGGCCTTTGGAAAGCGAGGAGGAGAAAAATGAAGAGTCATATTTTTTTCTTGGGAGGGGTTAAAGGCACAACACAGATGTAACCACTGTTAGTGGTAATAACTATCAACAGTTAAGTAAAAAAATTCAGAGGCTGAAAAGGAAGTTAGGGCACTTTGCTAAAACTTACACACAGCATTGCAGTGAACCAGTAGAATCTCTGCCTTTTCTGTTTTTACATCTGCCATTGTTTAATTTACAAATATTTAAATGGTTTCTCCGTAACTATCTTTTTATTTGTTATAGGCCTCAAAACTTATTATATTACCTTTGTAATCCATACTTAGTTACCTGTCCTGCTGTGTAAAACCAGTCAAAGAGTCCTGTACTCCCTTCCCCTTTCAAACCATGTGATGGACATTGATCACATGGTCTCAATTATTGTTTTGTCATCACTCAGTAGGTGTGCTTTAAAGCCAGGCTCAGCTCAGGAACACTCCCCTGTGGTGGGAGTGACCTGAGCAGAGAACGATCTGGCTGCCTTCATTCTTTCCAGCCTGTAGTTTTTTAAGTAAATAGAAGTAATTATATTAGAGTAATTACAAGGGAGGGGAAACTATTTATCTTTGAGCCCTGCTGGCAGGACTTATAGGGTTTTGCCAGGACGTGCCTTATCTTGTAAGAAGCTTATTGTAAAAAGCCACGCTGAGCTAAGAGTGCGAGAGAGGACACAGCAAGAGCCACAGAGCCTTGCATAATAGGGATGCTGTGAAAAAATGTCACTCAATGAATCACACTACAAACTAGTGGAAGCTGTAGACAAAACAAACAACATATTTCCACCCGGGGTTGCCTTGAAAGCTTCTTTCAATCCCTTCATCAGATAATAAGGAAGTGTTCTGCTGCGCAAGCCCAGCCAGCAAGCTCTTTGTCAGGTCGTATTAATAGAAGCTTTTATTGTAAACTAAGGGCATTGTTAAGGCAGGCTCTGTTAACTCTCTCAGACTGCAATTTTTGTAATCACATATATTTAGAAAAGTGATTAAATACCCATTTTGGAGGATCCCACGTCAACATTACATTGTGGCAAAACCCCTTTAATAACAGTAATGGGAGCAGAGAACAGCAGTTCAGAGCTGGGGGGTTGTGTACTGCTGTCATGAATATGTGACTGTAGGTCTGTACAGTTTACACAGTGACTCATGAGTCCTAGCCATCACCATTATCATGACAGCAAGTCAAGAGCTGGGGGATTACACACCAATATCAGCACAATGTCTAGCATTGATACTGTAACTGTGAAGGGAAGTCCGAGATTGCAGTACATTCTGGGAGTTGTAGGAAACTCCTAGGGAACTATTGATACTCTCACAAGCAGAAAGTTTCACTGCAAAAAGTGGATCTTATGATAGATGAATAATGAGGAAAGAAAAGAATCACATGAAGGTATTGGAAAATCTTTAGTTTTCAATATAAATGCTGTTTATAGTGTTCTATGAAATCTTTAAACTTTTGGATAACCTCTTTAATGAAGTGGTTGTGTCACTAATAACATTTAAAACCTCCAAAGGATGTTATAAATGTATGATCACAAGCGGCCCAGCCACTGGGACCCCCACACTGTTCATGAGAATAAAGGTGTCATGCCAGTGACTCACACAGTCAGCAAGTGTCGACCTGCTCACTGCGTTCACTGTGCTGCTCTCCCTTTTGCCAAGCTATCTAAATAAGCTTCTGTATCTTGTTGTAGCAAACACCTTTCAGCTGTTTGCCCTGGTCCCCCCTAGTTATTATGAAGGCGCTGCAGCTCTGCAAGATTTAACCCACACGGTGGTTACGGCATTTGTCTGGCTTTCCCAGTCTATCCGCCACCATCAGTGGGTTTATTAGGCAGCACCTCCCTTCTCACCTTACCTGAACTTTGGCTCCTATTGTCCTCATGTCCTAGTTCCTGTCCATGTGTTTTGCCTTCCATTTGATATCTCCATTACTGACCTTGGCTTGTTTCATTGTCGTGTGTGCTTTCTCCACTCCTGATCTCAGCAATGTTTCATGAACTTGTGCTGCCTGCCTTGACCCGGACTGCCTGACCCAGATATCGGTCTCTTACCATGGTCCATCAATAGGGGTCTCTGGTCTGCGGACTGCTCTGGGGTGGTACCTGGTGATTTACGCCCTAAGTGAAGACTAGGTAGTCATTTAGCCATGCCCCTCCAGGGTGTCAGGCTAGTGGCTTAGTGGGTACACACCCACCATTGTGACAAAGGGTCCTAAATGGTGCACCCTGTTCTTCAGTGCACAGTCTATGTGACTGATATACACAGTAAAATAACTTTATTATAACCACCAGTAGAATAGTGAAGAAATCAGGCGATACCTTTTTCAGGCTAACTGAGTATATTTCATGGTGAGCTTTCGAGAGAACTAGCTCCCTTCTTCAGACAGTGTTATACAAGAGTACGCAATTGAAAATTCACAGACTTTTTATACACAAAAAGACATGGACCCTTAAAAGGGTCTAGAATTCCTACAAAATACAAAAATGCAATATAAGCAGAGAAGTCATTTACGGCAGGTCAAGACTTATACAACTATCTGGAAAATTGTGAGGCATGACGGAAGGGGTCAGTTCATTCTGTGTCTTATCTGTAGCCATCAGATGTAATCTTGGGCCATCACAGTCACACATCGTTTGGACATAAACGTGGAAAAGAATTTTTAGCCCTTTTTTGCAGAGTCTAAAATTTTTTGCATAATTTTAAATTTCCCAATCCTTTCCCCCTTCTCCTTTTTAAATTCCCATTAAAACCAAAAAAATTTCAGTTTCCATAGAAGGGTATCTCTGGAGAAGTTTTGCCACGGAAGACAGTTCTCTTTTTTATTAATAGTAAATCGGGGATTCATGCGCGGGCGAGTCTCGCCTGTTTTCCCCCAATAAAGGCCTGGGTGGGTTTTGCGCACAATTATGAATACACCACTTTGGGAAGACCTCAGGAAAATTTTCCCCCCTAATTCTGTCACCGCTGGGACTGGGAAGGACACTGTCAGGGGTTTTGGGTGGCCTGCGGCTTGCCCTGTTCTACGGCGGGTGGGGTCCATTTTCTGTTGGGGTCTTCGGGCCTTCAAACAATAATGCCCCCGTGGGTTTTGGTGTTCCGAAAAAGGAAAAAGGAAGGGGGGGACGGGGGATATTTCTTTGACTTTTTGCCCTATGTGCCGGTTGAAGTTCCTTTGGGCAATTTTTCTGGGGATTCCAGCTGGGGTTTGCGGGTTAAAACTGGGGGCCCCCGTTCTTTCTTCGGGGGTTCTTTGTATTGAGCAGACAGTCTTTTGATGGTGGCCGATTTTTTTATTTGTTGTCCTTCATTTTTGGGCCTGTACCCAAGGGGGGGAAAAATTTTTGCCTCAATCCAGGGGGTTTTTTGCCCCGATCTGTCTTGTGGAGAAAATACGATTGTCCTTTTAAAGCCTGGCTGTATTTAATGGATTGTTTTGTGTGCTTGGGGGGGAAGGGGGGGGCTTTTCTGGGGGTAGGCCTTCCGCTGTGGGGTTTGTGGTACCGAGGGAGTAGGGGGTGCTTTTTTTTGTGTATTGTGACCCAAAAGTGGTTTTTTGCTCTTGAAAGTAATTTTTAAGTTGTGGGGGGGTGGAAGTTTTTGAAGTCATTAGGGAAATTAAAATTAGGGCCTCCTCGCCCGCATCCAAGACAATGTTCATCGGTAACGGAGGGACGATTTCCAGTGGCACAAAACTTCTTCAGAGATGACCATCTAATAAGATCTGAAAATTTGGGGTTTTTAAAAAGGGCACTTTTAAAACGCAGGAGAGAGAAAGGGGTGGGGAAATTTTAAATTAATCAAAAATTTCAGACTCTGCAAAATGGACTAATTTCATGCCCGCTTTAGTCAAACTATGTGTGAACTGATGGCCACAAATTTCAACTGATGCTAAAGATAAGACACGAATTACTGACCCCCCGTCACCCCCAAAGTTTTCCCGATGTTAGTCTTTACCTGCCGTAAAGGCTTTTCTGCTTAAATTTTCATTTTTTTATTTTTAAGAAAACAGGACCCTTTGAAGGTCCATGTCTTTTGTGTATAAAAAATCTGTGAATTTTCAGTTTCTTGTATAACAACCTGTCTGAAGAAGGGAGCTAGTTCTCTCGAAAGCTCACCATGAAATATACTCAGTTAGCCTGAAAAAGGTATCGCCTGATTTCTTCACTCTTCTACTACTTTCTATGGCTAACACGGTACAACATTATACTACTTATAACCACCAGCTAATATCCAATATAATCACTTGGTGCAACAAGAACAGCAGCTAGCAGGGGCGTAGCTATAGGGGGTGCAGCAGTAGCAGTCGCTACCAGACCCTGCAGCCTGAGGGGGCCCTAAAAGCTCTTCTGCCACAGCATTGTAAATGGCACATGGTAGATGAGGGGCCTCATTCCGCCATTTGCACTAGGGCCCAGAAGCTTCAAGTTACGCCTCTGGCAGCTTGACAATAGTACTTGGAACCCTCATGCTCTGAGAATCAAATGTAAGACATTTCTAGCCATGTGTCTTGTCACATTTTCTAACTGGAAGATCCCATCCTCCTCAGGGAAGACAATCAGCATGTACGGGTGTACATGATCTGCAAGGATGGATTCACACCCAAATCAGTTGAAACTTTTCTTCCCCATGGATGAGAGAACCCAGAGAATGCCATGAACACATTCAGCAGTTCATAAAGCTGCCACCACCAGCCTGTATTGCTCCAGCAATAGTTGCAGGGTGTTTATTCTTGCTTGACATGCTAACATCCATCTGTCTCATAGGAAAAGCCAACCATTTAGCAATTGGCATAGGTCTAGTTTCGATATTACTATGAAAACTGAAGCCTTTTCTGCTGATGCAACTTTATTAGCAGAGGTGCCTTTGCTTTGGAACCCCATATGCGGTCTGGTAGCTGTCTGGTTCCTTTTAGTGATGAGATGCTCCACTGTATCATGCTGATCCGTCCTTACACACCTTCATAGCGGGCGCTCAGCTCCCACATCAATGGCACATGGTGCTCCACAGTTTCTATTTTACTTAAAGGGGTTTTGCCATGAAGTAAAATTGACATGGGAAGCTTGCAAATGAAATAAAAAACATTTTCACTATTCATTATTATTAAAAATTCTCCACAGTTTTTCTTTTAGCTGCTCCTTTAGTGATCCATTGTTTACAGCTCGTCTCCAGGGGATACGACCAGGGATGAGAGCTTCTCAGTCCTGGTCGCACATGCTCAGACATCACCTCTCCTCTCAGGCAGCTACTGAGTGTTCAAACCCCAGTTACTGTCACTTTACTCCCGCCCTCTGTACTCCTTAGTTATTAGTCAAACAGTGCAAATAAATTAAAAACAGGAACCTCAATCAGGTCTGTGCATTGATAAAGAGGAAAAAAAACACAGGTTTGGTTCCTGCAGGGATTTGAACCTAGGACCCTTGTGCCTGGAGGCAAAAACTTTACCTCCCAGCTACTCACAATGATTTACATAAACAGACCTTTCTTTGACTACAGAGAGGAAAGGCCTGGTGATGTCATCCTGCTGGGTCACATGATACGCAATTCAAACAAATCACACACGGCCCCTTCTGAGCACACAGCGCTGAAGAGCTGGATGCAGGAGGTATGAGATGAGATTGTGGCAAAACACCTTTACGCGAAATGGGGCCATTTGTCCACTCACAATACACTTTCACCACGGCAGCACTTGAACAGTACACAGACTGCGCAGTTTCAGAAATACTGTTATGCTTAGCCCAAAAGGCCCAAATCATCCCTTTTTGCAACTCTTATACATTGCCCCTTGTACCTGTGACAACATATCCACAATATCTTGTGCATAAGTAGTAATTGTTTTTAGTGGGACAATTCCATATACATTGCCAAGCACTGTGCATAAAGCAAAGACTCTTGGCAGTAATTCCTTTAGAAAACAGTACCTCCATAATATGGTACAAAATAAAGTATGACATAATTGTCCCTGATTCTTGAAATATGACAGGAAAAAACCTTTATGCAATTTGATATATAAAAATATCAAAAGTCACTATAGAGTGCTATTGGTGTCATATCAAAACCTATAGTTACACTTCCAAGAGTAAAAAGGAGTTGGGAGTCAAAGAGCCTTTGTACACTGTACAAAAACAAAGAAGATCGAAAAACAGAAGGATCTGTGATAGAATTTAAGTTTCACTATGTATAATAACACTACTCACAAAAATGTAGGGATATCTATTTTAGTTGATATCTCAGAATGAACATAAAGGGCAACACGTATGAACGGGGCTTCGCCAGAAGTCTGACGTCTTTTGAGTCCAGAAGCAGCGCAGCCCGTTGTGGTGTTTTTATTTTTTCTCTATGCAATATCATGGAGGCGGTTTGATCCCGCGGCACTGAAATTGGCTCGATTGGAGGTAGTGGGATGGGGGCACTGCCCAATGTTGAGATCTTCGTTGAATAAGCGTTCGGGGGAACAGCTTAAACCATTTTATAATAGTTTACCTGAGCCAGAATGCTTTTCCCAGTAAGACATTTCTAACCCCGGTTCGTATATTTTAAAGGCAGTTATCCCAATATAGTGCTTTTTAAGAGTCCCCGGGACTTTGTAAGCGCCTGATTTCGGGGATCGGCGGGGGCGGGGTGCCTAGAACCATACAAAGTTGCAGATTTTGCTTCGTTAAGCAACTCCAAGACATTACTGCGGGGAAGGGGTTAAACCCTTTCTAATAGTTTACCTGAGCCAGAATCGACGTTTATGCACTAGAATTCGCCTGATTTATGAACCCGGTCTACTGCGGGTCATAACAGGTGCATTCTACACGAATATAATGCGCATTAAAATTGGCGTCTTAACGCCAAAAATCATACGTCATCCAAAATGTCTTGAACATTTTTTTAAATGAACTAAATGAGACCATCTCTTCACTTTAGAATGCATGTCCAACTGTTCAAGGTTCAGTACATTTTGCAAAACTTGCTTATCTCTACCAAGGAGCTTAATGGCAATATTCAGAACAGGTGTTTGATCCCTGAATCGCCCAATAAATTTAAGGGATCAATTTGATTTGGGATTTAAACAGTCCTCCTCATTTTGACATCATGAGACCAAGACAACACCTTACAATTGATCAACAGTACCTCACCATTGCGAGGCTTCAAGCAGGATGTTCTGAGACTGAAGTGTCACAGTGTGTCATCAGCAGGTTGCAACAGAGATAGTAGAGACTGGCGGAGTCACAGAAATGCAAAGTGGACGTCCTTTGGCTCCATCACACACTGACTGCTTTATTGTAATCAATGCCTTGTGAACCCGGATGATGAATGCCACACAACTCCAGGCATGTTTAAGGAAGGTGAGAGGCAACCAAGTGTCATGTCAGACCATTCGTAACCATTTACATCAGCGTGGTCTGCGTGCTAGACAACCTGACCTCACCACCAGGAACAGGCATCATTGTCTTACATGGGCCTGGGAGCATCTACACTAGAAGAGGGACCAGTGGTCTTCAGTGCTGTTCAGTGATGAAAGTCAATTCACTCTAAGCAGAAATTATGGCTGCTAACAATGCTAGAGAGATCAGGGAGAGCACTGTGCATCAGCCACTGTTGTCACCAGATGAGCCTTTGGAGCTGATGGTGTTACAGTGCGGGCCCCACACTTTGTTAAAGGTACAGTGACAAGCCTCTACTACTTTAATAATATTAATCCAGTCATTGTGCCTCTGCATGAACAACACAAGGATAATTTCATCTTTATGGATGACAATGCTCCAGCTCAAAGTTGCATCATTAGGGAACAGAAGTTGGAGACTAGGGTACCTCAAATGGAGTGGCCTGCACATTCTCCACACCTGAACCCCCTAGAAAACCTATAGGATCAGCTGAGTTGCTGTGCAGAAGCTTGTAACTCTGTACCCCTGACCTGAGGGGTGCCCTTCCAGAAGAGTGGGATGCCGCGCCTCAACAGTCGATAACTTTACTTGTGAACAGCATGAGACGTTGTTATCAACCTTTAACTGCTATGCAAAGTCAATGACACATTACTGGACATAGACACTTTTGATGGTGTATTACTTCCAAGGTTGTTGCCTTTTGTTTCATTAAAGGGGTTTTATCGTTTCATTAAATGGTCTTCAGAATAAGGGGACAATGAATACAAATAACTTTGCAGTTAGATTTCATTAGCAAAGCTGTCTTGTATTCACAGTTTTCCTTATCTTCTGTTTCTGTTTACACTGATATCCAGTGCTGGTCGGATCCCTCCTCCTTGCATTTCACTAGCTGAGAGCTCATTTACATTCTGTTCAGCCCCCAGTTGTATTCACAGGAGCGAGCATTCCTGTCTCTCTTACTCAGAGTAAGGGATCAGCACATTTTCACTCTGCACAGCCAGAAGATACCGAATTTCACTGCAGGGCTTCTATAATCAGGATTCAGCACAATTGTCGATCCCTGCCTCTCCTGCATAGAAGGGAGATCTGTGCCGTTCATAGAAAGCTGGATTCAACTGTAACAAAACTCCAGCTGTGAGAGGAGACATCAGTGCTCAGTCTAGATTGAATGCAGCCTGTGGTATGTATACAGCTCTTACAAAATAAGACTGATAGGGAGAGACACAGTGACATGTGGACTCAGAGAGGGGGGTGGGGGAGTCTCGGGAGCCAGCATGAACAGTGAAGTGGGGGATGATGTCACCCAGCTGGGAGGGGAAGAAACGCCCCTGCATGTCTAGAGTTGAGAAGCTGAGAGCAGTATGAATCAGCCAAACTAAAGAAGTGATACATCCCCTTTAAATTGTTTGAGAGCATGCTGCCGTGTAAATGGCCGACTTTCAGGATAAAATATCACTGTAGCATGAAATTTGTACGTTTTCTGATTTTTGTAAGTATTGTATAAACTGGCCATGTTCTCTCAAAAGACCAACCCCTAGATGAACATTTTTCAAACCAATTTTGGGTGGTTGTCTCAAAGAGGTTTTACTGAACATGCAAACCCTATATTCATCTTAAAAAACTTTACCTTTACATTATATTTATTTACCTTTTCTGTTTGTTTCTCAATAGCCCATTAAAAAGCTTCTCTGAAAGTCTCACCTTCTGAACTTAATACTGTGCTTGATGATTCAGAGGAAGTTTCACTGCTGTCAGGAACACTCTTCATATTGTCAGAATATTCCAAAGTTGTGAATCATTATTATGACACTTTTACATAGCTTAACTATTAAAATATGATGCCTCTTTGAAAACACTAGAGTAAAACATCTGTACCCCATTTGATTTAGGAATATAATGTGTAACTTGTTTGGAATGTCTTGCTATATACATATATGTTATTTCATAATAAAGGGCAGTGATGTAATGGCCACATCCCAGCTTTTGATAAGTAGCTCCTTAGGAAACTTTCCATGCTAAACTAGATGAAGTTCCATAAGACTGATTTTATATGAATAGTATTGCTAAATATCACTAGTTACATTTCCTGATTTCCATGATTGTAAACATCTTGTTTTAATATAATGTTCAAAAACCATGGCAATGGTTTTCAAATACAACTTAGGAACTAGGAACTAGCTGGGAATTTTCTGTCTTTTAACCCCGTGTCTGACCCATAAAATTTAACATAGTACGGTGACATTATAAGGTGTTGATGCAGATGCCAGGTTTATCAGCAGGCAGATACACCTGGTAGCAGAGATGCGTGGATGCTGTTGTTGCTTGGGCTACCAGTGAGATTGCTGGGAGATGTAGTGTGCCAGCATGGAAAAGATTATATATATATATATATATATATATATATTTATATATATATATATATATTATATATATATATATATATATATATATATATATATATATATATATGTATATTAATATAGGGAGGGGGGGTCAGTATTTAGCCAGCCATCAATTGTGCAAGTTCTCCCACTTAAAAAGATGAGTGAGGCCTGTAACTGACTTTGTAGGTAGACTTCAACTATAAGAGACAAAATGAGAAAACAAATTCAGAAAATCCCATTGATTTGGAAGGAATTTATTTGCCAATTATGGTGGAAAATAAGTATTTGGTCACCCACCAACAAGCAAGATTTCTGGCTCTCAAAGACTTGTAACTTCTTCTTTAAGAGGCTCCTCTGTCCTCCACTAATTACCTGTAGTAATGGCACCTGTTTGAACTTGTTATCAGTATAAAAGACAAATGTTTACAATGTCAAACAGTCACACTCCAAACTCCACTATGGTGAAGACCAAAGAGCTGTCAAAGAACACCAGAAACAAAATTGTAGCCCTGCACCAGGCTGGGACGACTGAATCTGCAATAGGCAAGCATCCTGGTGTGAAGAATTCAACTGTGGAAGCAATAATTAGAAAATAGAAGACATACAAGACCACTAATAATCTCCCTCCATCTGGGGCTCCACGCAAGATCTCACCCCGTGGGGTCAAAATGATCACAAGAACATGAGCAAAAATCCCAGAATCACATGGGGGGACCTAGTGAATGACCCGGAGAGAGCTGGGATCAATGTAACAAAGGCTATCATCAGTAACACACTACGCCACCAGGGACTCATCCTGCAGTGCCAGACGTGTCCCCCCTGCTTAAGCCAGTAGATTTCCGGCCCATCTGAAGTTTGCTAGAGAGCATTTGGATGATCCAGAAGAGTACTGGGAGAATATCATATGGTCAGATGAAACTAAAGTAGAACTGTTTGGTAGAAACACAACTCATAGTGTTTGAAGGAGAGAGAATGTTGAGTTGCATCCAAAGAACACCATACCTACTGTGACGCATGGTGGTGGCAACATCATGTTATGGGGCAGTTTCTCTGCAAAGGGACCAGGATGACGGGTCCGCGTACATGAAAGAATGGGGCCATGTATCGTGAGATTTTGATTGCAAACCTCCTTCTATTAGCAAGGGCATTGAAGATGAAACGTGATTGGGTCTTTCAGCATCACAATGATCCCAAGCACACAACGAGGGCAATTATGGAGTGACTTCGTAAGACGTATTTCAAGATCCTGGAGTTGCCTAGCCAGTCTCCAGATCTCAACCCCATAGAAAACCTTTGGAGGGAGTTGAAAGTCCGTGTTGCCCAGCGACAGCCCCAAAACATCATTGCTGTAGAGGAGATCTGCATGGAGGAATGGGCCAACATACCAGCAACAGAGTGTGCCAACCTTGTGAAGACTTACAGAAAACATTTGTTATATATTCTTTGTTGGCAATGAGAGTGGTCAAAGTATTGCGATGAACTTTTGTTATTGACCAAATACTTATTTTCCACCATAATTTGCAAATAAATTATTTTCAAATCAGACAACATGATTTTCGGGATTTGTTTTCTTATTTTGTCTCTCAAAGTTGAGGTCTATCTATGATGTCAATTACAGGCCTCTCATCTTTTTAAGTGGGAGAACTTGTACAATTGGTGGCTGACTAAATACTTTTTTATCCCACTGTCTATGTATGTAAAAAAAATATATATATATATATATCCCTCGCCCTCTCCTCAACTACCAAAAGTGCCAATCTTTGGGAGACATATAGTGTTGCCTAGAAAATACTTTTTCCCCACTGAACTACTTTCATTCGTTGTCATTGTAGATTATGACTTTCTACAACCAACATGGATTATGTATGACTAGTTTAAGTTACTGAAAGAGTTACACTTTAATATATTTCTTGTACGATTCCATAACAACTGCCCAAAAGACAAAGGAAAGGAACACTTTGGTAAAAAAAAAATTGTTGGATGTACCTTTTGTTGATGCTCCCTCCCTTATACTTACCATATATACTCGAGTATAAGCCGAGTTTCTCAGCACAAAATATGTGCTGAAATATCCGACCTCGGCTTATACTCGAGTCACTGTCGGCACTCGGGTGCTGCGATGGCCGAGTGCCGACAGGAACGCTTCAGGTACATGCGACTCCTCAGGGAGCACATATAACTGAGGGCCGAGTACAGCCAACTCCTCCGGAGTGCATACAGGTGAGGAGATACCACTGCGGAGCAGAGAGCGAGCGCTCCGTGCTCCGCAGTGGACTCCAGGTGGCCGCAAACTCGCGGCTGTCTGGACTATCCGGCACAGGCAGCGTGTGTCATCACGCTGCCAGCGCGACCTGATGACATCACGCGCTCTGTGCCAAGAAGACGGAGAGGAGCGCCTGGGAGGCGGAGCAGCGGGGGATCGAGGTAAGTGTTTTTTTTTTTGTTTAAAAACCCTGCCTATACCTGCCTAGGGGGACCTGTAACTGCCTATAGCCTGTCTATGAGGAACTATACCTGCCTAGAACTGCCTATACCCTGCCTATGAGGACCTATACTACCATAACGCTATGGAAATACCTGCCTTAACCTGCATGGGGGACATTAACCTGCCTATTCCTGCCTATAGGGGACATTAAAGTGCCTATACCTGTCTATGGGAGACATTAAACTGCCTATGTAATTTTATTGGTATCCATTTTTATTTTTGATATTTACCAGTAGCCACTGCATTTTCCACCCTGGACTTATACTTGAGACAAAAAGCTTTCCTGTTTTTTGTGGCAAAAGTAGGTGCCTCGGCTTATACGGGTCGGCTTATACTCGAGTATATACGGTAACTAAAAGTTTCCAAATAATACTGTCATATACAACAACAAACAAAAGTAGATTCCGAAAGTCGTGCAGGACACAAAATAACAGCGCCATACAGTTGCCTAAAAGAAATGCTATAAAGTGGCACTACCACCACACTGTGCTTAAATATTATACAGGGATAGTGCTACACAATACTTCACTAGCACCATACAATGATCATAGAAATTGTCTATAATATACAGGTGACATGATTTCAAACCAGGCCTATGTCATAGGAGTACATGTGATGGCTTGTGGTTGCTCACCTTGTTCTGGTCCTGGGTGTGGCTACAGGTTGTGGTGAGGTTGTGACCAATAAAAAAGGGCTACCCAGGCTTTTGCTCCCAGCTCGGGGACAGCACTCTGCGGAGCTCAGTGTGCTTTTCAGGATGCTGTAGAAAATCCAGCTCAGAGCTATCTGTTGCCATTCTTTTTCCGCTCACCTTATCAACTGATAAGTGACTGGAAGAAGCCAGGACAAGAGGGTAAAGACACTGCAGGGTGCAGAAAAGAGAAGGTGGTTTCTTTGCAGAGGCAACCATCTTGCTTCTTAATTTACTGCAGAGTTCCAGGGCTAGTTACAATTGGCCATGGGACTGTGAATGTTTTTGACCATTTACTGTACACATTCTTGTGCACATTGGCAACCACTTTGGTCACGATCTGGAGCGCTCTGAGATTTTATTATACTGAATTGTGACAATAGGGAAGGTAATATTTCTACACTAATTACTCAGGATACTGATATAAATATCTAATTACATTCTATTCCATAAAGTTAATACACTGCCTGTTGTATTCCATTGTGTGCCCAGCGTGTTCTGTGTAATTCTACACTTGCCATGTAACACGCATATATATCATTTTATGACTTATGCTCCCTTCTACAATTTGCATATAATTATCGACTACTCCCATTTGATATTACCTAGTATTGCTTCATATAATTACAAACTGAAGAATACCTGCTTTATTTACCAGTGCTTCAGTTCTCTATATCCTTTGTATTATAATGAAAAGTCAACAACAGTGAAAAATCTAGGTAATCATAGATTAGAAATTTAACTTAAGGCAAAGGAAACAGCATTAAGACACCAAGAAGTAGGTTAACCAGTAGTTCTAGAGCCTTAAAGGACAGCACAGAAATGAAGTTCATATTCTATTTTATTTTGATTATTTTTTTATTTTATTTTTTGATGTTTCTTACAACCCAATAGAAGATGGCTAGTTGAAGTTTTGGGCTTTGTCCAGGCTAGTCGAGACACTTCGTGTCAGAGGGGCAAATCATTACATCCTACTGTGCTATAAAATGTACAACACTAAGGACGACATGTCAAAAAAGAGGCGCTTCCACACAAGTTTTAATGCGCATTAAATGAGTGTATGGTGCGCCTGAATAAATAAACCCGTAAAAAATCTGGCGTGTGGTGTATCTTGTATAGCATATTTATTGCGCCTAATTTAAACGTATACCAAAAAAAAAGGCGAATAACATATCATTGCTAGTATATTTGATGTGCTTACTTTAGGCGCATTCAAAAGTGTCAAATGCGCCTAGTTTTGGAGTACGACAGTTCATTTATATAGAGAATACGGCGTCAGTTTTTTGGTGCAAAATACACCAAAAAAATGGTGCAGCCCTAATGGGAAATGTCATTTTTAAAGTTAACCAGAAGCAGCGTTTTTATATTTCTTTTGGTTGACATAATGGCATTGTTTTTTGTGTGACATCATTTCACATACATAGTTGAGTCATATTATTATGACCACTTCCTACTTTCAACACCAGTATCATGATTAAAGTCATGTGTCGTGAGGTAAGTTGGTGGGCATATAAGGGGTCTTCACAAATATCCCTCATTACTGTCAAAGGTAAAAGGGGTGATTAATAATTGTTGCAAAAAGTGATAATTATTGGCTTTTGGGCTAAAAGGTGACAGTATTTCTAAAACTGCCCAGTTCGACCTGTTTAAGTGTGGGATTTGAAAGGAGTACTTTTGAGTGTGACAAGCTGTAGCCTAAAAGGAAATTTAACCAAATACCTTCATAACTTGATCAGCAGTAGCTCTTAAGGAGCACCATAAGCAATCATACAGAAAAGATACCTACTTGTTCTTGCAACGTGGGCAGAGTACATTATTATACATTATTAACCCCATATAAAGTTACATGCGAGTGTCCTTTTGGCACAAATAAGAACACTGGTACTCTTTGGCTTTGTTCACACGGCTTATTTTGGGATGGATTTCAGCCCGTATTTTGCGCGGTAGCACGCGAATTACAGGTGAAATCCGTCCCAGTCATTACGGTAATCCACAGTTCTCATGGAGAACTATGGATTCCGTCTCCTCTCCCCGCTCGCATAATACGTCGAGCGGGGAGAAAGTGACATGTCAATTATCACGGCGGTATACGCGCCGTGGATAATGAATATCTATGGGGCCGGCGAGATGCCGGCCCTCCCACCCTGCCCCCGCGAAATCCGTCCCGCAATTATGCCGTGAATCAGACGTGTGAACATAGCCTTATGAGTGCATAAAACTATGAGAGGCACTCTGGCTTGCAGTCTTATTCAGTACATATAGCTGATAATATGAAAGGATTTGGGGGGCAAATGGTACCTAGTTAAGTTTTGAGGACAGGAGTTTATTTGGGTCATGTACTTTATACACAATGTACCAGAAAAAAGAAAATTGGTTGTAGAAAAAACACTGGCGTGTTTAGAAAAGGTCCTTCAAAGGAGCGCTGCGCAGCAATAGCAATCCACTACCGCAACTAAATGGGTAGGATTTATCTACTTTATTAGAATAAAATGGTGACGCGTTTCGCGGGCACCTCTGACCCGCTTCTTCAGACCAGTCTGAAGAAGCGGGTCAGAGGTGCCCGCAAAACGCGTCACCATTTTATTCTAATAAAGTAGATAAATCCTACCCATTTAGTTGCGGTAGTGGATTGCTATTGCTGCGCAGCGCTCCTTTGAAGGCCCTCTTCTAAACACGCCAGTGTTTTTTCTACAACCAATTACCGTCCCCGTTGCTGAACCACGTGGGACGCCTAGAACCACGTGTGACGCCGGAGTGTCAGGTCCTAAAGATCAGCAGCGCTATACCCATACTGGGATGTTTTAAACTTTAGCTGTACCAGTTATAGTACAGCTAAGAGAGGTGAGTACATTCCCCTCTCATGTTATATTTATTATTGTCTGGGCTTCACTATTGCGCTTATTTTCCTACCTTTTGCATGTCGGAGGATTCTTTCTCCCGGATGCTCTGAATAGAAAAAAAGAAAATGGGGCCTTCACCTAATGCCCAAAGGAGCCACTCATGGTACATGTAAAGAGCAGTACAGAATATTTAGTATCGCACTGTGCTATAGAGAGGCGCTACTGAACCACCAATCACTGTATACACCTCAATAATACAGGGGTTTTACAAGCAAAATGGTCATCCTGATTGGTTGGATCTTCCATTCATTCACACGTGCCACAGATCAGCAGCGTCTGGGACATTGTATGGGGATTGTGGTCTCAATGTCTGAGGAAAGACGGTTGTATGTTGAAAATATGGTATTGTGAGGCCATTGTAACTTGAGGGACCATTTTCTAAGGATTTTAACTACACTTCCTGTATAACTGTTCCTTTTACATTGGAGAGTTTCCTTTGAATTGTAACCGGTCAACATTTAAATGGCAAGGAAAAAAGAAACACAGTAAAAAAAAAACATAAAAAGAAATACCTGAAAAGAGCACAATATTCTGGTAACTTTATACACTGTGACACAGTAACAACATGAGTTTTAGTCTCCTGAAATGAAAAGCATTAATACTGTCCTGGAGGTATGTCTGACTGGCATAAGGGCTTACCAAATATGCACAAGCTAAAATATGAAAGCACACATAGCATCTCTACTTTAGTTTATGCAATGGCTACATATTATGTAATGTAATTTAATGCATAAGCCAAGAATCTTCATGGGAACACACCTTTGACTTAAAGGGGTTGTGTGAGAAACCAAAAAAAATAAGAACATACAGTGCAGTAATACTAAAGATAAGCAGTGACCTCTCTGTCATCATACAGTGTGTGAACAACTTACAGAAAATGTTAAATCGCATATTATTTCAGCACCTCTGAAAACTACATTTCTCACAACAGCCTCTTCCTTCCAGCTGCTGTAGATTTTATATACTAGATCAACACCAAATATATATATATATATATATATATATATATATATATATATATATTTATATTACAGCCCTCAGTCTCTTTTCTACTCTGCAGAGCCTTCCCTCATACCACAAGTCTGTCAGACTGACTGAGCACAGCACATGCCCAGTAATACCAGTCAGCCTAACCAGGAAGTAACTCAGAGTCCTACTTCCTGTAAGACATGCTTCTGCTGAGGAAGGAGGCCGGCGGCCATTTTGTTCTTCTATAATGATTATCCCCAAGACAAAACGAGTGGACTTTTCTAATTAAAGATATTTAGGAATCTTTTCCTTAAGACTTGTAGTTTACGTATTTAGGTTTCTTCTTTTCCCAGAGAATCCCTTTAATGAGGTAATTTTAATAAACCAGTGCTATATAGACTTGATCTGCTACGTTTTATGGCACCTCTAAATACAACTATGAAAACTAAGCTTAAAGGGGTTTTGCCATGATGTAATGTTGACGTGGGATCCTCCAAAATAGGTATTTAATCACTTTTCTAAATATATGTGATTACAAAAATTGCAGGCTGAGAGAGCTACAGGCTGCCTTACCTGCCCTTAGTTACTTAAAAGCTTCTATTAGATACGACCTGACAAGAGCTGCAGGCCGGGCTTGCGCAGAGCACACTTCTTATCTGATGAAAGGGAGCTGAAGAAGCTTTCAAGGCACTGGGTAGAAATATGTTTTGTTTTGTATACAGAATCCACTAGTTGTAATGTGATTATCTGAGTAGATCCCTGCTTTATCTGATGACAGGGAACATGAAGAATCTTTCAAGCTTCTGTGTAGAATAGTTGTTGTCGTTTGTATACAGTATCCACTAGTTGTAGTTTGATTATTTGAGTGAACATTTCACACGATCCCTTATGCACGGCTCTGTGCTCTGGCTGTGTCTCCCGCTCTCTCAGCTCAGCCTGGCTTAATTTACATATGCTTCTCAGCAGATCAGGCACGTCCTGGCAAAACCCCTTTAAATGGGTTTTCTGACTGTAGTGATAAGCTTTAAAGGGGTTTTGCTAAGAAGTGATTTCCTTAGCTTACAGGCTGCCACTGTCCTCTTCAGTCTTGAAAAAAGGGGCATTGTGTTCCTGTGTGTGTCATCGCACCACCTCCCATGCACGCTCCCAAGGCTGATATTCAGTCAGCCTGTAGTGTGAGATGCTCTGAAGTCTACATGGTGTTTGGCTAAACCACAGAGGAGAACTCTGTATTGTGCACAAGCTAAATATGTTTTGTTTTCTGCCTCTTATCTAATCAGGACAAAAGATCTGAGCAGGCAGCCTTCACTGACTACTGCAGGGGGAGGGAGGAGGTCAGGTCTAGCAGGGAGCTGACTGCATGTTTATTTATATAATTACATTACAGCGATTCTCTGCCTCTCCTACAGTGAAACACATGAAGGGCTGTGTAGGAACCTCAGAGAGCCATTGTAATGGGAGCAGACATGGAGTAGTTGTGGGGGTGTGACTGAGAGAAGCAGAGCTACTGCACATGCCCAGTAGCACTGCTCTGCTCTCCCACTCCTTTCAAAGCTTGTTCCAGTACCCTGCCATCAGATAAGAAGTGCAAAGTGCAGCCAGCCAGGCTCCTGAACAGAGATAATGTAAACAAGCAGTAAACAAATGAGAACCAATTAAGGCTATGTTCACACGGCTTATAATGGGACATATCTAGCCTTGTGTTTCGCGCCGTACTGCGCGAAATATGTCCCAGTCATTACGGTAATCTACATTCTCATAGAGAACTATGGATTACATCTCCTCTCCCTGCTCGCGCAATACAGCGAGCGGGGAGAGAAGTGACATGTCAATTATTCACGCCGTATACGCGCCGAGAATAGTGAATATCTATGGGGCCAGCCTATTACCATATACATGTTCTGTTTTTGCTTCTCTTCAGAGTTAGGAATAGATCTAATGTCCTCTTTTTGTACACAAGTTTCCCTAGTTACCGTTCACCTCGCTCTGCTCTTACAGGCTTAAGCAGTGGTCGGGATCATGATTCCAGCATTCATGTCGCTCTAATAGTATCACCTAGGAATAGCAAGGATGAAATATCAATCACTGCTGTAGAACCTCCCACAGCCTAATCAGGATGTGTGAGTTTCATGCTGTTTTACAGATGCTACTGCCAGCTTCAGACAACCCCTTTAATGTAATATATACATATAGATACCATTTGCTTGCTGACACTTGCTGACTATTACTATCGTTTATAGCAAATATTCTCTCCCAGCGCTAAACAAGACAGGGCTGACTTACATTACATGACTTTGCTTAGACGAGGAAGTGGGTCCAGGTGTTTCAGGAAAGGGGATAGTTTCACCTTCACCCACTACTGTATCTATTGCTCCCAGTAAATTCTCTTCCATAATACGGATTAAAACCCCAATATAATGATGGGCCACAGACAAGGGATCGCTAACAAGAAAAGGAAATAAACATCTTGTGGGCTCACCCCTTCTGAATCATGTAAAGGGAAGTTTGGTTGTAGGACTGGATTTTTGAAAATAATAATAATAATAATCTTTATTTCTATAGCGCCAACATATTCCGCAGCACTTTACAAATTCAAGGGTAAACGTACAGACATTACACATTAAAAGTACTTACAAATGAGACACAAGGTGTGAGGGCCCTGCTCATGAGAGCTTACAATCTATTAGGGTGTATGGGTGAAACAAACGGTAAGAAGTGCTAGGTTTACAATGGTCCAGCCTTGTTTCATAAATAGGGGGTGGTTTACATGAAAAATGGATGAACCTGCCATCCAGACAGTACATCTATATACAGATAAGTGCCTGTAGTGCCCTAGTGTAGGGAGTGACAAATGTGTGGGATAGCAGGTTGAGATATTGGTAGGCCAGACTGAGAAATTGGGTTCTCAGGGCCCTCTTAAAACTGTGAGGGTTGTGAATGTGCCTGATCGCCCGCGGTAGCATATTCCAGAGAATTGGTGCCGCACGTGTGAAATCTTTGAGACGGGCATGGAAGATTCGGATGATTGATGAGTGTAACCTGATATCAGCGGCAGAGCGGAGAGAACGGGTCGGGTGGTAGACAGAGACGAGGGAGGAGATGTAGGGGGGGCAGCATTGTGGAGAGCTTTATGACTGAGAATGCTGAGTTTATACTGTATCCTGCACTGAATGGGCAACCAGTGCAGTGACTGACACAGGGTAGAGGCATCAGTATAGCGACTGGAGAGAAAGATGAGCCTGGCTGCTGCATTGAGGAGGGATTGAAGAGGGGAGAGTTTGCAGAAAGGCAGACCGATAAGCAAGGAGTTACAGTAGTCAAGACGAGAAAGAATAAGAGCAGTAATGAGAGTTTGAGTTGTTTCCACAGTGAGAAACGGACGGATTCTGGAGATGTTCTTGAGGTGCAGGTGACAGGAGCGGGCAAGGGATTGGATATATGGGGTGAAGGTCAGATCAGAATCTAGTATAACCTCCAGACAGTTGGCCTGCTGCCTAGGAGAAATGGTGGTACCACATACAGAAATAGAAATATATAGATGGTAGATGGCGGAAAGACAAGAAGTTCATTCTTAGTGATGTTTAGTTTCAGATTTAGAGTGGACATGATGTCAGAGACAGCGGCCAGACAGTCACTGGTTTTTTTTTAGCAGGGCTGGAGTGATGTCACGGGAGGAGGTGTATAATTGGGTGTCATCAGCATAGAGATGGTACTGAAAGCCAAATCTACTGATGGTTTGTCCAATGGGGGCTGTATAGATTGAGAAGAGGAGAGGACCAAGAACTGATCCCTGAGGAACTCCAACAGCAAGAGGGAGAGGAGATAGAACCAGAAAATGAGACACTGAAGGAGCGATCAGACAGGTAAGATGAGAACCAAGCGAGAGCGGTGTCCTGGAGGCCAATGGAGCTGAGCATGCGGAGGAGAGGGTGGTGATCCACAGTGTCAAACGCTGCAGAGAGATCCAAGAGAAGCAGCAAGGAGTAGTTACCTTGAGATTTTGCTGTTAGGAGGTCATTTGAGACTTTAACTAAGGCAGTTTCCGTGGAGTGTAGGGTGCGGAAACCTGATTGCAGAGGGTCAACAAGAGAGTTAATAGAGAGATAGCGGATTAGGTGAGAGTAGACCAAGCGTTCCAGGAGTTTAGAGATGAAGGGCAGGTTAGAGACTGGTCGGTAGTTAGCAACACAGGATTACAGAACCTCCTCCTTTGGACAGCAATGACCTACTACTGTGTAGCCCCCTGGCCAGATATTATATATATGGTAATAAGGCCAAGGACAATTATCCCAGTTTTTATTTCCTTTATAAAAATATATGAATAGTGATCCAAGATTACCAATCAGACACAAGAAGAAAGAAAAAAAAACAACTGATACATTCAAACACAACTACCAGGCCAAGCGTCATGTTTGCCAGAGCAGGATGATGTCCCTATAGCAGACCTGGGCAATGTCCGCCCTGCGGGCCGCATCCGGCCCTCCAGCTCGTCGGATGTGGCCCGCGGTGTACAATGCCCAGGTCTACTAATATTAGCGCGGCTGGCTAATGCTGAGAGGCCGCCGTGGGCGCTACTATTAGTATCACCTGTACTGGTGAGTTAGGCAGCGACGGGATGAACTCCGCTCACCGCGCCGCTGCCTCTCCTGGGCGCACACAGAATAATAACTCTGTGCGGGCCCAGGAGCTGCCAGAGGAGCGTCCCAGCGCTGGCGGCATGACGTCATCACGCCACCAGCCCCGGGAAGCTCCTCGGATAGAAGAGGAGCGCGCTCGGCTGGGAAGGAGGCAGGGTGAGTATTAGTGTTTGTTATTTTGAATTTTGGTCATAAAACTATATACCTGCCTGTGCGGAGCCCCAACCATCTATATACCTGCCTGTGCGGAGCCCCAACCATCTATATACCTGCCTGTGCGGAGCCCCAACTATCTATATACCTGCCTGTGCGGAGCCCCAACCATCTATATACCTGCCTGTGCGGAGCCCTAATTATTTATATACCTGCCTGTGTGGAGCCCTGATTATTTATATACCTGCCTGTGCGGAGCCCTAATTATCTATATACCTGCCTGTGGGGAGCCCTAACCATCTATATACCTGCCTGTGCGGAGCCCTAATTATCTATATACCTGCCTGTGCAGAGCCCTAATTATCTATATACCTGCCTGTGTGGAGCCCTAACTAACTAGATACCTGCCTGAGGGGAGCTGTACCTATCTATATACCTGCTGGAGGGGAGCTGTACCCATCTATATTCCTGCCTGAGGGGAGCTGTACCCATCTATATTCCTGCCTGAGGGGAGCTGTACCCATCTATATACCTGCGGGAGGGGAGCTGTACCCATCTATATTCCTGCCTGAGGGGAGCTGTACCCATCTATATTCCTGACTGAGGGGAGCTGTACCCATCTATATTACCGCCTGAGGGGAGCTGTACCCATCTATATACCTGCTGGAGGGGAGCTGTACCCATCTATATACCTGCTGGAGGGGAGCTGTACCCATCTATATTCCTGCCTGAGGGGAGCTGTACCCATCTATATTCCTGCCTGAGGGGAGCTGTACCCATCTATATTCCTGCCTGAGGGGAGCTGTACCCATCTATATTCCTGCCTGAGGGGAGCTGTACCCATCTATATTCCTGCCTAAGGGGAGCTGTAACTATATACCTGCCTGTGGGGAGCTCTATCTATATACCTGCCTGTGGGGAGCTGTATCTATCTATATACCTGCCTGTGGGGAGCTGTATCTATATACCTGCCTGTAGGGACTATATCTATATACCTGCCTGCCTACGGGACCTATATCTATATACCTGACTGACTGAGGGGAGCTGTATATACCTGCCTGACTAAGGGGACATACACTCACCGGCCACTTTATTAGGTACACCATGCTAGTAACGGGGTGGACCCCCTTTTGCCTTCAGAACTGCCTCAATTCTTCGTGGCATAGATTCAACAAGGTGTTGCAACGATGCTCAATTGGTACCAAGGGGCCCAAAGAGTGCCAAGAAAATATTCCCCACACCATGACACCACCACCCCCAGCCTGAACCGTTGATACAAGGCAGGATGGATCCATGCTTTCATGTTGTTCACGCCAAATTCTGACCCTACCATCCGAATGTCGCAGCAGAAATCGAGACTCATCAGACCAGGCAACGTTTTTCCAATCTTCTACTGTCCAATTTCGATGAGCTTGGGCAAATTGGAGCCTCAGTTTCCTGTTCTTAGCTGAAAGGAGTGGCACCCGGTGTGGTCTTCTGCTGCTGTAGCCCATCTGCCTCAAAGTTCGCCGTACTGTGCGTTCAGAGATGCTCTTCTGTCTACCTTGGTTGTAACGGTGGCTATTTGAGTCACTGTTGCCTTTCTATCAGCTCGAACCAGTCTGCCCATTCTCCTTTGACCTCTGGCATCAACAAGGCATTTCCGCCCACAGGACTGCCGCTCACTGGATGTTTTTTCTTTTTCGGACCATTCTCTGTAAACCCTAGAGATGGTTGTGCGTGAAAATCCCAGGAGATCAGCAGTTTCTGAAATACTCAGACCAGCCCTTCTGGCACCAACAACCATGCCACGTTCAAAGGCACTCAAATCACCTTTCTTCCCCATACTGATGCTCGGTTTGAACTGCAGGAGATTGTCTTGACCATGTCTACATGCCTAAATGCACTGAGTTGCCGCCATGTGATTGGCTGATTAGAAATTAAGTGTTAACGAGCAGTTGGACAGGTGTACCTAATAAAGTGGCCGGTGAGTGTACATCTACATACCTACCTTACTGAGGAGAGCTGTATATACCTGCTTTACTGTATACCATCAGTAAGGCAGGTATATAGATACATTCCCCAGTAAGTTTCCACAAAAATAATCCCCCCAAAATGAATTTTTTCCCGTTCACCCTATGTTTTTATTAGTCCGGCCCTCTAAAACCATTGCACTTTCTCCTGCGACCCCATGGGAAAATTAATTACCCACCCCTGCCCTATAGTCTTCTTTTCTTAAAATGGAAATCTGTAGAAGCAATGAACTATTACTATTACAGGGGAGGGATAATTAGATTTCATTTAAAATTGGAGAAAATACAGCAGATAATCTCTGATTATCAAACTGCCATACAGCTAATCAGTTTAAAAACTCCACTAGATATTGAATACTAGTCTTTCAACCCAATTATCTCTCTCCAATTACAAAAGATATGAAAGACATGGAAGCCAGTATACAGATGAGGGTTACCAAGGTCATGCAAATCAATAGACGAACACGTGGTAAACATTGTGAATAATGCTCAAACCGGGAAGCAGGTGATTGTTATGACTTCCTTGCTCTGTAGTAAACTTGACACTTCATCCTAAGGTTAGGATGCCACAGTGACGTATTACCTACTTGTGTTATGCTTCAGATTGTGGTGCACTTCCTCTACCCTGTCTGGCAAAGGCTAGCGATTGGTCACACAGTTATCCCATGATAAGGCAAAATAGGCCGAATTAAATCCAAAGAGTGACACTAGTTGTCTATTGCCTACTACCTATTGTACTGTGATCTAAAGCATACATGCCAACTCACCCGTTTTTGCGGGGGGGTCCCGCTATTTGGGGTCCTCCCGGGGGAGTTGGCATTCCTCCCGCCGCCAGCAGGCAGCGGGGGCTCTTTAAATGGTCCGTGGCGACAGAGTAGTGCTAGTGCGCTACTCTGGCGCCGCCGGGCCGCTCCTACAGGCGGGTGAAGCGACCACTGCGCCCGCTTCACCCGCCCGGAGGTCTCGCTGTGCAGGGAGGAGGCAGGAGGGATCGCTCCCTCCTCCCCCCTGTATGTCCTGTGCCTACGCGCGCCGCCCACTAAAGTCTCCTGCTTTTTCATTTTCAAAAGTTGGCAACTATGGCTTTAGGGCAGCGTCAAGAGACACTGCCCGATGCCTCTGTGCACAGATAACCTCCTGCCTCTCTAAAGAGGCGGGAGGTTATGCCACCCTAGCGGGGGGGGCGGGACACGGCCCCCATTAGCGGGAATGACCTGCCAAAAATGGGAGGGTTGGCAACTATGCATAAGGGGTTAACATGTAGGCAAAGGGATGGTGACATCACTCCCTGCTGTGTCTTATTACCAGCACAGGATCCAGATTATGTTTGGGGGTCTACAAATAGACACGGCATATATGGTAAATACACACTGCTAAAACTGTAAGCAAATAGTTTAATATGAGTACGAAACCTGATGACACCGAGTCTATCAACTTTCTCCAAATACAATTTGTTCTTAGTCCAATGTTTGTAATGTGCAGTACACTGCAAAAAGCAAAACATAACTAAATAGGAGTTATATAAGAACAGTAAAGTTCTTATCAGAAGATGGGCAGATACAGTGTTCTTCTGTATAAAAGCCAAGCTATAAAGTAGAAGACCAATGACACATGGTAGACTTTGAAAGAATAGTGACCCCATGCTATAAAATAATAAATATCATAAATTCTGTCCAAAAACACAACAAATTGCATGCTACCATAGCTTATTATGAAGTCATAAATACTAATCAATAATTGATTTCAATAAATCTTGTTTTTACTTACACAGAGGTTGTCCCATAAAGACAATAAGGTATGCTCTATTATGGGATATAGACATAAGAAAGATGGTACCCCCACTATGGACCCTACTGAGCCAGAGTGGAAAGGTAGCCACTTTGTCTAGTGGCCCAGCTATGCAAAACATGACTGGCTATTGTTTTGAAGACCAACACTAGCATAAATGAGGATACTAATTGTGTGGTTGTTAGAATAACACCACAAACCACATATGATATAGTGGACTGAAGGATTTCATTACAACACCACAAAACAACATATGATATAGTGGACTGAAGGATTTCATCGGGGATGTCTATTTTATAAGAATAAGAGAGTGAATTTTAGAATTGCACTTCTATACTCCTTTCTGTTCATTCGACAGTTTAGTGCCCATTATCTTAATCTCACGCTTCAAATAAAAAGATATATAAATCGGGAAAATATATACTAGAATGCCCAGTTTTGCAATGTTTTTTATTTTTTACTTTGCATACTACTTAGAAACCCTACACACATTAAGAAATTATTAAAGCAACATATCAGGAGATATCGAACAGGTCTGTAGCTATAGCAACCTGAATAGCTGATGAAGCCTATAAAAGACGGGATATCTAGGATAGGTAGGACACTGTTGGACATATATTGCAAAGTGACTTGTTTTTGTAAGATCTTTAACATAAAAAGCAATCTACTGTTGATTGATTGTAAGGTGTTGTCTTGGTCTCATGATGTCAAAATGTGAACAACATGAGAAGGACTGTTTCAATCCCAATTCAAATTGATCCCCTAAATTTATTGAGCGATTCAGGGATTAACCCTTTACCGACATAGAACGTATGGATACATCCTGATGCCCAGGGCCGCCAACAGAAATTTCAGGGCCGCATACAGCTGAAGCGTCTGGGCCCCCGCAAACCCACCCCCAACAATCCCATCGCTCCGCCCCCAGCAAAAAATGCAATTGCGCCATTGTTTTTGGCTTTAGTTCTTGTTGAATTTTACAACATACAGTTAATCTGAATTGTGCGGGCCAGCAAATAACGCCACATGATCACCACTATCATGCTACTGATCATACCAGTATACCAAGACCAATATTGCCAAACAACAACAATATACAAATACCATATAATACCACCACCACCACCATAAAGATGTTGAATAATACCATCACATTGTCACTGAAAATAGTTCATTACAATAACACCAATATTACTGGCACACAGTGACCATATAGTGGTAGATATACAGTAAGTGTACACAGGTGCTCCACACATAGTAGTTACATTTAGTGACTGGTGACGTCTTGTCTGAGGAGTCATTCATGTTTCCTTTTCTTCTGCGTCCACTCCAGACCGCTATGATGACTTCTTCCGGCCACCGCTCATCCCTGCAGAATTCGCAACACAAACACCTGAGACTCCTCACTTTTTTTTTTTTAACCATCTTCCTACCTGTGCCCGCCCCACTATGTACAAACTCTCCATCCATAGTGCCCCAAATGGTAATGATTACCCCCTTGGTGCCCTGGTAGTTATGTATATAGTTCCCCCATATGTAGGTAGGTAGTGGGCCCCCTGCAGATAGGTAGCCAGGTAAGGGCTACTCCCGTAGGAAGGTGGGTAGGTAGCCGGGTAGCCAGTCGGGTATCCTGAGAGGAAGCCAGTCAGGTAGGTGGGTAGGTAGGTAGTCGGGTAGCCAGGGAGGTAGGTAGCCTGGCAGCCAGTGGCATGGGGAGGTAGCCCTATCACATGGCCGGACGCAGGGACACACAGATGCTGGGGGAGGGGGGAAGAAGGAGGGAAGCTGGGGGCCGCCCCCTCCACACGACACAGCGCTGGGCGAGAGCACTACTGAGAGGGGACCTCCTGAGGGTACAGTGTTGGGGGAGAGAAGGGGAGTGGCGCTGCTGAGAAGGGCCCGCTCTCCCGGTCACAGCTAGACTCTGTACAGTAACATACAACATTTTTCCCACTTGCGTCTAATGAGCTGTAACCGGAGCTGCCAGGACCTCCTCTCTCTCTGTCCGCGCGGCTGTGTACTAACCAATGGCGGGCTGCGGGACAATTTGAATCGATGAGACCCCGTCCACGGTGCAGAGCCTCACTGATTTAATCAGTCGTCCCGGTGGTCCGGCCCACAGACAGAGAGAGGGCAAAGCTCCAGTTACAGCGTGCAGGGATGTAAGTAGACAAAGCTTGTGACAGTTAGGCCATGTTCACACGGCTTAAAATGGGGCCCTCAGTCGTCCGATTACGGGTCCTGAACGTGCGCCAATTACGGCCATGAAATGGCACATTCTTACGTAAATCACAGTTTCATAGGAGACTATGTTACGTCCTTACAGAGTCCCTCTTATGCCGTTTACGCGCCCGCTGAGCAGTGATGGGTCTTGGCGGCGAAGTGCCGGCCCCCTGCTTACTCCCCCGCTCCCGCCCCGCCCCCGTCCACACGGCGTAATTGCGGGGCGTAATTACGTCCCTCAATTAAGCCGTGTGAACATAGCCTAAGAGGTGGAACATAGCTATGACCAGGAGTGCGGGCCCCCTCCCAGCAGTGCCGCCGGGTCCTATGGAGAACACGGCAGTCAGCTGCGCCATGCAGTGTGCACTATTCTATAATGTAAAATAGGGGGGCCTGTTTGCAGAGGGTCCCCTTATTTCATCGGGTCCCGTACAGGAGTACCCTCTGTACTGCCTTTACGGCAGCCCTGCTGATGCCAGTAAGCCGCTTTGTAGCGGCATTGCAGCGCACACTGTGCACCTTTCCTCACTGCAATCGGGACATCTGCAGTGAAATCACTGTGTCCCAATCGCTGAACATCCCAGCTGGAAGCCTTGTGAAGGCTTCCATCGCTGCCATGTTTTTGATTTCCCAACTTCCGTCTCCAGGCAGGAAGTGAGGAAACCGCCATCTTTGTACCAAAATATAACAGAAACCGTACATGTTAGGTACTGGTGAATGTGTATCAACCTGTAGAATATAGATAACACATCATTTTTACCGAAGAATGAACGCCGTAGAAAAAAAACTCTCGCAAACATGGCGCAAGCACTTTTTTTTTTTTCACGCTTTGCCCCAATTAGAATTTTTTTGCCGTTCCGAAGTATATTCTATGGTAATATGAACAACATTATTAGAAAGTCGATATTGTCCCACAAAATAATAGCCTTTATACATCTATGTAGGTGGGAAATAAAAAAATTGAATGGCTTTCAGAAGTCAAGGAGGAAAAGAATTTAGAGCCATATTATTATGATCGTCAATCAGGAAGGGGTTAAACACCTGTTGTGAATTTTACAATTAGGGAATGTTCACACGGCGTAATTGCGACGTTCATTGTGCCGCGTATCTGCACTCTAGTACCCGCAAAATGTGCGTCACAGTTACGGTAATTAATAGTGCTCATAGAGTACTATGAATTACGCCTCGTCTCCCTCGGCGCATACTTTCAAAACACCCTGCGTAGTGTGGTGCGTACAGTACGTGCCCCAATACGTCGTGTGAACATACCCTTAATCTCCTTGTTAGAGATCAGCAAGTTGTGCAAAAAGAGCTGAAACACTGAACAGGTGGACATGTGCGTTCTAAAGTTAAGAGCTGGTCTCATTTAGTTCATTTAAAAAAAAAAGTCAAGAAATGTTTTATGTTCTTCCTGAAATTTCAACCAAAAGCCAAATAGCCCTATCTTTTTGTGAGTAGTGTATGTGCTGGTAATTCCCTATTCAGACACAGTCAGCACCAGAATCCTAATATGGAGATCCAGCCAGTGGGCAGAAAGATCAGCAAGAGCAAAAATCCAGAATACATATGCAACAAGAGGAGCCGAGAAAAGAGCAACAAGATGCCCCCGTCGATAGGTCCACTTCAGACACCATTGTTGGCATGAGTGCGAGTAGTTGCCAGGAACCCAAGCTGGACTATGCATGGAAGAAAAGAAAGAATCCCAGCCCGCAGGGGTGCTACTAAAGAAAAACAATCCCCACCACATACTAGGCTGATCACCAAACATTGAATTGAAGTTCTAAACAAGTTACCAGTAAAGTTAACCTGCAAGCACTTGGCAGAGCCCTGGGTTACATATTTAGAATTAATCTCTTTTTAAATGGCATCTTCCAGCGCAAGGTACAAGTTGGTACATTCCCTGAAGTATATCTGCTACATATACCCTGTTTCTCCAAAAATAAGACAGTGTCTTATATTAATTTTTGCTCCTAAAGACGAACTAAGACTTATTTTTAGAGGATGTCTTATTTTTTAAGAACAAGAATTCACATTTATTGTTGAACAAAAAAATCAACATGTACTAATACAGTGTAGTGATTTCATCACAAACATCAGCATAAGCAGCCCTCTGAATTGCATAAAAAAGCACTATGTCTTATTTTTGGGGGATGTCTTATTTTCGGGGAAACAGAGTAGCTTTGACCAATGTCACTGAGTGTCATACACGGGTTCCTATGGTAAGCAAACAGATACTACATGATATATGCTTTTACTGAATTATGTACTCTTGACTTAGACTGGTCCACATAAGAGTAGGGGCCCGTTTCAGCGAGAAAAGCAGAAAAAGTGGCAAAGTGCAAGAGTCATGTGCAGTATATACAGTCTTGTACAGTAGTTGTAGGATGGGGCCCAAGAATCAACTCCACTGGTACCCCCCAAGCCTCCCAGTCCAACACTAGTTATCTCATCTAAACACAGGATTACCGTTTTTTGGCCTCTTCTGAATAATGGCAAGAGTAATGAATATGTATATTGTATTCACCAGGAGCTTTCTTGGTACACATAGTAAACATGTAATGCTAACAAAGACTCGTGTTGACTAAAAGGGTATGTTCACACAGAGTCGCATCTAACAATTAGCAGTGAGTTTATCACTGCCGTCAATGACATACACGCAGCGGCGTTCACATGAGAGCTCACCGCGTGTTTGCATTGTGCCTGTCGGATCCGTCTTTCGGATTCCAAGAATTGCATGTCATTTCCTTGAACGCATCTGCAAGATGGACACGACAGGCACAATGCAAACACGCAGCGGCAATCTCTCATGTGAACGCTGCTGCGTGTTTGTCATTGCCGGCAGTGATAAACTCACTGCTAATTGTTAGATGCGTCTCTGGGTCCGTTCTGTTGGACCCAGAGACGCATCTGAAAAGCGTATGTTCATACGGAGTGAAGACACCATGTGAACATGCCCTTAGATGCACAAGAGGACGGAGACTTGCTTTTCAGCAGCTGGAGGAATACAGGTGAGGAGGACAGCTTGGAATAGCCATCAGTATTGCATGATGGGAACTTTAGTCCGCTACCCACATGAGCTGCTGCTGAAGGCATGCCCACACTTGCACGATAAAAAAAAATACAAAACTTTTTACGTTTTTTGGATGAAATGTTTGGGGGGCTATACTTTATTCTGCCCTGTAATGATCCCATAGCCCCTTTTAATTTTTTGGGCCCGGGAATGTCAAAATTATCCTTTTAATTAAATTTAAAAGAAAAACCCCTTTTAAATTTAAACCGGGGGAACCGGGGGAAAGGCCGGCAATTTAACCTTGGATTGGGGGCAGAGTATTTTTTTTTTGTTTTTTTTTAATTAAAAAATGGGGCCAAAACACCCTCAAAAATTTTTTAACCCCGAAATAAACTAGACTAAGCCCCTCTACATTTTCCCTTTCCCTTTGGGCGTGGGTTTGGGGCCGTCTCCTCTCCCCCCACGGGTTTTGGGTGGAGAAAAAAACAGACATAAAAGGGGAAAACCCTGTCCCCCTAACTTTCATCAAACCCAGGGATGAAAGGGAAAAACTACGTTTTAAAGGGGAATCTGTCGCCAATTTTTTTCCCTTACTTATTAAATAAAGGGCCCCTGATCCTTTATTTTTTTTCCTTTCCGCGGGGTCTTTTTTTATTTTTGGATTTTAGATTTTTAAAATTGGGTTTATCTAAAATATTTTGGGGGGAAGACATTTTTTCTTCCCACGCTTTAACACAGTCAAGAGATACTTTAAAAGCAGCTTATGCACTTTAAGGGTTTCCCTAAAAGGGCTTTTCTGCCCTAGACTTGTATAGGGGAGTTTTCACTGTGAAGGGAGGGAGGGGGGGGGAGCTGTGACATTTCCTTTGTGACTGGTGGTTTTCTGTTTTATCTATACACAATGGTGTCCCCCTTTCGTTGCCCCTGCGTTACTGATAATGAGCACACGGGAAAAAAAGCTCTCTAAACAAACAGGAAGTGTCAGAAAATTTAAATTGGTTTAAAAAACTGGGGAAATTTAAAAATTATTAAAAAAAATACGAAAGTGATTGGAAAAATTTAAAAAAAAACAAAACCCAAAAAAATTCCTAAAAAATGTTTTTTACATAAAAATGTGAGTTAAACAATAAGTCATTTTTTGATGACACATTCCCTTTAAATAAGATGAGCAGGGCCACTTACAACACTATAAGTCTAATATCTGCTATTTTCTGTAAACCTATAAAAGAAGCTTTTGTGTGATTAATTCCTAATAAATTTATAGTTATAAACCAAAATTACACCACATATTTGGGGGGCAAAATCTAGCAATTAAAGTTCTCCCCCCTTTGGATATTTCAGATAAATTTGGGGCCCCTTAACATCCCCTTTTTTTTAAAAAAATCTCTGCGGGGAAACAAAAAACTATGGTAATGTTGGATAGTGTGTTTAGATATCACTGCAAGTCCCAGCTGTGGGGTTTTTTTTTGGGATGGCTGGCTTACAGTGCATCCCATACTGCAAAAATTAAAAAGGCCCCCATTTTAAATTCACAAGAAAAAAAAGTCCACCTGTCAGGTATAAGACTCTAGAATAAAAAGTAGGGGTAACGTAAACATTCCCTTTCCCAGCTGCATTTTCAGTTTCTGGAGACAAACCTAGGGGGGTGGTTTTTAAAGAAGATTTCCTCAGGACCTCTCTGTTTCCCTCCGGCCCGGGACCCGCAGACACATAAAGGGGGAAAATAACCCGTAACTATCCCCCACCCTCCAGGCAGGCACTGGCAGCTCAAGAAGCAGCAAGAGGCGGAGGATCCTTCCCCACATGCATCCAGCTGAAGATCTCTCCAGGTCCAAGACTGATCCTTGATCTGAGTCTCATTTATGGCTCCCTCTGCAGAGCAAAACTACACACATGTAAGAAGCAAGTGCAGCTGTGGGAAAGAAAAAAGAAATATAATAATAGTAACTTTTTAGACAAATACAAGGCTTGGACTACACCTACACTTTACACAGTAATCAAAATCTTAAGTGATTTTCAAGAGATTTGTAAGTGTTATTTTCCCCTTTAAAATGGGGAAAATTTAGTATTTTTGGTTTAAAAAATTTCGATCCCCAGCATTTAGAAATTAAAAAAAAAGGAATTGCTATAAACTCATTTTCGGGAGCAATTTAAAAAAAATTTAAGCATGACTTTATTTGTAAGCTTTTTCCCCATCAAAATCAAACTGTTTTACATGTTTTTCCCAAGGGGGAAAAATAAAAAAAAAAAACAACAAAAAGACATGCCACGGGTTTCCCCTTTTTTGGTGTGAAAATGGGCAAAGAATCTCTGTCGAGAAAAATTGCTGGCCGGGGAAAAAAAAAACAGAAACAGGATACTGCATCTTAAAAAAAAATGCTACAGCATAAGAAAAAATTCACCCTGTAGGGATTCTGTAGGGATTTATATTTACCTACTACTTCTTGCGATCGTTTGCCCACTGCTGTTTTTTTTTCTTTGGGCAAAGCTACAACTTGTGAAACTACCCTTTAAGACCATGTCATCCAATAGACAACTATTTCAAAACCCCTTTTTAAAAATGGATAAAAAAGTAAAGGGAAAACCCCCTGACATTATTTCCGGGGGCCACAAGACAATACTGGCGTATGACGAAAACTGTTTAATATAGGGGCATTTTTTTTACAACCCTTTCCCTCTTAACTCCCCGGGTTTTCAGGCTCCCCCCCCCAAAATTCGGCTGTGGTATTTTACCAGGGGTTGGGCATTTAGCTCGGGCTTTTTCCTTTAGCTAAAACCTTTTTACAGGGGATAGGGCAAAAAGGTTTACAGATCTGATGGGAAAAAGGCAATAACTTAGATGAACAATTTCCCCCTGGCTCTAATCGGGACAAAACGGGGAGGGGTTTTCACCATTGCACTGGAGCAATGAGAAAAGAGAGGAGTTGCCGGTAAATAGGAAAGCTTGTAGACACAGGCAATATATAACAACTGATCTGTTTTAAAAGGGAAGAAAAATTTAAAACGGGCACCCCCTTGGGAAATTTAGTTTTTTTATTATTATTACCTTTGTCTACATGTTTAAAGCTAAGCATTGTGGTGACAATAACCTACAACCAGTTTTGCTCATTGTTTAACCCTTTGAGACGACGATCCCCCCTTTTTAAACCCCCTTTAAAACCACCACAGCGTTTTTTGTTTGTTTTGTTTACACTGTGTTCAATTTTTTCCTCCCCGACTTCCCAAGCCCATTCCCAAATTTTTTTTTTGTTAATTTAAAAAGGGCTTTTTCAATGGTACAATTGTATAAATGTTATTATAAACAAAAAAACAACAAAAACTTTGGGTGGGGGGAAATGGGGGGAGGAAAAACTAATTAACATACTTTTTGGGGACAAAAGGGCCCACACCCTAGGTTTTAGAGAATGGAAAAAAAATTTAACCCGGGGAAAAATTTTTTTCCTTGGTTGGTTTTAAGCCCCCCGAAAGGTATGCCACCTTTTTAGGTACTTTGAAATCCCCCTCTAGTTAGGTGGGCGGGTTGTTATAGGGCAATAAAAAATAAAAAAATTAAAAAAAAAATATATAAAAATATAAAATCTCGGAAAAAGGGGGACAGGCCGGGGAAACCACTGGGAAACCCCCCCCGCCCCCCCGGGACCCAGAAAGACCCCCCTCGTGACGACGCAAATTTTCCCCCCCTGACGCTTTTGGGGACAGTGTCCGGGTTTTGCAATTTTTCCTTTCTTTGCGGGCCCTCTGTGGCCCTTTGGGAAAGGGAATGCAGGGGCCCTGGACGCAAAATTTGGGGGTGGAGGGGCGGTCTCGGGTTTAAGGGGGAGAGCGGGATATCACTAAAACCCCGTTTTTCCCCCGACCGTGGGGGCCCCCCTGTCCCCCCTAACCCCGTCAGGGTCTCCCCCCGGGGCCCTCGCAAAGGTCCCCGGGGGGGCCCCCTCCCATGGGGAGGGGCCTTTTTGGGGCCCTCGACCCCCAAATTTCCCCAATTTGGGGACCGGGACCCCCCCTTTTTGGTTTACTGCCTCCAGCGTCCCACCGACCTCTCAAGATCAGGGGCCGACCGTGGACTCTAACAGCCAAGTAGTATGCCATATGCCTCCTGAAACAGCTATGCTCACAGTGGAAGCCCATCCAGAGCTTAAAGCACTCCTTTCTCTCCTGCCATCCAAGCAAGATACGCATCTCATGGCCCGTGAAATGCAACCAGCATGGCGGCAGGACCTACACCCGGTCCAATCAAGTGTGGCAGAGTTACAGGAAAAGGTTCACCAGCTTGAAAAGGCCCAGGAATCACCGTCTACTCAAGCTTCGCAACATCTTCACCTCACCTCCCAGCTAGACGACCTGGAGAACCGCAACAGGCGGAACAACTTTAGGCTCCAGAGTCTGCAGCAAACAGTCAAACATGGAGAGCTCTCTTCTGTCCTGATGAAAATATTTAACCACATTATGGGCAAGTCCGAAGAGTCTTTCATCGAGTTTGACAGGGCACACTGGGCGTTGCGACCACAGAGTAGGGACCCTACTCGTCCTCAAGATGTCATTTGCTGAGTCCACCACTTTACCAGTAAGGAAGAGATTATGCGCAAAACCCGCCTCTTGCCTAGAGTGGAGTACGAGGGTTCTAGGCTGCATCTATTCCCAGACTTGTCAAGGCGCACTCTCCAAATGAGGGCGGCTCTCAAGCCACTTTTGTCCGCTCTCCAATCTAAAAGCATACCATACCAGTGGGGCTTCCCATTTTCCCTGGAGGACTTGCCGATTTTCATTGCCACATTGGATCTCCCGGACATATCGCTCCCGGACTGGCCCTAACCCATCGGGATCAAAAATGTGGGGTGCCCGGCTTTTGGAAAATCAGCGGTTTGGCCCTATTTGATTTCTGTAAAACACAGGCCCCAATAGACAGGGGAGCCCGGACAGTTAACCTCCTCGGGCTCAGCCCCATCGCTGAAACTGTATTTCCTTCAGGGACTGTGGCTCCCTTAGCTCCTCTATTTTTTTCTTCCCTTTTGGTCCCTATTACCCAAAAAAGCTCCTTGGGTCCGCCGTTGTCGGGCTCCAAATTAAAATTGTTTTTAACAGTTTGGACTTGGGACTGTGGCTCGGGTTTCCGTTTAGTCTCGTTTGCTTTCGGGACATTCAGTTTTATAATAGTTCTTATACTCAAAATGTCCATGATGCTTGGGGGGGGGTCCTCCCCGCCTGGACCCGAAATTTTCCCAAATACCCTTTCCCCCAAATCCCTCCTTTCCTTCTTTCCCCTTTCCATAAAACTGGTGCGGGGGGTCCGGGGGGGTACCCCCCCTCCCCCCCCCCTCCCCTTTCCGTTTTTTTTTATTTCGGACTCTTGGGGGGTAAGCTTCCACAGTCTTGCCAAAGCGATTTCCATCTTCTCTCCTTTTCCTTTGGTTATGGTTTTTTTTTTTCTTTCTCTACCTTTCTTGCTCCATTGTGATCTAGTCCTCCCACATTTTAAGCGAACCACCTTTGCATGGAAACTTAAAGTCCTTCTTTTCGGTTTCCCTTGGCCTCGAGTTTTGCAGCGCTCAGTGAAAATTTTCATGAGGTTATGGTTGGATCCACTTCCCCTCTACCTGTGGGAGGCCTTAAAGTTCCCTAGGGGTCCTCTCAAACAGGGGGCCGCTCAAAAGGGGAGGTTCTTCAAAACTCCACTCCCCCGGGTAAATTGCCCCGGGGGGCACCGATAAAGCATCAGGGTTAAAGGGGGGCCTTTTGAGCCTTGGTCCAGCAGACCATATCCTAGTTAATGGAGTATGGGGCACAGAGATTTCCCAGCTTTGTGCCGCCCCTTTTTCTTGGAGAAAAAACCCGGGAAGGCGTGGTCGAGCCCCAAGAGTCAAGGAGCCGCCCTGTTTGTTCCACGATCAAATCCCCGAGGTGCGACGGCCATCTCACGGGGGGAATACTTAAAGTCTCCATCATTTTTTGGGCCTGTAAAATTCTCCCGTCCCCTTTTGTGATACTCCTCGTTCGGAAATTTCCTGGCCCCCCTGCCCTTCCCCGCTCTCTCGGTGGACTCTCTCGCCCCCCGGGAGGAACTGGTGCGGCATACATTAAACCCCCTTGGAAAAGAGCCCGGGCCCGAGGTATAGGGTTGTTTTATAAAATTTTAAAGTGGATCTTTGAAAACCTCCTTAAGCGTTCAAATGCACCCTTTTTGAATCCCCCTTTGCCTCCCTTTTGGGGGGGTTACATTTTAGTATACTAAGGGGGAAAGACCTTAAAAACGCAAAACTACGCCTGTATCTCTAATAAACCGTCCCAAAATTTTCCCCCAAATTGATACAAATCACTTTTCCTCTACTGGGTCTCTTTTCACAGGACCAGGGGGCTTTGTTTTCCGGGAAGTTTAACCATCAAAACATTTTCCTTGATTCCCCCATGTTAATACACAAAGACCCTTTTTTGGGGAAAAAAAGGCTTTTGTTTGGGTTTTCCCGGGCCCTTCCTGAGCGCGTTCTGGGGTCACCGGCTTTTTTGGGCTGGGAATGAGGGGGAGGATTATGGCACTTCGCCCTTTCCGCAGCCCACTTGAATTAATGGGGGCCTCTGTACCCCCCTTTGACAAAGGAAAAAGGGACCAGACAGGGATGCCTCTTTTTCCCCCTCCTTTACATCCTCCCATGGAAATTTTTTTGCAGCCCCCTTTGGAGGACTTTGAATCCGGGGGGCTTGTAGATGCCGCACCTTAAGGGCCGCCTTCCGGGATGATTTTTATTGTACAAAACCGACCTCCCCCTCTTACCGGGGGGGGGGATTGCGGGTTTTTGGAAGAAAATAGGGTCCCCCAAGTATATGAAAAAATTGACAAAAAGCTCCCCGGGTAAGTTTTAATTCCTCAAGCCCTATTTCTCTTGATCCTCCTTCCCCCTCCTGGGAGGCATCTCTTTTTAATTTTTGGGGGGTTTGGGCCCTCGTCCCAAGGGCTTAGACCTAAATTTTCCCCTTTTCTCATTTTGACTCCCCAAATCTTATGAAGGGGTGGGGTAGGAAGGATTTTTTTGGATAGGGCTTTTAAACTTTTGAAAATGTTTTCCCCCAGAATTTTGTATCTCTTCCAAAACCTCCCCCCTTTGACTCCCCAATCCTTCTTTAAAGCGTTCGTAAAAAAAAGGTCCAAAATTTTATGGGCGTGGGGGGCCCCAGATTCAAAAAGGAGCTGTCCAGACCGAAAATGAGGGGGTTTGTCTCTTCCTGACTTCCCGCTTTTACCTGGGCCCCATGGGGCTTGTATCCGGTGCATCAAGGGGGTGACTCCCAAAACGTGGGGGCGTTTTAAAAAAAGGCTTTAAAAAGTCAGTAGGGGCCTTTCCATGGCTATTTCACGTATTGCCCAAAAGTGCATTTGCAAACTCGCTTGATAGGGCGTTTCGAACCTCAGTGTGAGATCGTTTGTTAAAAAATGAATATTTTGAGGTTGGGGGCCATGTACCCCCTCTTGGGAAACCCCGGGTGTTCCAAAACCCCCTCCTGCCCCTGACTCGCCTACTGGGGGGGCTGCCCTCTCTCGTGTGGTGAGTTCCTGGCCCCGGGTTCCTTAAAAAGGTATGGGACTGGTGGGGGCACAGGTCGGCTCGCTTCGCCAGATTCTCCCTTTTCCCTTCATATCTTACTCGAGATGGAAGGGGGCCTGCTGGTTTCATAATCTCCCCCTACATTTGGTTGTGGGCCTTGGCAATACTCGAGAGGGGGTCTCCCCTTGGCCTCATAGGCTTTTAATCGCTCCCAACAACGGAAAATTCCCCTTTCAAACCCGTGGGGGGGGGGGGCTTGGGGCATTTTCCCATGAGGGAAAGGCAAAGAGTTCCCAATGATCCTAATCCTCGGGTTTTGCAGGGCCATGATCTTTAACTTTACAATTTTCACCAAATGGGACGTTACCTGCCGTTAAAAACTGTTTCCCCCCCTCTCCCAAATGTCTGCGTGATGTGGGGAAAGGGGAGAGGCACTTGTCCCCATTGGTGGGGGAATTCTTTTGCAACTGTTTGGGGGGGTTTGAAAAAATTATAGATAACAAGAATAAAGGGTTTAGAACTCCCCCCCTCTGTATTCCTTTGACACCCCTTCCCCGGCCCCCCTTTAAAATCTCTCTTATCACATTTTGCTTTTTTCGGCTAAAAAATTTATCCCAGGCTATGGGTGACTTGGGATAGCCATCTTTGGGAGATGGTTGCGGGGGGTGTGTGCTTGAGGCGGGGGTTCAATTCCTTACCCTTATGCTTTGCAAAAATCTTTTACACATGGGGGGGGTTGGATTTTCCCTTTTTGGGTTTGACGTACCTTCCTCACAGGGGTGACCCCTTAACCTGGCCTGGGGATTCAAATTGGGCACAGATGGGTGTAGGTAATGGATCGTTTCTGGTATTTTTCAGGAGAGAGGGTTCACCCACGAGCCAAGGGGCCCCTTTTTCCTTTTTTGGGTTTTTTTCTTTTTTCCCCTTTTTTTTGGTTTTTGTTATTGATTTTCATTCTGAAAGGTTAAATATAACAATGATTTTTCCTGAATCCAGGAATACCTTGTTTTTTCGCGGTACCCCTGGGCTTCGTCATTCACAGAGGGGCTCCCCTGGGCTTTCCGGGTCTTTTGATTCACACTTTGCGTTCTAACCTTAGATATCTGAACAATATTATTTTATTTCTTTAAGTGAACATGTAGATTTTATGTTACCATTGACAATTGTAACTTTATGACCTGTACTTGCGTTTGTCTATTCTTTTTTTTCTTTTTTCTCAAAAAATTTGAATTTTGGGAAAAAAAAAAATGATGCAAACTGTTTTTTTTAAAGTAAAGTATTGAATTAACCCAAAGCCTTTCCAGGGGCAAATGAGTTGATCATAACCAAAGGGAAAGTAAAAACTGAGATTTTCCTGTGTGGGGTTTTTGGCCCCAAAAAATTACAGCAAAAAAAAAGAGTAAGTTAAGGCCCTTCACCAACGTTTTTTGCTTCGTCAAAAATTAATTTTGTACCCAAAAACAGTCTGTAAGCATCGTTGAGTTTGGTGAAAAAAAGCTGTAAAAAGGCATTTTTTTGTAAGTTCACTCGCTTTATTTTCCCTTAAAAAAAAAAAAAAAAAGGGTTTTCCGTATCTTATTTTTATTGAAGTCAATGATTGACTTATGCAATGGTATGTAATAGTATACATTTGCATCTGTTTAACGAATGCATTCTATTCAAATAACAAAACTTTATTAACTAGAACATACATTAATTATTTTTTTTTTTTTTTTAAAAAGGAAACAAACTTATTCCTATGTAGACAGATACGTTTAAGGATATGTTCACATAGTGTATTGCAGCATGTACTGTACGCACCACAATACGCTGGGTGTTTTAGGAGTATTCACTGGCCGGCACGTGCTTCTAAAGCACTGACAGATGGCTACAATTGACTTTCACTAACATGCCGGGAAACAGTGACAGGTATATTCTTTTCCTTGGTGTGTATTGTATGCCGGGCAAAATCGCAGGTAACCATAGCTGTCAATGAGAGCTATGAATTACCATATTTGCAGGGAGTACTTGGTGCATATTGCAGCACAATTGCATGCCGAAATATGCCCTGAAAATACAGTGTGAAAACATACGCTAAAAAGAAAGACTTACACCCAAAAATGTATACAATTTGATACTCTTTTTTTTGGCCTACATTAAGAAAACATGTACCTATACTGTATGATAAAAACATAGTATGAACCCACACTTAATGAGATTTTGAGAATCTCGTCAACATGCAACAGAATTTTTCAACTTGAACATTTACCAGGGACGTAGGTTTTAAGGACTGCAGTACATCAATTTCTGCTATGAATATAGACATGTTGCAGATTTTCCCCATTGATTGTAAGGGAGAAATCAAAATATGCAACATAATCTCCAGCAAAATCTATAGTTGTTTGCTGATTTTGATTTTTCATGCGGAAAACAACTGAATGTTCTAAAATTTGGGGAAAAAAACCCTGTACTCGCCATACCACTCCTTTGTTTCTCCAGTGGCAACGCTTGCATGGTCCCCCACTAATTATTAACACATGACTGTGAGCACCACTCTACTCTGTCACATACACAGCAGCAGAAGCTAGCTGCGAGCGTCCAGGGGAGTTTACCTCGTGATAAAACCTCTTTAAGTAATATATACAAGCTCCTCTTGCAGATAACAAGGAGCAGGAAGTGATGCCACCATCCCAACCAGGGTTGTTGCAGCCAGTTAAGGTGCTTTCACACAGCGCAGTTTTGGTGCAGTTTTAACTGCACTCCAATTAATCTGCCTTTATTATCAGCAAACTTCTTTCAGTTGTCTCAATTGTTCAGAAAGGTGTTTCAAGTAAGTAATCAATGACTGTGTTTGAAGTCTTGTGGATTACACATACACTCATTGATTCCGCACTTTCCAAACAGTTTAGATAAGTAAAAGAAGCTTGCTGGTAATAATGGCAGTTTAATTGAAGTGCAGTTAAAATTGCACTGTGTGAAAGCACCCTTAGGGTGTTTCACTCGGTGCGTTTTTTGGTGAGTTTTTGTTGCTTTTTTTGGATGCTTTTTTTGTGAAACATTTTATAGAATTATTTGTTGTGTCTTCCTGCACAAAAACGCATCCAAAAAAACCGCACCAAAAACCACACCGTGTGAAAGCACCCTTAGAGCAGAGAGAGGTGGCAGGTAACCTATGGAAGCTTGTGTACAAAAAAAGCAGGCAATCAGATCTGCTCTAACTTTGATAGGAAGCAAAATCAGAACAGCATTGTATTTGGTAATAGTCTTTATTTAACTTTGCTTAGATGTTTAAAGCTATGAAAAGCAATATGAATATGCCTTAAAGGGGTTGTCTCGCTACAATGATTGGGTTTTAATTAAAAGATCTTTAAAAAACAAGCAGCTTTGCAATATATGTTCATTACAAATGTCCTTCTGATTTTGAGTTAGCCCTGTTAGTAGTAGTACATCAGCTTCTAAAATCTCTATAGCAGCCGACCTGTTGATCCTTATCTCACTGGCTGTCAGGTCTGTATGACTCATCACCTTCAGAATACAGGTCAGAGCAGAGAGCCCCTCCCACACAGAATGCTTCTGTAGTGGAGGGAGGGGTAAGGCTCTGGCTTCTGTGTCTGTGCTGCCTGGATTAACCCTGTGTGTGCCTGCTTCCTCCTGCTCTCTACACAGATTGAGAAGAGCAGAGATGAGTCTGATCAATAGATGTGACAGCAGTGACCCTGTTTTGTTACTCTAATCATGGGTGTGTCTGTGGAGCTGTGACTATTCTAATACTATAAAAGATCAGGGGGCATGTGAATGCTTCATGCTCTGCTGTACTAGTGACACATCCTGAGTATAGTAACAGTTCCCAGCTGCCCTGTGTCTTTTCTGACAGGGTCTGTTTGTTGCTGGAGATGTGGAGATGTGTATGCTACAGCAGGGTGTATAGGAACACTTGCATCCCCCTGCTCTGATATTAGCAACACAGCTTCACAGACCTCTGGCTCCACACTCATAGATCAGCCCTCTCTCTATGTCTCCCTGGAGCTAACAATACAGCTGATTCCGGAGCCTGCAGCAAACCTAGGCGGGCACACACAGGGTTAACTCTGGCAGCAAACCCCCTGCGCCCCCCCCCCTCCCTGCTGTATAGAAGTTATGGAGGAGAGCTGTCTGTGTGCTGAGGGGAGGGGGGAAGGGGCAGGAGAAGAGGCAGACAAGAAGCACGCACCTCAATTCAACTGCCAGGCACAGAGATAGGCTGCAAGCTTGTAATGAGACAACTCCTTTAACCCCTTAAGCAGAACGCCTGAAAAGTAGTTAATGACCAGCATATTTTTTTTAGTTTTGGCCTCCTTGCGTTTAAACAGTTATAACTTTTTTATTTTTTCAATGACGCAGCTGTATGAGGCCTAGTTTTATTCGAGACAAGTTGTACTTTATGGGGGAATAGTTTAAGTACACTTATAAATAATTGCAGTAATTTTTATTTTTTTTTTAAATTAGTTTTTTTTTAATTTTTTTTTTACACCATTCACATTTCACACTTAATAACTTTTCTAGATTAATTCTACAGGGTTATTACGGTCGTGTGGATAACAAATATGTGTAGGTTTTTTTGTGCGTGTAATTTTTGTATTATTTTTTATTAAATATTTTTATTTTATTATTTTTTTATTCTTTTTTTTTTTTTACACTTTTTATGGGTTTTTTTGTACTTTTTTTTTTACTCCCCTGAAGGGAGAACGTTTAACATTTTTTTTTTATTTTTTTTTTTTAACTTAGTAATGTTTAGCATATTCATATATGCTAATACATCTAATCTGTGTCAGTCTGATTTTAATCACTGGCTTCATACACAGACAGCTCTGGGGCCACTCTAGTCCCCAGAGCTGAAATGTGCAGCCGTCCCCGGGCTCTGCGGGTGACCGGGCGTTTCCGATCACCGGACAGACAGGGAACCCTTTGATTGCACTGCGGTAACGCACCGCCGCAATCAAAAAGGGGTTAAAGCACCGGTGCGGAGGTTTCCGCCGCTGCCCGAGCCTGCAGGGGATGCTCTGGGATCGGGGCTGTGTAGCACAGTCCCGATCCCAGCGCAATTGCGGCGCCGGAAACCCCGATGCCTGCAGCAACGCCAAAGACGTCGCTGCAGACGAACGACCTGAAATGCCCGCCGTCAAAAGACGGTGCGCGGTTCATTAAGGGGTTAAGAGTCTTAATCTGATTTGAAAGACATCAGTAGAAATTTCTTCTCTTCGACACTCATACCTTGATTTTAACATATGCTGAAGTAAAGTTTGGATGTGCAGATGTGAATATTAATCCTAGACCTTGGTTCCCTGTGACATATGCAATTTTAATTTCTAGGAGACCCAAAAATTATTGCTAAGACATATTAACCTTTCCAAGTCGTGTATGTAATGCTCAGCCCGTGGTTGCCTCATACTCATTACTCATATGCTACCAGATTGCATAAACAGTTTCCACTCACTGGGGAGCCTGCAATATGTAAATTCATTCTCTACTAAGTGGCACTTCTATTTCCATCCAATAATGAATTAATATGGGTGTGGTCCAGGTGTGTTATTAGCACCCACTATGGAACAATGTTATACCTGTGTGAAAACTAAAAACAATACGGGCGCCTTCACACTTAAATCTTGTATAGCTTTTTTGGCCCAAAAAGATGCTTTGAAGACAACATGCTTTTATTGTAGGCTTCATACATTTTTCTTTTTTTCACGCAGTTTTTTTTTTTTTTTTTTTTATATAAAACATTCCTAATTTGAATCAGAACAAAGATGCATTGGTGGTCTACAGTAAAAAAGTTAATACATGAAAAAATGCTACAGAAAATTGCTAGTAATCAGAAAAAAGCGCCCAAATAAATAAAAAAAACTATACAAAGTATAAACAAATGAAGAAAAAAGGCTACCACAAAAATACATTACAAAAAACATATTTATTCTATACAATAAAAACAATGTACATGGAGGTAAAAATCAAAAAAACGAAGCTGAAGTGGATTTCTTTTTCACCAGTTTCTTATTCGCAGCTAAATATTTTTTTGTTTTTTAAGAGGATAATAAATAGGAAACTTATCTTAATAAATGTCATTACACTGATGTGGACCAAGGACAAACCAGTTGAAACCAGCTCGTTAAACACTAACAAATGGCATAAAATGGGCATCAACACAGAAACCTAAAACTAAGATTTAAAGGGTTAAATGACCTCAGGCCACTGATCCCACACTGCCTTTATACCAAGAGGGATGCCCAACATCAAATTCAGTTTACTCCAGCCTGGCCAAAATTGATTCTGCGCATTAAAACTGGCATTAAAGTGGGCAGATGGGCTGTTTTCACTGATTTGAATATGTAACTGGTGTTTTTAACGGTCCCACTGATCCCACACTGCCGTCATACCAAGGGATGCCCCACATCAAATTCAGTTTGGTTCAGCCTGGTCCAAAGCGGCTCTGGGCATTAAACCAGGACATATTGTTTTTGTTCGCAAAAATAAACTTTTGTGCTCTTGACAAACCCCGCTATTAAAAAAATCATTTTTTAAAAACCCTTTTTCGTCTTTGGAGGGTTGGAACCCTGCTTTTTTTTCCCCACATGAAAAAAACCCCCCCCAACAGCAAAAGCGAAATTTTTTTCCCTTACGGGCAAATGACTGGAGATAACACACAGATTTTTGGGGGTTATTTGCCTAGTTCTTTTGTATACACATTTCATACAGAGAAATACATAGAGACAAATGTCATCCAAACATGTTTACTGAACACTTCTTCACATATAGTGGCACATGAGTTCTAATGGTTACAATTCTCAATTGAAGCCTAAAGCCCAGGGTTTTGGGTCAAAAATTTTTTGCAAGATTTAGGGGGGACTTTTCCCCATTAGGGCTGCAATTTTTTATTTTTTTGGTGTATTTTGCCCCAAAAAACTGTTGACCCGGTTTTTGTCAATAAATGAATTTGCCCCAAAAAAAACTAGATTGCATTTTATGAAGGCATGACCCAATTTTGAAGCGCCTAAAGAAAGGGACAGTAAATTTGATAGCAATGAATGCTATGCGCCTTTTTTTGTATAATTTTAATTGGCTTTTTTTTTATGTATACAAATTTTTAAACCACAAAAACCAGTTTTTGACTGTTTTATTTTTTCAGGGCGCACCATACACTCTTTTAATGTGCCTTAAAACGGGCTTTGGAACGTTTAAAATTTCTGACATTCCGCCCTTAAAATTTCAAGAAATCCAAGGGGCCCCCTTTTCCCTGCCAAAAATAATGCTGAAAAGTTTTCAACCTTTTCCCAGCCTTTTCTCCGGGACAGGTGGGCCCATTTTTTCCCCCAAACCCAATAAAACACAAAAGACACAAAAAAAATTTTCCCCAGATTTTTTTATTATTTTATGTGATAAAAAAAACCCCTTGAAGATTTTTTTTCACCCCTTTTTTTTTTTGTTTTGGGTTATAACTGAGCCCTAACACTCTATTTTTGGGGGGCCAAATACCTTTTGGGGCAAATTGTAGCCCCTTTGCCCTTCTAAAAACCCCCATTTTGGAAACCCATCTTTTTCAGGGGCAAACATTTTAAACCAAATTTAAAACCCCGGAAAATTTTTAGGGACTTTCTTGGGACACAGACCCATTATCTTTTAAATTTTAAGTAAAAAGCCGTCTGCCGATTTAATCCAATATTAGGGAAAAAACCCATTAAAGGAGCCGGATTTTCTTTCTTTCGTCACAATCCCAAATTTGCTTTTAGCATTTTTTAATATGAGCAATAATACCCAGAACCATTTTGGGGCAATGAACTAAACTTTTTTTTGGGGGGGGGGGCCCTCCCTCGGGGTTTATGTCAGTTTTGGAGTTCAGGGGCCCCAAACTTTAAAACCCCTTTGATAAAACAGCAGTTGCTTATTAAAATTTAAAAAAAAAAAAACGGCCCTTTTTTCCCATTTTTAAAGGGAAAAAAACTGCCATCAGAAAGGAGGATTTTTTTTTTTAAAACCAATATTGCTGGAAATCGGTATATATTTTTAAAACCTTTTTGTTTTTGGAAATTTTAAAAAAATACATAAAAAATTTTTTCCCCTTCTCTAACTGTGATATACAACTTTTTAGTAGGCCGGGCGAAATAATCTCATTTAGTTTTTAGCTGCTAAATTGTCTCTCTATAGTGTAATTAAAAATAAAAAACGCAGTGATTGCTCTAAATTTTCCCCAAACCCCGTAAAAAGATTAAAAAATTTTGCCCACAAGGGAGACGTAAAAAAAAAAATAAATTGGGTTTAAAATTTTTTTGCCCTGGGGGGGGGAGGGGGGGTTTATGAGGGTTTCTTCACAACTGTCTAATAGCACACCCATGGTCTGAAAGAAGAACCATAATTCAATCTTCTCACAGACAAGTCAGGGAACGACAGGGGAAAATCCCTTTGGCAGGGTTTTTCCCTGGGTTTTCAAGCCCTAATTTTTGGGCGGATTTCGCCCCCCAATCCCCGGTTGAGGTACGGGGGTGGGGGGGGGGCGGCACTCGCTCCCCCATAGACATGCCCTTTTCCACGTCGGTTTTCATGCCGTTAAAAAATTGACAAAGTCCCCGCCGGGCGGGGGGGAGAGACTATTCCCTAGTCCTCTATGTGAACTTGGGGTTTTCCGAAAAGGCTGGGACCCGGGTTCCAGCCCTATTGCGGAGTATGGCCGCCCAAAACGGCTGGAAACCCCGCCCCAAAAGGCCCTTTGAAAAGCCCTTTTCAAAAAAGAAAAAATTTTACAATTTATAAAAAAACAAAAAAAAAAAAAACCCCCAAAACAACAAAAATCATTTGAAAAGCTTTTTGTTGTTGACAATTTTGGGGAAAAATTTTTCTAAGTGTGGATGGGATTTTCATTTCATGCAAGGTTTTTAAATGCCCAAAGGGGGCTTTGGGGCCCGGCTAACAAAATGAAATTTTATGTGGGGCATCCCTCTTAGGCCCTGTTCACAGGGGTTATTTGGGGACGTATTTCAGCCCCAATTCCGGCGTAATGCGGGAATTACGGCCTGAAAACCCTCCCCCCTCATTACGGGAATCCACAGTTTTCATAGAGAAAATAAGGTTTTAAGTACCTCTCCCCGTCAGAGAATCCGTAATTACCCCCACAAATTAAGCCATGTGAACATGGGCCCCTTAGGTTTTTTGGCGGTGTGGGGGTCAGTGGCCCAATGTAATTTAAAAACCCCTTTAAAAAAAACTAGTTACTTTTTTTAAATTTAGTAAAAAAGCAGTCTGCCCCCCTTTTAATGCCCCAAAAAACACTTTGGGTTTGGGTTGGGGCTAAACTGAATTTTATTTGGGGGTCTGGGTTGAAGGCCGTGTGGGAACAGTTGGGCCCCAAAGGGAAAATTTTAAAACCCTTTTAAAAAAATTTGTTTTTTGGGTTTTGGGTTTGATGCCCATTTTATGCCACTGTTAGTGTTTTTCCCAAACTGGTTTTCAAAATGGTTTGTCCCCTTGGGCCACATCAGTGTAAAGAATTTTTTAAGATAAGTTTTCCTATTTATTATCCTCTTAAAAAGCAAAAAAATGTTGCTGTGAATAAGAAACTGGTGAATAAGAAAACAACTTCAGCTTCGTTTCAAAAGACACCAAATGGTTGAGTATATATAAAGATTTAAGGGTATGCCTTTTTTACCCCCCAAACTTAAAACCCCTCAAAAAACCAACACCTCACTATAAGGGCATGTTCACACGGTGTGTTTTTCCCCCCATTAAAATATGTTTTCTATACTATTTGGGTCCATCTTTTTGGGCCCTAAACGGACCCAAACACGTATCGAATAAATAGCAATGTGATTTACATTGCTTTTTATTAGAAACCCTCAATGTTCACATGAGTGATTGTCGATGCGTGTTTCACTGCATCTTTCGGATCCGTCCCAAGAATTAACATGTAAATTCTTGGTCTGAAAGATGCAGCAGGAGCCCTATTTTAAACTATATGGTGCGATCCTGCTGAATCCAGACATACAGCTGCGTGTTTGGATACGTGTTGGATCTGTTTTGGATCGATTGCTGCAGCGTTTTTGGATCCAACACGGATGCAAAATCGGATCCAAAAACGCAGTGTAAACATAACCTAAATCAACAATACAAAAACATAATTAAATATGCCATCTATAATCCCATATATTTGTGCATTAATGCTTACGTGCAGGTTGGTAAGTGTTTAGAATATGAAATAACCTGAGGCATATTTGTATTTTTTACACATACCCAACCGTTTGGCGTCCTGTCTTCGGAAGTGGTTCCTTTTTACCTCGTTCATTTTAGTTTTATTTTGTGGTACCTTTTTTTTTTTTTATTCTTCTTTTTTTAGTCTGTTCACTGATAATATATCACTGATCAAGCCCATCTTTTGGTGTAGGTGTAGCTTAAAGGGAAAAACAATGCTTGTAGTCCATTTTTTACTTGCCTGCTGACTTCCAGTTAACATCTGGCAACTGGAGTTCTTACCAAAAAAAAAACCTTGAAAAAATGCATTACTAGCAGATTTTTTCAATGAGCAAACTGCTCTTATGATAGCAGGCTTAATGAGGTGTTCCGAGATGTCAAAAAGCTTGTTTGTCTGTCGAGGTATGATGGAAAAAATAGAAAAGAATGATACTTTCTTGGATGCTCCTGTTCTGTCTTGGGGACCATACCGTTCATTCTGGCTGTAACAGTGAATGTTTAGTGTTCATGTGACAGGTGTAGCCAATCACAGGCCACAGCAGTCATATGAACAGGAGCATCCAGTAGGTAAGTATGATTCTTTTCTTCTATTTCTTATCATGCCCTGACGGATGAACAAGCTTTATAACCTCTCAGAAGACCGCTTAAATATATTTGGATTGTGCAGATGTTGATCTGATGATGGCACCACATTATGGAAGAGGCATCTTGCTTGTTTTAAGCCTGTCACAGTGTGACTATAATGAAACATGATGTATTAACTCCTTTCCATCATGTGGTCATAATTTTGTGGGTATTCATTTTTTGCCTTCCAAAAGCAATTACTTATTTTTCCATCTACATAGACATATGAGGGCTTGTTCTTTCCAGGACAAGATGAACTTTTTAATAGTGCTACTGACTGTAGAAATACAAAGCCATACAATGAGCCAGCTCAATGGCTGGATAATAGACTAAACCTAGTAGGAGGCAATATAAGCCCCAGTGCTTATATAACAGGTGCCGATAACTAATGAGCTATAGCTTTCGAATATAGTGGCCACTGTATCAACTATTACCTCATATTTAATATTTTTCAAGTGTCATTTTTTTGCCCAAAATACTGAGGGCAGAGAGTGTCGGTATTTTGTGTTGAAATTTGCTGGACAGCCTGCCCAATCAAATAGTAGTGGCGTCACAGGTTGTAAGCCAGCATGGTGAACCATACATAACTGTATAGTGCCGTTCACACGGCTTATTGCAGAGACGGATTGCAGCCGTATTGCGCGCCGTACTGCGCTGCAATACGGCTGGAATCTGTCCCACCCATTACGGTAATCCACAGTTCTCATAGAGAACTATGAATTCCGTCACTCCTTCCCGCTCGGCGAATACGCCGGGCGGGGAGAAAGTGACATGTTCATTATCCCGTCGGGATACGCGGCGTGGATAATGAAAGTCTATGGGGCCTTGTGTTTGTGTATTTGAGTAAATTAAGGTCCCATTTTTGTATCCCTTGTCATTGACTGTAACATGAAAAGTACTGGGAAACTCAAACTGTCAGTGGGGTGAAATGTGAAAAAAAAAAGTTACTTATACTATGTTTGCAGAGATTTAGTTTTTATGCCATTCACTCTTCAGTATAAATGATGTCATCTGTATTCTGCAGGACGGGATAATTCCAGCTACACCAAAGATGCAGGGTTTTGTTTTTTCTTTCTAAATCGCTTAACTACAGTTGAAACCAGACGTTTACATACAAAAAGGCACTTATCCATGTTTTTCTCACTATTTGACATGAAATCAGAATAAACTATACCCATTTTAGGTCAATTAGCGTTACCAAAATTAATTATATTTGCCAAATGCCAGAATAATGAGAGAGAATTTTTATTTAGTAATAGTAATTTTTTATTACTTTCTGCAAAGTCAAAAGTTTATATACATTTCATTAGTATTTGGTAGAATCGCCCTTAAACTGTATGACTGAGTCAAACGTTTCAGATATCCTTCCACAAGCTTCTCAAAATTAGTTGGTAGGAATTTTGGCCCATTCCTCCTGACAGAACTGGTGTAACTGAGCCATGTTTGTAGGTCGCCTTGCTCGCACCTGCCTTTTCAGCTTTGCCCATAAATTTTCAGTAGGATTGAGATCAGGGCTTTGTGATGGCCACTACAACACATTGACTTGATTATCCTTAAGCCACTTTGTAACCAGTTTGGCAGTGTGCTTCGGATCATTGTCCATTTGGAAGACCCATTTCCACCCAAGTTTTAACTTCCTGGCTGATGTTTTGTGATGTTGCTTCAGTATTGCCATATAATTGTCTTTCCTCATGATGTCATCTATTTTGTGAGGTGCACTAGTACATCCTGCAGCAAAACAACTGCACAACATGATGCTGACTACCTCGTGTTTCACAGTTGGGATGGTGTTCTTAGGCTTCCAAGCTTCTCACTTTTTCCTCCATACATAACGAAATTCATTGTCAGGGCCGCCATCAGAAATTTCAGGGCGCCCTACAGCTAAAGCGGCTGGGCCTGTTGGCCCCACCCCCCTGTCAAACTATAGCCCCGCCCCCACCTATTAACCCAGAAACTCCTGCAACCCAACCCCAGAAAAAAAATGCAATTGAGCCATTGTCTTTGGATTTAGTTCTTGTGGGATTTTACAATGTATAGTTTATCTATATTGTGTGGGTCAGTACATATACAAGGGCTAGACCAAATGATACCACATCTCACCACTATAATGTTAACAATATAACCAAATAATATACACAGACCAGATAAAACTGCCACATATCACTATGTATGATGACTAATATCACTATAATGTTACTGATCAAACTAGTACACTAAGGCCGATATCACCAATGACAATATACAAAGACCAAATAATACCGCAATATCATCACCATATTTCTGCACCATAAAAATGCCGAATAATGCCACGATACTGTTACTGAATATAATCCATTACAATAAGACCAATATTACCGCCATACAGTGACCACATAGTGGGACATATCTGAAAACTGTCTAGGTGTAAGACTTTGTTGCCCATAGCAACTAATCCGAGCTCCCCTTTCAATTTTTCAGAGCACTATATGAAATGAAAGGGGGGCTCTGATTGGTTATGATGAGCGCTGATTGATTGCTATGGGAAACAAAGAAAGTCTTACACCAAGACAGTTTTCACACAGGTGGCCCAACAGGACGGGGATTCACTGTTTTAATTTGTCGATGTCCGTCTCTCCCTGCTTGTCAGCAGCCAGAGGGGTGAGGGGGGGGCTGCCGTGCAGAGGAGAGGAAGTCAGTGAAACGTTTTATGAAAAAATCTGCCAGGCAGCTATGATTCGCAGCGCGACCCCACCTATTCCCCCTGCCGGACAGTTCAATAAGTAGCTGATGTACTAGAGAGAACAGGCCTGCCTGTTCACTAACATTGGTCTCTATCATTGGTGTTAAAGAGAAACTGTCACATAGTTTTTGCCCCCCTGGCTAAGGACAGAACAAGCTAGTGTCAGACATGCTGTTCCCAGCGCTGTGTCCCTTATTCTGTAAGACGCTGTAGTTTTTGAGTATTTAGTGCTCAAATCTGCAGTTTTCAGCCAGAAAAGAGTCAGTCATTTAAAACCCCGCCCATCTGAGGCTAGCCCCATCCACCTCAACTAGCTAGCTGACCGTTATTCACGTTTCTATCTATTCAAAGTAATAGGTTTATCAGTTGAAGTGGGCGTGGCTAACCTCAGGTGGGTGGGATTTTTAATGACTCTGACTCTTTTCTGGCTGAAAATTGCAGGTTTGAGCACTAAATACTCTAAAACTACAGCATCTTCAGAATAAGGGACACAGCGCTGGAAACAGCATGTCTGTCACTACCTTGTTCTGTCCTCAGCCAGGGGGGCATAAACTATGTGACAGGTTCTCTTTAAGCAAGGGGGCGGTACCTGTGGGCGGAGGCGGACCCCCCTTGCATCACACACTGGCCAGGCCCCGCACATCAGTACTGTTTGTACTGGCTTACGACGGCCCTGGTCATTATGGCAAAACAGTTCAATTTTAGTTTTGTCAGATCACAGGACCTGTCTCCAAAAATGTAGGTCTTTGTTCCTGTGTGCATTTACAAAGAATTAATCTGGCTTTTATATGTTTCTTTTGGAGTAATGGCTTCTTCCTGGCAGAGTGGCCTTTCAGCCCATGTTGATACAGTACTTGTTTCACTGTGGATAATGACACAATCTTATCAGCTTCCACCAGCATCTTCACAAGGTCTTTTGCTTTTGTTCTTGGGTTGATATGCACATGTTGGACCAAAACACATTAATCTCCAAGACACAAGACCCTTCTCCTTCCTGAGCGGTATGATGATTGGACATTCCCATCTTGTTTGTACTTGCATATAATTGTTTGTACAGATGAACGAGGCACCGTCAGGTATCTGGAAATTGCACCCAAGGATGATCCAGGCTTGTGTAAGTCCACAATTCTCTTCCTGATAGTTTGGCTGATTTTCTTTAGACTTTCCCACGATGTTACACACAGAAGCAGTGTGTTTCTGTTGTGCAATTTCCAGATACCTGAAGGTACATCCATAGGTGTGTCTCAAATTAACTTAGATGTTGCCAGTAGACCTATCAGAAGCTTTAAATAGTGTTTTTGTGTTGTTTCAGGGTATTTTTTACCACTATTTTTCAGTGTTGGTAATAGAGGTGTCTGACAGACGTCTCTCTATTACTAGCACTGAGGCTTGGTGTCAGCCAGTGGTGTTTTTCTGTCACCCCAAGACTGACACCAAGTCCCAGCGCTAGTAATAGACATCTGTCAAACATCTCTATTACTAACACTGGAAATAAATGTTAAAACAACAAACAGACACAGCACAAAAAAACACTTTATTTAAATAAACTCCACCGACCTCCACGACCATTGTATTTAAGAAATGGATCAAACACTGGGTCAATAAATCCATCAAAGTCCAACTGCGAAATCGGTAGGAAAAACGGAAAAACTACAAAAAGCAAAAAGCATGACAGTACTGAACTCCATCCCCTGCACCACCAAGAGCTGGTGCAGGGGAAGGAGTTCGGACCACACATTATGATTCTGAGGGGTACAGACCAGAACTGTAGCACAATTTCCAGGGGGTTAGTCCTCTGTCCCTCCTTGGAGTCTGGGCCTCTAAGTTATAGCCTATACTTGCTCTCCCACCCCAGGGAAGTTTGTACAAAGGTGGGTAAAGTAAAGATTTGCAAGAAAAGTGAAGATTCTAAGATATTTGTGTCCAAATCTGCAGGGAGGAGTGTTGGCCGGGAGAAGTCAGCGTGGCGGTATGGACTGGATGGAGAAGTAAAGGGAACGTGACCGACTCATAACAGAAACATCATCTGTGAGTTACTAAATATAACTGAACTGTAATCACTTATATGTCTGCCAAGTCTAGTGGTTTATATTCAGTAATGGTGTGGCAGTAGTATTCAGTCACTATGTGGTGGTCATTTGTGGTGGTATTATTCAATCACTATGTGGTCGTGATGTGGTATTTGGTCTTACTATAATTAATGGTAATATTGGCCCTGGGATGCTGGTTTTGTAAAGTTATTTGAGTAATATTCAAGTTATGATGTTATCACATCAGTCAGCATAAATTGAAGCAAGACTGGGCGGGGCACCGTAATGATGGCGGAGACAGCAAGGCAAAGTGGGCTCCTAAGATCAACTCCTCTGGTGGGCCCTAGGCACCCTAGTCCGACACTGATTGCAGTCCTCCATTCTTTTTAATGTATTCATCAATGACCTTACAGAAATATTGCACAGTAGAATATTACACATTAGAGGATAATGTTCTGTTACAAAGGGATCTGGATAAGTTGGAGGCCTGGGCAGAGAAGTAGCAGATGAGGTTTAACATGGATTAATGCAAGGTTATGCACATCGGAAATAAAAATCTATTACATGATTACTTGTTAAATGTGAAAACGCTGGGTAAAAGTGCTTAGATGCACACAATGAGAACATCATTCTCCCATTATACAAGTCACTGGTTAGACCACACATGGAATATTGTGTACAGTTTTGGGCACCAGTTAACGAGAAATACATTGTAGAGCTTGAACAGGTTCAAAGGCAGACAACAAAAAATATAAAAGGACTGGGTGGACTGCAATACCCAGAAAGATTAGCAAGATTAGGGTTATTTAGTTTAGAGAAAAGATGGCTTCGGGGGACATAATAAATATGTTTAAATATTAAATATATTACAGGTCAATGTATAGATCTCCCCCAAGATCTATTTATATCCAGTACTGTATCCAGAACAAGGGGGCATCCTCTACGTCTTGAGGAAAGAAAGTTTCTACATAAACATAGAAAGGAATTCTTTACTGTTAGAGCGGTAAGACTGTGGAACTCTTTGCCTGAGTAACTTGTCATGGTGAGTTCACTAACCGTTATAAAAAAGGGTCTGGATACACTTCTATAGTGCTGTAATATAACAGTTTATAGTGACTAGGGTTCTGAAGAAGGGTCGTTGAGTCAGGGATTTATTCTGATTACCATATTGGAGTCAGGAAGGAATTTTTTCCCTAAAATGAGGACAATTGGCTTCTACCTCATGGGGTTTTTGCCTTCCTCTGGATCAATACATTAGCACAATAAATAAAGTTTTCAAGGCTTACCCCAAATGCACTATATGATCTATCATGCTATCCAGTATTTCTCAGCCTGGTCCGAAACACCCTGCTATGTTTTTCTCCACCATCTCAGTTGGAAAGCTCTGGCTTGCGGGTGCCATCTCCAGTTCATTGGATAAGTTATAAATCTTGCACGGTTTAAAACCTATTTTGTAAACACAATTCGGGAAGCTCTGATTCTGCTAAGATTAAAACTTTATTTCCAAATATGAAGACTACAACACTGAGGTACGTACGAATGGCTACGCGTTGCTAAAACCTTATATGTTCTTTGTCCCGGCTCTTGTTGGTACCAACCTGGTTCATTAACCCCTTAATGACGAGGCCTATTTTTTCATGTTCGTTTTTTCCTCCTCACCTTCATAGCTTTTTTTTTATTTTTCAACCTACTTAGACATATGAGGGCTTTTATTTTGCAGGATAAGATGTACTTTCTAATGGTACACATTCCAATATCGGTAACACACTATCAACTAAAGAAACTATCAAAAGGCACATATGAATTTTTGAAAAAGCATTTCTGCTATTTAGGAAACATGAACATTTTTTTTTGAGGTTCTTAGTTCACATTTTTGATCAAAACTGCTTAAGCCCACCTCCCAGTCTTCAAGGGGACCTTAAATGCAGGTGGGTTCCTACACTAATATCTCCTCTCTTTAGGGCCTGTTCAGACCTCCATACTTCAGGTAGTGAAGGCACCAGCTACTAAGTACACTGCATTGATTTAAAAACCTGTGAAGGTGGGTGGAGTGCTAAAAACCAACGAAGAGGCAGCCACTCCTCCATACACAAGCTAGAAAACAATATTTTTTTGAACTAAGAACCTCCCCAAAAAATTTTCATGTATCCTAAATAGCAGAAATGCTTTTCCAAAAATTCCTATGTGCCTTTTGATAGTTTATTTAGTTTATAGCGTGCTACTGATATTGGAATGTGTATGTATATTGCTGCCACACCAGTGTGCACCTACCCATTCACCATACCATAGAATATACTGACGAACCGCCAAAAAATTCTAAGTGGGACAAAATGTGAAAAAAAACGTACTTGCACCATGTACACCCATGTATGCTTCTTCTCTGGGACAGATGGGATATTTTAGTAAGACAATGCAACATGTCACACTGCTAGAAGTGTCCAACACTGTTTGGAAGAACATCACTAAGTACTATCTCGGCCTCCTAGTTTCCCAGACTTAAACCCAATTGAGCATCTAAGGGACTAACTTAATTGTTATGTTTGCTTTATGGAAATTGTGTGAAGCAGTGCATTCAGCATGGTTCTACATACCTGTAAGAACCTAGCAGGACCTTATTGAGTCACTCCCAGCCTGTCTACCTGTGGTCCATTCTGCACATGCTAGTTACTCTGGATATTTACTGCTGGTCATAATAAGGTGACTCAACTGTTGTATAAACAAATTTAATGCTTTGTTCATATTAGCAGGGTACATTGCAGATCCCATAATATTTGACTGTAAGAAACAGCCTTATAACTTAAAGGGATCAACCAAGCACCTCTGTCTGTTATGTGACAGATCTGGAGTGCTTTTAGCACATCAGGTGTGAACTCTGCCTAAGACTTAAAGCGGTTTTCTCACCACAAGTTTTAGACATGTAGGTAAAAGTTAATAAAAACTAATACCAAATACATTGCTGTTCTCATTTTGATTCTCGTTACAGTAGTTCTTACAGCTTGAGTTACTGTCCATCTCTCTGCTCCATCTGCCATGGCAGACCATAGTGACATCACTCCCTGCTGCGTGTTATCTCCAGCATAGGAGCTTGTTTATCTAAGTTACTGACAAACTTTAACCTTTTAGAGCTCTGTAGCCTTTTACCTTACGGTTTAAAACATTCTGTTACAATTGTCACTCTAACAATGTTCAGCTAGGAATACCTGAGTTGATATGTCTAATCTAGAAACCCCACACACTGAACTGGAACTGGGAGCCTGAAACGGTCTGTGAAACAGCATTTAATTATTGGATAGAGGCTACTTTCTATGATTCATTCATGATGTAAGTCCAGGAGTTCCCAAGGACTTGTGCTCTGCACAAGGTTTTATATTGCTGGCAGTGTACTTTACAGTGTTGTCAGTAGAGGATAAAGTTTCAGAATTATAGTTTTTAAAGCATATGTGTTAAAGACTGACTGTCAATGAAACATTTGCTGACATAGGTGCAAAGGTTAACAGCTTATCAGTTAAGAAAGATACAATTTGAAGTTTAGTGTCATCTCAAATGGGACAGTAGAGTTCCTTATGGTTTGTGAGTTGCTACTTTCTGTGCCAGTCCCTGTCAGCTCTGCCAGGATTTAGCTGTTTGTCCTACACCACGATAAAGGATAAAGTGTGGGAAAAATACAAACTCAACACTCTCGACAGATTAATATGGTCTGTCCCTTTTTAAATAGGAGAAGTATAGTCTTCTAGAGTAGAGATTAGGCAAGGATGAAAAAGACTAACCTGTTATCAACACCTCTGTGCTTAATCACAGCAGTCTTATATCATTAATTGGTCTAAAATGTGATTCAACATTTTCCATGTTACTATCAATCTTTTAAAAAAAGAAAAATAAATCCTAAAATTCTGCAGTCTTTGCTTTGGCCACTAGGTTTAAGGGTCTATCCACACACTCAGGTTTTCAGACGGAGTTAAAAACCGACTGTCAACAATCCACATTGATAGAAAATCCACTCAGTAGTCTACACTGAACGGATTTGTAGCCTGTATTTTACACCATCAGCGTTACAAAAAACTTAGAACATGCTTAATCTTCTGGTTTTCGGGCGGAAGATCTGCATTTCAGTAGTTGAGGGGGACGGGAGAATCTGCAAACCATGGACAGAACCGTCCCCCAAAACCCTGCAAAAGACGACAAAACACCAGTCGGATTCTTTAACCCGTTCCTGACGCAGCCGTTATTTATTTATTTATTTATTTATTTATTTTATTTTTTTTTTGTCATGCTTTGTTTCCCTCCTCGCTTTCCAGAGCCATACCTTTTTTATTTTTTTATCTACATAGACATCTGAGGGCTTTTATTTTGCAGGATAAGATGTACTTTCCAATAATATTATTCATATTGCCATAGAATATACCGGGAAACCGCAAAAAATCCTAAGTGGGGCAAAATGGGAAAAAAACAAAACTTACTTGCGCCATGTTTGCGGGAGTTTTGTTTTTACTGCGTCCAATCTTTGGTAAAACATTTTGTGTTATCTGTATTCTACAGGTTGATATGCATCCGCATATACCAAACATGTAGTGTTTCTGTTATGTTTTGGTACCGTAAAAAATATCCAAACGATTTTCTATTTTTGAAATTTAATCCGCTGCCTCATTTTCTGCGACCCAATAACTTTTTTTGTACTAACCCCTATGGACGTGAGTGAGTGTGCGTTTTTTTGCGGGCTGAAGTGTACTTTTTATTGCTATCAGTCAGAATGCATGCGACTTTTTGGATTAAATTCCAATTTTTATGGTATGTGAAATGACAAAAAAAAGCAATTTTGTCGTTTGGAATTTATTTTCTTCTACGGTATTCAGCGTATGGGATAAATTATGTTATATTTTAATAGATTTGACTTTTTTGGATGCGGTGTTATCACATATGTGTAACTATTTTATTTTTTGATTTGTAAAATAGCAAATGGGGGGGGGGGGGGTGATTTTAACTTTTAATTTTTTTTTGGTTTATGTTTGTTTAAGTTTAACTCTAAGTCTCCCTAGGGTACCTCACCACTTGGGGGCTCGATAATTTATACAGCCTAATGCATTGTGTAGACAATGCATTCGGGTGTACTAATATGGCGATTTACATCAATATGGTAAAAGAAACGGCTCACCTGAGATCCTAGGTATGCTTTAATCAGCTGCTGCACGGCCAAGAGGGAAAATCCTTTATGTAGATCCAAGCACAACAGTAATGAGTAGCCAGCGCTGCTGATGCAAAATAAATTAATCCATGCGGGTTGAAATAGCATTAAAACTCTTGTATCTTTATTCCATCATTTTAAAATTGGTTCATTTCAAGAAACAAGCATAACTGGGAACGTCTCAAATAGTGCAGCGTTAACTGGAAAGACTGACCGACGCGTTTTGGGTCACGTGACCCTTTCTCATGGTCTAACTGCAGCTGCTATCCATGGAGTTAAATACCCGAGAGAACACATCGGTATTGTAGCAGACTGGCTACATGTAGTTGCCTGTTGCTGCCACTAGGTGGAGATATACCAGAGTGGTATATACAACATGCCACCAAGGATACCTGGCCTTGGGTGGATAAGAGCCAGCTGTATGTATAGTCAGCCACTCTAAGTGGTTGGCAACTGTATAGGGTTAGTTTGGCTTTTCAGACGTTTCTGGGTTGGCTCTTATTGGGAGTAGACAATGCGTTGGGTTGGGCATCTACTCCCATGTTCCAGGCCACGTTTTGGATAGGGCTCAGGAGTCCTATAAAGGGGCCGGTCCTTAAAGGTGTACAGGGGGCGCGGTCTGCTGCCGGGATGTTTTGCAGCAGAAGAGCTGGAAAGAGGCTCTGGCCCCCAGAGGCTTAAAGGGAAGCCAAAAGTGTGCGGTGTGCATACATGCTGGATGCTAGGTCCAGACATTAGAGAGGGTCTCTATGTTATGTAAAAGTAAGTGGCTAGACGGCCTAGGGTTTTGTTTGGTGCCTATGTTTTATGCTCCTGTCTCTTAATAAAGCTGATGGAGGCCAGTGTGAAATGTAAACCTGTGTCTGAGTGCCATTCCGCCTACGAAAGACGGCGATTCCGTGAGTGAAAACCCCCAGAGAAGGTCCAAGATGGCGTCCAAACGTGAGTGGAAGCTTACAATTGGTGGAGAATGCGAAGGGCATTATTGGCACTGACAGATAGAACTTGCTGCATTCTGCTGCAGGAGAATTTAAAGGGCCAGGAGCCTGACGGTGTTCTCAGTGGGGAAAGGGGGACAAACCTCTATTACAAAGACTATGTTGCTACATTATTTTTCCCTTGCCATGGGGGAGCGCGGCGCTATGAGGAAAATGACCGCTGGGGAAGATATAGTGGCCTACCTTGCAGCCTTTGAGCGGTTTGCCATCCGCAAGAGACTGCCAGCCCAGCAGACAAGTGGGTAGATGTCCTGGGGCCGTATCTCACTGGCAAACCCCAGAAAGTCTATTGTGACTTGCCCCTAGAGGAAACCAGATACCACATGGTAAAGGAGAGGATTCTGGCATTCATGGGGTTAACTCCGGAACAGAGGGAGGCTGCTGCCCCAGTCCAGCAGAGAAAGCCAGAGGATTTGCAGCCCCAAACCATGGAGTTCCAGATGGGTGGAGTCCCAGTCCTGGCTGACCTGGACAGGCACCAAGAGATTTCCAGTAAGGACCCTGGAGTTGCGAGGTGGGGGGGATCCCACTTGGGGTAGATCTGGACTGTCAGCAGAACATCTCCCGAGTTCACCCCGATATAATACCCATTTCTGAAGACCCAACCAGGTGCTGGTGAGACTGTGACCATATCTTTGAGACCTGTCTAGGAACTGTAGACCATCTTTCTTGAGGTATGTGAGGAGTTGCAGGTGGGAATTCATCCTGGGCAAGAGACTTCCCACTTTTCTGGCAGTTGTGGGGGACTGAGAGTGTACCAGAGGTGCAGGATAGCTTTTCGGGAAAATGCCCCCTGCAAAGGCTGGGGTAAATGTGTGCCCAAACTGTTGTCAAGTGAGCCAAGTCCAAAGAGCATTGAGACTGTGATATCTGGACTTAGACAGTCTTCTGGACTTTTATGTTTGTGAATTGTCTGAAATGGTGTCTTTTGAAAAGGTCACTAGTGAGTTAACTGGACCTCTAAGAAGTAGCTCAGTTCCACTACCTGAGAAGGGAGAGGGGAGCTGGGTCCCAGAGTCAACTGCCAAAGCAGAAATGGCTGCTAAAGCCACTGCAGGTAAAGCAGTAGCAGGGTGTAGCTCAGGTGCGGCCCTGTGTGAACAAGCGGCTAAGAGTGCCAAAACAGCAGAGAATGTATGTCCTGTGGTGGATGACTATCTGGAAGCATGTGTTAACAGTACAGGCTCAAGTGGAGCTGGTGTCGTTGCCCATAGCAACAAGGTATCCTTTTGCCCCCCTTGTTGTGGAAAAAGTGTGAATATGAGTGCCCGGCAGATGTGTGCAAAGTGTCTGGTGTCCAGTTCATAAATGTGTCTACCAGTGACCCCAGCGAACTGTGTGTACCTGATGGTAGCTTGCAAGTTGCAGGTAATGCGGGCCCAGGGACTGATAGCCACCAGGTCTGTGTGACTGCTGTTGGTCTCAGAGAGGAGCTTTCATGTTTCAGTGTGCAGCCTGGAAGGGAACTGGAAAATGATGGAGAGGTTTGCACTGCCAGTAGCTTTTTCTGCCATGGTCACAATGACTGCAGTGATGGAAGGAGTGAGTTGCTGGACACCACAGAGCTGGGTGTATGCTTGAACTCTAGTGAGAGGCAGGGGAGCGGGTGTAAATCCCCAGAGGGTAAAGTGCCTGGTTCTGAGGCAGCTGATAAATTTTCCTTACAGATGATGGAGAAACATATTAACAGTCTCTCAGAGGTATTATGTCCTGTGGTTTGGGGCGAACGGCAGATGGATGCCATTTGCAGCAAGATGTCCGCTGAACCTACAGAGGGTAAAAAGGTGACCGAGTTGCCTAATGTGAACACGGCCAGTTTGGTGTATGAGTGGGAGAACTATAAAGGTAATAGCCGGGTGGTTATTACTGAGGTCCCATTTATAAATTTGTCTGCCATTGCCTCCAGCTCATTGTGTGAATTTGATGTGGAGCAAGATATAGGAGTATCCCAGGTAGAAGCTGAGAGTTCTCCCTTAGAGATGGGTATAGGGGATGTGAGGGAAACACCTCCATCCATTAATGCAGAGTTTCTGCTGCTAGAAAGCCCCAGTGACAGGTGAGCACGGGGGAATATATCCTCTTTCACTGGTGAGGTGCCAGGTAAAGTCATCATGGCAGACAAAGTGTCTATAGAGGTTGCCAATGGTGACGCTGAAACCATTAGCATGCCTGCTGATTGTGGTGAGGTTTGTATTGCAGAATATGCATTGTTTGTGGCCCCTATAGTGATTTTTAAGCCTGCACAGAGGCCTGCACAGAAGCCTGCACAAGTCGAACACCTGTTATGGGCTGTAAAGCTCAGGTGAGCACCAGGGAGCCCCATAATCGGAAGGGTAATGATGAAAGGGGATACAGCCGGACTGTGGTCCCCCCACTCTGTAAGCATAAAATGGGGGGAAGCAGTCCCAAATTAAAAACCCATGGAAGGGGGGCGAGGTCATGGGCAGGGCTTTCCTTTGATGTTGAAAAATTGTCTGAAAAAACCCGGGGACCACTGACCTAGGGGTTAAGGGGACACAGAGGAAATATGAAGTGGTTTTCCTCGCAGTGGAGGTAACCAGTTTCCCCCTGGTAGGAACCCAAGTGACAGCTAGGACCAAGGGGCGGAGTTTTCGGGGTTCAAGAAATTTGAGGCTGTACTGATCCTGCAGACCAAGAGAGTAGGTTTTAGCTAGGTACCCCCTTGACCCGGGGGTGGTATCAACCCGAGAGGTGGCGCACTACTGTTTCCTGTGGGGCTAGTTTGGTTGCGGGACTAACCGGGGGCCTGTTTCTTAAGAACCCCCAATTTGCAAAAACCGCCCAGTGGGCCCAATAAAGGGTACTCTGTGTATGGGAAGGCTATAAGGAGGAAATGCTGGTGTTGGAGTTACAGTTGTAACCCTTAAATGTCACATGCAGGGGGAAGGTGGTGACTTTTTGCAGTAAGGTGCATACGCAAGCCCCCTGAAAAAAGTGGAGTAAATGTCTGTTGCCGTTACAGGGTGAGCGAGGTATGACCCCCCAGGCGAGTTTTTTGGACAAAGTGTCTCTTCCCTTGATGTAGGGGAGTGTTCCCCCTAGCAACAGGTGCTAAGGGGGGAAAAAATAGATGGGGAATGTGGGGTTGACCTAGCTGTCCACAGAAATCAAGCAATTCCCCGGGATATGGAACAGATGGGGGGGGGGAGGGATTCCCCAAAAAAAAAAGTGGGGGTGCTCCCCAGTGAACCCCGCAACTAAGGGTGGGGGAGACGGGTCCCCTCTGTAAGAACCTTGACCCTGGGGGAAATTTGGGAAGGTGAAAAAACCCACGGCCCTTTTTTCAAGGGGAGGGGATTAGCAGACGGCTACATTTTGGGTTCCTTTTTCGCCACTAGGTGGAGATATACCCGAGTGGAAAACAACAGCCCCCCAAGGAAAACCCGGCCGGTGGGATAAGACCAGTTAAATTTTTTCACCACTCTAAGTGGTTTTCAAATGTATAGGGTTAGTTTGGCTTTTCAGAGTTTCTGGGGTTTGGGTCTTATTTTGGGGTAACAATGCTTGGGTGGGGTCTACTCCCCATGTCCCGGCAAAGTTTTTTATAGGCCCGGGTCCTATAAAGGGCCCCATCCTTCAGGTGTACAGGGGGGGTGGTCCCCTGCCTGGATGTGTAGCAGCGAAGAGTGGAAAAAGGGCCCGCCCCCAGGAAGGGTTAAGGGAAACCGAAATGTGCGTTTTGCATACATTGCGGATGCTAGTCCCCCGACATTTGAGGGGTCTCTATGTTATGTAAAGAAGCGGATAACCCTGGGTTTTGTTTGGTGCCCAGTTTTTTGCTCCATCTCTTTAAAAAAAGCTGGTGGAGGCCCGTGTGAAAAATAAACCTTCTGATGCCATTTCCCCTACAAAAACGGCAATTTTCCGTGAGCGAAAACCCCCAGAGCCGGTCCAAGATGGCGTCCAAACGTGAGTGGAAGCTTGCAGTATATTTAACCCTAAAAAGTCTAACTAAACAAGCACAACAATCGTATTAAAACATACTATTGTAAGACAACATACAAGCAGAATACAAAACAATACATAAATAAGTTAAAGTCCAGCAGTATTTAACAATTGTCTATTTATGAATAAAAAATGAATATTTTTTTATTCAAAAAAACCAAAAGGGTCGGTACCAAATAAAAATCCACCAGGCGTCCCTGGCTAGTAGTTTTTTATGTAAGTCGCCGCCTCGAGATTGGCGCCACATGTTCTATCCCTACTACTGTCAGGGACTGGAGATCTCCCATATGCACATTGGAAAAATGCCTGGAGGCAGCTGAGATTTTAAATGTGTCCATTTTTAAAGCATCTGAGAGATGGCGGCGGATGCAAACTTTTAGTGGGCCCGTAGTGCATCCTACATACTGTAGTTTACACACTGCACAACCTATCATATAGACTACGTGCTTAGTATTGCAGTTGATAAAGGTTGTAATTGAAAAAGTTTTTCCATTACTGTAGGACGTAAAAGTGGTTGTTTTATTTAGATAATCATGGAGGCTCCAGATGTTTGTAAAAAGTATTTGCCATCAAACATAAAAAAATTATGCGACAGCAAATACTCAACAGCCAATACACAAAAAATTTATTTTTTTTTTGTACCAAAAACCCACTGTACCTTTCCAAAATTGGCTGAGTATTTTTTACAAAAATCTGGAGCCTCCATGGGAGCTAGGTTTTCACCGACCCTAGCTAACATCTATATGTCGGCATGGGAGGAGAAATTCTTGTTTAACTCTGACCATCCTTTTGCGGGTTGTATTAAATGGTACACCCGTTATATAGATGACCTGCTGTTCATTTGGATAGGTGATTTTTCTATGATTGACACTATCATATCATACATTAACAACAATAATATGAATTTAAAATTCACTTTTGAATATAATAAGGAATCAATAAATTATTTGGATTTTACGATCATGGGACAAGATGGAGGTTGCATTTTAGTAAAAGCCTACCAAAAGAGTATGGCCAGGAATACCATCTTGAGAGCAGACTCGTGCCATCCCCCCATGTAGTGAATAATATACCCATGGGTGAATTAAATAAGAATGAAGCGTAACTGCACAAAAATGGAGGACTTTGTTACACAACATCAAATAACTTTTGACAAATTGAAATTGAGAGGCTATTCCAATAGAACCCTGAATAAGGCAGTTAGGAAAGTCAATGATATGGATAGAACCTACCTGTTCCGAAAGAAAATCAAAACAAAAAGGACAACAAGAGGTAGTAACCTTTTCCACAAATTACAGTAACCAATATCATGAAGTGATTAATATCATAAAAACCAATTTACCCATCTTATATGTTAATGAACACATAAAAAAAATTTCTAAAAAATAATGTCAGATTCGTCTCACGTCGGGCACCTACAATAGGTTCCATAGTTTTCCCTAGTCTTTTCGTTCCTGATAATAAATCACCTCACACGTGGCTTGATATTAAAGGATGTTATAAATTTGGCCATAATATATGTAAAGTTTGTAACTATATAAATAAAACAACCACTTTTACGTCCTACAGTAATGAAAAAAACTTTTTCAATTACAACCTTTATCAACTGCAATACTAAGCACGTAGTCTATATGATAGGTTGTGCAGTGTGTAAACTACAGTATGTAGGATGCACTACGGGCCCACTAAAAGTTTGCATCCGCCGCCATCTCTCAGATGCTTTAAAAATGGACACATTTAAAATCTCAGCTGCCTCCAGGCATTTTTCCAATGTACACATGGGAGATCTCCGGTCCCTGACAGTAGTAGGGATAGAACATGTGTCACGTCCACCTCGAGGCGGCGACCTACATAAAAAAACTATTAGCCAGGGAAGCCTGGTGGATTTTCACCTTAGACACACGTACACCATTAGGTCTTAATATCAGACAAGATATTCAATATCATTATTAACATAAATAGACAATTGTTAAATACTGCTGGAGTTTAACTTATTTATGTATTGTTTTGTATTCGGCTTGTATGTTGTCTTACAATGGTATGTTTTAATACGATTGTTGTGCTTGTTTAGTTAGACTTTTTAGGGTTAAATATACCGATGTGTTCTCTCAGGTATTTAACTCCATGGATAGCAGCTGCAGTTAGACCATGAGGAAAGGTCACGTGACCCGAAACGCGTCGGACAGTCTTTCCAGTTAACTCTGCAGTGAGGACGCTATTTGAGACATACCCTGTTATGCTTGTTTCTTGAAATGAACGAATTTTTAAATGATGGAATAAAGATACAAGAGTTTTAACGCTACTTCAACCCGCATGGATTAATTTCTTTTGGATCAGCAGTGCTGGCTACTCATTAGGCTATGTTCACACGGCTTAACTGCGGGACGTAATTACGCCACGCAATTACGCCGTGTGGACGGAAGCGGGGGAGTGAGCGGGGGGCCCTTCGCCGGCCCATTGACTTGCATTACCAGCGGCGCGTATACGCCGCTGGTAATTCACGTGTCACTTATCTCCCCGCCCGGCGGATTCGCCGAGCAGGGAGAGGAGACGTAATCCATAGTTCTCTATGAGAACTGTGGATAACCGTAATGACTGGGCCATTTTCAGCCCGTAATTTGCGCACTTCGGCGCGTAATTACGGATCGAAATACGGCCCATTTTAAGCCGTGTGAACATGGCCTTACTGTTGTGAATATGGCAGTTTCCCCACTTTTTGCTTGGGGACGAAAGTGGGAAAATCGAAAACATGGCGGAAATGGAAGCCTTCACAAAGGTTCCAGCTGCCATGTGAAGCCATCTGGGTTCCGTGCAGGCAGCCCAATCACAGTGAGGAATGTTGTGCGTCACCGTTTCTCATTGATTAAGGGATTGGACGGCACAGGACGGCGACAGCACCTTCCCGCCCTGTAACTGCCAGGTATTAGCTGCAATTAGCAGCTGCCATCCAGCTACAAAGCCCCTTATTGGCATCAGGACGAACTTATACATTGGTAAGGGGTTAAACAGAATTCAACCGGTATTTTGTATATGTCATGTGGATGTACCCTTATAACAGTCTGACCCTTCCTGTTCTTCTCTGTAGAAAGCTTTTCAGCAGTCTCCTCATTATCTGCACAGGCAGGGTTACAGTGAAAGGTAACATCAATGTATATAGATGACACAGGATCCACCATTCACAATCAGAAATATTCACAGCTCACCTTCTCTCCCTTCCTGCATGCTGACTTCTTCCCCGTCACAGAACATGCCTAGAAAACTCTCCTATAGGAGTCAATGGATCTACTCCTGTTCACAGGTTCCTATGCCCATGTAGCTACTGTAAAGGATTGCTGTTAAAGGCAGCTCAGGCAAGATGGCCGCTTCCACAATCCTATACAGATAACAGAATTAAAATCCAAAAACAGAAAATTAAAAACGGCAAAGAAAAGGATATGAGTCTTTTTTAATTATTTAAAAAAAATTGGCAATAGGTTCCCTTTAACTTGACTTTTTCAATGGCATGCAAAATGTTAAATGTCATTATAAAGTTTGCTGCATTATGGTATGTAGCGCATTATGGGGGGCATATATGAAACTAGGCGATTACATGTCAAATTTGATGTGCATAGTAATAGGCTAGGATGCGCCTGATTTATGAACCTGCTGTCACGGGTGGGACTGCGACCCCCGTCCCGGGTCGCGGGCACACCGTGGTCGCCGCACGAGCGGCACGCCGCCCGCATGTCGGGCGGTGGGGAGCGCTCACCCGGCCGGCCCGGCTCCTTTTTACTTACCCGGCCGCGCTCCTGTTGCGGTCTCAGCCTCCGTTGCGCGCGCCCCCCGATATTAAGGCGCACGCGCGCCGGCACTGCGAGATTTAAAGGGCCAGTGCACCGGTAATTGGCTATTGCCAGTCACTGCCCTTATTTAAGCCTGCCCCTTCCTGGGGCTGTTGCTGGATCTTTAGTGCCATTTCTGCCTATAGAGAAAGCGTTACAAGCCTTGTTCTGACTTCCCGTGTACCGTACCATTAGCTTCCGTTCCTCGACCACGCATCTTGCCACCTGCCCTGACTAGGGGCCTGTCCACAACCACGAACCTGTGCCGCCTCCCCTGACCTTTGCCTTCCCCGACTACGAACCTGCCCGACGATTCTGCACCACGCTATACCTGGGCTGCCACCGCAAGCAAGTGACATCAGGGGTAACGACCCGGTAGACTCCCGCCGCAGCAAGTCCATCCCGCTTTGCGGCGGGCTCTGGTGAAAACCGGGACCTACTTCGATTCCGTTTCCTGGCGTGGGCTTACAACATCGCTTGCGGGGGTCCTGTGGATCCACCTCCTACGTCCGGGACGTGGGCAGTAAGATCCAGCCATGGATCCCGCCAAGGTTTCCTCTGCCTCTGAGTGACCTCACCGCCATTGTGACTCTGCAGTTCACAAACAGCTCGCTCAGCAAGCCAGCAACTCAGCCATCTCTCCACCATGATGCAGCAGTTCCTGGCGTCAGCAGCAGCAACCCGTCCAGTGGCTCCCGCTGCTCCCCCGGTTCGGCTCCAACCGTGGTCCTGGCTCCGTCTATCTATGCCGACCAAATTCGACGGGGACTCCAAGGCCTGCAGGGGCTTTATCACCCAATGCTCCCTGCATATTGAGTTAATGGGCAACCAATTTCCTACCGAACAGTCTAAGGTGGCGTTCGTGCTCAGCCTTCTCTCCGGGACAAGGGACGATCCGGTCCCCAGCTATCTGGCTTCATTCCTCACCGAGTTCAGGAGCATTTTCGAGGAACCGTCCTGGGCTCCGTCTGCCGATACCGCCTTGCTAATTCTGCGCCAAGGGGGACTCACGTAGGCGATTATGCCGTACGTTTTTCCCCACTTTGGCTTCCGAGTTATCGTGGAATGAAGCAGCGTTGACTGCCCCTTCAAAAGGGTCTCTCCAGCCGCATCAAGGGTGCTCTATCCACCCGGGGTCTACCCTCTTCCTTGAGTGACCTTATCTCCCTGGCCACTCGGATTGACATCCGTTTCTCGGAACGCCAGGAGGAACTCCGGCAGGAACGGAAGCAAGCTAGACCCCGTCGTCTTCCTCGCCTGGCCCCAGTATTTCAAAGGCCGCCTCAGTTGCCCTCGCCACCTGCCGCCGAAGAGGCCATGGAGGTGGATCGGGCCCACCTGTCTACAACAGAGCTAACCAGAAGACGTGAGGAGTTTCTTTGCTGTACTGTGGCGTGCAGGACCATTTCCGCTGTTCCTGTCCACTGCGCATCAGCGTCGGGTAACGGGCGCACCTAGGGTACGTGTGTGGCGTCCCTAGGTGAGGCAAGAACCTCTCCTCGCCTGTCCATGCCCGTGATAGTCGGCACTGGGCTGGGCCAGTTCAGGTCTATGCTTTCCTGGACTCTGGGTCTTGCACGGAAAGTTCTTGGACGCTGCCATGGTATCCACTGCCATAACCTCCCTGTGATCCGCCTGGAGAAGCCCCTACTCTTCTCCTCGGTCAGTGGTGATATTCTCAAGGATCCAATTCTGGTTCCGATCCTGTGCCCCTGGTCCTACAAATTAGTGGGCTGCTGAGTGAGAGATTGGCGTTCTACATACTACCCGTTCCTCCTCGTCCATTCTCCAGGGTCTACCGTGGGACTGCAAACGCCACGCTCCCGTGCTCGATTGGCTGACGGGCGAAGTCCTGTGTTGGGTGTCTCGGAGTGTCAGTCTCGCTGTTGGTGCACCTCGCCGGTGCTTTTCGCTTCTTTGGGGTCGTCTAAAGCCTCTGCTTTTTTTTTTTGGGCCTTCCTGCACCATACCCAAGGCCTTCGCAGATGTCTTATCCGAGATGCAAGCTGTGACGTTGCCGCCCTTCGCCATTTTTGATATGTCCTATTGATCTTCTGCCCGGGAGGTCTCCTCCAGTGCAGGGTTTACCCCTGTCGGTACCTGAGACCTTGGCTATGTCGTAACATATATCCAGGGAGGAATCTCCAGGGGTTTATACGCATGTCCTCCTCTCAGCTGGGGCCGGGTTTATTCTTCGTGGCTAAGAGGAGGATGCCTGCGTCAGTTGCATAGATATCGAGGCATCAACCAAGATCATGGTAAAGAACCGCTACCCCCCTGCCCTTGATCACGGAACTTTTTAACAGTCCTACGAGGTGCCAAGGCTTTACTAAACTGGACCTGCGAGGGGCTTATAACCTCATTACGGTACCGGGGTGGGCGACAATTGGATGACCGCTTCAACACCCGCGACGGGGTATTCGAGTACCTGGTCATGCCCTTCGGGCTCTGTAATGCCCCTGCGGTCTTTCAAGAATTCGTCAAGAATCTTCCGAGACCTCTGTACACATGCGTGGTTGTGTTTTGTACGAATTTTGGTTTTCTACCCCAGACCTCGTGTCCCATTCATGTGAAAGTGCGCCAGGTCTTCAGACGTCTAAGGGGCAACCGCCTCTATGCAAACTTGTGATGTGCCAGTTTCATCAGCAGTAGCCTACCATTCCTCGGCTACTTCATTTCTGTACAAGGGCCTACAGATGGACCCGCGAAGGTGTTTGCCATCTACAGTGGCCGAGCCCGTGGGTCTCCGAGCCATACATAGATTTCTGGGTTCGCCAATATATTAACGGGCAATTTATACCACATTTTTCTCGCTTGTGCACCCATAGTGGCTTTAACAAAGAAACGCTAATATAAGCTCTTGGCCCCAGCGGAAGAGGAAGCCTTCTCATGTTAAAATTGTGCTAGCATCTGCGCCAGTGCTCTCTCGGCCAGTTTACTGATCAACCATTTTTTCTCGAGGTGACGCCTCCTCGGTGGGGGCCGGGGCCATACTCTCCCAGAAGGGGCCATAGGCATAAACCTCACTTGCGGGTCTTTTCTAATAGTTTTTCCTCTGCTGAAGGAACTACTCTATACGGCGACGGAATTGCTGGCCATCAAGATGGCACGGGAAGAATGGAATTTCTATTGGAGGGGGATCGATACCCTGGTCAGCATCTATACTGACCATAAAAATCTGCTGTATCTCCAGACTGCCCAACGCTTAAATCATTGCCAGGCTCGTTGGTATCTCTTCTTCTCCGGTTTATTTTCTCCATTCATTTTCGCCTACGGAACGGAAATGTCAAGCGACGCTCTCTCCCGTGCTTAGGTTGTGACGGGATGAGTCACTCCACGGCATATATCCTCACAGAACGGCTCATCTCGGCCGCACTATTGTTCTACAATGCTGCCTCCCGGCAAGACATACGTCCGACCCGCTTCTTCGGAAGAGATATTGTCATGGGGTCATTGCTCCGTATGGCGGGGCACAGGAGTGCAGAGATCCTGGCTCCCTCATCTTCTCGATTCTATGGTGCCAGCCTTGCCCAGGATGTTCGTGGTTCGTGGAGGACTGCGCTTACTGTGCCCGGATCAAGTCTCTTGTCTCAAAAACGCAGGTCTGCTCCTGCCTCTACCTATACAGCTGTCCTTGGACCCATGTGGCCATGGATTTTTCACGGATCTCCCTCCTTCGCTGGCAAACACACGTGATCTGGGTGGTTACAGACTGGTTAAAGAGTCCCACTGTATTCCTCTGCCGGGCCTACCCTCAGTCCTCGCCTTGCAGTCTATTTTTTTACATATTTTTCGGTGCATGGGCTCCCTCGGCTACATTGGTGTCGGACCGTGGCGTTCAATTATGCTCCAGATTATGGCGCTCCCTCTGTAACAACTACAAGTGAAATGGATTTTCTTCAGCCTACCTCCCCAGTTCCAATAGGGCAGGTAGAGGAGTTAAACCAGACCCTAGGTTGCTACCTGCGCACTTTGTCTCTTGCACGCCAGGATGATTGTTCCAGCTTGTTGCCCTGGGCCGAGTTTTCATATAACTATTGAATCGGAGTTTGATGGTGCTGGCTCCATTTTTTATTGGCTAGGGCGACATCCCCGCCCAACCCTCCCCCTTTCTGTGCCTTCGGAGGTCCCTGCTGTGGAAGATGGTCCAGGACCTGATTGCTTTCGGAACAGACTCGCATTCGCTAACTCCAGGCCTCCGGCCCGCACCATGGCTAAGCGACAAAAAAGCGGAAGACCTCCGCCAACCTTCTCCCCAGGTGACAAGGTGTGTTTGTCAGCTAATATTGATACGTTTTCTAGGTCCCAGCTATAGTGGGTCCCCGGTTCCTGGGTCATTCGAGGTCTTCTAGGCGCATTTACCCAGTAGCATACAAGTACGCCTTCCCCCACTATGAGGGTCCCGAATCTCCTTCATGTCTCCCTGCTATAATCCGGTCATCCTTAATCGATTCTCTAGGGTACTTGCCTCCTACCACTCTGAGGCGATACACCGAAGTCTTTTCGGTAAAGGTGATTATGGATATGAAGACGGTTCGAGGGACGCGTTTTTTTTCATTGACTGAATAAAATAAAAAAGGGGGGTTCAGGCCAGAGGATAGGTCATGGGAGCCAGAGAGCAATTTTCTGGATTCGTGACAATGACTTCTGAGGTTCCCCCAGGCCAGTAGGAGGGGGAGGCCGAAGGGGAGGGTACTGTCACGGGTGGGCCCGCGACCCCATTCCGGGTCGCGGGGCACAACCGTGGTAGCGCACGAGCGGCACCGCCGCCGCAGGTGGGCGGTGGGCGCGCTCACCCGGCCGGCCTGGCTCATCCTATACCTTACCGGCCGCGATCCTGTTGCGGTCTCAGCCTCCCGGTGCGGCGGTCCCGATATCTAAGGCGCGCGCGCGCGGCACTGCGATATTTAAAGGGCCTGTTGCACGGTAAATTGGATATTGCCAGTCACTGCCCTTATTTAAGCTGCCCCTTCCTTTGGGGCTGTTGAGCGATCTTTAGTGCAATTTCTGCTATAGAGAAAGCGTTACTTGCCTTGTTGACTTCCCGTGTACCGTACATTAGGCTTCGTTCATCGACACGATCTTGCCGACTGCCCTGTCCTAGTGCCTTTCACGAACCGAACTTGTGCACGCTGCCCTGACCTTCTGCCTGTCCCGATACGTGCCTGCCTGACGACTTCTGAACCACGCTATACCTTGGCTGCCACGCAAGCAGTCACGTCAGGGGGTAAACGACCTGTAGACTCCCGCCGCTGCAAGTCATCCCGCTTTGGGCGGGTCTGGTGATAAAACGGGACCTACTTAGATTCCGTTTCATGGCGTTGGCTTACACATCGCTGGTGCGGTGGTCCTGTGGATCCACCTCCTACGTCCGGGACGTGACACCTGCTCTACAGCGGGTCATAAATCAGGCGCAGTCTAGCGCTAGTACGACACTTCTGTCTCAGGGAAACCACTTTGAAAGTCTTATACCTGTTCCAGCAGTAATGCGCCTAGAATTGCCGCACTGAAGCTATAAATCTATAGCTTCGCTACGGTTCTAGTGTGCCCCGCTGCCCGCACTAGACTTTTAAATATGTAGCGAACAGGGCTGAGCCTGATATCGGACTGAAAAGACGCCAGATATCTGGCACAGCCCTGTTCATACGTGCCGCCCTATATGTCAAGTTAAAGTTTGTTACATCTGTAGGTGTTCTCACAGACTCAACGTGTTTTGCCACATGTTACAACATTCCCAACACGAGATTTTACTAGAAATGCAGATGCAGCATGATTATAGAGTGAGAAGCAGGAGGGTGACACAGAAAGAACTAACCACTGCTATCTATCTCATGTGGATAATTGCTAACTAGGCTATACATTGCTATGCAAATATTGTAGAAAGACGTGCTGGAACAGCACAATAATGTCTGCTGCTTGGTATAGTGGATGCTGTATGTTATGGCCGGAATGCTGACTTATTGAACCTAAAGTTTTCCTAGTCAATGACCCATTACTGAGATCCTTGATTGGCCAAGATGAACTTATCTGCACTGTAGTCAGTGCGAGCATCACTCATGGGCTAAGTTGAATGCTAGTTGTATGTATTAGTGGCCCAGAAGAATGAGCTCGGTTCCTAGCAGCTCAGCTTTTCATCCTCCTTGGATTCTGCTGGAAACTTCATCCATCAATGTTTGCCTTCCCAAATTCCTCTGGCATAGCTGAAAAAACACTTTCTATGTTCCAGCAAATGGCAATATATATTTCCCATTTGAGGTTTTGTTGATGCTCCTTCAGGAATAGATTTCATTCTACATCTCAGAGGTCTGAGTTAGCTCCTTTTGAGTCCATTGTGGCCAAATAAAAACACACGTCATTGATTAATTGGAACTTTGATCAATTACTCGTTATGCTGTCTACCAGTCATTCATCCACGCTCTTTTAGCTAAAAGTGTCATTTCATGAATGGCTTACCCAAGCTTTACGCAGGTTTCTCACTTTATTAAGCAAAAAGCCTTAACTGTCCTTGGCACAGGCCCTATGATTGTTCTGAAGACAGTCTAGTTTCATGCCCTCTTGTGGCAGAGTTGATTCCTTGTTTCTCCCTGAAACTACAGCAATGTCTTAATACGTCAAAGGGAATCTGGACAACAGATTTATTTAAAAATCTTTTTCTAATGTAAAAGCCAGATTTCTCTTTATAGAAAGACAGGGGTTTCTGCCCTAGAGGACTGTAACGGATCTCCCCGCAACCCACATGTCGGGTCACAGGAACAACCGCACCTCTGTGGTGTCCCCTGCTGCGAGCGGTGCCCCGACCCGGTCAGCGGGCACACTTGCAGCTCCGTCCCTTACTCACCTCACCGTGCTCCTGTCGCTGACTGGGCATGCGCTTGCCCCCTTAGGGCGCGTGTGTGGTACTACACTTAAATTTAAAGAGACCGCGTGCCGGTGATTGGCTTTCACCGGGCGCTGATTCTATTTTAGTCCTGCCCTTTCCTAAGTTCCCTGCTGAATAGATAGTGCCCTGTGACTTGAGAGGAAGCATTCCCGTAGTGTCTTTTGCGTATTCTGTGTACCATACCGTTTGCCTCCGTCCCTCGACCACAAACCTTTGCTACCTGTCCTGACCTTCCTGACTGTCCCCGACTACAAGCTTGCTTCACGATTTTGTACCATGCTATACCTCGGCTGCCACCGCAAGCAAGTCGCGTCAGGGGTAGAGACCTTGTAGTATTCCGCCGCAGCAAGTCCATCCCGCGTTCCAGTGGGCTCTGGTGAAAACCAGACCTACTTAGATTCCGTTCCCTGGTGTGGCTCATACCACCGCTTGCGGTGGTAAAGAGGATCCACATCTCTGGCCTACCGTTTGGTAGGCCCACCGTTACAATGATGTTTACTAAACTGGATTTTAGGGGTGCCAACAGTTTCTTACATCTGTGAGGGTGTCGATGGAAAATTGTACTAAATACCTGTGAAGGACATTTTTTTTTTTTTCAAACACAATTTATTACTCTTTCAAATTATAAACATACTGTAGCAGAGTTACATTATTACACTGGTGAAATACAAAGTTTTCGGCTCAAAACTTTCAAGAAATGTAACAATATTTGAAATAATAGAAGATTCACAACCGGATGTGAAGGACATTTTCAGTACTTAGTTATGCCATTTGGCCTCAGTAATGCCCCAGCCATGTTCTAAGTATTCATAAATTACATTTTCTGGGATTTTCTCTGTGTCCACTTGCTGAAGTACTTGAATGATGACATCACTGTGCTCTCATCAGACCTCCATTCTCAGCATGAACACATGTACACTGTCCCGCAGTGACGCAAGAGAATATTCTAAGATATTTTCGACTGTCTTTTTGAACAGACTAATCTGCCCTATCTTGGTTATTCCTTCAGATAGATTTCCATAAACTGCCTGCTGTAGTCAAGTGGCCTCATCCATAAGTTATTAGAGCCATTCAATATTTCCTTGTATTAGCCAGTTACTACCAGCAATTTATACCTTACTTTTCTGCTCTGATGGTGCATCTTACAGCTTTCCCCCAAAACAGGTTCACCTAAAAGGCTAACTACTGGACTCCAGAAGTGTAATTGGATTATATTGGGTTAATACAGTGCTTTTTTTTCTCAGCCATAGTTATCCAACAGCCTGATTTGATCAAGCTTATTCATGTATCATCCGTAGGCATGGGAGATGACCTCTCACAAAAAGAAAGCGTGAAGAAATGCCTCTAATATGTTTTATGATTTAGTTATAATAGTCGAGAAGATGTTGGTTATTGAATAGCTTTTAAAGAAAGGAAACACTATATTGGTTCTTGTTAATGCTTCTTCTCAGAACAAGGACCTCCTCTGTGTTAATACATGTTCCAGGGATGATTGCAAGATTTGTTTAAGGGGATTCTCTCTTGATTGCCTAAATTTCAGGAGCATTCTAAAAGAGATGAGTAGTTTTTCCTGAGTGGTATAAACTGCTCTTCACAGATTCCCTTCTTAAATGGGAATGGGCAATAGCATATTACTCGCTGGCGGTTTTCTGAAGACTATGGTAAGAAGTATACCTCTTGCTTAGGCTTAGATCACACCTGTGTTGGAGCTTCCAGATGTTCATACAGACACAATGGATTTGTTCGACAATGGACACCAACGGAACCCAAAGTACCCTATTGATTGCAGTGGGTCTGTTGGCTTGCTGCCTTATTTTTTTCTGTCGTTCCCGACAGAACATGCGACAGAGGTTCCAAACCTCCAATGTAGATCTGAACAAAGCATTAGTGATGCATAAATCCAGAAATTACATTCTTACAATGTCAGAGCTGTATCGGTGGGACAACTTATGGAGAGCCATGTAGGACATGGTTAGTATTTCACTGGGCAATGGGAAGCCAGTGAAGGGATTGGCAGAAGGGAGAGGCAGCATAGAAGGAAGCAGAGACTTAGTTTAGATGAGCAGTAGAGTTGAAGCTAGATCGAAGGGGAGCAAGAGTGCTAGATGGGGAGGGGGGCACAAAGAAGGATGTTGCAGTAGTCTAGACGGGAGATGGCAATGGCATGGACTAACATTTTTGTAGTATCAAAGTTAAGGAATGAAGGACAGAGAGTAGTCAAGGCTTATCCCAAGACAGCGGACTTATGTGTAGAGCTGTTGACAGTGATAGACCAGGTGGAGGGATAGAGTGGGGTGACAGAAATATGATAAATTTAGTTTTAGGAGATGGGATGAGAAAAAGGAGGATATTGACAATAGACACTCCGGAATCCTGTAGAACAGAGAGTTACGATCTGGGTCGGAGATGTAAAGTTGGGTGTCATCCACATACAGGTGGTATTGAAAGTCATGTGATGGGATGAGCTCACCCAGGCCAAGGGTGTAGATAGAGAAGAGTGCAGGACCCAGGACTAAACCCTGGAGGACACCAACAGAGAAGGGGTGAGAGGAGGAGGTGTTGTAAGTGTGAGAGATGCTGAACATCCAATCGGAGAGGTATGAGGAGATCCAGGAAAGAGCTAAGTCTGTGATGCCAAGGGATGAAAGAATTTGTAGCAGGAGGGAGTGGTCAAAAGCAGAGTATAGGTCTAAGAGGAGAAGCACCAAGTAGTGGTGTGAGGCTTTACCAGTTACTAGGTTGTTGGTGACTTTGGCTAGGGCGGTTTCTGCAGAGTGGTAGAATTGGAAACCAGATTTCAGTGGGTCAAGAAGAGCATTGGATGAGAGATGAGGACAGTTTGAGATAGACATGCTGTTCAAGAAGTTTAGAGGCAAATGAAAGCAGTGAGATGGGATGATAGTTGGACAGAGAGGAGGGGTCAAGAGATGGTTTCTTAAAAATGGGTGTGATTGTAGCATGTTTAAAGGAGGGAGGTAGGATGCTAGAGGTTAATTAAATGGTGGAAAATGGGTGAGGGTTAGGATGATAATAATATTATGGTCTGGGATGAGGTGGGATGGGTTTGGGTCAAAATTACATGTAGCTAGGTTGGATTTGGAGAGCAGAGAGGAAAGCTTGTCTTGAGTAACAGTGAAGAAGTAGGTTGAGGGGGAAGAGGATTGTGCAAGTATATAGGTGGGCGTTGGGGACTATGTGGGTATAGAGGTGTGCAGTGAGGACTGCGGGTGAAGCTTTCACTGATGAGGTTGATCTTGCTTAGGAAGTGAGTGACAAATCCTCTGCTGAGAGGAGCGATGGGGAGGGCATGTTGGGTGACAGAGTTGAAGGTGGTGAATAGTTGTCTGGGCTTGAAAAACAGAGAGAATATGACAATAGTAAAGTAATCCTGCTTGGGATAGGTGAGTGCAGAGTTGAATTTGAGGTGTAATTTGTTTGTATGAGGCAAGATAATTGGTGGAGCAGGTTTTCTTCCTGTGGTGTTCAGCAACTCTTTCAGCTTTTTAGTCAAATCGGTATGCCAGGGTTTGTCTATTGATTTTGCAGGTTCTATTATTGGTGTGGGGGGAGAGTGCGACCAAATCAAGAGTGGAAGTGACTGTATTGTTGTACGTAGAAAGTGGTGGCTGTGTCCTGGTTATCAAACAAGTATTTGGTAGAGAGAAGTGCAAGAGAGTCAGAGAAAGTATGAGAGTTAAGATTTTGGAGGTTCCTCCGGTGGTGCACTAAATTCAGGACAGGTGGGATGGAGAGTGTGGTAAAGGCAAGCAGCTTATGGTCAGATATAGGTAAAGGAGTGTTTGATAAGTTGGATAAGGGGCAGAGGCAGGTGAAGATGAAATTGTGTGGACAGAGCCAAACAGTGTTCTATCACTTAGATGTATGATTTTAAGCATTGCATGACTCTGTTGTGCATTATCAAAACCTATGGCTGTGGTATATCGAACATGGCTATTTAAGTGTCCTTCCTGTCCCACATGTGTATTCTTTGTATATTCTTAGTTTTGAGGTCCCTAGCTTTAAAAAAAGAAAGATTAAAAAGCAAAAGGGTTGCCTTGTACCCTCTTCACTCTATTATCACATCTCTAACTTCCTCTCCCTTTAGCTGATCTTGTGGACCTTACCGATCTGAAATTTCACATTTGGATTAACTGATATCGGTATTTGATATTTCACAAATTTGGTTAGCAAATTCACAGGGTTTTTTTCACATTTAAAGGCTATGGATACTTTTTAATTATTTTTGCATGTTTCTTTACAAATAAAACAAATTTGCTATTGGTTTTTATTAACAATCGTCTACACTTTGGTTGCAAGTATGTATATACTACAATATAAACTGCTCTGTCCTCATTCCATCAGATAGCTCTCTGGTCAGTAGCTCCCCTTTTACCTCTCCTTAATGCTTATCGAAAAATCAAATCCTGTTTGATTTATGTTTAAGTCTTTGTTTATTTTACTTTGTTTTCAGTTTAAGCTAGCATTCAGGAGAGGTCAGAGATGGGCTATAGTCTAGGCTGTCGGCATTGGCACATTTGCAAAGCCCAGGATTCCATGTAGTTACAGCAGCACCCAGAGGGGATTGGGATGGGGTAGCTAGGGAACATTACATGGAACAAAAGAGGAAATTGTCAACCTTTCCTCTCTATAAAGCATTATACTACTATTAACAATTGTGAAGTGGAGTATACTTGTGGGGGAAAGCCCAGAGGAAATCAGTTCCGTGCTTTGATTTACATAAGGTGGTCTGGCCTTAGTCCTAATTTATTTAGAGGTTCTGCTCTGATTCATTAATGAGACCAAAGTCTGACTTTAATTTTAGTGTCTGATCTGGGATCTTAATTAGTCTTGGGTTTTGAACTAGGGTCTCAACTTTGGAATCTTGTTTAGGTGTTTGGTTTGATGTATAATTTAAAAGTCTGAACTTTGGTGTAAATTAATTCTTAGGTCTGAACTTATTTGGGGGTCTGATCTGAGGTTTGATATCTCTGCTGCCCCATGCTACATTTTTTTGACATGTGTGGCATCACTGTTTGCTTTTTTCCACCTTCTTCCCCCTAAATGTTATTCTTGGGAGCAACACATTACAGCAGGGCACACCAAATGTAATGCACTCCAGATTAAGAAGAGGCCAATGATGGGTAAACATGTCTGACCTTGATGATGTGCACTTGTATCTTTCCTTCTCTGCCTTCACATCTTAAATAAAGTAGAGGAGGAGCCAGTTGGATCATGGCTTCCAACATTGGCTGGGTGCCAAGTTGGCCCAAGAGGGATTGGGAATTTACTGAGCATTGGTGAAGGACTGCAACAGCAGGTGGCTTAGTAACTCCTCCAAGTAATATTTCTGAAGGCATCCGTGGTGGAAATTAGTTTTCACAGGAACAAGTGTTCCCATAAATCAATATAAAATATTACTATTCTCTGTAATGTTATCTGATCCCAACTATCTACACACTACAATACTAATAATAATATCCATGTAACTATTGAATAAACTTACCATTGAATGGAAATCCACTTGCAAATTAATTTTTTTTCATTATTTTTAAAGAATCTAAGGCCATTTGCTGTGCTCTAGAGTTGTATCTATACTACCCTAGTATAGCTTTAAACAGGACAACAATTACACGTTAGAAATGTCGATTAACTTATTGTTTTATGTTGGACATTTGCCGGGGTGAACAACCACATGAACAATCATGCATAACTTGCAATCGTTGCTGAAGCACTTTACTTTGTTGCACGTCTCATTTACAGAAGGATGATGAACGTTGTGTGGGCATTAATTCAAGTAATAAAATGCCTTTTTAGAATCGTATCTCATCTTCCAGACCCAAGTGACATACCACTCCGGATCTCTTTTGCTATGTCTTTTTGTGTACACTCATGTAGAATACAGTATATTAATTTAGTACATTCCAAGTACGTAATGAACAGTTATGAGTTGAACAACCAATGTAATTCTTCAAAACAGTAGAAGTAAGAGGAGTTATAAATTGCTATATGACCGCAACTTCCGACTGTTGCACATTACCTCAAGCGATCAAGATAACATAACAATTCACAGGTAAGCGAACAGTTAGGCAGCTCTACAATAAACTTAATCAACATAAACATTTCTCTGAATGCGAGCCTAATAGGCTAGACCTAGAGCCACTGGAGTCCTATCTTATTTAATGAAATTATCCATATAATATCTGTCATCTTCGTCCAATTCAACGGGGTGGAACACCCTCTTCTATTTGCAGCCTACCTAGGGACCCTGCTAGTTTGCTCTTCCAGTACCAGGTAGTTCCGAGAAATGGTTGTATAAAGAAAAAAATCTCTGTGTCTGAGAGGAAAGCCTCAATAAAGCATTGCCAAGTATTAAAAAACTTTTCAGCCTGGGCCCCTTTTTTTATCTAATACATTTAGCCCTTCCCTTAGCATATGGTGTCTAACTGATTGTATCACCGTGACCAGGGACAGAACCTTGGGATTTAACCATGCACCCAACAGGCACCGCTTTGCCGCCAACATAACAATGTGCAGTATTTTTATTGCACTGAGTAACCTTTTGGGTAACTGGAAGGTTATGGAATAAGATTTGCTTTGGATCCAGTATCACTTAAGTCGCTAACTTGGAATTTAGTTCAAGGAGCAACCTGGACAAAAATTTCCGAACATCAGGGCACGACTGGATATTTTTTTATACAATTATCACTATACACATAAGCTCTATGGATCTCTTGTGGTGTAGATCCATGACATTAAAGAGAGCACATACAATATATGCTGGCTATAATGTATATACAATGTAGAGTTTATATTAAGAAGCTAACCCCTACTCGGGTAATGAAGACCAATCTGATCTCTGATTAGTAAATATTTGTTTGCCTTCAAAAATAGTGTAATTCCAGGTATTGTATTTTACATTATTGTTCCAGAATTGCTTTTCCAGTATGTTAAGATCTGTTCCAACTTGCATTAACTGGTTGTGGCAAGTTTCTGTGATGCTGCTGCCTGTCAATATCAAAGTTCCGACAGAATCCATAAGTCATTAGGATTCAATCCAGCATAGTTTTCACAGCTCCATTATAAAAAAGATCAGTACCCCCTATTTTGGGGTTGGTGGAGCATATGCTCAGATGGTGGAGTGTTAATGGGATACTCTGCTTTGGGCATTGTATTAAGATTTGCAAGTTTTGCAAATATTTCTTTGATTGTTTCTTGCATCACAACAAAACCAAGACAAAACTCGCTGTACTGAAGAAAGCAGTAAACCGATCATGTTCAGCTCTCAAAAGTAAAGCTTTAAAACAGTTATGTAATATTACTTGAGGTTCTCAGAACTGGAGATATGTTCAGTGAAGTTACAATCATAAAACAGACTGTTCAGCTTTCTATCATAAATTGTTTTCATCGAGATTAAAGTCATGACTGCTTATAGGGAACAGATTGTGCAGCAAATATAGATATTTAGTGTCCAATATCTGTTTTACTTCAATTACCTGACTCCTTATCAGTCGTGAACATATGAACATAGCTGAAGAAGTCTTCATTAAATCTGCTGACATTGCACATGAATAGGAGAATGGAAAACCCTCTTGCTTTCAGTGGAAACACCTACACAATATATTGACTGTGCTGCAGATTATTTTGAAAAATTAGCAATGTTGGGTGCTTTCACACAGAGTTTGTGTGTATGCAGAAATATACAGCAATTAATGTTGTGTATTTCTGCAAAAAAAAAAACGCATCAACAACGCACCAAAACACCAAGCGTTTTTTAGAAAGCTGCATATCAGCCTTACACCTGCGGTAAAAAAAATCGGAGTGTCTGTCTCAGATCCTTTGTAAAACACACAATCAGATGTACTATGTACACTTCCTAAATGTGTGAACTTAGCCTTATTGTTTTGTGCTTTAAAGGACAATGGTCTGATTTTAGTAATGAATAATAATAATCTTGGAGATGAACCTGTTAAAACACTGGAATTTAAATTATCAAAGCAAAACTAAAACTAAGGAAGTTCAGTACAGACTTAACACTGTTGTAGATGGACACCCGTACCTGCTTCATCCTGGAATGTAGCAAACCTGGAGCCTCCAGCCATTGAATTCTTGAATTAGTTCCTCAAGCAAAGTGCAGTAAAATATTTCTTCTGATCTGGGTTTGGATTGAAAAATTGGAGGAAGGAACAACATTAATTTTAACAGGAGTCCTCCAAAATCCAGCCAAGAAACAATAACGTACACTTCCTACGTGTACTCTGGCACAGATTGTCACCTTGTGAACGTGTGATTTAGTTTAGCTTCAGTCATGCTCTGGTGTGGAAAATCATTAACAAAGGTAATGTTGGTGAGTAAGAAGTTACACTTAAGCTTTTTTCCTATTAAGGCTAAGAAACGGGTCCCAATGTAGATTGCATATTTGTGTACAGAAGTATACATGAGCAGTAAAGGCGACTTCAGAGAATTCAAGATCTCTACTTTAGACAACCCTTTTTTAGTAGAAGGGTCCTCCACTGGTGTAAACTGGACAAAGGGTCTCCCATTGCATGGACATTAGTTATCAGCTATAATCTTTGACAAACCCAAAAGAAAGAGTTCAGTTTCCCTGCTGCACGAACAAGAAGAAATTAAGCACCACAGCCATTCGAATTGTAACAAAACCTTTAGACAAGACCGGATCTTGGGGGCAAAGTGGACAGTTGTCTAAAACCTCCACCCGCAGACGGTCCTCTGTGGATCCCTAGGAGAGGGCTACTTTTAACTTGTTTCGTCATCTTCAGGACCCTGATACAGTTAAAACTATGGCCTGCAACTTATAAGATGGGAAGACCACACACAGAACGTCAGCATACCAGCACTGGTGGCACAGTGATGTTACTGCATCACGCTAAGTTTTCCTAAGTATTCATCACTCCATTTGCCCTGCGAGCAGGGTTAGGTCAGTGTAAGTTTTTAGAGGGCACAAAAAATTGGATAGTTTAGTTTGAGGCACCCAAAACAAAAAATACCCAACACTTATATTTTCTAGGGAGCACAAAGGAGGCCTCGTGTGGTAGGCACAAAGTTAGTCATTATGTTGGAGCAGAAAGGAGTAATGATTTGTCAGAGCCACATTATTACTGCCTTGAGGGCAAAATAAGAAGTATAAATATTTTGTAGGGGCACCGTTTTACTGCCTAGGTGTTGCAAGGTGAGCATTTTGTTGTGTGGGTCTGAAAGAGGCATATCTGTTTTGAGGAACTAAAAGAAATACTATAACTGTGTGAGGCACTATTTCTTCATTTGCTGGGGCCCATCTTATGTCTGGAGCATACTATTGGACTTCTTTGGCACTATAATTTTGGGGGCACTAACTTACACATGCAATATTTGGCACTTTTGTTTTTTTGTTTTTTTCAGGGCAATGTCTGTCACCTTTTTTGTGGTAAGTATAGGTCTAACACAATTATTTCTAAAGTACAATATTTAGGAACACTATGCAGCACAGCAGTTATAGTACTGTGGCAAATGAAATAGCAACAGGTGCATACTTGGGTGTAGCAGCAGGGTTAGTAGTTTGTGTTGGTTGGTAATAAAGAAGAAAGGGTACTGAAAAATGAGTAGAACGCTCCCTGTATTGGTACCACCACTTATGAATAGTGTTGGCTGCATCCTACAGGGAAAGTGGAGAGCTGATCTTTGAGTCTGAACCTTATCCATTCCTGCCATGTCCAAGATCTCACGGACCACGTAATATTACATGGTGGGCCTTGAGTTGTAGAAGGAGATGTTTAAAAAGGGTAATGTTCCTCATCAAAGAAAGACCGCATGTAGGTGGGTGAAGACTTATACACCATTAGTAGTGATGAGCGATTGTGTCAACTATCGTTATCGAGTCGATAGTCGATAACAGATTATCGCTGATGACCATTAAAGTTTATGGGAGATGAAAAACCGCTTCATTCTTACACCCATACAGGGGTGGAGAAGCTGGAATTAACATCCACAACAGGAAACTGGATATGTGCTACATCTTAAGCAAGGCAATTCGGCAACAAGAGTCACAGAAAAAAGTCAGACTATTCACTATCCCTGTCCTGTACCACAAAAGTGCCGGAAGAAAGTAGTCTTTGAACCACCATTTTAGTTGAACTGGACATTGACTATGCCTGTCCTGGACCGCAGCATGACCCTTAAATCAGCATGACCCACAGATTAAAATGTGCCAGAAAAAGGAGTCTTTGAACAACCATTTTAGTTGAACTGGACATTGACTATCCCTGTCCTGGACCGTAGCATGCAGGTTGCATTAACCACTGAAGAACAGATTAGCGACGCTGTTCGTTACTGAGATCCACAGGGCACCGACCCAGCGATGACAGGCCTGACGGTCCTTCAACCAACAATACGCTGGCTTGCGTGTTGTCGCCAGCACTGGAAGGAGCACCTTCTCTCGTACCTCTACCTCCATGTCCTACACCCCTCTTTGCTCGCTTACCACCTGCAGTTCGCTCCATGTTCAGAAATAAAAATGTAAAAGGTATGGAAGAGTTTTTGACAGTCTCTTATTGAAAGACGGCAAATCACAGCTATTCTTAAATCCCACTAATTTCCAACAGCCAACTAGGATTAGAAACAGAATTGTTTCTATCAAATATCTGTGAAATGCGATCTGGTAGAAGAACCGAAACACAAACAGTGTTCTTTCTTCAGTCCCTGAGATTTACAACTGCCCACTAGGACTAGCAATTGTTAGTTTTCAACAAACTATCGAACAAATGCACGATTAGCGCCAAACTGAGATGCACTGAGTGAAATAGAAGTATTAAAAAGTTATATGGATTACATATGGTGGTTTTGCCACCACTGACAACAGGCGCAATTTACTAGGAAATATGTATAACACAATTTGCATACAACTGAGCTCTTTGCGGCAAACAGACACACGGACTGCAATAATAGTATTTAAATATTATATGGATTAATATGGCAGCCTTCGCACCACTGACTACAAGCGTAATTTACTATAAAATATGTATAACATAATATGCGTACAACTGAGCTCTTTGCGGCAAACAGACACACGGACTGCGATAAAACTATTTCAAAGTTATTGGGATAAGTTATGCCGGTTTTTGGGAACACTGACACGCAGTGATTGCAATAGAACTGAAAAAACAGGGACAATTTCACCTCCTATCAGAGGTCTGCTGGCCAAAAAAGTGGTAAAAAACAATGTTTTTTCAATTCAAGATCACAGAACACACTGAGCTGCAAAACATCTCCCTTCCTTTCCAAAGCCTCTCCTGCTGCCGCCCCCCACCGCAGCTCCGCGGCTACACACACAGTAGATATCCTTAAAACTTTCTCTAACTAAATAAGAAGTGAAATTCTCTAAACTAACTCTATTCTAAGCTGTAGGTAGGTGGATGGTTTCTTGTATTAGAAGAGACTATCTCTCAGAGCTGTTAAAAAATCTATTGGTTTAAACACAGACAGACACGTCCTGCTGTGAAGTGGCATAGACAGAGAATGAGCTCAAACAGGAAATGCAGTTGCATAGATAAAACGAAGTCATGTGATTTTTGCAGCAAATGAGATCCATACAACGCAAGTGGTGACGTTGTACATCCCTCTATCCTCGGAGCTGCTTGGCTGGCTGCCAAAATGGCGCGATAGTAATAGATTATCTGTAAGATTGTTACCTAAACTATTGCGTGATCGGAAATTTCCGATAAGCCTAAAAACCGTGCCGATTTCAACTTTTGCTGTTAATATCGCTCATCCCTAACCATTAGTTGCTTCACTTAAATGTAAATCTTCTGAAAGACTCATGTGTAATGGGCCAGGACTATTGCAGCGCCACCTGTTGGATCTAGCGTTTCTAAATTCCTATCCAACTTGCTGAGCCTTGTTGCATTTTTTGTCATAAAGAGTCCTTTGACATCATATGATTTGCAATTTTAACAAATACCAGAAAAATTCATGACCTATTTACACATGTATTTTTCTTAGATGTAAAAAAAGCAATGGAAGTATATGGGAGCAAAATGCTTCTGGAAAGCAATGCCAAGGACTCAAAACATGCACTAAACCAAAGAATAATGCCTCTAAGAAAAAACAGTTTGCATTGCATTAGATATTTCCTTATTGACTTACAGCGATCATGATTGCAGCGGGCAAAAAAGCCACAAAAATGTAGTACGTGAAAGATGGTAGTTTATTTTTTTAGTTTTTGGGAAAAACATTGACTTGTCATATGCTGGAAAAACTGCTAATAATAAGCTATAGTGATGGCATCCAAGTGGACATTATTCTCATTTTAAAATCCCATTGTAATAGTAAAAGCTTGTGCTTGTATGGATGCAAAAAGTCACTTGTTTGTTTTTTTTGTATTTTGAGTTGAAATCCTAAAGAAGAACCAGGTTGGGAGCAGGGAAAAGCAAAAAGGACGAATAAATGGCCTTAAAACATAACTTTTAATATATCAATAGTTATAAAAAATACATAGTGCAGACACAATGACCTCAATTACAAAAAGAGTGAAAGGAAACACACTCCAATAATAAGGCACACATGTGGGACAAGGACTAAAAAGTATCCCTATGAAACCCTAGGAAGGGGAGCTATTACACCCTAGCCTATATAAACAATCAGGAAAGTTGCCCCAATAAGGGCGGTCCTGGCAAGAGCCTGACCCTGCAAACACTTACCCTAAATACTATCCTATGGGTCCTATCCCAACATGTTTCGATCCTCCAGCAGGGATCGCATCAGGGGATGATTAGGAGCACAGGGACCAACAGGCAAAAAAGGTGCAGCAGAGATTATAACTGGTGCACAAAAAGAGTACCTCATGAAAGCTGCACAATATATATACTCACGAAAACCCAGACAATTCAGTCAGAACGGATGCAAGGAGGATATATGAGCTAGACAGCACAAGGTAGGGAACAGGCATCTACAGAAATAAACAAACAGAAATCACATAGGGAAAAATAAACCCAGCTAAAATAAACTGAAATGGTGATGAATCATGTAGTTAAACAACACACACCACTCATACAAAAGAGAGCTTACCGATCACCAAGTAAGAAGATCCTGCAGAGCAATAGTGCCGGAAGAACGTCCCGCATCCTGTAAGGGTGTCCCAGCAGGGGCCGAGTAGAGTAGACACCAAACAAACAAGATGTGCTGCACATAAGGGCGCGCGCGATCGCGCCTAGGTGACGTCAACAACGCGCGGTTCGGGGCGAGATGCGTCCCTGGCAACGGCGGCGCATGCGCAGAAGGAATGCCAAGCGCACATAAGGTATGCAGACCTTCACAACTCATAATGCCCTCGTATTGCCCTCAGGATATACCCTTTTTAAGGGGAGTTGGGTGATGACTTTCCCAGCATAAAAGGGTTAGTGGCTGTGGGTTTCGGTACACAGTGGTACCCAAATCGCCTGTTGCTTTTCTAAATATCCTCACATCTAAAAAAGATATGCTGTCATGTTCAAACTCAAAAGTGAATCTGAGATTGAAAAGCTCAACTCCTCCAAATCTTGAGCTGATCCTTGGGAGCCATATAAGAAAGCTCCTAATAAATGTGTGAGCTCTTCTGACGGTGCTCCTATTCTGGAAAAGAACATGTGCTGCTGACATGCGGGAGTCAGGACCAGAGGATTACTGGTTCTTTTTGTCAGTGAAGGACACTTAAGTCTGTGCTGTATCTGCTCTACACTGACCTGTTACTACATGAAAAGTAAAGCTGACCGATAGTGATCCCAAGAGCTATTGAACTTATGAAATCTCAAAATAAGTATGTACAGCATGTGTATAATACTGTGTTGTGTTTTGTTGTTATATATATATATATATATATATATATATATATACAGTTTTATTAAAAGGGTTGTCTCCTCTTGTGGTTTCACAGAACCAAAGCCAGCTTCAGACCCTCACTTCCTGGTTATGATGTGGGGTAGTTCTATAGCAATGAGTTGGCATGCCAGCTTTTCTATTCCTGTTAGTGATCTGCGTTCTAGAGGTTTATTATCTGTAGTACAAGGGTTTTAAGGGTATGTTCATACGGTGCAATTGCGGCAATACGCTGGGTGTTTTGAGAGTCGCACTGATCAGCGCGTACTCCCAAAGCACGGGGGGGGGGGCGGTTGACTTGCATTACTCGCGGTACTTAATCGCTGCGAATAAATGACATGTCTCTTATCTTCCCCCCCCCCCGCATGTACAGTGCGATCGTATTGTACGTACGTACGTGCTTGCGGACAAAGCGTAATCCATAGTTCTCGATGAGAGCTACGGATTACCATAATTGCGGCGCGCATCTCGCCGCGTATTAAGCGCAAATATGCAGCGAAATGCGCGCCGCAATTACGCATTGCGAACATACCCTAAGGGTTTAACGATGTCATTAACTTAGGTAAACAAACTCCTGTGCTAGAGAACAATCAGCTGGGAGTGACTTACCATAGTCAGACAGCAGCTTGTGAAGCAATCGGAGAGAAAATTGTGTATACTAGCAGTAATTAAAATCTTCTTTTTCTCCTGAACAAAGCAAAATCAAAACGGCAATGTAGTTGGCAATAGTCTTCACTTACATATTTTTACATGATTATAAAACTTAAAGGGGTTTTCTCACCACAATGATTAGCTTTAAAATGTAGAGAAAGTTAACATATAATTCTGGACTGATGTACACTAATGTGACAAAACATTGGATGTCTGTAAACTAGAATAACAGGAAAAAACTGTTCCACTTACCCACCCACCCTTCAACAACCTGCTTCATGATCACATTGTTTAAGTCCAAGAAATAAGTGTTTGATCATGTTAAAAATTTTAAAGGATACCATGTAGGGGTTATTAAAACCTGTTGTGTATGGAGTGGTGACTTTGTAATGACAAAGATGAAGTAAAAGGAACAACATCTGGTCAGTGTTTCTTTCTGTAATGTGGTTTTTGAGCGATTCTATCCTATAGCCAGTGATTCTAGGGTTGAATTTTCACAATGCAGAACCTCAAGAGTAATAGTAGTTAATACATAGAGAGTCCCTATGTTTCATTCTAGTAGATGATTTTTGACCATAGCTTTACCAGTAAAGGTGCCTTCATCTAAATGAAATTTGTGTGTAAATGCAAACCCAACCTAAACATTAGTGTTGTAACATGTAACAATTCAGTCAAATATCAAGTAACAATCACATGTAAGCCTACTTTGCACTTTATATTTTTTTTTCAAAGGCGTAGCAAATACAGTGGTCCCTTAATATGCAACATTAATGGGTTCCAGAACGATCATTTGTATGTTAAAACCATAACAATATGGAAATTTGGTAATTGGTTCTGAGGACTCATAATGTCACCCAACATAATGCAAAAAGGAGACTAAAGAAAATGAAGCAGTTAACTAATACATACAAAGGAATTCTTTATATATAAGAGCTAGAAATAGTTGCTGGAAATCGCTTTCTGTGTTAAGGGTAGAAGCTTCTTTTCGTCATGTACTTTATATACAACATACCAAAAAAAGGGTCCTTATCTGGCGCCCAAAGGAGCTGCTCATCTAATGAGCAGTACAGATCATGTAGTACCGCACTGTAATGTAGAGAAGCGCTACTAGACTGTCATTGACTGCATTCACCTCACCAAAAAAGGTTTTACAAGTTAAATGTTCGTAATAATTGAGTGAATCCGTGTCTAGGACATTGTATGTTGAACCGATTTTTAACATACATTGGTCTTTCCTGGGACATTGTTGAAAATATTGTATCCCGGGGCCATTTAAAGGCCTTTTGCCAGGACGTGCCTTATCTGCTAAGAAGCAATTGTAAACAAGCCAGGCTGAGCTGAGGGAGAGAGAGACACAACCAGAGCACAGAGCCTGCATAAGGGATCGTGTGAAATGTTCACTCAAATAATAAAACTACAACTAGTGGATTCTGTATACAAAAGACAACACCTTTTCTCCACAGCAGTTTGAGAGCTTCTTCATGTTCTCTGTCATCAGATAAAGCAGGGATCTACTCAGATAATCACACTACAACTAGTGGATTCTGTATACAAAAGACAACATATTTCTACCCGGTGCCTTGAAAGCTTCTTCAGCTCCCTTTCATCAGATAAGAAGTGTTCTCTGGCCAAGCCCTGCCAGCAGCTCTTGTCAGGTCGTATCTAATAGAAGCTTTTAAGTAATTAAGAGCAGGTAAGGCAGCCTGTAGCTCTCTCAGACTGCAATTTTTGTAATCACATATATTTAGAAAAGTGATTAAATACCCATTTTGGAGGATCCCAAGTCAACATTACATTGTGGCAAAACCCCTTTAACTTAAGGGACCACTGTAGTCACAGGAGTGAGAAATTGATGACCTCTAGAAAGTAGAAGGTAAAGGTACCCTGAGACTAATTTGGCCACTAGCAGCAGTCTATTTGTATGGGATTAACAGGGCTGCAAACTGAACTGAAATATATGTATAAAATTAAATGGGTTGCATTACATTTTTGTGATTATAAATCTAAGGGACAATTGAATGAAGTATGTACTGCCTCAGGCTGGTTTAGTCCTGTTATAGAAATAGGTCTCTAAAATTTACTTTGTTACTTGTAATTGGAACTATATGCCCTGCTAGGAGAAAAGTCTGAACAGATGGCAATAAAATATTGCAGTTTACTCACACTATAAAACATGTATTGGCTTTCTTTGCCAATATTTTATTGAGTAAGAGTTTACACAGTATAAACTGGAAATGAACTGAGCGTTAATCCAGATCCATCCTGTGAAAGTCTCAAGAATGTCTGCAGAAGTCCTTGTATGGAAAACTGGACATACCCTACAGTTAGGGAGGAAAAGGGATTCCAGTAAAAAAAAAAATGTTCTTAATTAGGTTCTTCTGTTTCTGGAAAAACTGGTAACAACCAAACTGGTCATTATTTGCCCATCTAAACCACATCCGAACAATCATTTACTGCATACTTCAAGATTGTCTAAGCCTTTATTAAAACCGGGAGACCTTTTGGCTTCTCACCACATCAGGTAAGCCCCTGCCAACCGCTGGCCAGTGATTATAGCTGCTTATAGCCTGGACTTTCTGAGTTTTATAATCAAATTTAAATACCCATTACATTGTGATCACAATTGTCCCCTGGGTGTTCCCTTTCTGTACTGTGTTCCTGGTTCTGCAACCTCTTCCCTCTGCTTTTGAGTGACCACTCTCTGTCCTGGAGACCGCTATAAGCTGTCACTAAAGAGCAAAGCAAAGAGCCCAAGGGAACAGACAGGGACTGCCCAGGAGACTGTTTCGACTGCAGTATTATTCGGATTAAAACTTGACTAGGGGATAGCAGACATAGGCGCTAAAACCGTGACCCCAAAATCTCTTGCCAACCCAAATAAATCACACAACTGTGGTGGAAAAGCCACATCGGCCAATATATTAATAAAATATTATAGAATTAACAATTACAATCCAAGAACCCTTGAAAGCTCATATGAGGAGTCATTGAAAACCCATATGCTACTCCAATTTTTTTTTACTTTTCTCAGTCCAAACCCTCAGCAAAGTGATGGCCAGAGAACATCTAACGGTTCAGGGTTGCCCCCTTTCATGAGTAACCTTCCCACAGAACAAGAAAAAAGGGGCTGAGTACCTCTACCCAATTCCCAACAACCATATCACAATCTGATTCAATGACTCCTCTAACTTCACTCCATCTACAGTATATAGCTTTTTCACCTGCCATCAAGGTCCTCTCACCATTCCGTCTCTGCGATGAGATGACCAGACCATTATACAACAGCCCCACCAAGACAAACCAAGCGCAACATATATAGACAAATAGGACAGGTGAGCGGGAACATCTGTATTCTCTGGGGTCCTGGTGAAAAGAGGTCTTCCCCCTTCCCGGACACTCCTTTTCAAATCTACAAGCCATGTCTACACTACACACCCTCTCCTAGTAGTTAACCCCTATCTTCTCTATACTAACTACTAGCTCTACACTACATGTTATGGGCCTCTACACTACACCTGTGGCTATATTCTGCAGACTTTCCTTTCCTTGATCATGACCATTCACCATGATATACACTACCGTTCAAAAGTTTGGGGTCACTTAGAAATGCCCTTATTTGTTAAAGAAAAGCACAGTTTTTTTCAATGAAGCTAACATTAAATGAATCAGAAATCCACTCTATACATTGTTAATGTAGTAAATGACTATTCTAGCTGTAAACGTCTGATGGTTGATGAAATATCTACATAGGTGTATAGCGGACCATTTCCAACAACCATCACTCCAGTGTTCTAATTTTACATTGTTTGTTAACTGTGTACGAAAGCTATTGGAAATTTTGAATACCCTTGAAAACCCTTGTGCAAGTATGTTAGCACAGCTGAAAACAGTTTTGCTGATTAGAGAAGCTATAAAACCGACCTTCCTTTGAGCTAGTTGAGAATCTGGAGCATTACATTTGTTGATTCGATTAAACTCCCAAATTGGCTAGAAAGAGAACTTCCATGTGAAACTCGACAGTCTATTCTTGTGCTGAGAGATGAAGGCTATTCCATGTGAGAATTTGCCAAGAAACTGAAGATTTCCTACAACAGGGTGAACTACTCCCTTCAGAAGAGAGCACAAACAGGTTCTAACCAGAGTAGAAAGAGAAGTGGGAAGCCCCGCTGCACAACTGAGCAACAAGACAAGACAAGTACATTAGAGTCTCTAGTTTGAGAAATCGACGCCTCACAAGTCCCCAACTGGCAGCTTTATTAAGTAGTACCCGCAAAACGCCAGTGTCAACGTCTACAGTGAAGAGGCGACTCCGGGATGCTGGCCTTCAGGGCAGAGTGGCAAAGAAAAAGCCATATCTGAGACTGGCCAATAATAGGAAAAGATTAATATGGGCTAAAGAACACCGACATTGGACAGAGAAAGATTGGAAAAAAGTGTTATGGACAGACAAATCGAAGATTGAGGTGTTTCGATCACACAGAAGAACACTTGTGAGATGCAGAACAACTGAAAAGATGCTGGAAGAGTGCCTGACGCCATCTGTCAAGCATGGTGGAGGTAATGTGATGGTCTGGGGTTGCTTTGGTGCAGGTAAAGTGGGAGATTTGTACAAGGTAAAAGGGATTTTGAATAAGGAAGGCTATCCCTCCATTTTGCAACGCCATGCCATACCCTGTGGACAGCGTTTGACTGGAGCCAATTTTATCCTGCAACAGGACAATGACCCAAAGCTACCTCCAAATTATGCAAGAACTATTTAGAGAAGAAGCAGGCAGCTGGTATTCTATCTGTAATGGAGTGGCCAGCGCAGTCACCAGATCTCAACCCCATTGAGCTGTTGTGGGAGCAGCTTGACTGTATGGCATGCAAAAAGTGCCCATCAAGCCAATCCAACTTGTGGGAGGGGCTTCTGGGAGCATGGGGTGAAATTTCTCCAGATGACCTCAGCAAATTAATAGCTAGAATGCCAAAGGTCTGCAATGCTGGAATTGCTGCAAAGGGAGCATTTCAAATAAAAATCATTATTTCTAACCTTATCAATGTCTGGATTATATTTCTATTCATTTTGCAACTCAATTGATAAATAAAAGTATCAAGGAAAACACAAAATTGTCTGGGTGACCCCAAACTTTTGAACGGTAGTGTATTTAAAGTTCTTTACACCTAACCTAGCAGGCGCTGTTAGCACTTTTGTCTGTCTGACTCATAAACTGGCACAGTATACAAATGCAAATTTAAAGTTTTGTATGGGGTTTTACATGGAGAGTGTCTCATACTGATGATCGATAATGGTGAAAGAGTCCAAAGATAAGGATAGGGTATTGCTATCTAAGCTATGAAACCCCCCTTAAAGACTGTAGACAAAGCTATCTTAGCACTGTTTTTGGGACCAATTATTGTTTTTATTATTGGTCCCATTTTGGGGTACACTTAAGTTATTAGTTAAGTTACATTAATTTTTTTGGGGGGGAATTAAAGAAAATCTGCACTTCTGCCATTGTTCTGCCTTGGATTGTGGAGTATAAATAACTAAACTTTATGAATTTGTTTGTTTTTCTCTTTTTGGGAGGGGGATGTTGCATTTTTAATAATTTATTTGACCATGTTTTTTTTTTGCATAAGGATATGAGTAGAGAACAGCAGTAACACCACTGCATATTTTTATGGGCAATTATGGTTGTGGAGTTATATGTATCTATCGTTTTTACTAATTTTAAAAAATTATATTTTTATCTAAAAATATTTGTATTTATTTGTTAGAAGAAAAGAGTATTCTTTTGATTAGACTTTATTGAACTTAATTTTACTTTGTGGTGTATGTTTTCTTGGAAGCCTATGGGCAATGTATGCTACTGTATAACTACACGGTTGCATATACTGGAAGCATTCTTTGGTAATATGTGCTGGGCAATGCTCCTGGTGTATACCTCTGATGGCAGTGTAATTCACCCTAGAATGCTACACCGACAAGTCAAGAGACCAATAAAGAGCAATTTGAGGTTAAGTAACGATTCAAAAAATAAAGAAAATGTACAAATGAGTTTTCAATGGCATTATTAATGAAACTAGGGAACAGAGTAGAGTCTAATGCTATTTCTACACTGCAATGTTAAAATGCCGACAGCATTTTAACATTGGCGGTTGGTTTTCGGAATTGCGGTCGGCCCCGTACATTGAATTTTGATTTTGATGGCAATCCTGCGGAACATGCAACATGTTTTAAAATCCAGCGGATTTCAAAACTAATCGTAAAACTTCCGTGCTGTGTAGACTGCAGCGCGGATTTTTTATTGCTGTCTGTTCAGCACTGTGTACCGTCAGATTTTTGGCGGATTCTAGATACTGAATCCGATGAAAATCCAACAAGAATACCGTGAATACCGTGCTGTATAGACATGGCCTTAAAGATGTTGACAAGCTAATGTTGACCCCCTAAGCTATAAAATAAGCTTTCCATTTTTTAAAGCGGTAATCCCATTAATCATTTTCATACCAAAAAGTTTTAAATACTTTTTTGCTATATATAAGCGCATAGTTCTACACATAGGCACACAGTAAAGCAAAATGTACTGTACGGTATCCATTCTTTGTAAAATGGGAATATATGGGTTATTTATGCTACTGTATGATTATACAGCGGTATACACAGAGGACATTCATTGGAGATATGCATTAGAAAATTCTCTTGGAGTGCAGTGGTATTTGAAAGTTTGTGAACCCTTGTAGAATTTTTATGTATTTTTGCATAAATTTCATACAAACGGGTCAAAAATATTAGACTTTATTTATTTATTGAGAAAAAAGATCTTAGAGCAATAACTGTATCTAAACATTTCTGGTAATTGTTGATTAGTCCTGCACCTCAATTTGGAGGACTTTTTTCTAATTCCACCGTACAAAACCGCTTTAGGACTTGGTAAGTTGGTATGAGGTTTTAATCCTGGAAAACAGGTTTTTCATTGCCCAAACATATATCTCTTCTTAGTTAAGCCCAATAGAACTCTATTTTGGTCTCATCTGTCCACAAGACATTGTTCCAATAGCCTCCTGGCTTCTCCAGGGATGTTTAACAACTGTCGAGGTGCAGGAGTGCTCTATTTGGAATGCAGCAACTTTCTGTGAGCAAACCCTGTTGTTTGGTCTCCTTCGATGGTTAATTTATGAATATTTACACTAGCTAACATGATAAAAGCCTTTTATTGCTTAGATATTAGTGACTCTGCTAGCTCGCAGGCTATTATCTGCCTTTCTCTTGCCATGATCTCTGCTGGTTGGCTTCATAACCTTTTCCAGCCTGATGAGCATCAACAATTCTTTAAGTCCTCTGCATTCCCCTTTTTGTCAAAGGCTTGGCCTTAATCCAGTAGGAATCTGAAGTAAATGTGAAGGACTAATCAACAAATACTGGAAACATTAAAAGCATTTTGCTACAAGCTTCCTCAGAGAACAAGTAGATGGCTGTGCTTATGCAGTTTTCCCTGTTCTTTTCTTTGATAGTTCCGAATATAACCGAGTTTAGCTGTGTTAAGCTATATTCAGAACTCCCATAGAAGTGAATAGGAGAGAGCTGTGCAAACACACCCATCTCCCCATTTACTGAGACAGGCTTGTGGAAGGATTTTTCTTCATGGAAAAGTTTCTTTAAAATGGACTTATTTCTACACAAGGGGGTCATAACCGATATGAAAAGCAAAGGTTTGCATATTTTTGCTGTTCATTGATATGTTTTTGTTTTGTCATTTGTTTGATTTGGTTCTATTTGATTACTTTTAGGACTTGTGTGAGCTTGTGATGTAGTTTTAGGTCAAATTTATGCAGAAAAATAGAAAATGTTTAAAGGTTCACAAACTGGTGAGCACAATTGTATACCTCTGATGTACATTTCAAACATAGAGGGAATACATCCTAAAAAGCAGGGCTGTGGAGTCTGATTCGGAGTCGATGCGTATTTTGCAGGAGTCGGAGTCGTCATAAAATGGACTGACTCCGACTACCAAGATATATAATAAGTTGGTCCAGTTAGTTCGATGCAGTGCAAAGAGCAAGAGGAATTGGGTCCGGCCAGTGCTACTGCTCCCATATCTTTGGCCTTATCACATGAGGAGTGTAATTTATGACATGGAGCAGGCAAAGCGCTGCCCCAGGGGAAAAGATTTTGCTCCCATGGCAAACAGATTTCAGCAAAATTTTTCACCTGCTTTCAAAGAAGAGTTCAACTATTCATCAAAACTGACTGTGGCTGAGGCAATTCCTTTAATACCCTAATATTGTTACAGATGTTGCCCCTGTGGTCAACGCTTTGCAACCCAAGTTAGTGTAGAGAGGCCGTTCTCTAGCCTAGAAATAATGAGATCAGATGCAAGGTCATGTATGCAGGATCTGATGGGGCGATACTATTTCTCAGAACAAATTCAGAGACTCCACAAGTGTTCCTGCAAGGTTTTGCATATTATCAATTTTTTTATGTTCTAAAGTCATATCCAATAAATATATTTTACACTGACAAGCAAAATGGTAACAATGTTTTGAACTTGTGACTTTCAGGCTCCATGTCACAGATGCCCCTGCGACCCTCGTCCCGGGTCGCAGGCGCATCTGTGCCCCGCTGCCGATTGGCGCTGCGACCCACATGTCGGGTCGCAGGCGCACTCGGTCCCCCAACTGTCCCACAAGTCACTTACCCGACCACGCTCCTGATTCAGCCTCTGTCCCGTGCCAGCAGTGTTAAATTTAAAGGGCCAGTGCACCGTTAATTGGTTATTGCCGGTCACTGCCCCTATTTAAGCCAGCCTCTTCCTAGTGACCTTGACGGATATTTAGTGCCATTAACCTATTGAGAAAGCGTTCCTAAAGCCTTGTTCTGATTACTGTGTACCGAACCATTTGCCTCCGTCCTTCGACCACGAATCTTGCCGCCTGCCCTGACCTTCTGCCTGTCCACGACCTCGAACCATAGCCGCCTGCCCTGACCTTCTGCCTGTCCCCAACTACGAGCCCGCCTGATAATTCTGTACCACGTTATACCTCGGCTGCCTCCGCAAGCAAGTCACGTCAGGGGTAGCGACCTGGTAGACTCCCGGCGCAGCAAGTCCATCCTGCTTTGCGGCGGGCTCTGGTGAAAACCAGGACCTACATAGACTCCGCTCCCTGGCGTGGCTTATGCCATCGCTTGCGGTGGTCCAGTGAATCCACTACTGCAGACCGTGACACTCCATATCTCTCCTTCCACTACAGCGTTGTACATGAGGCTACTGTAATTTTATATACAGTCATCTTACCTATCTTATACATAAATGTGACTTGCAGGTATTTAGCATCTGCTTAGTTCTGCAGATTCTTTCCTGTAGCTGCATTGTTACTGTTTGGCTCCCAAAAACAAAATGTTAATTTTTATTATTTTGTTAGTATTTGGGAAATCCACCATAGGTTTTCAATACTGCCTGAATCCTCCTTTGCTCTGGAACAGATTCAAGCATGTCTTGACCAAAATCTGATCCCAGGTCTCTTCTACACATTCCCAATGCTAGTGCAGACTAGTCTTGGATACAAATACAGCTTTTTCTTCAACTCTACCCACAAGTGTTCAAAAGATCAAAACATTGTTACCCTTTTGCTTGTTAGTGTCTGTTCTACTTAAATAGCTTGATTAATGTTACCATTTTACTACAGTAAAGTTATCACTTAAACATGCGCCATGTATGAGGGAGTCGGGAGTCAGAGGTTTGGGAAATTGAGGAGTCGGAGTCGGGGCTTTGGCTTGCCGACTCCACAGCCCTGCTAGAAAATATCATACCTAACAGTATGTTCACACGACATATTTGCTGTGTGTAATTCGGTGCTGCAGTGCGCCAGAAGTATGCCTTGCAAATAGCGTTAAATCATAGCACTCACTGAGTTTTATGATAACCCAACCTTTTATTTTGGCCGATTATGTGCAAAACGAAAGTGATGGGAGGCCAGGTTGCGCTGGGTAGTGTAATAGTTTCAATAGCAGGCGTTTTGAAGCGTGCACAGGTAAGCGCTGTATTACGCTGTGTGAACTCAGTAGAACAGGTGAAGCGGAGTCAAAAGGATAAAGCAGAAATTTGAAGTTAAGCAACCATTCCGCATTCTGCAAGTAAACCTACAAACTACAGTTCTTAATGGAGTCATTATTGACACTATGGAAGTATACAGAGTCTTCACATTGTTGACAAGCTAAACCACCTGAACTGTAAAAACTTTCCACTTGTTAAATGTACTTTCCCATGAAACCTTTTTTTTAACTAAATATCCCAGAACAATGTTTGTAGATTATGTAAAATAATTTGCATTGTTATTGGCATGAAAATGACAATCACCTGTAACTGGATTTTCCTGTAACCTCTACGGTATTAAACAGGGATTCCCAGGAAACAACATTGATGCAATGTAAAAGATAGCTTTCTCTTTTCTTCCCTAGTTAATAATGGAGAACCTGGAGTGATGAAATAACACACTTCAATAATTTTAATAAAACACAATTTCAAGCCAAGAGCAACAGTGCAGTGCAGTTTTTTTTGCAGACATACACAGCAGTTAATGCTATGCCAGTGGTTCTCAACCTTTCCAATGCCGTGACCCCGCAATACAATTCCTTATGTTGTGGTGACCCCAAACCAAAAAATTATTTTGATGGCTACTTCAAAACTCTAATTTTGCTACATGAGGGGTTACATATGTGTGACGCCTCTGAGCGGTACCTCTACATGTCACATACATATAAAGGTACCACTCAAAGCCGTTACATAGATATAACCTTATACAGGGGACTGTGAGTGGTACATGGGGGGGTTACATATGTGTGACGCCTCTGAGCGGTACCTCTACATGTCATATACATATAAAGGTACCACTCAAAGCCGTTACATAGATGTAACCTTGTCCGGGAGGGGGCGGGGAGGGGGGAGGCTGTGATTGGCACATGAGGGGTTACATATGTGACCCCTCATGTGCCACTCACAGCCCCCCCTGTACGGGTGGGGGGGGGGGTAAATGCAGGGCCGTTCCTAGGGGCGGGCAGGGCAGGCGACCGCCCGGGGCGCCGAGGCTCCGCTCACCCGAGGGGGGCGCCGTGGCCGCCCGCCCTGCCCGCCCCAGGAGCGCCCCTGACTCGCCAGCAGCAGCCAGTACTTGGGAGGAGGCTGGACGGTTCGTTTCCGTCCTGACTCCTCCCCTGTATCAGCTTCGCAGGGGGCGCACGGCTTTCACCACGCCCCCTGTGACACTGCGTCCCCTCGGCGGCAGAGGCAACTCTGCCGGCCGAGGAGATCGCTGGGAGCTGCATGCAGTGTAAGCAGCGTGGTGACGTCACGCTGCTTACACTGCTCAGCAGCTCCCGGAGCTGGACGCGCGGACCGAGGTCTGGTGTGTAATTTTTTGTTATTTTATAGTTATAGGGGGGGCATCTACTGGCTACAGGGGGCATCACTGGCTACAGGGGGGGATCACTGGCTATAAGAGGGGCATCTACTGGCTACAGGGGGCATCACTGGCTATAAGGGGGCATCACTGGCTATAAGGGGGCATCACTGGCTACAGGGGGCATCACTGGCTACAAGAGGGGGCATCTACTGGCTACAGGGGGCATCACTGGCTATAAGAGGGCATCACTGGCTATAAGGGGGGCATCTACTGGCTACAGGGGCATCACTGGCTATAAGAGGGGCATCACTGGTTATAAGAGGGGCATCTACTGGCTACAGGGGGCATCACTGGCTATAGGGGGGAATCAATGGCTATAAGATGGGCATCACTGGCTACAGGGGGGCATCACTGGCTACAGGGGGCAGCACTGGCTACAGGGGGCATCACTGGCTATAAGAGGGGCATCTACTGGCTACAGGGGGCATCTACTGGCTACAGGGGGCATCACTGGCTACAGGGGGCATCACTGGCTATAAGAGGGGCATCACTGGCTATAAGAGGGGCATCTACTGGCTACAGGGGGCATCACTGGCTACAGGGGGCATCACTGGCTATAAGAGGGGCATCAATGGCTATAAGAGGGGCATCTACTGGCTACAGGGGGCATCACTGGCTATAAGAGGGGCATCTACTGGCTACAGGGGGCATCTACTGGCTACAGGGGGCATCACTGGCTTCAAGAGGGGCATCACTGGCTATAAGAGGGGCATCTACTGGCTACAGGGGGGAATCACTGGCTACAGGGGGGCATCTACTGGCTACAAGGGTAATCTAATGGCTAAAAGGGGCATCTACTGGCTACAGGGGGCATCTACTGGCTACAGGGGGCATCAACTGGCTACAGGGGGCATCTACTGGTACAAGGGGGACATCACTGGCTACAAGGGGAAATCTACTGGCTACAAGGGGGGGCATCACTGGCTACAGGGGGCACCCAACTGGCTAAGGGGCTACTACCTGGCTACAGGGGGCATATTACATGGCACCATATGAGGTGCTATAGAGGGGAGTTTGTATAGAGATAGGAATTGGTAGAGAAGTGATGAAAAATTGAGGAGTCTTAAGATTTTTGTTTTGTATATTTTAAAAGGAAAAGGTCGGGAGTAGTCGTCATGGCATCTGGGACAGATGGGGGGAAGAAGAAGAAGAAGAGAAAGAGAACATCTGTTCTGAGACGTATTCTGTGAGTCACTAGATATGACTTTACTGTAATTTTATGCTGACGTCACCTGACCTGCACTCGTCCCCTGGAGGCAACTGTGCGCCGGTAATCGCTGGGACTGTATGCAGGTAACCATGCTGGTGATCACGGCTTACCCCGTTTGCCTCCCGAACGCCCGAGGTCTTGTGGATATGATTTTATCAAAGGTGTGGGCAACTGCTACAATGGTACCTAAGGGGCACATCAAAGAGGGCCATTAGAAAAGGTTCATCACCATAACACCCCCTGCTACACGTGGGATCACTGGCAGGGGGGATCATGGCTTAAGACCTACCTTTCACATGTCGCCACGGCAGAAGAGGGCCATCGACCTGGCAACGGGTTTTCTACACATCATCTATGCCAAATTCATGGCTTGGGGCATACTTGGAGCCCTCAGTTTCATGCTTGCTAAAAGGGGATGGGCACCGGGGCTTCACGGGCTGTAGCGATCTGCTATAAATGATCACCGGTACTAGGTGGTTCATAAGAGGGCTCTTCTGGCTACATGGTTTGTAAAGGGGGCTATTTAAGAGTTGCTTCATCAGTCGAACCAGCTCCTGCCATTCATCCTTTGACCTCTGGCTCAAAAGGCATTTACTGCCCACAGGACTGGCTATAAGAGTTACTGGCTTTTCGGGGGCATCTCTGTACAAGGATGGATCTTGCACGGTGAACATCCACTGGAACAGCATCTACTGAAACATCAGACCAGCATCCGGGGCAGCAACAACCATGCCACTTTCAAGGCACCATATGACCTTTATTGCGATTATGAATGAATTGGTTTATGAAATGAGGAGAAATTGTTTGACCATTCTTACATGTCGTAATATTGGACTGAGGGTTGACGCCATGTGAGTCTAGATCTGATTTAGTAAATTAATGTCTGCAGAGCGTGGTACAGGTGTACCAACTATTTTGGCCGGTGAGTGTAGGTTGTAGTATAATGGTTTGTTCTCAGTAATTCTCAGTTTGTATTATTTAGTTACTATGTGCTGGTGATATGTGGTCCTAGTGGTCTTGGGATTCTGGTTGGTGTAGCGTGTTATTTGGTAACTGTAGGACTATGGTTTAGTAGTTTTATACGTAGCACATTGTGGTAAAGCTTTTTGTATATTTTGGCTTTGGTTTATGGTGATGCACTGTGGAGCCATATGTTATGGGGGGGGGGAAATTTCTTCACCTCGCCCTGAGTGAAATTTAGCCTAGGAACTGCCCTGGGTAAATGTAATGTGCATATCATGTAATGGCTGTGTGTGGTACAAATAACAGGTTAATAACATATTTCTTGTACCACATACAGGCATTATATGATGCAATGGATGTGTGTGTTTTACACTAAATTACCTTGCAGTCAGGAACAGCCGTAGAGGATCAGCGTTCTCTCTGCACTGAGTACGGCAGGGTTGTTCCTGATGCTTGATACGTAGTGTGGGCACGTGATGCAGCACGCTTTCAGCGTCCTGCACGCACCGCCCACAAGGACCGGCGGGACGTAAGTCCGTACTCGCCGCAGCGCCGGTCACAGGAGCGGCTCACTGAGCCACCAATGCTGAGAGTAACGCCACCCACTGCTCCCCCTCCCCTCAGTAATTCAAACAACGGCAGCGCCGCAGCGCCCCTCCCTGCAGCTGCTTGCATAGTGCGGTGCCCACAGCGCTCCTCCCTGCAGCTATTAAGCCATTGCGGCGCCTTCAGCGCTCCTCTGCAAGTCCGCAGCACCTTAGAGTGATACCCCCCACCCCAGATCTCTGTTCGGATGGCGCCCCCCTCAGCTCTCCGGCCGGCGCCCCGGCCGGTTGCCAGCCCTGCCCGGGCTTAGAAACGGTCCTGGCTTTAGGCGACCCCTGTGTTTTGGTCATTCGACCCCCGCCGGGTTCGCGACCCACAGGTTGAGAACCGCTGTGCTATGCGTTTCTGCAAAAAAAAAAAAATGCACTGTCTGAAAATACCCTTACACCTCTATCATACCATTAAACATTAGGAATAATTTAGCAAAAACCCTTTAGGGAGGAACAATAGGAAAAAGAACTTAGGCTACAACCATTTATCCTTTGTTTACAATGTACAACTTGTTAGGTGGATGGACTTAACCATGTAGCTACCCTAAAGAACTGATCAATGGATGCATGCTTCAATTTGCACAGAATATACCAATGAACTGAGCGTTTTCAACTATCGCATGTATCTCCAAGTTTATAAAAAGCACTGTATTGATAATGATCTCCATCCATCTAGCAATTCTGATTTTACTTGCTCTACATCCTTTTTTTGCTACCTTTTGCTACCAGTCTTCCTGAACAGCTGGGTTTCTTAAAAATAGTGAAGGATGCACTGATAGCCATTCAATGGATTGAATTCTTCTTATTTAGAAGAAAACCGCTTACCACAGAAGGTAGGTAGAATAATTTCCTGCTGACAGTGGAACTTCAAAAAACACTTTGGGTAAAAAAGAAGGATGACATTTTAATAAAATGATGTCTTTAAAAAACAGGAGAGTTTGTGAAATTCTCGCTCTCGTGTAAGGCTCTCTACCTGCTAACTGTGGTAATTGTCAGTAATGGCTATCAAACTTAAGTAGCCTTTTTCTGCGTTTCTTCTCTCTTCAGATGGGCTTCACAGAGAGATGAGACTAGACTGCCTTCTGCCAACAGGGAATCCCTGGCTGCAGGACTCTGAAAGTCACAGATTGTGGCTTCTCTTGAAAAAAAAAAGACAGGAACAAAGTACTGTTATCTGATAAGATCCAGTTATCTTTTCCCAGAGGAGAAGGACCATATATCTTTCCAAACCTTACAGTTTGCCAAACTGCTTCAAGCTTTCTTGCATTTGAGGAAGTCCAAATTTTGGAGCAAGGGTCTTAAAGCAGCGTTGGCTGTATCTGTCTCCACCAAAGTCCATCTGACTACAGACACATGGACTAGTAAGCACGGTCAAGGGCGTTACATCTCACTGGGTGAGTTGGTTGGATGACAGTGCCTCTGGGAATGATGGGTCTTGGCGGACACTTTCACACTGCTGGGATGGTGCAGAGACCAGATCCACAACCTCAACGGGTCACATCACGTGCCAAGAGAAACCAGGCCGTTCTGAAATTAATGTGTCTTGGAGGCTGTCAACACACAGGTCAAGAGCTGTGGACGGCTCTGCGCACTCAGACTGACCAGTGGCTGGGTGTTAAGAACAGGCGCCAGGCTATGTGGTGTGCGAAAACGGGAGAAATCTCCTTGCCGCCCTTAGGATAGACTTTCTCAAGTGCTACCTGGGTATGGACTGTCTGCTGAGGAAGGCTTGAGGTCTTAGCTCACACTTCCGGCGTTTGCACCCTGCTTCAGCATGACTGGCAGCATTGCAGCGTGATCTGGGCCTCCCTGAGAATGTGGATTGTTTGACATTTATCAAAATTAATCAAATGTGGATCTCTGAAGATTTTGTTGCCCCGGTTGCTGATGTCACCGACTAGTAAACTATAGCACGTCTTATTGACAATGTGAAATACATGTTCGATCAGTCATATATTAACATCAGTCATCAGTCAGTCTACAGTAATAATCTATTAACCATTTCAGGCCCCATACAGCCAAATCAAATGGGACCCCCACCCATTATTACTTTCTATTTTTTTAACATATTTGTGGGCCCCTTTTCGATTAGGGCCCACGTGACAGGAGTACTGCCCGTACTGCCTTGTTGGCACCCCTGGCAGTAGCAGCCGGGGGCCCTGGATCCTGAGATGTCCCAAAAGCCCCTTTGACACATATGAAGACACCGGTATTGGAAATGGCACATGGTAACTGGCATGGGTACCAATAGGGCAATACTCCTGTCAGGGGCCCTAATCAAAAAGGGGCCCAGTGATATGTTAACAAAATAGGAACTAGTACTGGGTGGGGGCCTCATTTGATTTAGCTGCATGGGGCCCTAAAACGGTCAATAGATGACTGACGGAAGCCCTGGCTACCACTGCACCTCCTATAACTACAGCCCTGCCGGCTGAACCTCCATGTTCCCTGTTGGGATATTCTTGCTGGTAGAAATAGTGATAGGGGGCTCCTGCTAGTTACCATGTGTCATTTCCAATACTGGCGTCATCTTGCGTGTCAAGGGGTCCCCGTAGCAGCTTCTACCGCTGCACCTCCTATAGCTACGCAGTCCTCATCTTTTCAGTTAGCCATTGAAAGGGATGAATGATTTTAGCCTGTGAATTTTTTTTCTGTGACTCTTAGAGCCAAATTGTCTTCCCTAAGTTGTTCTATGTATCCATTTTAAGCTTATGGTAGGTAATTGTGGCTTCTCCTTACCTGTGTTAGTATAAAAATGAACCTGAACATCATCTCCGAATTACTTTAATGGGGTTCGGCACTCTGTTCAGCGTTCAGTTCGCCGTTCGGTCCAAATTTCTAAAAATTCGTGGTTCAGCCCGAACTCAAATCTTTTTGTGCTCGCTCATCCCTAATAACAATGTTTTGAAACTTTTGACTTTCAGGCTCCATATCTCACCATCTACTATAGCTTTGAATGTGGAACTGCCATCATTTTATAGACAACTATCTTGGCTGTCACTATTTAGCATATGATTAATTAAGCAGATTTTTGTCATGTAATTGCATTGTTACATTTTTGCTCCTGGCGGTGGAACAATATTTTTCTTCTACTATACTACAAATTACAACCAGTTCATGTTCCCTAATAGCTCAATGTGTTATTAGGATGATTCCTAAGCGAAAGGTCACTCGTTGAGCAGCCATGAAGAAGATTTCCCAAGAAAAGAGAAACAGTATCATCCAGCTCATTGATAGAGTCTCTCAGCCAAGGAAATTGCCGAACTGCATCATGTGAAGCCATGACAGCTGGAAAAATGAGAAAAAAAGTCCATCCATCCATCCATTCCAAAACCAAGAGGTGGACATCCAGGCAAAGTTGGCTAATCACGAGGTCTATCAGTTAACGCACACGGCAGTGAAGATGGCTCGTGTGCTTCGTAATAGTGAGATCACAGACGTGCATGCATGCAAGCACCATGTGACATGCATTACACAAGTCTGGAATAGTGGCCAGAAAAATTGTGAAAAAGCCTCGACTTTAATATCGTCATAAGAGACGTTGACACGAGTTTGCAAAAAAATATAAGTGGACAATAAAAGGTTGGAAATGGGTGATTTGAAGCGTGAGATGAAAGTAAATAAACTGGGTCTGGAAAATTAAGGAAAAAGGGGGCTAATGGCTTGAGAAATTGAAGGCATTGTCAAGTTCGGTGGAGGAACCCTGTTGATATGCGGATGTTTCACAGACAATGTGTTGCATACTTGACCAAGATTGATGACGGTCTCAATGCTGAGCAACACATGAGTATCCTAGAAGATGAGTTACTACGCACACTCGAGTACAATAGATTTGAAAAGGACGACATGGTTACATGAGAAGAATCTGCATAAATAAGCATATAAATAGTCAAATTTTATATATGAAATAGCCAGGATGATTGTCTATAAAATGAAGGTAATCTCACCTTCAAAGCTGAGGGGGATGGTGAGATATGTAGTCTAAAATTCAAAAGTTCAAAACATTGGTATATATATATTCACTTGAATGATGAAATAAGTATTGAACAAGTCATCAATTGGCTAAGTAAATATATTTCTAAAGGTGCTTTTCACATAAAAGTTGTCGGTAACAACCCATATAATCCATACAGGCAAAAAAGTCAAACCATAGATGTTTTTTTCAATCGTACTTTGTAATTATGTCCATAAATTAAGTTATATTTAATAATCAGAAATGACAAAAAAAGTATTGAACATGCTTACTGAGATTTATTTAATACTTCGTACAAAAGCCTTTGTTGGTGATGACAGCTTCAAGATGCCTCCTGTATGGAGAAACTAATTGCATACATTGCTCAGGTAAGATTTTGGCCCATTCTTCCAAACTAACACTCTTCAAATCCTGGAGGTTCTGTGCGCTCATTCTAAGAAATCTGAAATTTCGTTCCTACCATAGATTTTCTATTGGATTCAGGTCAGGTGATTGGCTGGGCCATTCCAGTAGCTTTATTTTCTTTCTCTGAACCCACTTGAGTTTCGTTGGCCGTGTGTTTTGGATCATTGTCTTACTGAAATGTCCACCCTCATTTCATCTTTATCATTCTGGTAGATCACAGAAGATATTTATCCAGAATGTCTTGGTACATTTGCCTATTGATCCATCCCTCCTTCCTTCAATTATATGAAGTATGCCAGTGCCATATGCTGAAAAACAGCCCCACACCACACCTCCAAACTTCACTGTTGGAGTGATATGCAGCACCTTGTGACCTCCAAATATGGTGCGTGATATGGCAATCAGAGTTCATTTTTGCCTTCTTCTGACCAGACTATATTTTCCCAGTATTTCACAAATTTATCTAAATGTTGTTGAGCAAACTTTAAATGCGCTTGACCATGCTTTTTGTTCAGCAATGGAGTCTTGCTTAATGAGCGTGCATACAGGGCATGGAGGGTGAGTGTGTTACTTATAGTTTTTATTGAAACAATTGTACCTGCTGATTCCAGATCTTTCTGTACCTCTCCATAAGTGGTCCTTGGCTCCTGGACAGTTCTTCTTAAAATTATTTTCACTCCTCTATCTGAAATATTCAATTCATTTTCCCTGTAGCATTTCTTATTATTATACATAACTTAATTTATCAACATCTGTGGTTTGAATTCTTTTGCCTGTGTGGATTGGACGGATTGTTACCAACATTTGGTGAGCATTCCATACCAGTAGCACCTTTAGTAACATATTTACCTAGCAAATTGTTGACATGCTCAATACTTTTCACCTGCTGAGTGGGTGTGCGTGTGTGTGCGTGTGTGTGTGTGTGTGTGTGTATGTGCAGCATCTCACAAAAGTGAGTAAAACCCTCGCATTTTTGGAAATATTGTATTCTATCTTTTCATGGACACCACTAAAGGTATGACTCTTTGATATAATGTAAAGTAATCAGTGTACAGCTTGTATAACTATGTAAATTTGATGTGCCCTCGAAATAGCTCAACACACAACCATCAATGTCTAAACTGCTGAAATCAAAGGGGAGTACACCCCTAAGAGAAGAAAATGGTCGAATTTTGTCCAATTTGCATTTTCCTGCCACAGTGTATTGTGACTTGTTACTATGACAAGGTGTCCAGTGTGAATGGGAAGCAGGTGTGTTAAATTTGGTGTTCTTCCTCTCATACTTTCTTATACTGGTCACTGGAAGTTCAAAATGGCACCTCATAGCCAAGATTGCCAACAACCTGAAACTGAGCTGCAGCACAGTGTCCAAGACCATACAGCAGTTTAACAAGACAGCTTTCACTCAGAACAGGTCTTGCCATGGTCAACAAAAGAAGTTGATTCCATGTGCTCAGCGCTCATATCCAGAGATTGTTTTTTCAAAATAGACGAATGGGTGCTGCAAGCATTGCTGCAGAGGTTAAAGAAGTGGCGGATCAGCCTGTCCGTGCTCAGATTATACGCTGCATACTGCATCAAATTGGCCTACATGGCTGTCGTCGCAGAAGGAAATCTCTCTCAAGATGATGCACAAGAATGCTTGCAAACGTCTGCTGAAGACAAGCAGACTGGAATCATGTCCTGTGGTCTGATGAGACCAAGATAAAATTATTTGGTTCAGATTGTGTCAAGCAGGAGTAGCGGTAATTAGGTGAGGAGTATGAAAACAAGTGTGTCTTGCTGCAGTCAAGCCTGGTGGTGGGAGTGTTATTGTTTGGATCTGCATTAATGCTGCCAGCTGTGGGGAGCTGAAGTTCATTGAGGGAACCATGAATGCCCAATTGTATAGTAATAGCATTATAAATTGGTTTTAAGCCAGCATGATGTATCATATGTAGTTGTATAATTGGCGCCCTTTGTATAGCTTTATCTATATTCAATTTTAATCACCCCCCCCCCTCCCCCCCATGGATAGTAGATGTCAGTGTTTATCAGTAATTTTGCATTTGAGCAATCTCCCCTGTATGGTACTGTGGCTTTTCTGCATATTGGTGTGAACTGGTATCTATCCAATGTGCAGGTTTTTACTAGGCAATTGCCCCCTTCATGGATAGGTGTCGGAGCAGTTTTTCATCAATTGGCTGCACCTGTGCAATTTGTCCCAGGTTGTATTGAGGCTTATATTGCCTCCTACTGGGAATGTTTTTTTGTTCAGCCATTAAGCTGTAAGTATGGCCATGTTACTGTGTTTTTAAGTAAAATCCCATTTTTCTGTACTGTGGTAATAGTGAGAGGAGGTTAGTGTCAGCATTGGGGTGACAACAAATACCGCTGGCTGACACCAATCCTCAGCAATATTAACAGAGAGGTATCTGTTGGATACCTTCATTACTAGTACTGGAATAAAATGATTTTAAAAAAAGTCACAGAAAAACAAAAATATTATATTTATATAAACACTCCCTGACAACATCCATAGCTGACCATTTTACAGGAACCTAATGGGTGAATACACCTCCCTACCCACTGTTGGGACCTCTATACTTATCTCCCTATATATCTAACAACGTATCTACTGAGGGGGCTTACATACCCACTGAGGGGCTGCCTAATCCTCATCATCTGAGTCTACTTACTGAGGGGGCCTATATACCTACATTCTGAGGGTACCTTTGTATCTACCTACTACAGCCTATATACTTGCCTTCCTATTGAGGGGCTTGTATAGCTAACTAATGGGGGGCTACCTGTCTACCTATCTAATTGGAGCCTTAATAATCTATATACCTAAGAGGGGCTTACTTACTTTATGTGGCGGTATTATTTGGTCTTTGCATATTTTTGTTATTGGTATATTGGTTTGCTCAATAACATTATGGTAGTATTAGTCACTACATAGTGGTGAGATGTGGTGATAATGTGTCCATATCTTTTGGCCCTTGTACACGTATTGATTGGCAGAATACAGATAATATTAAACTGTCCAGTGTAAATTCTAACAAAAAAAACTAAACCCAAAGAACAAATGCACAATTGCTTTTTTTTTCCGTTCATTCCACAAAGATTTTTTTTTTATTTGGGAGAGGCAGTGTAGGAAGCAATAGAGGGCAGACACCTTGTTTTTTATTTCTTCTGCCACCTTGCCCCACATCTATTGGACAATTCCTTTAAGTACAATTTGTTTTCCGCGGCACTCTACACTTCAGACATCCATCACGCCAATTAGAGAACCTATTGTTAAAAATTAATGATCCACAGCCATTGTCCATGGGTAGAGGGGCCCAAACTGAAGTTTTGAGATTCTCGGTTCACATATTTTGATCAAAAGATGTTTAAGCTGCCCACGACTTTCAACGTGATCTCAAATAGGGTAGTCCTACACTATCTTTTACCTCTCAATAGAGCCACATCCAGGCACTGTGTCAAACGACCTCCTTTATCCAGAGAGAAAAAAATTAAAAAAAAACAACCTGCAAGCCGCACTTCTTATGACAGCCTGTGAGAGTGGGCAGGTGCAGAAAATAAAAAAGGAGGCACCCTTTCCTCCCCATATAGGTTAAAATCAATATATACGAAATATAACGTATGGTTCTGCACAAAAAACACTTCTGAAAAAACATATGCAAACCTGGTGCCACTGTCAGGGCTGCGGCACACATATATATATATATATATATTATATATATTATATATATTACACACATGTACACAGGTTTGCATATGTTTTTTCAGAAGTGTTTTTTGTGCAGAAGCATACGTTATATTTTGTATATATTGATTTTAACCTATATGGGGTGGAAAGGGTGCCTCCATTTTGATTTTCTGCAACTGCCCACTCTCACAGGCTGTCATAAGAAGTGCAGCTTGCAGGTTGTTGTTTTTTTTATTTTTTCTTCCTGGATAAAGGAGGTCATTTGACCAGTGAGAGGCCTGGATGTGGCTCTATTGAGAGGTAAAAGATAGTGTAGGACTGCCCTATTTGAGATCACGTTGAAAGTCGTGGGCAGCGTAAACATCTTTTGATTAAAATATGTGAACCGAGAATCTCAACATTTTTTCATGTATGATATATAGCATAAATGCTTCTTTAGGGATTTCCACGTAATGTATTGCCCTTTTTGCAGTAGTGTGCCGCTGACAGTGGAGTGCATGTGTACATGTGTATGTATGTATGTATGCATGTGTATATATATATATATATATATATATATATATATATATATATATATATATATATTCTTTAGGGATTTCCACGTAACAAACTGGTTTTGCACCAGGGCCAATGAGCCTTTAGCCACGCTTCGGGGTGAATATCATAGTATCTCTAAATTACTGTTTCATTGCAGCACTTAACAGATAGACAAAGAGTGCCATCTATAAGAAATTTCTGAAATTGCAAGAGCTTAAGGAATTAATTGATTAGAACATTTCACATGCCATTTTTAATGGAAAGTGCACTAGGGGCAAAATGCAAAAAAACCTTTTGGGAGCAATCCCCCTTCTGTTTTGAATTCTTACTTTTGGTACCCCCAGAAAAAGGAATTAAATATTCTGTTTTTGATAGGGGACCCATCTCTAAAATTTCCGCACATATCAAAAAGAAGGGGGTGGTCCCTATTTTTCCCCCCCTATGATATGGGCACGCCAAACCCTTAGAGGGTGTGAGTTCCGGGTAAGCGGGACACTTTTTACTGGGTATACTGTGGTCCCTTTAATTTTTACAGGGGCCGGGGGTAAAAACTTTTCAACTTTTACAATGCCCCCGGGAAAAGACCATTTTTCCCCTTAAAAACAAAAATTAAACAAAACAATGTCAAAAAAACCCTGTTTCCAAAATAATTTTTCATGAAATTTTATTTTTTAAAACATTTTTTATTAGTGAGGTGCATGCAGTCATTGGGATTTTTAAAACATCTCTTTAAGTACATTTGTTAATAAATTTTTTGTGCTCCCTTTTTACATATGGGCGCATGAATTTTGCTCCGGGTTGGCCCCAGGTGAAGGAAAGCCCCTTTTTCTTTTTTTTTGGGTTCTTTTCGTAAAAAGTACAGGGAACCCAAAAAAGCTCCGTTCTAACTTTAGAAAGGGGTTTTTCCAGCTGCAGCAGCTCTTTTGGTGTTATAGGGAAAAATCTTATTTTTATCTGAAAGAGTAAAAATCCATGTCCCGGGAAAGGGCTTCCCGGGAAATCCCAGCGAAGTCTGGAAACCAAAAACACTACTCCAACACCCGGGTTTCAAAAAAAGTTTGATTTACTGAATTTTTTGGGAAAAAGGATGGTGAAAAAATTTTCCCCAAAATTTTGTGTAAAAAACTGGGTCCCCCGAGACCCCCCTGTGCGGGGCACAGGAAAACCCCCGGGGGAGTGTATCTTTGGATGCTGGAAAAGTTTACCTACCTAGGGGGTTCGGGATAGTTTGAAACTCCTTTACTGGGTTTTGGGGAGCGTTTTTCCGTTGGGCTACGAGTTTCCGATCGATAGTCGTTTAGTCGGGCCACATTTTTTATGGTTTTTCGATAGTGGCATCGATTATGCGGGGTTGCCCCTTTTAAAGGGTCTTGGAGGCAAAACAACCCCTTCATTTTTTACCCCCAAACAAGGGCGGAGAAGCTAAAATTAACATCCAAAAAGTCAAATGGATACGTGTACATTTTTTGGGCCCAACAACTTAGGTTATAAAAGTCAAAAAAAAAAAATGGCACAAAACCATTTATATCCCTGTTTTACCACAGCCTTAAACCCTTTAAAAATGCATCACCCACAAATGTGCAAAAAGGCAGTAGGGTTTTAAACCCATCATGTTACTTGAACTGGAATTGAATTTTTCCCTGCCCGGGAAAAGAAACATGAAACCCCCAAACCCTTGCATGGACCCCCACTTTTAAAAAAAAGTGCCGCAAAAAGGGGGTTTTTTCAACCCACCTTTTTAGTTTAACGGGAAACTTTGCCCTATACCGTCCTGGGCCCGCAGATGGGGGCCCCAAAAAACCTGCATGACCCCCCACATTTAAAAGTCCCGGAAAAAAGGGTTTCTTTCAACCCCTTTTTAGTTTCACTGGACATTGACTATAATGTCATGGGCCCACAGCAGGAGCCCCCAAACCCTTGAGGGCCCCCGACTTTTAAAAAAGTCCCGGAAAAAAAGGGTCCTTTCCCAAAAACCATTTTATTTTAACTGGACATTTGACTATACCTTCGGGGGCCCAAGCATGCCCCCCAAAACCCTGCATAAACCCCCACTTTTAAAAAAGGGCCCGGGAAAAAGGATTTTTCCCCAAATTTTATTTTTAAATGGACTTTGGATTTCCCTTTCCCTGGGCCAAACATGACCCCCAAAACCCTTTGCATGACCCCCCAAAATTTAAAAAGGGGGGGGAAAAAAGGGGTCTTTAAAACCCCCCTTTTAGTTTAACTGGACTTTTGGGACTTATTCCCACCTGCCCCGGGCCCCACCCAAATCTTGCCTTTTGGGAAAAAGGGGCTCCAAGAAACCTGCAAATGGGGGGAAACGCCCCCCCCGGTTTAAAAGGGTGGCCCCGGAATTAAAATTGGAGGGTGGGGCGCTTTTCAACCACCTTTTTAAAAAAGGGGGGAAATTTTTTGGTTTTTTTTTAAATTTTGGGCCCTTTTTAACCTATACTTTTTTTATTTTAAAATTGGGGGCTTTTTGTTAAAAGATTTTTTCGAAAAAAAATAAAAACCAAAGCCCCTTTTTTTTTTTTTCAAAAAAAGGGGTTGCCCAAATGGTTTAACATTTTAAATATTTTCCCGTTTTCTTTGGGCCTTTTAAAGCACCATCCAATTTTTTTAAAAGCTCCCCCTTTTCTTGAAAAATTTATAAACAAAGTCTGTTAGAAAAAACTTTTTTAAAAAATAGGCCCTGTAGTATAGCTGCATTTTAAACAGAAAAAATCCCCCCAAAATTAAAAAGCATGCCCCTTTGAGAAATTTTGGGTTTAATTTTGGGGAAGAACAAATGTCTGTTAGAAAAACTTTTTTTTTATAATAGGGCCTGTAAGTTTTTGCTGCTTTAAAAGCAGCATAAACCCAAAAAAATTTTTAAAAATGATTTCTCAGCCCTTTTTTAAAAATTGTTGAGGAAAAGGAAATCCCAAATTTTGAAAAAAAAATTTCCCTTTTAAAAAAGGGGGCCCTTTGTTTATTGCTGTTTTCTCCCCAGCTAATGCCCCAAAAAAAAATTATAAATATAAATTCTCAGCCTCTATTAAAAATTGTGAGGGAAAAATGCCATTTTGAACCCAAAAAACATTTTTTTTTTTGTTTCCAAAGGGGGACCATAATTTTAGCTGTATTTTCACAGCAACATAAACCCAAAAAATTATAAAATATAATTTAAATCACCCCACTTTTAAAAAATTGTGGAGGGAAAAAATGCCACTTAGGAAGCCACATTTCTGTTCCAAAGGACCAAATTTTTAGCTGTATCTCCCCGGGCCCCATGACCCCAAAAAAAATTTTTAAAAATATGACTTCCCCAGCCACTTTTAAAAAATTTTGTGAGGAGAAATGCCACTTAGAAGTCACTTTTCTTTCCAAAGGGACCATGATTTTGCTTTTATCTAAACGAAACAGGGCCCTCAAAACCCTTTTGACAATGGGGGAAAACTTTTAAGATAAGTGAGAAAAATGGAATCCCGGTGTTGTCATGAAAATTGCTGTTTTTTTACAGTTTCCCCCACAGCAAAAAAAGGAAAAATAAAAACTTTTGGGGAAAAGGAATAAAAATTGCAGTAAAAATGATCTTTTTAAAGAAAAAGTTTTCAAGGGACCTTTTTCTGTTTAAAAAGGGAATGTAAAGTAGTTTGGCAATAATCGGTGACCCAAAAAATTTGGGGCCCAAACAACATCATCAGAGCCCAAAAGTTTTGATTCTTTCTTGATTGGAAAGTCAAACGATCCCATTATCTGGGGGAAAGCCGGATGCGTTTTTTGGGTAATGACTCCTCCAGCTGTGCTAAAGGGGGTCCCGCTCAGATATACGTGGCGGGTGGGCAGGAAAACCCCTCTAGGGGCTTTGACAAACCCAGCTGGGCCATTCGTCCTTTTTGGGATACCCAGAAGCCCTTTTGGGGGTCCGGAACACAGGGCCAAAAACTTCGGGGGTTGAAAAGCAGATAGTGTGCCCCAATGATCTTAAGCGGGATCTTTTGTGTTTTGGGTTTGTGTCCCCCTTGGATTGCATCGTCGGTGAGGTGGGAAAAACAAAGTTTTCCCCAGAGGTCCCCCCATTAGGCTTCGCCCCCTTTTTCCCCTGCTTCCCTGCCGCTACGCCAAATTGGCACTTTACTGCTTCACGTCGCTGATGTTTTTTCCCAAACGGGGACATTTGGGGAACTTTGGAAAGCGGACCAAAAGATGTTCCAGTTGACCCAATCGCAAGGTCCCCTTTTTCCTGCATTTTACTCTCTATTTGGGTGGGGGGAAAGGGAAAAGTGTGTTTTTTGGTTTTGAAACCGGGGATCCAGGGGGTGGCCCCCCAGAAAACTGTTGTTCATTTTCAGGGCCAAAAATTTCCGGGAATTCCTTTTGGAAAAATTGGAGAAATTAAAACCCCCAACCCAAGTTAGAATGGTCCCCCTTGGGTTTTCCCAAGCCTTTTTGGGCCCCCCCCCCGGGGGGCCCTAGCAAAAACTGATCTTTCATTTTCCCTCCTCCGCCTCAAATTCGCACCAACCTTTTTCCCAAAGGGGCAGGGACGTCGGTAACATCGGTGTCTGGGAAATTTCCTCCCTCTCCCCTGGCGTTTCCGGCACGCTTAAAAAAGGGCCCTGATTTGCCTGAGATGATGCCCCCTGAGAGCGATGCCCCACCTTGCCCCTTAGCTCTGGACCCGAACCTTTTGCCAAATAAAGGGATCCGATGAAAAATTGTGAAACCCTGGGGGCCCTTGTGGATTTGACGGAAAAAAGGGGCTCCTTCCGGGATCTGTGTCCTTTTTCTCCTCCGTCGCTGGGGGGGAACCTGTTGTTTCAGAGTGCCCAAACGATCGTTCCAGAACAAAGATCCCCAAAATGCTCATGCGAAAAAGGGGCTTGTCCGCACTGACCATTTTTGGGGGGCTTTTTCAAAAAATGGCAAGGATGGTGCAGAGCTCTTTTCACGCCTCCCCTTTCGGTGGTTCAACACCCCAAAGGGCCGTTTCCCTTTTTCTTGTCAGGCCATGTGTAATTCGTACTGGTAAGTGGCATTTTCCGCTGCTGCCACAATCGTGGGGCATTGGGGGGTTTGGAATTCCGGTGTTGCCACTTCCCAAAAATGAGACCCGGGTTTTAAAGGGGAGGCCAAACTGACGCTGCAACGGGAGGCCGGGGGACGAAGCAGGGTTGGGGAAAGGCAGTAGAGTGGGGAACTCGGCCTCGTGCCTTCTTTTAGCAGGCAGTCCCCCGCCCCCGGGGAGTCCCTTTAAATTTCTGGACGACAAGGTTCATGACAAAGTGGGCCCGGGAAAAGGGATGTGCTCCAAACCCACCGATCTTAAAGGGGGCCGCGATTTCGCCGTTATCAAACCACCTTGCCCCGGCACAAGGTTCCCTTTTTCACCCAGCCGCGCTCGGTCTCGTTGCTTTGAGCCGTTCCACCCGCTCCTGAAACCCGTGTGGGGGACGGTCTCCAAGGCGAATTAATTTTTCAACCCCGGGTTTGGGGGTCTTGGGCCGTGATGCCTCCAGAGGACCTTGGGGGGGAAAGGGGCCCTTTCACCATCCCCGCGGGTTTTTAAGAGCGTGCCCCCGAGCTGAGAAACCCCCCCAACCCAAAAGACAAACCCCCCCGCCCCCCCAGGAGCTGGGCACAAAAATTTGCGGCCTTGGCCGTGCCCTTTCTAAATCCTTTTGTCGGTGGTAATGGACTTTTCCCGGGCACAGTGCCCCGACCCAACCCCCGGGTTGAAAATTTTTGTGACACGGGGCTGGCCAAGGGCAAAGGGGCGGTTTTCTGGCAAAAAAATGCCTGCTCGGCATTGGTTTGGGGGGAAGCGAGGGCCATGGTGGGGAAACCCCTCTGTTGGGCCCCCCCAGGGGAAAAGGCAACATTTCAAAAGGGCCCAAAAACCTGGCCCAAAGCCCCACATTTAAAGGGTTTTGGGTTTTTGGGGTGGTTTGGGTTAAAGTGTTTCTTTGCTCCCAAAATTTGGGAAAACAGAAAAGGGTGGCGGCTAGGGCTGGGCCGCTGTTTTGGGTGCAGGTCGTCAAAAATGGGGGGGGGGTAGGAGAAAGGGGGGGAGGTGGGGCTCTGGTGGTGCTGGTGGGATTTGGGGGGACGGTGGAGGCTGAAGCGGAGGCTGAACCCCGATCATGACTCTGAGAGAAAAATGGGGAGCTGAGGAAAAACTTTTGGGGGTGGCGGAGGGGGAGGGGGGCGGGGGACAAAAGGGTGTGAAAGTGGTTGGAGGCCCCCGGGGGTTTTGGGTTTGGGCCCTTTTTTTGGGCCAAAATGTTCCCCCCATTTCAAAATCATGCATTTCGGGTGCATGGAATTAGGGTTTTTGGTGGTTGGGTTTAACCCCTTAAGGTTTTATTTCCCCTTTTCTTAAAGCGTTTCCGGCAAAAGGGGGCATTTTTGACATCCCCTGGGGGAATCAGTGGCTTGGCTCCAAAGGAAGGCCCCCGGGGTTTTTGGGGGTCTGGACCTTTTTGACGGCGATAAGGAGGGCGGGGTTTGCGCTGCCCTGGTGGCGGAAACATATACGGGATTTTGCGACCGCCCCTCTCCCTTTTTTGTTTGGGGGACCCGTATTTGGGCCCCTACCCCCCTCGTCTTCCCCCTTTCCCCCCAATGATGAAGCGCTTGCAAAGCAAATTTGCGGAAAAGACCGGATGGGGTCCGCAATGTCCCTTTTCTCATCACATCAAAAACAGGGACTTGGTTTGTCCCGCTTTCTGCATCCCCGAAAAACTGCGGGTCAAGAAAGGGGGACTGCAAGGCCCTTGCCCACCGCCCCCGGGAAATTTTTTCCGAATTTTACCCGGGTTCCTTCCCCCCCCTCTGAATGGCCCTCAGTAATGGGCGTCAGGCAGAGGGAAAAACATTTTTTTTGGCCTCTTGATCTTTTTAAAAAATGCCCCTTTGGGCCCCAAAAGCATTTTGTCCTCAAAAAGGGGCTTCAGAAAAGGATTTATCCACAGTGGTGGGTACACGAGGGTTTACATTTTGGGTGCTTTCATTTTTGGACAGATGTGGGTGATGCTGATGACGACATTTGTGGCCGTTTAAATGCCGGGGGACAAAGGGGGGGGGAAGGAATGTAGATGCGGGGTTGGGATTTTAAACCCCTGAAGGACAGATTGGCGCGTTTTTCGTTACCCTTTGATTCACGGGCCCCGAAACCGCGATGGGCAGGGGTGACGGTCCTGCAAACTGACGATCCGCTGGATGCGTGTTGTGCCAGATTTGGGAAAGGGGCACCTTCTCTCGACTCTTTCCTCCCTGTGCTACCCCCCCCCTTTGCTGCTTACCACCCGCATTTGCTCCATGTTTAGAAAAAATTAAAAAAATTTAGAAAGGGATTTGGGAAAAGTTTTGGGGAAAAGTCTTTAAAAAAATTATTAAAAACGCAAATTTTACAACTAAAATTCTCAAAAAACCCTTTTTTTGGATTTTTTAAAAAACAGATTTTAATTCCCTTTTGGAAAAAATTCTTTTTTTAATTTTTTTAAACCCGGGGAAAAAGGTGGGGGGCCCCAATCAAAAAAAAATTTTTTTTTGGAAAAAATGGCAAAAGTTTTAAAAAACAAAGTTTTTTCTGGGTTAAATTGGGGGGTTTTGATTGTAATAAAAACTTTTTTTTTTGCCCCCCTTTCTTTCACCCGTGGTGAATATTTGAATTTTGTTTTAAGATTTAAAGTAGATGCTGCGTCAATGAACAGTGCTGGGGGCGCAAAAGTCAAAAAAAAACGTAATGTTTATGTTTTGAATAATAAAAAATGTTTTTTTGCAAACCCTTTTAATTTCCCCCTGTGGTTTGGGAAAATAGAATTGCTGTTTTTAAAATTTTTAGTAGATGCCCGCGTCAAAAGAACCCGTGCTGGGTGCGCCAAAAAAAAGTCAAAAAAAAACGTAACTGTTATGTTTTTTATATAAAAAAACGGTTTTTTTTGCACCTTTTTAATTCACCTGTGGTGAAAATTGAATTTCTGGGTTTTAAAAATTTACGGGGAAATGCTGCGTCAATGAAACAGTGCTTTGGGGGCAAAAAAATCAAAAAAACGTAACTGTTTTGGGTTTTGATATAAAAAACGGGATTTTTTGCACCTTTTTAATTCACCTGTGGTGAATAAAAGAATTTTCTGTTTTAAGATTTTTCGTAGGGTGCTTTTGTCAATGAAACCGTGTGGGTGCGCAAAAGTCCCAAATTTTTTTTAAACAATTTAAACTTGGGGTTTTAAAATTTTTTTTTCGGGGGGTTTTTAAATTTAAAAAAAAATTTTCCCAGGTTTTTTTTCCGGTTTTCACCTTTAAAATTTACCTTTTTTTTTGGTTTGAATTTAAAAAGGGGGAAAATTGCCCTTTTTTTTGGGGTTTTAAAGATTTTTTTTTTTTTTAAAGGTTTTTTAAGAGGCGCGTCAAAGAAAAGTGCTGGGTCGCAAAAAACCAAAAAACACTAACTGTGATGTTTTCGTACCCAACACGGTTTTTTTTGGCAACAAAAACCCCGTGCTGACTTAAAAATTGCTTGGGTTTTTAATTTTTAAATGCAAGGTGGTATTCAACAGTCCCGGTGTAATGGGAAAATTTAACCCTTTTCTGAAATGGGATATGTTTAAAAAAAGTGGAGTTTTTCGCTAACAAAGAGACCTGCAGTCGGGAAAATTTTGTTTATCCAAAAATAAGTTTCAGGTGCCCAAAATTCCCGGAAATTAAATTTTAATAAAAAAAATGTTAATAAAAAAAGATATTCCACTTTCAATGTTTTCACTAAGTCTTTTGGGGAACTTTATCCAGTTTTTTTATGATAGAGCCTTTGTCTGGGGTTGCCCCCGGGCCCCCCCCCCCCCCCCCCCTCCCCGCCGTGAATTTACAGTGGGAGATTCTGCTTTTTAAAATTTTCTAGTAACTTTCAAAAAAATGTTCAAAACCCTTTAAATTTAAAAAAAATTGGGGAAAGGTCACAGCCCAAAGTAGAGGTTTTTTGTGCAGAAATAGACTAATTTCGCTGAGCTGTTTGGCCACAGGCAGAACGCATGTCTTCCCTATGAGACGCTGAGAGACACTGAGGCTGAAACAGGAAACGCTGTTCTATGTAAAACGAGGTCATGTGATTTTTCCAGCCAATCGCAACCATACACATCCCAGTCATGACGTCGCACACACATCTCACCCTGCTCTATTCTGTAATCTGATTTTCTGGCCGCCAAAATTACAGGAAGCGCCGAAAAAGGCGCGATCTTAATAGATGATGCACAGATTTTAACCTTAATTATCGCATGATCTGGAAATTTCGATCACCATAAAAACCTTGCCGATTTCAACTTTGTCGATAAAAATCGCTCAACACTACTCTTTACCTTTTAATACCGTACAAACAAACCGGAACAATTGAGTGTGGTGCCGTTCACAGGCGCACTCACGGTGCAGCACAGCAGCTTACAACTTAACCAGGTTTACCTGCTTCCACCAAAATACACATATAATTAAAATTATCTCGCAGGTGACCCGGTCGTGTGAATAGCAGTGCTATAGCAAGCCCTCTTCAAAGTCCCAAATAGGAAGGCATACTTGGGTAACCCCTTATGGCCTGAAACCAAACCTGCCCTAACTAAACTAACTACAGGCCTGCACACAGTCCTGGGTTCATTGGCGTACACAAATGTGACTGGGGTACCTTGAGATGGCCGGCGGTTCCTGCTCTGAGGTGGAGATCCCTACTGATGGAGCTGATATCCAAGATGTAGTTGCTCTTCTCAGTCTCTGCAGAATGTCCCTTCCATCCCAGAGATCAGACAACAGTATCAGTGCAGACAGCCAGACTGGAACAACTCTGGAACAACTCCTAGTTCAGAGCCTAACAGATTCAGAGAAAGCCGAGTCGATCCTCAGCTCAGCTCCTGTCCTCTGCTGATCTCTGTGTCTTCTCCACTGCTTCTCCAAGATGACTGCTGCCTTGTGTGACAGATACCACAAGTCCCTAATTTGCATACACCAGAAACTGGAAACCGTGGCATCTTGTGGCCAAACAGCAGAATGCAATAGAATACTTTACAATTATAAGTCACACATATGATTTTACTTGGTAAACTCAATGAGGCTGGTCCACTATCCCACATTCCACCCCACTAGAAGTTGGCGTCCTCGACAATCCTCCCCACACAAACTCGTCTTGCGCATAGTGCTGTGGGGGTACACCAGCACTGGACCTGGATGTCCTACATGGAGCTAAAGGCTCAGGGGCTTCAGGCACATCTCCTTGGGAAAGACTTGTTGACTGCTCCAATCTCTAGGTGGCCAGCTTGCCACCACTGGACCTTCAGTTGAGATCGGAACTGGGACAGCCCACCATTCTTTAATTAAAGGGGTTTGCTGGGAAGGGGTAGTTACTTCATGTACAGTCACGGGCACCTCAAAATTACAGCGCCTTAACATATTTCAGTGCAGATTTCGTGAGGGGCCCCCTGTCCCTATCGGCTCTATTTCTTAGACTAGGATGGCAGGGTCTAACCTCCTCTTTACCACATATGGGACCGCCTCCCACCTCCCATCCAACTTCTAGATGGTCTCTTAGCTCTGACCATTACCCGATCACTTGGGGCATAACCATCTCTCTGCACGGGCCACGGGTTAGGGTGTACCACTTGTTTCAGGCATTCTCCTACAACCTTGTGCACTGCTCTCAACCTGTGGCGGTGTTCCTGTACCCATGCGGTGGTTCTGGTCTGTGGCAGTTCCATCGGACTGGGCATGTGGAGATCCTCAATCTCCTGGCCCGGTCTTCCGAACATCAGCATGTATGGGGAATAACCCGTGGTACTGTGCACCCTATTGTTATAGGCCCACATCCGTTCAGCCAGGTACGCAGGCCACCTAGCCTTCTGAATGTCCTCCAAAGTCTGAAGCATCTGGATCAGAGTGCGGTTTAACCGCTCACATGCCCCGTTCCACTGAGGATGATACAAGGTGGTGTGGGAACGCTCAATCCCATGCAACTGGTACAGTTCACTCATTAGGGCCGTTTAGAAACATGCCCCCTGATCAAAATGTATTCTCTGTGGGCACCCAAACGCCTGTATAAAGTGTTTGCAGACCGCCTCGGCGCAGACTCTGCCGTTTGATCCCTGGTGGGTACAGCCACTGCATATTTTGTGAAATGGTCAGTCATGACCAGGCGGTATGAGTGCCCAGAGGCAGAGTACCCAATCATAAGGAACTCTAGAGGCATGGATATCCGAATGGTCTGGACGGGAGCTCGCTGTTCAGTGCTTTTACTTAACCCACAGGTCCGACATTTGAGACAAGCTTCAGACACCATGCTTAACAAATCGGGACAGTACACCAGTCGTTGGAGCCACCTGTATGTTTTATCACTCCCGAAATGGGTGCCCCTTTCATGGGCTTCCCGAGCAGCCTCTGCTCCCAATGACATAGGAATGACAGCCTGATGTTGGTGCTGCAGCTCTTATTATAAGTAGATGGTACAGCACAGAAGTCCCTGGGTAACACTCAGCTTATCCCATGGCCTCAACAGCTTTTGCCCCTCCTGTGTCAGCTGGGCCAGACCTGAGACCGGACCCAACCTTTCACTTTCTGTAGATCTGGGCAACATTTTGGACTCTCTCCCAATCAGCCACAGTCTTTTCCAAAACCACTGACATCCCAGATGCCACCCCACTTGAGTGTGCCACGTTCTGAAACATAGGTAGACAACTAAGGTTGGGCATTTTAGTGTCCTCCAACTCTTCGTCAACATTGGGAGACGGTATTCTGACTGGAACCCGGGAGAGCGCATCGGCATTACCATTTTCCTGACCGGAATTTGATGCGGAATTAGTACTTTGAGAGGCGAGCCATCAATCTTTGCTTAAGGGCTCCAAGCTTAACATTCTCTAAATGTGCCAGTGGGTTGTTGTCCGTCACGTCTGCACCTGTCCGGTACTCTGAAAACCCTTCAGTCATAGCCCATACCATGGCCAATAGTTCAGACTTAAAGGAGCTATCATTGTCAGGATTGTGCTCCGACTCTCGCAAAGACCGACTGGCATAGGCATTCACACTCTCTTGCCCTTCCTGGACCTGAGTCAGCACGGCCCCCAACCCATGTAGACTCCCATCAGTATACAAACGAAAGGAAGTATTGAACCGCACATAGGCCAGAATCGGATCACTGGTCAGCGCCTCTTTCACCGCCTCAAAAGCCTTTTGCTGCCGTGGTCCCCACTCAATAGGGCGATTTTTTTTATTTATTTTTTGGCCCCAGCTGTATCTCTCACAAGCTCATTTAAGGGTTCAATCAAGATTTCCAGCCCATTCAACTTCCGTCCGGTCCCCACCGGAAACATCAATATTTGTTCGTGTCGTGGTGAGATCTTGATCAGGGCTTTCGGCGGCACCTTGACTTACTCAATGGGTCAGCCAGAGGTGGGGCTCTTCTGCAGCCTGCAGCTCCTCACCATCTTTTGTAGGACCTTCTGAGTTGGCCGGTGTGTGGTAGCCCGCTGCCAATGCTTTTGCCCCTCTTTAGCATAGAGATGGTGATCCATCTGAGCACATTCATGCCTAGTGTCACATCCATTCCCCTCCAGGGTGGGTGATCCACCAGCACGACTCCCTTCTTGCCAATGTCTTGTCCAAGCAATCGGACTTGCATCCAGACTATCCCTTACACGTTCATCTAACCATTATTAATGACACTGCCATCTTCCGGCTCCATCATGTGCCCGAAGTGTCTCTCAAAGAACTCTATGGGCATCAAGGTGCACTCTGACCCTGTATTAACTACACAGCGTACTTTTTGGCTTTCTAGCTCAGCTTCCATAACAGGACTACTGGCATAGAGGTCGTTTTCCCCAAGCATGGGCTTTAGCTTCTGTTGCACCGCCACAGGACACCCAGCTACTGCGACGGTCAGTAGTTTAACCCTAGCTCTGCCCCTACACGTTCAAGACACTCTCTGGCAATGTGATCGTACCGTTACCATTTCCGGAGCTTGTAGCCATTCCACCTTCATCTAGGACACTTACCGCCGAAGTTCTCTCAACTCCGTCTGCAAAGCGTGGACCACATCCATCAAAGACTCTTGAGTCCCCGGTCCGCTGCTTGCTTGGGCACTACTTACGGCCTTTACCATTACGGGCATGGGTTTTTCTTCCCTTTCGATGGCGGCTAAGTAAGCATTATAAAACATCAGGTCAGCTGTCATTCGGGTTATCTCTTGCAATTTGTCCCGTAAGGACTTATTGTACAGCCCCACAATTAACTGATCTCTTAGTAACTTATCCACTTCCCGGAAAGCCCCCATGCCGACTGGGTCTCGCCCCCTTATTTCGTTCAACATTTCCTGTAGGGCATTAGAGTACTGCATAAGGGTCTGGCCCTCTCTTTGCAGCCAGTTGAAGTAGCTTCACAGGTGCACCACTTTGGTATACCCCCCCCCTAGAGCTCCTTTCAGCAGTAAGAATATTTTCTCCAGCATGTCCCTCTCTGACTCGGGCCGTACCATCACTGTCCGCCTAACGTCCCCCTTTAAGGCCCCCAAGGATATCTCTGCCCCCAATTCTAGAGCTAAGTTGCATATTTTAACTGCGCGATGCACCCGTTCTGTCCAGTCCTGCAGCGTCATGTTTTTTTCCATCAAATTTGGGGAGGGATTGCAATAGTGGCCCAAAAGGGACATAACTCACTTGGGCAGGCATTATGGGGACACCCTGAACTTGGCTCTGAGCCAGCACTATTGACACGGGGGGGAAGATCTCCCATCGCATTCCCATCCATAACAGTCGCTGTATCCTGCCAATTACGCCAAATTGTAATCCATGTACCGAGGTAGGCTTCCCGGAATACAGCGAAGTCACGGACCAAGAACACTACTCCAACAACAGTTCAACAGTTTGATTTACTGAATTTTTTAGGAAAGTATGGTGAACAAATCCCCCAAACACTTGTGTACAAACTCGTGCCCGAGCCCCCTGTGCTGCAGAGCGCACCGCCAGGAGTGTATCCTCTGGATGCTCGATAAGTTTAACAACCCGGGGGGGTCGGAGAACTCAAACACCCTTTACCTTTTAATACTGTACAAACAAACAGGAACAATCGTGTGTCCTGCCATTCACAGGCGTGTCCATGGTGCAGCACAGCAGCTTACAACTTAACCAGATTTACCCGCTTCCCCCCAAATACACATATAATAAAAATTTGTTCGCAGGTGAGCCGGTCGTGGAAATAGCAGTGCTATAGCAAGCCCACTTAAAAGTCCCAAATAGGAAGGCGTACTTGGGTAACCCCTTATGTCCTGAAACCAAACCTGCCCTAACTAAACTAACTACAGGCCTGCACACAGTCCTGGGTTTGTTGGCGTGCACACATGTGACTGGGGTACCTTGCAATGGCCTGCAGTTCCTGCTCTGAAGTGTAGATCCCTGCTGATGCAGCTGATATTCACGATGTAGTTGCTCTTCTCAGTCTCTGCAGAGTGTCCCTTCCATCCCAGAGCTTTCTCGGACAACAGTATCAGTGCAGACAGCCAGACTCCTCTCTCTCTCTCTGGAACAACTCACAGTTCTGAGCCTGACATATTCAGAGAAAGGTGTAAAAATAAAAAAAAAGTTATTGTTGTCATAAAATAGTGATGCTTAGCAGATGTAAAAAGTTTTGTTTTTTACCAACCTGCAGAATATATATGCCATTTATACCACACAGTGGACTTCATAACCATTAAAACCTTCAAAAAAATTTCATAACCCCTTACCGACATTTGACGTACCCATATGTCATGTTCAGGAAGTGGTTCCCACAAATTGACTTATGGGTACGTCATGGAGATCTTGCAAGCTCACAAGTGGAGCTCACAAGATCGCGGCATGTGACCAGCGTATATTACCGCTAGCATCATGCCGCATCACCCGCGGCCAGAGTGTGTCCAGCTGTGGGTGATTAACCCTTCACTATCGCGATCTATCATGATCGCAATAGCAAAGGTACGGGCAGGAGGAGTGAGCTCTTCCTGCCTGTGATCAGCGCAGTATGTGGCGCTCAGTGCCACTATTGGTCTCCAATAGTTTACTAAAGCATCCGGGATGTCTGGTGACGTCAGCATGCCCGCAATGCATTGTGGGTATGGTGATTGACAGTCGCCATGAAGACCAGTATACAGCAGCAATGAAGATTGCTGATACAAATCCCTTATGGGGAAAAGTGAAAAAAGAAGTTAAAAAGTAAAAAAAAGTTAAAGCAAAACACAAACATGAAAAATAAAATAAAAACATGTACACCACCCTTTTCCGCTTTACAAATGCCAATCACCCCAAAAAATATCAAACATAAAAAAGTACACATATTTGGTATCGGCACGTGCATAACGACCTACCCTATAAATTTGTCATGTTATTTAACCCGCACGGTGAACGCCGTAAAAAAAGTGTCAGTTTATCCCGCAAAAAAAAAGCCCTTACACAACTCTGTATACAGAAAAATAAGTTATGGCTATTAAATGACAGTGATGCATAAATATTGTCTTACACAATAAAAACACTTAAAAAAAAAAAAAAAGTGCTTTTACATAAAAAAAAAAAACTATATAAATTGGGTATCACTGTAATCGTCTTGACCCAGGGATTAAAACTAACTTGTAATGTATACTGCACAGTGAGCGCTGTTAAAAATAAAAATAAAAACTACTTGGATTGCAGTTTTTTTTCACTCTGGCTTCCAAAAACAGGATTGGAAAGCGATCAAAAATGATACCAGGAAAAATTTAAAATCATCCTGCAAAAACAAGCTGCTATACAGCTCCGTATACAGAAAAATAAAAAAGTTATGACTCTCAGATTATGGAAATGTAAAAATGTGTTTTCCTTTTTGAATAAAAGTGTTTTTATTGTGTAAAAGCAGTAAAACATAAAAAAAATATACAAATTGGGTATCGCTGTAATCGAATCAACCTGCTGAGTAAAGCTAGTATGTCATTTATACTGCTTGGTGACCGCTGTAAAAAATAAAAAAACACTACCAGGATTGTTGTATTTTGTTAAAAATGCCTCAAAAAATCCTTCATAAAAATAGATCAAAGCAACATATGCATCCCATAATGGTATCAATAAAAACATCAACTCATCCAGCAAACACAAGCCCATAATCAGCTCCATATACAGAAAAATAAAAAAGTTATGGCTTTCAGACTATGAGGACATAAAAACGTTATTTTTTTATAAATTCCTTTCTATTGTGTAAAGTAGTAAATCATAAAAAACTATATAAAATTTATATCATTGTACTTGTACCAACCCACATAGTAAAATTATCCAGTGATTTAACCCGCACGGCGAACGCTGTAAAATTGAAACTCAAAAAACAATGGCAGAACTGCGTTTTTTTTCCACCTATTTTCATGGCCCAATGCTAAAAAAACTATGTAACGCCTGTGCACCCAAAATGCCCAATACACCCCTAGATGACATCAATAAGGGGTGTTAAATCCAAAATGAGGCAACTTCTGAAAGGTTTCACCTGTTCTGGTACTTTGGGAGCTTTTCAGATACGACATGGCACAGTAAAATCTGCGTTTCAAAAGCCAAATAGCGTTCCCTCTCTTGTACGCCCTGCCATGCGCCAAAACAGCAGTTTACACCCACATACTGCCAAACTTGGAAGAAATTGCGTAACAAAATTTGGGATGCTTTTTTCCCCAGGATTCCTTGTAAAAATTAAACGTGTTCAGCTAAAATTGCAGATTGCTGGAAAAATATAATTTTCAGAGCCTAATGCTAAAACAAATTTGTGAAACACCAGTGGGGTCGATATACTCGCTACACTCCTGGATATATTCCTCAAGGGGTGTAATTTCCAATATGGGGTCCTTTTAGGGGAGTTTATTAAGTTTTAGCACCTTAGGGTGTCCGCAAATCTGTAATGGCACCTAAATAAAATTGTAATGAAAATGAGACCCCAGAGTCCGGTAGGTGCTCCTCCTATTCTAAGGCTTGTGGTTGAGCCAAATAGCACACCACATATAGGATATCTCTAAAAATAGCATAAACTGGGGAATTGATTTTGCGTTTCATTTCCCTGTTCACCTCCGCATTCCAGTAAATGCTGGATAAAAATTGAAAATCTGCAAACAAAAGTGAAATTTCAAAATTTCACTTCCACTTTGCTTTCATTTCTGTGAAATACCTAATGGGTTAACAAACTTCCTAAATGCTTTCTTTAGGGGTCTATTTTCTTAGATGGGGTCATTTATGAGGGCATCTAACATACAGATCCCTAAAAGCCACGTCAGAACTGGACTGGTCCGGCTAGGTTCATGCTGAGTGTCCTTACAGCTGCTGGTGTTTGATTGCAGCCAGGTGGAAGCAGACGGTTGCTCCTGGAAGAGCTGATTTGATACATAAATTGAGAGAAATGCGCTGGATGGAACAATTAACAGCCTCCCTTCAGGATAAGATGGACCTTTTTGACAAAATATGGTCTGCATGGGACACCTACTGGGCTACACAACCGTCATGACAATACCCACTATGATTCCACGACCTATCTGAAATGATTGTTAGAGACTTCCCCCTCTCCCCCCTACCCTTCACCTTTTGTGTATCCTCCCCACCAGTCTTAGTCTTGTCCTGTCGTCGGTGTCTGTTCAAATGATCTTTTAGATGTTCTCATAGTTCTTGTGAAATGGTTTTCAACATTCAGATGACCCGTTTCTGCTTGTTTATTATGGATTAATGGCGTGGGTAACCTCTGATAACCATGCAATACTTTCCTTGTTATTCAGCATGATAACATATTATTACTGCTTACTGTTGATGACCACTTATTTCTATGTGAAAAGTCATAATAAAAACTCTCAGTTTAAAAAAAAAAAAGAACTGGACTGGTCCCTAAAAAATCTAAAGCTCTGGAAAAAAATTTCAGTTTCTATGATTTTTCTCTTCAAGGGTCAATTTTTGGAGAAAAATGTACATTGTTATTTTATTATATAAATACCGACAACATATCTCCGAAATTCAAAGCAAAAAAATTTGTATTTATTTGCAGTAAATGAAGAAATCCTCAAAATAATAAAAAAGCAGTGCGGTCAGACCTCAAATAATGTAAAAGAAAACAAGTTCATATTTATTTAGAAACAATAATGTTTCTAAGAATAAACTAATGTTTTAAACGGGAAGAGTTCAGAAATCAATATTTGGTGGAATAACTATGATTTTTTTAATTCAAATTTATTTTGGCCTATTCCTAGCACTTGTTTTGCCATCGAGCTTGTCCTATTGCAAGAGGATTATGAAAACCACAGCAGTGTTTTTTATACTTTCCTTCATTAAATAAGAATTGGTTCAGGTGATCACCTAATCAGAAGCACATTAAGTAGAATGAGGTGTACTTTGGTTGGAATTCAACTGACACTGGAATGGAATGGCTGTCAGACATGTAGAGATGTTGATTTTTAGAAAACTGCTGTGGTCTCTTAATTGTTAGCAGTGCTGTATTTTGCAAATTTTCTTGAAAACGGGAAAAATTACTACTAAGTTTCAAAATCCTCCAATGTCATAAAAAAAAAAGACATTTAAAAAATGACGCCATCCTACAGTTGACATATGGTAGATGTTAGTTATAAACTACTTTGAGCGGAATAACTATCTGTCTTACACGCAGAAATATTTTTAACTTTCACATTTTTCCACTTTTTTTCACAATACTTTGATATTTTTCACAAATAAACAAGGATTGTAAGGACCGAAATTTCTTGCTAACTTAAATCACAATGTGTCACAAGCAAACAGTCTCTGAATCACAGAGATAGGTGAAAGTGTCAAAAAGTTATTCTTACATAAAGTGACACGTCAGATTTTAAAAACAGGGCTATGTCAAGAAGGCTCTGGTGGTAAGGGGTTACTTATTTTTTTCCCAGTAGATTATATGGTACAATAAATGGTGCCATTAAAATGTCAAATTTTCTCACAAAACACCAGGCCACAAGTGAACCAAAAACTAAAGCCTAAACTAAAGACCGCTACTAAATATGTATAAAGGATAAAAAAAAAATCCTTTTTCCTTTTTTTACCTTCTTCTTTTAATTAATTAAATTATAGAAAAAAATTACAAAAAACAGTAAATGTTAACTCCTCATTGAGTCCAAAAGGAGAAACACATCCAGCAAGAATCACGCCTGAGTAAAAGTTGTGTAATATCACTGCCCTGCAAACCCAAAAAGTCTTCTCCAACCCACATAAATCTTGTTGCATGGACATACAATACAGTATATTACATTGTGTCTTACAGTTGATATAATGTTGTAGCTTGAAGCACCTACCATTGGGTTGGTAAACGATAAAGCAAGAAAGTGGAAATGATAGACAAATATTCAGTAAGCACAGGGAACACATCTTGTGTCCCTTTTTATGTATTAACCGTAGATCTAGAAAGGCTCATAGTAAGGCGATCGAGTAAATTGGGGGCACATTATGCCACTAATAATGGTCGTTCAGGAATTACAGTCTCTAATTTTCCATCAGATTGTAGGATCTGCCAGAGTTTAGAGAGTATAATCCAAATGGTATTCCATTGTTGTACATCGTGACATTCTTTTTATGTGTGCTTCTTTATTTAATGTTTATTATCTGTACACATTTGTAGCACTGCCATTACTATTTACAGTGGTGCTCGTTTGTTTTCTTCCCCATCTTCGAAGAGCCATATTTTTCCCCCACCCTATTTGAGGGCTTTAACTTTTGTTGGACAAGATGTACTTTTTAATGGTACAATTGACTGTACCATATAATGGAAACACCCCAAAAAAATTAATTGTGTGGTGGAACATGAAAAAAACACTTTTGTGCTATTTTTGTGGGGGTTCTGTTCTTATGGAATTCACTGTTTGGTATAAATGAAAGGCTATCTGTATTGTATGGGTCTATACAATAGGAGTACTATAGGATGCAATAGGCATACAAACATAGAAGCTACAGAGGCCTTTATAAGGCCCCCGGCTTTCAAGACCACCAAAAAGCACATTATGATTGCGTGTGTTGTGTGAGGTCCAATCAAGGGCCAAAAGGGACAACGGCCCTACAACCTAATAATTTAGATGCCAATTTCACTACTGTACAGCATCTAAATGGTTGAGTGGCCAGGAATCGCGGCAGCTAGAGGTGGTTGATGGCTGTGTCTAACATATAGAGTGGGCTCAGCAAGTACAGTCTAGATGTCCAGTTACATCCATTTGCACTAAGTTTACTGTTCAGTTTATTAAAATAGAATATGTCATGTATTTTCCTTTATAGGGTAACTATCACTTTTACAAACTTCTGACATTTGTTAGTGATAATTTAGAAGATACCCCCCGAGGATCGCTAAAATGAAGGTTCAGAAGTATTAGGCTGAGCACTGAACTCCTTTGTTTGTGGTTGGTTATGCTTTGCGTTTTTTGTAAAGCCGAGCAATCCTAAGGGACTCAACACTTTGACCCCACAGATCAACACAATATAAATAGACCTTGTCAGAATTTTGTAAAAATTATAACTATCAGTTAGTAAATGTTGCATGTTTTAAGTCTCCTTTCAGTCATGCACATTTTTTAAAAACTTTTCACAGTAATATTAGAAAGTTTATGAAATCCTCAGAATTGTATGTATTTCTGCTTATATCTGACCTAAAGCAATATCAAATTTTTACACCAGTCTAAAAAGTAGAGCACTGAATCAAACAAATAAGTACAAAATATAAGACGGGTTCAGTAATTTATTTAAGAATATAATCTGCAAGTATGCCTAAAGTATGTGAACATTTAGGATTAGCAGATAAACTGAAGATGCAGCTAGTCAGGTGTTTTCAACCAATTGGATGATAATCTGCTACGAGCGAGTGACCTGTTTTATTTCAAGAACATGACTCTGTACTTAATAACAAGTTTGTGTTTATCATGTGACAAACAAACAAGCTTTCTAAGGACTTTAGAAGAAGAGCTGATGATGCTCATTAAGCTGAAAAAAGGTTACAAAACTATTTCTAAAGAGTTTGAACTCCATCAATCCACAGACACAGACTGTAAAAATGAAGAAAATTCAAGACTCTTATTATTCTCCCCTTTTGTGGTTTTACCAACAGAGACCATAGCAAGAGCAAGGCATATAATAGTCCATGAGGTCACAAAGGAACCCAAAGTACCCTCTAAGAACCTAAAGGCCTTTCCCACATTAGCTGATATTCATGAGTCCACTATAAAAACATTAAACAACAGTGCTGCGCTACTTTATACGACAGACAACCGATACTACCATGTCATAATTTTTTTTACTTCTGCATTTTAATTTTTTTTTTTTTTATTTATTTATTTTTTCAAATTTACATTTTTATTAACATTTTCTTTTAACAATACAAATAATTCAAGTACCATAAGCGTATGAAATAGGCATAAGGAACAAAAACCAGGCGGTACCTGGGTCACATATATATAAAAACCTTGGTCAGTAGAGCAGTAGAAAGCATACAGCAGTCACTTTCCAGCTGAGAATTTTCCCCCAAAATCGGGATACCACTTGCATGATCTAAGATAATTTTTGACCTACTCTAATCCTACCAAAATAAAGGAGGAAATAATAATAAGACAAAACAGTACAGAAAAGGGAAAAGGAAAAGGAGAGTGCTGGGCTCGGCAGGAACCCGGGAAGGGTGACAGCTGGTTGTGACACAAAGATGGAGACTCAAGGGGGTCACAGACCCCCCCAATTTTCAATGCCAGGGTCCAAGTTTCCCACCCTCGAACTGCCATCACGCCAGGCCCTAAACCCGGGGAAGCCTTATACAATATCCAAGGGTTCCACGTCCTCAAAAAACTTCCCTGTTTCCTCAGGAGTATGTGCTATCAATTCCTCCTTTACGGTATGGGAGGTTTACCTCCCCCATCCACTCCAACACTGAAGGGGGAACGGTTTTGCTTCCACTTACGCGGGATTACGTTTTGGCTGCCTGGAGGAGATGTCTTGTCAATGATTTTTATATGTCCCAAAGAGAAGTTTAGCATAAAGAGTAGCACAGCCTCTGGAGTGTTCGGGACAATGACCCCCGTAACAATCCTGAATGGCCTGCAGGAAACCCTTTTCCAAAAGTCCTGCAAGGCCCCACATCCCCACCAGATATTGTGTCATAGTTCCGACTCTTTGTTACATCTCCAACAGACATCCGGGAGCTTTGGGGTACCACTTGTGGAGTTGGGCCGGAAACCCTATACCAACGAGACAGGATCTTATAAACTCGTCTCCTGTCCCTTACATGCTATAACTGCCTTGTGTGTGAGGGTGAAACATTTGTCCCATTGGGCCTTTCGTGAAGGATTTTTAAAGTTCCCGTTCCCAAGTTTTTACATTAGGAAGGGGAGAGGTAGTTCCCCCGGCGAAATCAAAGTTTATAGATAAAGGAAATAGCATGTCTAGGCGTTTCTTGTTGGACCCAAAGTTTCTCAAATGGGGTTCAGAGGTCTGTTATAATCAAGATTCCTGATAGAGGAAACAAAGAAGTGCCGAAGTGGACATACTCATAATGATGTTTGGGGATGTGGGGCCAGCTCCCAATAGGTCACCCTAGCGGACGGAGAAGACCCCCTATCGTGGATATCTTTTACAAGGAGAGGGTGGTTTTAAGCCTGGCCTGGGGAAGGAGTTACTAGTTTTTCCCCGGGGGAAATAAAGGTTGTCCGTGACCTGTTTAAATGGGCCCTTCAGGTCCAACAGGACTTCTGAAGACTTGGGACCCTTAAATCACAGCCAACGTACAAGCCGCGGTGAGAGACAAGGTGGTTGACTCCAAGACTTCAGTGTTTGGAACCCAGGGCAGAGAGATCAGAGAGTAGGGGCTCACAGCTTGTGCAATGTACACCCACAGTTTGTTCCGTGATACATGGATAAGATCCAGAAAACTAGTGTAGGCAGCTGCTAGGTTGTAAAGTCTACAGTCAGGTAGACCCACTCCACCGGCATTCTTGGGACGAGTCAGGAGTTCCCTACGAATTCTCGGGCGACTAGTACCCCAGATAAAGTCACTGAAACATCGCTGGAGTCTAATCCAGAACGATGTGGGGATAGCGATCGGTAATGTCTGAAATAAGTAGAGTAACTTCGGGAGGATTGACATTTTCAAGACATTCATCCTGCCGAACCAAGAGAAGTCCCTTCGACCCCAGTTGGCTAGTAAGGACGAGATTTTAGTAAGGAGAGGTAAGAAATTGACATCAAATAAGTGAGTCAAGCTCACTGGGATCTGAATTTCTAGATAAGAAATGCCTTTCGGGGGCCAAGAGAAAGGAAAGTTACTTTTAAGGGAGTCCACCACCGCCTTGTCCAGTGAGACACTCATAGCCTCCGATTTGGAAAGATTGATCTTGTAATTAGACCATTGAGAGAAGCGTGCCAACTCAGACATCAGAGAGGGAAGCGAGGTAGGGTGGGTCTCGCAAATAAATGAGGAGGTCGTCTGCAAATGCGGAACATTTAAACTCGCGTTCCCCCATCGTAATCCCCTTGATGTCCGGGTTGGATCGGATAGCCTCCATCAGATGTTCCATAACAAGTACACATAGTAACGGCGATAGCGGACAACCCTGTCTAGTACCATTTCGAATCTCGAAGACCTCAGACAAGGATCCGTTAATTTTAATTCTAGCTGATGGATTGTCATAAAGGGCCATGACCTTAGCCGTAAAGACCGGGCCCAGTTTTGACGTGAGCAGGTTGAGGCTAGAGAGCCCCAAGATAATCCTGTTCAAACGCCTTCTCTGAGTCTAAGGACAGGACCATCAATGGAATCTTCCGAGAATGCGCGTACTGGATCAGATCCAGCGTTTTTAGAGTATTTTCCCGTGCCTCCCTCCTGGGCACGAAACCGACCTGGTCAGGATGAATAAGGGAGGGCAAGAGATTATTTAAACGATTAGCCAGGAGTTTAGCGTAAATTTTTAGGTCTACGTTTAAGAGAGATATTGGGCGATAGCTCCCACAGTCCTGGGGGTCTTTGCCAGGCTTAGGGATAACCGTGACGTGGGCCCTATTTAGCAATCTGGTGGGAAATCACCGACGGGGGAAATGGCGTTGTAGGTTTGGAGCATCACTGGGATGAGAGCGGGCGCCAAGGACTTAAAAAAAGCGGCCGTGAGGCCGTCAGGCCCTGGGCTTTTCCCCCCCCGGTAGGTCCTAATGACCGCGACCAACTCGTCACTTGAGAAACGGGTTCTCCGTCTCCTGAATCGTTTCTGTAGATAAAGTCTGAAAAGCCGCGGGGGGCCCTGGTAGCGCCTGTGGACCCAAGGGGGAACGGGCGGGCAGGTGTTTAGAGTTTGGAGTAAAAAGGCATGGAATTCCTCCGCTATCCCCCCTAGACGTATGCACCGTTGCGCCCGGAGTGTGTCCTGATGCTAGGAATAAAGGAGGCCGTCATTTGGTCCCTGGAGGCTTTGGCAAGCAGGTAACCACTCTTGTTCCCGTACTCATAAAATTTACTCCTCTGGGTCTGAATAAGCTTACCCCACGGCAGACTCAAAGAGCCGTCGGACTTCTAGCCCGCGCCTCCACCAGTTCCTGCTATACGGAGGCGGAAAGAGCCTGCTTATGCTGTAGTTCTAGGGAGGTCACCTTCTGCAGAGCCGCCGCAATGGCAGCAGTACGGGCCCTTTTCAACCGACTTCCATGTTTGATTAAGGTGCCTCTCAGCACACATTTCAAGGCTTCCCACTTTATTGTGGGAGGAGTGGGATCACGTTCATGGTCTGAGAGGAAGTGTTAAATGGTCCGCTACAAGTCCGCCAGACAGACCGAGTCAGACAATAAGGATTCATTCAGTCGCCAGGATTTGATCTGCGCTGATGAAGTGGGCAAGTGAAAGGAGGTAAACACTGGCGCATGATCGGACCACAGAACACCGCCGATTGACGTGGATCTCAACCACGGAAGGGCAGCGTGCTGCAAAAGGCAAGTCGATCCGACCCGTTGGTATTGTGAGGGTGGGAGTAAAAACTATAGTCCTTGTCCTGGGGATGTTTCATCCGCCAACCCATCACAGAGCTGGGAAATAAGAAGAGCCCGTTTGACTTTCTTAATGGCCGGGAAAAAGGCTTTTGGAAGAGCGACCTGAGGAGTGTCCAAAACGGGGTCTAAAGTGAGATTAAAATCCCCCACAAAAAAGTAAAGTGCCCTTGCGCAGTGAGAATGCAACATGTCCAGGACTTTCAAAAAGAAGGAGACCTGCCCCTGATTAGGAGCATAACCCTTTACAATCGTAAACAGCTGCCTTGATGGAGAGAGTCAGAATCAGGTATCTCGCCTCCTCATCAATGACACAGTTCACAACCTGATGTGGCAGGGGACTTTGTGAATAGCGATTGCCACTCCCTTACTTTTGGTGTGAGGGTAATTGGCAAAATGCCAATGGGGTTATAGTATCTGTTTTTAATAGTCGGGGTAAGGTCCGACTTAAAGTGGGTTCTCTTGAAAACACACAATCTGTGTTTTCTTCCCATGGAAGTGATAAAGTATTTTAGCACGTTTGACCGGGTTATTGAGACCTGGCGTTGAATGATACTATCTAAAGGTCCCCCATTCAAGGCACTGCAAAAGCGGCAATGAAGCCACCAAATCCCGGGGACTACCGAGCCACAAGGGAGGGACGGGAAGCCCCAAAAAGGAAAGAAGAACAATACACAAAAGAAACCACAAAAAACAAATAAACTGAACCTGGGACAGGAGGGGAAGCCCTGCCAACCACAAATAAACAAAACCCATTACTAACCAGGGGGTACCCCAAAACCAGCAGATGGCACTGGGGGGGCTCCCGAACCTATTGGGGTAGCGTGGAAAACAGGCATGATACAAAAGCAGCTCCTAAGAGATATAGAAATACAGTAAAAAAACGCTATCAACATCCGACTTAACAAATGAACTAAGCCCTTCTCTGATGAGAATATGATTACTCACAGGGGCCAAGGGCTACGTTAAAAGCAGACCCTCTTGACCTTAGCTAGGGGGAACCCTAACAGAAGAATCAACACTGGAGACCAGATACGTTTTGCGCCTGGGCGGCCTAGGCCCCCGTAACCTCCTCCTAGGCAGGAGACCTAGCACAACCGGGTCTGGGGCTTGGGCCCTCCTTGGGGCATCCGCACTAGATCCCCCAGAGACCGGGAGTCCAGACGGCCAGGGCGGGAGGGATACGTCAGTAATCTCTAAATCCGTCAGAATCTAGGGAGATCCTCCGGAGTGCGCAGGGTATAGGTTTTTGGGCCCCTTTTGACGGACAATGAGAGCAAACGGGAACCCCCACCTATACGGATATTCCTCTCCTTAAGCAAAATTGAGCACAGGCTTCAGCATAGCTCGCTGTGCTAGGGTATGCCGTGACAGATCCGGGTAAATCTGCAGAGTCTGGCCATTGTAAACATGAACTCGCCCCCTACAAAGGCGCTGCATTATGTCCTCTTTGAGGACGAAAAAGTGCACCGGCAGACAACATCTCTGGGACGTGAGGGTCATTGGTTTGCGGGGCAAAGGGCCCTATGTACTCTATCCCAGCTCGATAAACGTATTCGGGGCCTCTCTAACAAATCGTTAAGATGGCAGAAAACCTGGGAGTAGAGGTCTGAAGCGGCACTGGGTTCTGGGAGACCACGGATCCTTAGATTATTTCTGCGACCCCTATTCTCCACGTCATCTAAGTGCTGTTGCAAGTGAAATAATTGGGCTGAATGAGATTGGACCACTGCTTGTAGGGCAGCTAAAGAAGAAGAGATAGAGTCCTGAGCTTGTTGCAGGGTATCCACCCTGGTCGAGGTCGCAGGGAGGTCTGTGCGTAAGTCATCAAGGGTCCTTCCTGTGTTCTCTAAACATCCGTGAGGCCATGGCAGAGATGTCCTGACGTGTGGGCAGGGTTTTGAATTAAGCTTTGGAGATCGGCAAAAGTGACAAGGGTTTCCCCCTTCAGGAGGCACGGGTCTTGCAGAAGCTGGGGCGAGCATGACGTAGCCTCCCTAGAAAGAAAACCACTGACCGAGTCCCTGGCCTGAGGGCTAAAGACTGGTGGTGAGCAGTCGGAGCGAATACGAGAGTCCAAGTCCTGGGGCAGGTCATGATCACTCTCATTACTGAGAGATGCTAGGGAGCCTGAGAGACAGTACATAGACCCCTGAGTGGATAAAGGCTGGGACTCGCGGGGGGTCAGCTGGAGCTTATTGTCCGGTGTCATAGGCCAAGAAGACCCCGTGGACCATGTGGGAGAGCGCACAGTCCCTCCCTCTCTGGGAAAGGCCACCACAACCCCGCCACCGAGCGATGAGGCCGAAGCCCATAGGGGAGGCCCCTCATCTACCCAGAGTGCCGGGTTCGCTGGGCATAGACCCGAGTTAGCAAGGCCCCTAACAGTCATTGGTGGTGTTGGTGGCAGTATCCTGGGTTGGGTGCTGGGGAATCCAGTTGGGGCATCCCATAAGGTTATGGCCTGAGTGATGGCCGGATCCGAGGCAGCCCTCCGTGGAGCACCCGAGGAGGAGTCCATGCAGGGGGACCGCAATCCCAAGACAGAGGCGGGGGTACCTGAGGATGAAAGCGTGCTCCCAGGGGCCTTAAGTAGAATCCCCCTCATCTGGGGTGTATCAATAGTCCCCTGTCCGTCTCCCTTCATGTATGGCCCAGGGGAAGGGAATAAGCCATCTTGCGGGCACTGACCTTGGTTTAGAGCAGCTGTGAGTCCCGGCGCCTGTCGGTGCGACGTCGGCGCAGACCCCCATCCTCCTGATCCCGGCACCGGCGAGCGCGCCTCAGGCGCCGATATAGGGGAGTCTGCAGAGGGCGCAGCTCCCTGATCCAGGCCCTCTGCGGCGCTGTGACCCGTTGATGGCGCCGTATGGTGTGCGCTCCTCCGCGCCTCCCGCTGCTGCGGCCCCGATGGCGCGGGTGAAGAAGTCGCCGCCTGTACAGATCCAGCCGCGATGGCCTGAGGCTGCGGTTCAGGCGCGCAGAGTGCGCTCCCCATCAGCTCTAGCCGGGGAGCCGTCAGCGTAGGGGAGGAAGGCGCCCGTCCTGAGCTGACTGCTCCGTCTTGCGGGCGCGGCGAGGCTGCTTGATCAGCTGCCGTCGGAGGTGCCACCTGGGACTCCGGCCACGGAGGAGATGCTGCTGCCGCATGTCCGGGGCTCGTGTTGGACTCACCCGGCTTGGACGCCCGCAGAGGATCCGCCACGTGCCATGATGTCGGAGCCGGGGGCGCCGCCTCACTTACAGGGGCAGCAGCGGGAGCAGAGGATTCCGGCTTGGCAGCGGGGATCGCGGTGTCCCGCCTGCGACGTCCAGAATGTGTTGCAGGTAAGGGGTGCTGTAGGGAGGTCGGGTATGTAGGGAGAGGAGCCGTGTCGGCCGGGGCGCCATCTTGAGAGGCCTCATGGCGTGGGGCATCCTGAGGCATTAGGGCGGAATAACGCCCAAAATATTGGCCAATATCCCCCTGCTTCGGGCCTGGGGCGGCCGGGGGGGTCTTTTTTTGCTCTTCTGGAGGATTCGCCCATGGTCAAGCGTAGATGGAGTCGGATGGAGCTAAGAATTGTTGAGGAGCTCTCAAGTCTGCTTCCTCACACGGCCATGTCAAGCCACGCCCCCCCTGCATTTTAATTTTTGTTAATTAAATAAAGTACACCCTTACTGTTTCCGTTAGAAATTTACAACGTTAAGTAGCATCCATGTGCTGCTAATCAAATGCCTCTGATCAATCATCCATCAACAAGTGTGACCACCTCTATTAAAGCAGAAGTTTTGGCAAGTTGCCAGTCTGGAGTATTCATGAATGTATTAACACAATGCCAAGGAGGAAAGACATCAGAAATAATCTTAGAGAAGCAATGTCGCTGTCATCAATCTTGAAAGGGTTACAAGATCCAAACAATTTGAAGTCAGTTATTCTAGAGTAAGAAACATTATTCACAAGTCAAAAACATTCAAGACCGTTGGCAATCTTCCAAAAGTGGATGTGCCAGCAAACTCACCCCAAGGCTATACCATGCAGTGCTCAGAGAAGACCCCAATGTCAGACACACCAGGCCTCAGGTTGCATGTAAATGTTGGGTTGACATGTTGCATTTTTGTTACAACAAAAACACATGCATTAAAAATGCATGTGGTTTCATTAAAATGTGTTTTTTTCTAAAAATGCTTAAAACTTTATAATTCTCTCAAATTTAGAATGCCTAGGTGAAATCCTCATCAAACTAGAACTAACAAAATATATGCACTTTTAATTATTGGATATGTTTTCAGTGCATTCAAAAAATGCAACATGTGCACCCAGCTTGAATGTTAAAGTAAATAACAGTATAATTAACAAAAGACTGAACAAGTGAGGCTTGTTTGCAAGGACTGCTGTTACGAGTGGTGCTGCAGCCCGGGGCTGCAGGCGCACTCGTTGCCTGATAACGCTGGCCGTGCCGGGTGCGGGCCGTGCCGCGTCCCGTGTGCGCCCCCGTCCCTGCAAGTCTCCCGTCTCACCCGACCCCGCTCCGGTCTGTGTGCGCGGCCGGTGCGCGCGCCCCGGCTCCTTAGGGCACGCGCGCGCCGGCTCTCGCACATTTAAAGGGCCAGCGTGCCCATAATTGAAAACACCTGCCGTTGTCCCTATATTTATGCTCCACCTCTTCCTGGCCCTCGCCGATTCCATAGTGCTCATTACCTATGCGAGGAAGCCCTTTCTACGTTCTGGTTGTCTATCCTGTGTACCAGTCCCTCCAGCTTACGTTCTCCGACCACGAACCTTCGCTGCCTGCCCCGACCTTCCGGCCCGTCCCAGACTACGAGTTTGCTTGCCGATTCTGTACAGCGCTATTCCTTGGCTACCACCGCAAGCAAGTTACATCAGGGATAGCAACCTGGTGGAATCCCGCCGCAGCAAGTCCATCCCGCTTTGCGGCGGGCTCTGGTGAACACCGGGACCCACTTAGACTCCGCTCCCTGGTGTGGCTTCCGCCATCGCTTGCGGTGGCCCAGTGGATCCACAGCCCAGGACCGTTACAACTGCTAAGAGAAAACTTCTTCTTTATAAAAAAAAATAAATACATACAAGGCTAAGCAACAACAACACAGAAAAAAATAATTGGCACTCATGAAATTCTAAAGGTAGGGTGGAATTACATAAGATTCCATAGAAAATGGCAAAAAGTTGCAATAATTCAAATAGCCAGAATATTAAAAGCAAATTAGAAAGTTGCTCAACAATAATCCAGAACATGAGCTGCATTATTCCACCATCCACTGTAGTAGTTAATGCAGAAAAAAAAAATAGGAATCAGATCAGCAAACATAGTTGTAGTGGCAGACTAACAAAACATTCCCATACATCCTAAAACTCAGTAGCTTCATCCATTTAGACAATTGTCATTTGGGAGTTGAGCCAAAGACCCCAGGCACACTTCTCATAACATAAGTTATCTTGTCCATACTTTCTGTATTAATCAGTTGAACCCAATAGGCACACACAGGACACTTAGGATAAATTTCCTGGCATAAAACATAAATGCAATCTGTAAATTCTTCATTGGTTGGGAGAAGATCTTCAACCAGCCCTGGTTTATTCTTGGAGCACATTCGTCAGGGAGAACCAGTTTAGTATTAAGAAAAAGATCGACTTCGGTAACCTCTAACACTAATAGCTGGGATCAGAAGGGTGCTAACACCTCTGTGTTAGTCCTCTAGTCCTGAGCTATCGTTTTTCCACATTGCTGATAATTTCTCTAGGCGAGAGGACTGACGTTCTATGAGTGTTATACAGAAGAAGGACACATGCATAAAGAAGTATTCCCTTTTTACTACCCAGAGGCGTAGCAGTAGGGAGGGGAGTGTCTGCAGCAGGTTCAGGAGGCACGTCTGGGTGTGGACCCAAACCTGCTGCATCTTTTCAACGTGTGTGTCCTCAGGAAGCGCATACAGTTGAAAACTATAGCGTAACTATAGCTCCTTACCCCGCTGCATCTTCTAAGCCTAGTTACAGGAGGCTGTGTACCTATAGGGGAGATACATACCTATACACCTAGGAGGCATATACACCTACCTAACTACACTGGATTGAATACCTAGCTAGAGGGGGCATAGTACCTCACAAAAGTGAATAAACCCCTCGAATTTTTGGAAATGTTGTTTTATATCTTTTTATGGGACAACACTGAAGATACCACAATTTGATACAATGTAGTAGTCAGTGTGCAGCTTGTATAACAGTGTAAATTTGGTGTGCCCTCAAAATAACTCAACAAACAGCTATCCATATCTAAACCGCTGGCAACAAAAATGATTACACCCTTAAGTGAAAATGCACAAATTGTGCTCAAAGTGTCAATATTTTGTATGGTCAAAATTTTATTTTCCAGCACTTACTTTCTTGGTCATCGAGTTCATTAGAGCTTCACAGCTTTGCAGCCACCGGTATCCTCTTCCACTTCATGTCGACATCACGTTGCTGGTGGATGTTGAGGCTTTGTGCATCTCCACCTTCCGTCTGATGGTGCCCAATAAATGACACTCTCATCATTATGCTTGACTGTAGGCAATGCACACTTGTCTTTGTCCTCCTCATCGGGTTTTTACCCCACACACTTGACACCATCTGAACCAAATAAGTTTATCTTGGTCTCATAAGACTACAGGACTTGGTTCCGGTAATCCATGTCCTTAGTCTGATTGTCGTCAGCAAACTGTTTGTGGGCTTTTTTGTGCATCATCTTTAGAAGAGGCTTCCTTCTGGGATGACAGTCATGCAGACAATTTGATTTCGTGTGCGGCGTTTGGTCTTAGCACTGACAGGCTGACCCCCACCCCTTATACGTTGAAGCAATGTTGTCAACACTCGTGTCGAACTGGCCCACTGGAGGATTGGAGGATCCTCTGGTGGGCCAAGGGTCCAACACAGCATGGCCCACAACGGCCCTTTAGGTCTGAGGGCCTGCCACAGCCTGGTAGTTCTGAGAACCCACCGTGGCCGTAGTACTGAACTGGGCAGCAGTGCGATGAAGTGACCTCATTGAGCCACTGCCTCTCCTCAGACACACAGCCTAATCACTCTGCATAAGCTGTGTAGCCGAGGAGCTGCCGGAGGAGCGTCCCCACGCTGGTGGCTTGATTACATCACACCACCAGTGTTGAGCAGAAGAGGAAGGCACTCAGCCAGGGAAGGAGGAAAGGTAATTGTAATTATTATTTTTACTTGCCTAACTAAGGGGACCTACATATACCTGCCTAATTAGGGGGCCCATATTTACCTCCCTTACTGAGGGGACCTAAATATACCTGCCTAACTAAAGGGACATATATATATATCTGCCTAACGAAGGGGACCTATGTATACCTGCCTTACTGAGGGGACCTATGTATACCTGCCTAACTGAGGGTACCTATGTATACCTGCCTTACCGAGGGTGACCTATATATAACTGCCTAACCGAGGGGAACTATAATTACCTGCCTTACTGAGGGGACCTGTATATACCTGCCTAATTAGAGGGCCCATATTTACCTACCTTACTCAGGGGACCTATATATACCCACCTAACTGAGGGGACCTATATATACCTTCCTAACTGAAGGGACCTATATATACCATCCAGAAAATGGCCAAACACGACCACCACATGTGACTATCACTTTTACACGGCTCTGAGGTTGTATATTAACGCCATACAGTGTCCAGATAGTCGTAGATACTAGTTGTATGTAGGCGCTCTGCAGAAATATAAGAGATTACACTGCAGTTCCATTTAGTGACTTACAGGAGACGTCTTTTCTGATCAGAGTCGTTCAAAGTCTTTCCCTTCTCTTCTCCATCCATCCCAGACCACCATGATGACTTCTCCCGACCACGACTCAAATCTGCAGAATTTACCACACAAACATTTTAAAATCCTCACTTTTCCAGCACATATATACCTACCTACCTACTGGGGGTGTGATAGAAAAGCCAAGTGTCTGCTGTGGCAGATGGGGAGTCACCCATCGTTCCTTTATAAGCCAACATTAGGTAGATTTATAGACCCACTCCTGGTAGGTAGGTATACAGGTCTCCTCAGTAGGTAGGTATTCAGGTTATATGTTCCCCAGTAGGTAGATATATAGATACTAGGGTCCCCCAGTTGGTATATAGATAATAGGTGTCCCAGTATATAGATAGGCAATAGGGTCCCCCTGTATATAGATAGGTAATAGGGCCACTAATATATAGATAGGTAATAGGGCCCCCAGTATACATAGGTAGGTAACACGGCCACCAGTACATACAGGTAGATAATAGGGCCCCCAGTACATATGTGTAGGTAATAGGGCCTCCAGTATGGGAATGCAGGTAATAGGACCCCCACTATAGCTAGGCAGGTTAGGGCTCCCAGGATAATTAGCTAGGCAGGTAATAGGGCCCCCGGTATAGGCAGGTAATAGGGTCCCCAGTATAGGTAGGTAATAGGGCCCCCAGTATACTGTAGGTAGGTAATAGAGTCTCCAGTATATAGATAGGTAGGTAATATGGCCCCCAGTATATAGCTAGGTAGTTACATGGCTCCCAGTATATAGCTAGGTAATTAAATGGTCCCCAGTATGCATAGGCAGGTAATTATATGCCCCACATTATATAGATAGGTAATTATATGGCCCCCAGTATACAAGGCAGGTCATTATATGGCCCCCAGTATATAGCTAGGTAATTATATGGCCCCCATTATACATAGGCAGGTAATTATATAGCCACCAGTGTATTGCTAGGTAATAATATGGACCCCATTATATAGCTAGGTAATTATATGGCCCCCATCATACATAGGCAGGTAATTATATGGCCCCCAATATATAGCTAGGTAATTATATGGCCCCCAGTATACATAGTCAGGTAATTATACAGTTGAAGAGATTGTCGGCGATCCAGGCCCATGGCAGCGGCCTGGAGCCCGCTGAGGTCCAGGGCACAGGCAGTTTTATCCGGATAAAACTGCCTAGCAACGCCCGATGACCTATATAAACTTGCCTAAGGGGACCTATATATACCTGCCTTACTGAAGCGACCTATATATATCCGCCTAACTGAGGGGACCTATATATACCCACCTAACTGAGGGGACCTATGTATACCTGCCTGCCAAACTGAGAGGTCCTATACATGTCTGTCTAACTGTGGGGACCTATATAGCATCCTATCTGATGAGCAGAGCTATAAAGCTTTCTATCTGATGAGCGGAGCTATAGAGCTACCTAACTGAGGGGACTTATATACCTATAAGTAAGGAACTGCTGGAAAAGTGAGGATTCTAAGGTGTGTGTGGTAAATTCTGCAGAGATGAGTCATGGTTGGGAGAAATAGTTATGGTAGTCTGGGCTGAAATGAAAAAAACAAGGGGAAGACGATCACTTCTTCCTGCGCTGGTACCTGGTCCAGACAGAGTCGGCTGACACTGGAGCTCTGTTGGTGTCCCTGGAAGAGACGTTAACTACGCTAGCAGCCAGATGTCCCAGAGGCTATCCCTGCCATCCATCAGGTGAGGGGAAAACACCATTCCCTTGTTACACTGTAGTCATGTGAGGGGGCACATAGTTTGCTTCTTTAACTCTTTACTTTCTTGTCTGGTTTGCCTCCTACGTAACTTTCTGTCCAACATTTTTTGTTAACATTTACAGAAAGTTTTTCAGGATGTATGGTTTACTCTACTGAAGGGCGACCTACCTAACCCAGCTACCTAACTACACGAATTGTGGACAGAGGAACGGTGTAATAGGGGATCGCTTGAATGGCAATATACTGCAGTATACAAGGGAAACCGGTAGTTTACTGTCCCAAAGTGTTTCCACTTTAAAAAAATACCTGGGGGGGCCGGGAAAATAAAAAAAATTTAAAACTGAAAAATATAAAAAAAATTTTTGGGAAATTGGTTTTTTGTGTCAGTCACCTCATTTTTGCAAAAAAAAGGGGAATTTAAGGGGGGAAAAAGTCATAAACACCCAAAAATTGGAAAATAAAAATTTAAAAAACCCAACCTCATAACAATTATCCCTGAAAAGCTCAGCTGACAGAAAGAGGGGGTTTTGGTCTAAAAAAAAATTGTGAAACAAATTAAAACACTCTTTATAAACCCGGGAAACCGGGGAATTCTCTGACCCCACAAACTAAAGATAATGTGTCATTAATATCGCATAATAAACCCCAAGAACGAGTTCTTTCCCTATTCACCCTATGTTTTTTTTTCCATGTTTTGGTTTTTGGTTTTTTTTTTTTGGGGGGTGAGGGGGGGGAAAAGCCAGAAAAATTTGGCTTTTATGTGGCCCTAAAATTTCCCTTTGTTTAAAGGGCCCCTTTTCCCTCCCACAGGGGACCCGGGCCGGGCCCTGCACCCCAAGGGAAAAACCCCCTTCCTGATGGGCCCCGGTCAAAATTTAAAATAGGGTTTAAAACTTTTTTCCCCCTTTCCTTCCCTGAAAGCCAAAAACTTTTTTTTTTTTTTCCCCCCTAAAAAGGGACAAAATGGGGCCCCTTTTTCTTTGCGGGAAACAGGTTTGAAACTTTCCAATATACGGGGGAAAAGGGGCAAAAACCAAAAAAACTTGTAAGTGGGGGAAAAAATGGGGGAACAAAAAAATATTTCCCGCCAGGTCTGGGGTAGATTTTGTTTTTTCCATTTTAAATGTTTTGGTAAAAATGATGTTTTTTGTATTTTAAAGGTTGATGGCACCCCGGCATACCAAAAATGTAGGGGTTTTCCGTTATGTTTGGTTCCCGGGAAAAAAAATTTCCAAACTTTTTAATTTATTTAAAATTTGTCCCAAAGGCGCCCCATTCGTGCAAAAAAAATTTCCCTTTTTTTAATACTAAAAAATTCAAAAGTTTGGTGGGTGCTTTTTTTTGGGGGGGGCAAAGGGTATTTTTTAAATTGCTGCATTTTGGAATGCATGTTTACTTTTTTAAATTAACTTTTTTTTTCCCAATTTTTATAGGAGGTGAAAGGGCCAAAAGAACCACAATTTTTGGCCTTTTTGGAATTTTCTTTTTTCTTGGTGTTCGGGTGAAAGGGAATAAATGATTTTTAATTTTTTTTAAATAGTTTGGGGAATTTTTCGGACGTGGCGAAACCAAATAGGGTGTAACTTTTTTTTTAATTTTATTTTTTTCTATTTGTAAAATGGCAAAAGGGGGGGGTTATTTGAATTTTTAATACTTTTTTTTTTTTTTTACAATTAAAAAATTTTTTTTTTTCACTTTAACTTTGAGTCCCCCTAGGACGCTTCACCACTAGGGCCAAATCATTTCTACAGCCTAATGCATTGTATATGCCATGCATTAGGGGGTACCTAGATGGCGGTTTCCCCACTTCCTGCCGGGGACCGTACGTGGGGCAATCGAAAACATGGCAGCGATGGAAGCCTGCACAAGGCTTCGAGCTGCCATGTTTAGCTTTCAGCATGGTTCGGCAATGTCGCTGTGGGGGCTCCGATCGCAGTGCGGAACAGTGCGCAGAACTATTTATCAATTTAAAGAGTTAAACAGAGCGGATGGGTGGTGCCGTCCCCTCGCGCTGTAACCGCCAGGTGTTATTTGCAATTATCCGCTAACACCCGGCGGCTGCGATCCTGCTTCAAAGCCGCTTACCGGTATCAGGACCTATGGATACATCCTATGTCAGTAAGGGGTTAAAAACACTCTCTGTCCTGGGAGCTCAAAGGCATATCTGCGCGGGGCCTTGGTGGAGCAGAACGCCAATGGCGCCTGTTCCGCTGCTCTACCTAGTAAGTCTAAGGACTTGACCTTAGACGTACTGGGGGGACAGTTGCGGATCCCCATGTGGGCGGCACGATGACATCAGATCACACAATCTGATTCTGAGGGGTACAGGCCATAGCACAAACTCCAGGAGGATTGACCTCTGTTCCTCCTCGGAGACTGTGCCTCTAAGCTGTAGCTTGAAAACAACCTTCCCACCCTTGGAAAGTTTGAACAGAGTTGGGAAAGTGCAAAAAGGTGCTGGAAAGTGAGTATTCTAAGATATTTGTGCCCAAATCTGCATAAACGTACCTGAACTGTAATCACTTATATGTGTGCAAAGTGTAATGGTTTATATTCAGTAATGATGTGGCTGTATTACTCTATATAGTGGTGATATGTGGTCATGGTTTTGAGGTATTATTCAGTCACTATGTGGTCATGGTGTGGTAGTATTATTTAGTCATTATGTGGTTGTGGTATGTGGTTATAGTGTGGTGGTATTATTCAGTCACTATCTGGGGGTGATATGTGTTCATGGTTTTGAGGTTTTACTCAATCACTATGTGGTGCGGGATATGTGGTCATAGTGTGATGGTATTATTCAGTCACTATGTGGTGGTGATATATTGTCCTGATGTTGCGGTAATTGGTCTTAGTGGAATTATTGGTAATTTTAACCTTGGGATTCTGGTTTTATGTAGCAGTGTTATGATAACTGTGCAACCATTATTTAGTGTTTTTATACTCAGTATTCTGTATTATAGCTATTGATATATTTTTATTTATGTAAAATGTATCATTCGGGGAGGGTTGAGGGAGATTCAGAAATCCCAGCGCTCCATCTTGATTACAGATTAGTGTGATGATGTCATCACATAGGTCTGTATAAGTTGAAGCAAGACCGGGCGGGACACCATTTAGGTGGCAGAGACAGCGATGCAAAGAGGGACCCTAAAATAAACTCCTCTTGTGGGCCCTAGGCACCCTAATCTGACACTGCTCATATGACTGTTTTGAAAAGACAATCTCTGAATAAGACGCTGAGCACGTGCACTCAAATTCTTTTGTCCACCTGGGTGAGGCCTGTTCTGAGTGGAACCATCTAAACTGTTAGATGGTCTTGGCCACTGTGCTGCAGCTCAGTTTCAGGGTGTTGGTGATCTTCTTGTAGCCTAGGCCAGTTCTAGCCTATGTTGTATTTACAGTTACCAGTATGAGAAAGTGTTAGAGCGATAACGCCAAATTTAACACACTTGCTCCCCATTCACACCTTACACTTTGTAACACTAACAAGTCACATGGCACCAGGGGGAAAATGGTAAATTGTGCACAATTTGCTAATTTTCATTTAGAGGTGTACTCGCTTTTGTTGTCAGTGGTTTAGACATTGGTGGCAATGTGTTGAGTTATTTTGAGGACACAACAAATTTACTCTGTTAAACAAGTTGTACTCTGACTACTTTACATTGTATCTAAGTGTCATATTTTCAGTGTTGTCCCATGAAAAGATGTAATAAAATATTTACAAAAATGTGAGGTGTATACTCACTTTTCTGAGATACTGTTTGCTTGGAGCTATATATCTACATGAGGCTGTATGCCTACCTGTCTACCTACACGGGGCATATATACCTACCTTCAGGGGGCTGTATATCTACAGGGGGCTATATACCTACCTACAGGGGACCTGTATACCTACACGGTTCTATATATCTACAGGTGGCATTATATATTTACAGTCTTCAGGGGGCTGGATACCTACTTATCTACCTACAGAGTACATATTTACCTACCATCTATAGGGAGATATATACTTACCTATCTATCTACAAGGCGATGTATACCTACCTGCCAATTTACCTACAGGAGGTTGCATACCTTCCTATACACAGAGGGTTGTATACCTGCTTATTTACCTACAGGAGGCATACATACCAACCATATACAGGGGGATATACCCCTACCTGTAGGGCGAATATACATACAGTTGAAACCAGAACTTTACATACATAAAAAAGTCACATATGCATGTTTTTCTCACTATCTGACATGAAATCAGAATAAACCTTACCTGTTTAGGTCAATTAGGAACCAAAATTATTTATAGTTGTCAAATGCCAAATTAATGAGAGAGAATTTTTAAGGCATTTGTATTACTTTCTGCAAAGTCAAAAGTTTACTTACACTAGGATTACTATGCCTTTAAACAATTTAAGACAGCCCATTGATGTTATGTTTTTGGAAGCTTCTGTTTATTGGCAACATCTGAGTTAATTAGAGACACACCCGTGTATATATATATATATAATAATAAAATATAAAATATAATATAAAATATAATTATATATATATAAATTTATATTTTTTTTTTATTTTTTTTACAGCACACCAGAAACACTGTTTATGTGTGTAACAGCATGGGAAAGTCTAAAGAAATCAGCCAAGATGTCAGGAAGAGAATTGTGGACTTGCACAAGTCTGGATCATCCTTTGGTGCAATTTTCAGATACCTGAAGGTGCCTCGTTCATCTGTACAAAAAATTATATGCAAGTAATATCAAGATAGGGAATGTCCAGCCATCATAACACTCAGTAAGGAGACTTTGTGCTTTGGTCCAACATGTGCATATCCACCCAAGAACAATAGCTAAAGACCGTGTGAAGATGCTGGTAAAATTGTGTCATTATCTACAGTGAAACGAGTACTATATCAATATTGGCTAGAAGGCCACACTGCCAGGAAGAAGACACTGCAAAAGAAACATGTAAAAGTCAATTTAATGTTTGCAAATGCACACCGGAACATTACATGTTTGGAGACATGTCCTGTGGTCTGACGAAACTAAAATTAAACTGTTTGGCTACAATGACCATTGTTACGTTTGGAGGAAAAAGGGAGAAGTTTGGAAGTCTAAGAACACAATCCCAACTGTGAAACACTGGGGTGGTGAGGGGGGGGCAGCATCATGTTGTGGGGTTGTTTTGCTGCAGGAGGGACATGTCAAGGTTTTGAAGCTCTCCATTGATTCCTAGGGGGAATTTCAGTGCTGAGAACAATTCAGGAATTTACATCACTACTTTTTCAGCACTCAAAACGGTGACCATAGAAGTGTGTGTAAAAACCTTGTCGTGTTTTATATAGAAATGCTGAAAATTAACTAGGGCCGTTTTGGAATCTTTTTTACACTGTTTTGGGCATGGAAATGCTCCAAAAACAGCACTGAAAACAGCCGTATGAACATACTCTAAGGAACATACTCCTTGTTGCCCATAACAACCAATCATAGCACAGCTTTTATTTTTCCTGCGCACTATATGAAATGAAAGCTGATCTCTGATTGGGTGCTATAGGTCCTTTAATAGATCCTGGACAATCTGCCCAAAACAAAGTATGGGAGCAGTCTATGGCATCTTCTCACCCTTCCTTTTCGTCTTGTATGCCAACATCAGCTTTGATTACGATATACAAGGAGTTAAATTAAAGAGATAATACATTTCTCTAACATCCACAGTTTAAACAGACACCTGAAGTCATGCTACTTTTTGGACTGATTGTACAGGCTCAGTAGAAAAAGTATAATAAAACAAAGAAAAAAGCCGCACAGCTTTCAGCACTCACTACTCTCAATGTATTTGAATGCTGCAGGGAAACCACTGGGTCCAAAATGATCACTTCACTTGGAAGGAATAGACTTGATATAACTGCCAACAGCCATTGGTGGAACCATTCAAAAGGAATCATTACTGTACATATCGGCATGTTTGAAAAATATAAAAATTGAAAAACTCCTTTATTGGTAACATTAAAGGGGTAGTCTCACCATACTGTTTCGCATAGCCACAGGCAACTTCAGATTCATAGTTGCTTACTCTTCTTGGTTAGGTTGTGGGTGATTCTATAACAGTGATTAGCATATCGGCTCTGCATTCACAGCTCTTCTTATTGCACTGACATGACAGCAGGATATACAGTGGGTACGGAAAGTATTCAGACCCCTTTACATTTTTCACTCTTTCGTTCATTGCAGGCATTTGGTAAGATCAAAAAAGTTAATTTTTTTGCTCATTAATGTACACTCTGCACCCCATCTTGAAAGGGAAAAAAACAAAAATGTAGATATTTTTGAAAATGTATTAAACAAGAAAAACTGAAATATCACATGGTCATAAGTGTTCAGACCCTCTGACACTATTTAACTCACATGCTGGTCCTATTTGAGATGGTTCTAATCCTTCATAGGGGTCCAGCTGTGTTTAATTAAACTGCTTGGACTTGATTATGAAAGGCACACACCTGTCAATATAAGACTTCACAGCTCACAGTGCATGTCAGAGCACACGAGAATCATGAGGTCTAAGGAACTGCCCAAGAAGCTCAGAGGCAGAACTGTGGCAAGGCACAGATCTGGCCAAGGTTGCAAAAGAATTTCTGCAGCACTCAAGGTTCCTAAGAGCACAGTGGTCTCAATCATCCTAAAATGGAAGAAGTTTGGGACGACCACAACTCTTCTCGACCTGACCCTCCAGCTAAACTAAGCAATCACGGGAGAAGAGCCTTGGTGAGAGAGGTAAAGAAGAACCCCAAGATCACTGTGGCTGATCTCCAGAGATTTACTGTAGTAGGGAGATGGGAGAAAGTTCCACAAAGTCAACTATCATTGCAGCCCTCCACCAGTCGGGTTTTATGGCAGAGTGTGCCGATGGAAGCCTCTCCTCAGTTTAAGACATCTGAAAGCACGAATACAGTTTGCAAAAAAGACACATGAAGGACTCCCAGACTATGAGAAATAAGGTTCTCTGGTCTGATGAGACGAAGATTGAACTTTTTGGTGTTAATTCTAAGCGGTACTATGTGTGGAGAAAACCAGGCACTGCTCATCACCTGCCCAATTCAATCCCAGCAGTGAAACATGGTGGTGGCAGGATCATGCTATGGGGGTGTTTTTCAGCTGCAGGGAGAGGATGACTGGTTGCAATTGAAGGAAAGATAAATGTGACCAAGTACAGAGATATCCTGGATAAAAACCTCCAGAGTGCTGTGACCTCAGACTGGGCCGAAGGGTCATCTTCCAACAAGACAATGACCCTAAGCACACAGCTTCAGAACAACTCTGTGACCATTTTTGACTGGCCCAGCCAGAGCCCTGACCTAAACCCAATTAAGTATCTCTGGAAAGACTTAAAAATTACTGTCCACCAACATTCACCATCCAACCTAAGGGCACTGGAGAGGATCTGCAAGGAAGAATGGCAGAGGATCCCCAAATCCTTAATGCTTAATACTTAAGACCATGTGATAATTCAGTAGAAGAAAAAAAATTCCAAACGCCAAAATTGCGTTTTTTGGTCATTTTACGTCACTCAAAAAAATGGGATAAAAATGATCAAAAAATGCGCATGCATTCCAAACTGCTAGCGATAAAAAGTACACTTCAGCCCGCAAAAAATTGCCCCTCAACTGACGTCCGTAGGTGTTAGTACAAAAAATTTATTGGTCGCACAAAATGGCGCTGTGGGCAAATTTCAAAAATAGAAAATGTTTGGAATTTTTTTTTCGGTACCAAAACATAACGGAAACCCTACATGTTTGGTATTGCCAGATGCGTTACAACCTGTAGAATACAGATAACACATTATATTTACCGAAGATTGAACGCCGTAAAAGCAAAACCCCCGCAAACATAGCGAAAATAAAAATTTTTTCACAATTTGTCCCACTTGGAATTTTTTTGCGGTTTCCCTTTATATTCTATAGTATAGTGAATAACACCTTAGAAAGTACATCTTTGTCCCCGCAAAATAAAAGCCCTCATGTCTATGTAGGTGGAAAAATAAAGAAGTTATGGCTTTCAGAAGGCGAGGAGGGAAAAACGAACGTGTCACCCAAAAAAAAACGCCGGGTCCTTAAGGGGTTAATAAATTTGCAAAAATATCTACATTTCTGTTTTTTTTCTTTCAAGATGGGGTGCAGAGTGTACATTAATGAGCAAAAAAATTAGCTTTTTTGATCTAACCAAATGGCTGCAATGAAACAAAGAGTGAAAAATGTAAAGGGGTCTGAATACTTTCCGTACCCACTGTATAATCTATAGTGCAGAGGGCTTCAGAGGTCAAAGTAAACAATGAAAAGTAATCTCCTTCGTTTGTTTGAGATACCACACTCTTCTCAACCAGCCAGCATCCTGTGGTGATATCATTCCCTGCTATCAGATAAGACAAAGAGCAAAGAGAAAAGGGGAGAACAGGACTTTAACCAAAGAAATCAGTGTGCACTCAGAGCAAATAAAATCGCTAATCTTCTGAACAAGGAAAAATCAAAAGAGGAAAATATCTGGAAAAAGCCTTAATTTAACATTCCCTACATGTTGAAGGCTAATCTTTTTTCATTGAGACAACCCCTCTAAAAGCTCAATGAAATACGGTTAAACATAGCTTCCCAAACACGAGTTTCATATCATGATGGTCCTTGTTCACAGTGTAACATGGGTGTGGATATCAAATTCATTTAAAAGCAAATTGTACCATTGAATAGCATAATGGGCAGTAACATAATTTAACCCTTCATCAGAGATTACTACAATGACTGCAAATCTGTTGTATACAGAGACCTCAGAACGAATTATGACTTTGTAGTGTATTTTAAGTAGAGAAGGCTTATAGTGTAATTGAGCGATTTTTATCGTGCAAGAAGTTGAAATCGGCAATGGTTTTTATGGTAGATCTCTGAAATTTCCATGATCATGCGAGATTTAATAAGTGATGGTACATATCTGTAGCATCATCTATTAAGATCGCGCCTTTTCGGCTGCTTCAGTAATTTTGGCGGCCAGCAAATCAGATTACTGATCAGCGCGCCAGGGTAGAGATGTCGTGTGCTGAATGTCATGACTGAGAGATGGTATGGTTCTAGCGGTGTAGTGGCTGGAATAAATCACATGACCTGTATTTTACATAGAACAAGCGTTTTGTTTCAGCCCTCAGTGTCTCTCAGTGTCTCATCAGGGACTAGGACTGCGATCTCTGCCTGTGGCCAAATACAGCCTCAGGTAAATTAGTCTATTCTGCTCACAGAGAAAGAAAGCGCTCTACTATTAGCTGTGATCCTCCAATTTAGTTTAGATTAGAGGATTTTGAACATTTCATGTCATGTAGTTAGGTAAGAGAATTTTAAAGCGCATCTACCGCTGTAAATTTACGGCGGGTGGGAGCGCGGGGCGGGGGGCGCCCCGAGGGCGAACACAGACAAGCTCTATCTTATATAGAACAATGGATAAAGTTCACCGAAGATTAGTGTAGACATGGTTTGTGGAATATCTTTATTATTAAACAGTATTGCTAATTGAACATATTTCCTGGATATTGGGCTAAGCTGGAATTATATTATGGATACACATCATTTCGTAGTAACTGAGGTCGCTCTTTGGTTAGCTGCAAAACTCCACTTTTTTTATCCAGTATACATTTCAGATAGGTGTTCAATTTTACCCATTACAACTGTGAATTGTTGATATATTCCACCTTGCACTTAAATTACAATCCAGCAAATCTTGTAGTCAGCACGGTTGTTTGTTGCCACTAATAATACCGTGTATCGTACGAAAAACATCAGAGTTTCGTGTTTTTTGACATTTCTGCACACCCCAAGCACATGTTCATTTATCGCAGAGGGAGGGATTTTATTCGTAAATATTAAAACAGCAATTCTCATATTCACCACAGGTGATTGAAAGTGTGCTAAAAAAATACCGTTTATTATGATCAGAAACATAAACAGTAACGGGTTTTTTGAACTATGGTGCGGCATCCCAGCACTGCTTCATTGGTCGCACGTGCATCTAGTAAATCTTAAAAGACTTGAAATTGTCTCTAGTTGATTCACCACAGGTGCAATTGAAAGGTGCAAAAATTAGCCGTTTTTATATCGAATAAATACTAACATGTTACTGTGTTTTTTGATTTGCACACCATCACTGTTTCATTGACGCAAGCATCGTACGTATAATATTAAAACAGCGAATGTATTATTCTCACCTCAGGCGTGAGTAATTTGGAAAGGTGCTATAAAAATACAGTTTATTATATCGCATCTCCATTAACAGTTAATTGTGTTTTTTGACATTTTGCACACCAGCACGTTCATGACGCAGCTTCTACGGTAAATCTTAAAACAGCTATTCTATTTCACCACAGGTGAATGAAAGGTGCAAAAAAATACCTTTTTATATCAATCACAACAGTGTACTGTGGTTTTGGACTCTTTTGGCAGCAACGCCCTGCACTGTCATTGACAGACTGTAGATTCAGTACGTACAATCATTGAAAACAGCAATTCTTTATTACCACCGGTGATGTGAAAGTGTAGCAAAAATCAATAATACCGTTTATTATATCAAAAATAAACAGTTACGTGTTAGCTTTTGGACTGTGTTTGCGCACCCAGCACTGTTCATTGATGCAAGAAATTCTACATAATATATTATAATATCAGCAATTATATTATTTCAGCCACAGGTGATGTTGAAAGGTTCCAAAAAAAATACCGTTTATTATATCAAACATAACAGTTACGTGATTTTGGACTTTTGCGTCACCCAGCACTGTTCATTGACGCATATCTACGTAAAATCTTAAAACATAGCTGATTCTATATTCACCACACATGGTGAGATTTTGAAAGGTGCAAAACATATCCGTTTATATATACTCCGAAATCATAACATGATACGTGTCGTTTGCGCTACGTTTTGCACTCAGTTCTAAAGATTTGTTGATAGACATCCTCTGCAGTTAAATTTGAGTATCTCACTAGCCAATTTTGTCGCGATGATTAGAGGGATTTGAGAATAGCTGTGATTTGCGTCTTTTAAATAAGAGACTTTCCAAAAACTATTTCACATACCTTCTCAAATTATTATATTTTGAACTGGAGCGAAATGCAGGTGGTAATGCACGGAGCAAAGAGGGGGGGTAGACATGGATGGTGAGGTACGAAGAGAAGGTGCTCTTCCAGTGCTGGCGACAACAGCATGCCGGCGGATCGTCTCGTTGCTAAGAGACGTACAGGACTCGTGTCATCGCTGGGTCAGAGCTCGTTTGTGAATATAAGTAAAGAACATAGTCGTCCATTCTTTTCCTTCAGGGGTTAATGCAACTGCAATAGCGTCTTACCTCCTCGTCTCGCAGTCACAGGCCTACAATTGTCATCATCAGCTCAGTCAGCATCCGTCCAACGCATTGAGAGCAGCGCAAATAGTCAAATCGCAGGTGGAACCACCACTGTGGACTAATTCATTGTCTGTAAGCTCCTCTTTGATGACAAAATGCGGTTGGGGTTCAGAAGGCATGTTCAAGATCGAAGAGGGTATGTACTTTAGGTTTGCTCTGCGGGGTAACGGGCCCCAAAAAATATGCCTACTGATGCCATCAGAGAAGGGGAAGGATAGGACGGTCAATCGGGCAGAAAAATCCCGGGCGGTCGGCAACGACTTGCAGTGCCCCTTGCTTGTAGCCCGCAGCTTTGATGCAGAAAGTCAGGACGACCAAGTCTCCTGTGTTGATGAGTGAGTCCGACATTGCTGGATCCATCCTGTCTTTTCGCATAATTTGCTCTGCGTGCGCTTCAATCAGTGGACGTGGAGGAAGACGATGGGGTAGTGTCAATACGGGTCACGCCACTCAAAAAGGGAAGGAGGGACGGTCGCAGAAGTCGTTGATATGATTCCGCCAGCCACGGGTCAGCGCAAGAACCCGCGCGCTTCCCGCGCTTATAGCCACTCTGCAAAAAAGGTCCAGGAGCCTCTCAACGCCTGGGCTGACTTCTTTGAGGCAAGCCTATGATTTCACACAGAGATGTCATATGCACGCCTTGCCGTAGACGCTAGTGAGTTCGAGGCAGAACCTGAAGTGGTTACCCAGACCACCAATCATGTGTAGTCACATGCAGCGAATGCATGAGTTGAAACTGGAGGGAAAAAACGTTGCCAAAAAAGGCCAGATCCGACGCCGGGCCTCCAACCATGGGTCACACCCTTTGTCTCCGCCTCCTCCTCCTCGCCGCCACCACAAGCGTTCCTCAGCTGCCCATAGTCTCTTCAGAGTCATGATCATGGATCCAGCCCATCCGTCGTTGAGCCTCCACCATAGCGTGCCGAGCTTCTCACATGCTAGCTCCCCCCCACCATGGAAGAGACCCATCCTACCCATTCTCCTCTTCCGCCAGATCTTGACGACTGCTACGCCTGTACAGTCGGACAGTCTAGGCAGCCATGCCTTCTCTCTGTCCTTCCTGTGATTTGCGAGCGGATTGCAGGAACGAAACCACTATAGTACCCCAAAACATCCAAGGAGCTGCAAAAGCTGAATGTTTCGGATAATGCCTAAGGCTTTTGGACTTGGAAGGATGTTTTGCCTTTCCGACTGGTGGACAAGATGGGTTCCGCCACGTCATGGCCCTTGGCCTGCCCTAATACTCAGAGCCGAGCAGGCATTTCTTTGCCAGAAAAGCCGATCCCTGCCCTCGGCCTAGGCCACATGTCATCTAAAATTTCACAGACGCGTTGTCTGCATCTGTGTCCGGAAAAGTCCTCTCACCAGCGAACACCATGGAGTCTAGAGTACAGGCACGGCAAGCCGCTATATTCTGTGACAGATCACAGGGTGAGACTGGGTGGACGATGCCTGTTACTGTTAGTTTGATGAGACAAGGTTGTCGGTGGACTCTCAGGCCTCGGCGCACGCTCTTCTCAAAACCGCTTTGGGTATCGGTGCAGCGGTCAATTTCCCCCAAGGTCCTCATGGCCGGTTTGCAGATACGTGCCCAGAGACACCAGGCCGTGATGAATTTAATCTGCCTGGAGGTCCGTCCCCACTACAGGGTCAGGGGTGCTGGAGGCTTAAGCAACGAGGACACCGAGCGCCTGGCTGGGTGACAAGAACTGTGTTGCAGGCATGGTGGTGGTGCGTTAACGGGCGAAATCTGCTGGACCGCCCTTTAAAGATCGGAAGGCTGGAGAGCCTTCACTTGCACTGGGCACTTGTCATGAGAACAATTGTCGATCCAGAAATTTCTACAAGTAGCTACCCGGGGTTACTGGATCTGCCTGCTGGAGAAGGACTTCGAGGTCTGACTCGTTCAGCATCCTTCCGGGCCGTTCGCCCCTGCTCGTTACCCTCGGCCTGGCTGCGTTGCAGCGTCGACTCGGCGCTCCCCTGTAACTCCCGGTCTCATTGTTTCGTTGACATGGCTACACGCTGGAATTCACCTCAACTATGCTCCAGCACTTTGTGGCTAGCAGTCGCAATGCCATTACGCAGTACGTCGAAGTGACAACATGGCCCTGAACAAGCAGCGGTACGGACCTCGGGATGTGTTGCTAAACACTAGACCATGAGAAGTGGAGGCTGCGTGATAAGTGCTCTGCACCAATCGCTTGCCAGTTTATGAAGGAGGAGCCATTCCAAAATGGTCTCAGTGCGGACTATGCCCTTGTGTCAGCATACGCGAACATGAGTCATTGTGGTGATCTTTAGTTCTGGCTAGACGATCGTCTGGGACTCACTCGCGAAACACAGGTACACTGCCAGCGAAGGAGGATGAGACGGGACAAAGATGCGGTAGCACGGAGTCTTTTCCTCTCCCTGTCAGATCCACAAGCGTCAAACGAAGTTTTGCACGAATTTCATCGCGTCTTCCATTAGCAGTGTTCGGGGTCCAGAGCTAGTGACAAGGGTGGTGGCTATCAGCTCTCAGGGGCAATCATCTCAGGCAAATCAGGGCTGTGGTGAAGCTGTGCCGGAGGGCAGCGGAGGAGGAGCTAGGAGGTGGGATGGATGGTATTCCATAGACACCGAGTCGTTACCGACGATTCCCTGCTTGGAAAGAGGGTGGCGGGGCAATTTGAGGCACGGAAGCAACATGGAAGATGTGGAAGATCAGTTGCTAGTGCCCTACGACCCCGAGGCTTGGGAATTGCAAGACGCCATCTCTTCTTCGTGAGCTCTTGGATCGCTCCCTAATTCCATTCAACATGATCATCGCATTAAGAGCCTCATCAAAATGAACAACATTACTGGTGGCAACCCTCCTGGATCCACGGTACAAACACAATAAATCAGCATCTTTCCACTTCCACCACACCACAGACATAGAGAGTATAATGAGGAAATGGAGACTCTTGCTTGATTGATCATCTTAGGAGGGGACATCTGTTGCGTTGCTTCTGTTCCCCAAGTGTCACGGCTGGAAACAACATCAAGCGACGTGACAGACGTTGAGTGCAAAGTAGGCGTTGGATTCTTATAGCGAGCTGGCTGCAGCAGGGCCAAGGTGGCAGAAGCCTAATGGGTGACCTCTGGAATCTTTGTTGTACCACCTCACCAAGCATGGAAATGCGGGCACACATCCAATTACAACAGAGATCAGCTTAAGATCATGGTGCACGACTATCTGCGTCTAACACGATGTTTTTGCATGTGTTCCGGACCATTAGACTTCTGGGTATCAAAAATGGCGAATGGCCCGAGCTGGCTCGTCAAGTCCATAGAGGTGTTGTCCTGCCCCAGCAGCAGCCGTCATATTGGAGCGGACCTTCAGCACGCTTGGAGTAGTCATTACAGACAAAACGCATCCGGCTTTCCACGATAATCGTGGATAGTTATGACTTTCAATCAAAGATGAAATCAGGCCATGGATCTCTGCTTGAATGTTGTGGCCTCTCCCACATATTGCCAGAGGTCACCGATTAGTTGCAGTCTCTACTTCAATTCCTTTTCAAAAAGACAAATGGTCCTCTTGAAATACATTTTTTTAAAATGATCATTTCTTACTGCAATTTTTATTCTCTTTTCCAAACAGTTCATTTTGCTGGTTTTGCTGTGAGGAAGAGTAAAAGACAGAAAGGTTTCATGCAAACACCGTATTCCATTTATTCACTTATACTTAGTAAGTTTTGCATTGTCTAAATGGTTTTGAGGTCGTGTATGCTGTGAGAACAGCAATAAATCATGGTATTTATTTGGAACAGAAGAAATGTGACTTCTAAGTGGCATTTTCTCCCTCACAATTTGTTAATAGTGGCTGAGAAGTCATTATTTATAATTTTTTCAGGGGTCATGTGCTGTGTAGTACAGCTATAATTATGGTCCTTTGGAACAGAAATGTGGCATTCTAAGGTGCGTTTCTCCCTCACAAATTTTAATAGTGGCTGAGATTCGTCATAGTTATATTTGTTTGGGGTCATGTAGCTGTGAGATACTAGCAATATATATGGTACTTTGTACAGAAATGTGACTTCTAAGTGGCATTCTCCCTCAACAATTGTTTAATGAGTGGCTGAGAGAGTCATATTTATAATTTTTGTGATGGTGCATTTGTGTGAGATACAGCTTACAATTATGGTTCCTTTGGAATGTCAGAAATGTGGATTATAGTGGCATTTCTCCCTCACAATTTTTAACAGTGGCTGCTTGGATGTAGTATATTTGCGTTCATGTGATACATTTTTTGGGTCATGCTGACTTTTTGAAATGGCAGTGAAATACCTCTTTGTAGCCTAGATTATAAAAAAATTGTTGTGTGTCTCTAACAGGAACATTTGTTGCTTCATAAATTTCGACACACATGTGGTACTCGAAGGGTCATAGCTTTTGAGTTTTTTGGGAGGCATGCTTCGTGTCTAGTGACATGCAGTATAGACTACAGGTCCTATTCTAAAAAATGAGTTTGTTTCTAACAGGGACAGTTTTGTTCTTCCAATTGACCAAGAGTGGGCTAGCAATAGCGGACATGCTTTGTAATGTTTTTGGGGGCATTTTGCTGTGACATGCATGCTATACTACAGGTTCCTATTCTTAAAAGAATGTTTGTTTCTACAGAATTTTTTCTTCACAATTGTCGTAAGTGTGGCTCAAGGGTTGATGGTGCTATTGCTGTCGGAAACAAGGGAAGAGGTATGGGAGACGACTGTGCAATGGAACCAGCATATTGCTAACATATGACTTGTTTTGACAAGATCTTTAACATTAGCTATCAATCCCTATGTATTGGAGACCACCCATTTAATAAATGCAAAAAAGAGAAACAAAAGGAGTATGGTGGGATTCCATCTATTTTTAAAAAAACTTGTGTTTTTTAGAATTAAAAAGTACTTAAAAGACTTGCATGTACAAAATAGATGTTTAAAGAAAAAAATTCCGGTACTGAATTGTTACTCTGGGAGGATCACAGGTAAACTTGTGTGCATGGATGTGGTATATTCAGAGTGACATGGAGTTATGGTAGCGTGGACAGAGATCTAACAAACGTACAGAGACAATTTCCTCCAGCACGTTGAGTAAATGAGAAAAAAGAATGCCAAAGATAAAGGGCACCTGGGTGTAAACAGGAGCGTTAACCACCTAGTATTTCCAAGTGAAGCTCAATTGGTCCAGCATTTCATTACGGGAGGGACAAGCGCTACCCAGGTATTGACTGTGTACATCAGAGGAAGGCTGGAGTTCTCACACTTCGTTCCGCATCTGCTTCAGGTCGACAGTTTTCGTTGCTGCATCATCAGGAGATCATAGATTATCCTGGCGTGTTAATTAGGACCGATCTCTCTAAGCCTTGATACAAGCCAGGTTGTTGCTCGGCGTAAAACATTTCGAGCCGGGTCAGGCGTATGAGTTCTTAAATTGTGAGCTACTCACTTCTGTCTCTAGTTGTCAGTAGTTGGCTGCCAGGACGGTGTCAACAAGGGGCCGTTATTTGTTCTGTGGTTCTATGAGATTAGGGACGATCTGCCAAGTAGTTGGCTTGGGACTCCCTTACTGAACACTAGTACTTTTGCTATAGATATAATGGCTCTCTAGTTAAATAGGTGGGGGGATCCACCAGACTTGATATGATAATGAAGGGATGTTATTCCCTCTTCAGAAGCATAGAAAAAAGGGTGTTTAATATGTGCAGGATAGAGATCAGCGTCTTTTAAATTTGTGTGATATAGAGGTTAAGAGTTAGATGTGATTAATAAAAGTTACGTTATTAGGTGTTTGAATAGATAGGAGAACTGATTAGAGTTCAAAGTGATTGCCTATGGCAAATGAGTAAATATCAGTGATCAAAAGTCATATTTGTTCTCTGCGGAGCTCCCATTTTTGGAGATTATTTGCCTAAGATGTAGCAAGTATCCATTTTGACTGTTGTGGATGTTAATTTCAGCTTTCCAGGCCTTGTAGAGGCAGGTGCGTTGTAGTAACTGAAGGTGTTGTTGCTCTCCCATTGACTTTAGTATGGTCATGCGCAAGATAATTCGGAATGCTCACTATCGAAAATCCTTATATCGATAGGCGAGCCACGCGTCTTTCGATCTGATCTCGATAGCCAATAGACTAACTCGCTCAACACTTAAAGCTAACAATTACCAATGGTATTTGTAAACAGACTCCTCGCTCATATGAAAGAAACTGTAGCAAAAAGAATGAAAAACACATATTACTAAGTTGAGGTTAGACAAAGAGTATAGAGTACAATATGTGGTTGTATCCACTACTAACAAAAATTCAGAAAATCATTCCTGTAATTGATCCCCATTAGGGGGGAAGTGGCAAGTTGAGAGAGTGTGATTATCTAAAAAGTTTCTCTATTGAGGGTCTTGCATTTTCAATTGCCTCCTCTGCCTGGTTTTGCTACCTTTTCAGTAGCATTGAAGGAGAGGAAACACATATCTCTTTCATGGACCGCCACAAAATGTCTTGCAGCATCTGATAAATACAAGTTCCACTTTAGCCATCTTTAACTTCTGTATAGTGTAACCTACAAAAAAGACTTGTACCTATTTGTTGACTAGTTTGAAATGATGAGTTGTGTCTATTTAGCTTATTACTATTTGTATTTCCTTTTCGGTATAATAAAAAAAAAAAACGTTTTCTATGTGAGAAACTAGGAAATCATATTGTTGCCTCTGATAGTGAAAAAGCTCCCTATTGAGAAAAGCAAACATTTTGATATTAGAACCGTGGCCATGGAACAATCAGCTAGGAGAAAACAGGTTTCTGCACCAAACACTATGCGTGCATGTTCGCATGAGTGTACCCCCCAGGAATGTACAGTGCCTTGGAATAAAAGGTGTTTTCTCGCTACAAAGATCATATCTGTAATGATGGGGACAGTACAATAAGATACTTTCGCTGAACTGGGTCTTGTATTGACCTAAATCATTTAAATAGCATGCTGATGAGCTAATTCTCTTGAGTGTCTAGAGCTAGAAGTGCTGATCTGGCCACGGCCCCTTTGCTGTGAAGTGCGATACTGAGAATGTTGTTTCCCCTGGAATGGGACACGCCCCTGTGCAAGGACATGCCCAGCTCTGCTGAGTGATTGGCTGCCTTCACCACTCCTGTGCTTAGTCCCCTCTGGCTGTTTGAAGAAACCTAAAAAGATGGCTGTTGTGCACTAGTGCTCCAGGGACAGCGCTGATGAGAAGGATCTGGAGCAATGTTAGAGTGCCCTTCTCCACCCGTTATAAACTACACAATATTTATATACACTGTTAGATTGCCCCCACCTTAACGATGAACTGCTCCCCACCCATATAACAGGATACAAAACTTTCTAGGACATAATGAACAATGACTGATATCACTTACGTAGGTAATGATTCAGGGTGAGCTTGATGTATAACTGTTTACAGGCAATGCTAGTGTGTTCCAATTACAATGGACTTGGAGCCTGGAAAGGACGGGGGACCAGCTATGCAGGCATGAAAATGTCCATTGCAGGGGGGTCTACAGAGCTTGTTGATATTCCTCTTCTCACTGCTTACGCGAATGATTACAGTCAGCAGGTCTTCATATGAGGGAGAAGACACACATACTGGAGTGAGGAGCCTGGCCCTATTGGCGGTGGAGAGATGCCCGCCGCAGGAATTTGAATCTGGAAGCAGTGAAAAAGCACAGTATGAGAGACACAAAGCCTGTTGTGAGAAAAACGCCTTTTAGGGGTGTTTTAAAATAAAACAAGTAGTGTATAAGTTGAATTTCTGCTGAAGTGGCATTTTTCTTGCAGCAGGTAGTAATTTGGACTTATACGACTTAATATAGCTATTATTCAGGACCTTTCCTTTTAAAGAGGGCTTTTTCAAATGGCGAGGTAACAGATGCAACGTGTGATTTAGCAGTCAAACAAAAACTTTTAGATCAAAATTTTGTATAAAGAGATTTAAAAAATTGCAACACACATCACGTCATTTATGTCCTGCATTGTCAAAAATGGGCAATTTTGTATGTAGCTTGCACTATGCCAAAGCTGAAGACGCATATAGCAAAACCTGTTGCAGATATTAAAGATAAGCAGAACAATTATTTCATGTTATCTGCTATACACTTTTGCTTGGAGGTATAGAAAGAACCAGGTAGACGGAGGCAATTACACAATGCATACAAACAAATGAGAAGTTTTAGATAATCATACTCAATATTCTCTTCACTATGGGGTTGAATTATGAAAACAATTTGCTCTATTTTTATTAGTGATGGATATATTTATTTTATATTGTGTTTATATGTTAGCTTTACGTAGTGTTTCTTTGCTTTTGCAACAATGTCTTATTGGTAGACAGATAAGTCTTCTTAACAACTTCTGTAATTATGGGCTTTTTAATCTTGAGCATATAAAGTATTCATCCTGTTCTATGATGTCTCTATATGCAGACATTTTTATAGTCATTGTAGTAAACCATGATGAATGGTTAAATGGTAAAATTACGTCACTGCCCATTATTCAGTGGTACAATGTACTTTAAATGGATTTAGTATTCACATCCACATGACGCTGTAAACAAAGACCTTCATAGTCTGAAAGTGTTTTGGTAGCTGTTTCATCATGTTTCATTAGGCTTTTAACCCCTTAACACTGCAGCCAATTTTGGAATTTCTGACAAAGCCTCATTTCTTTAAATCTGACATAAACAAACCACTTGTTTTCTCGTCAACCCTTAAAGATAAATAGGGGGAGACATACTCTCTCCTACAAAGATTGTCTGTCCCTAGATATACCTCAAAAACTAAATCAATACAAAACCACAAATGATGGTAGTTGATCGTTAAGGAGAAGATGATAAAATATAACTTTTATGATATATTTATAAGAAATGGAGTAAAAACAGCTTTACTAACCTAACAAGAGATAATACCTTAACCACCCCTGACTAACCTGTATATCAAATGGCCGATGTTCCTGTAAAACAGGACACGTCCCAAAACAGGAACTTCCTAAATGACTTGTACCACTACACAGTAGCTAGAAAGGATGTCAATAGAAGTCTCAAATACGCTCAATAATATGGAAATCACGAAGTGTGAAAAGGCATCAATCATGAGACACTAAACATCTCTGTGACTATGTGTATCAATATGCAAATGTTAAACACACACTTACAAGGAGTGTCCCCCGCAAAAAAGCCTCTAGAGAATGGCGGTTCATCAGTCGATATAAGAGTTGTATTATTTACCTATCTGATCTTGTACATCACCCCTTAGTATTTGTCCCTGATGAAACCAGTTGTTATTTGAGTTGGGGGGACAACCTCGTTGGAAGTGGTAGTGTTTTTATATGATGATGAACTATCATAGTCTGGGTGTCTTAGTGTACTCATATTGATCCTTGCCATTCTCATAGTTTTCCATTTTGCTATATTGGGATCTAGTGCATCCTGTTCTAGCTAGTGTTAGGGTACAGTTTTGGTAAGGTTTCCTGTATGGGACCGGTTCTATGTTAGGACGATTGTACCATTTGGTGATTGGTAGTCAGGTGGTAGAGATAGGGTATTGTCTACTTGTTAGGTTAGTATGTAGTGTTTGACCCCTTTTTTTATAAAATTTATAATTTAAAAAAGTTAGATTTTTTCGAAGCTTATCTAGGATCCTATACCATCATTGTGGTTTTGTATTGCTTTGTGTTTTGGGGTATTTACTGGGGTACAACTATCTTTGTAGGATAGTTATTGATCCTCCCCTTATTTATCTTTAGTGGAGAATAAGTGTTTGTTTATTTTTGAGTGTTCTTTAGTGCCGCTTCTTGTGTTGGTCTTTTCATTAGGTCTATCTATTTATTATTTGTTGGCACTGGACTGTTTATGGCTCATTTATTTACCTTTAATTCAGATTGAATCGTTGGCAGTTGGCGTTTTTTTTGTATTTGGCTTTGTTTTCGTTCTCAGAGCAGGAATATGGAATTTATATTTGTATAAAAATTATATAGTCCTAAGGGGACTACGGATCTCAATTGTTCCGCACAGAGATTCTAGAAATGCAGAGGTTATGAAATGGTCATCGCGGAACGAAGTAGCCACTGACATTTGTTGTACTTCACTGCGTTAATGAATATACCTTAATTGGTGTAGAAGAAAAGATATATTTTGAGAGAATGATACTTCATGAAAGCCTTAAAGAAATTGCACGCGAAGAAATCTGCGTTAAAAAACAAAATTTGTAAAGGATCGACTGTAGAATTCCATGTCCAAAAGAGCTAGAGACTTGCAGAATAATATTGATGATAGATTTTGCGCCACATCTCAAAGAAAGAAAAAACATCATCAAATTTGTTTGGGATCCTTGTGAATTCCGTGGAAACAGGGGGCATACTTCAGTCGAGATAGATCCTCTCCCATATTTGAATTTGTGTATCCTGATCTCTCTTCATCCTATGATACTGGATACATCTGAAAACTGACCTCAAGGCGAGAATCGCGATAAGGTATTTAAGATAGGTGTCATCCATACCGTACTAGATTTCAATCAGAAAATAGATTAGATGGCTGCAAACAAAAAACTCGAGTAGGGAGGGGACAAGGGGGAGGAAAAAACCCGAGGCCGAAAATATTAAATCCACCAACACTATCCTCTGGATCCTCTGCCTATGCTCCAACCACCCCTTTCAACAGTTACAGCTTTCTGTTGTTCCTCCTTCAAGGTGCCCCAATTCAGGCCTCTCACCGCAAATTAAAAGAAGTATACAGGATATACTCGGCGCTCCATCTCAGCCATTATTTTTAAGAGATGGATTTTGGTATTTAGACAAGTAGAAGAAGGTGGCCAATTAACTCAGAGCTTTGATGATAATGCTAATCAGATTATAAATCTCTCTGAATAAAACTGTTTGACCTGACTGAGAAATCTCGAGATTATATGCCGATGGTCTTTCTCTGTGTGTTCGAATAGGGTTCCTTGAGATAGCTTTGAATGGATAAAGGATGTTGCGAACTTCTGAGATTTGCATAGAAAGGTTAAAATGGAAGACAAGATACTTTTAGATTGACATACTGAGAGAAAAAAGACAGTGCATATCCCTTGGCATTGAAAATGAAAATCTTTCTGGGGTCCAATCTCTTGTGGACCTATTAGAGGAGAATGAAAGAGATAGATCTATAGGTCCATTCTCCTTTTGTCATACTAAGAGTACAAAGATGCCGCCTGTAATGGATGATAACATCGATATGTTTGTTCGTATGGTATGCGATGGCATTGAGAAGATCAAGGATGAGGAAATAATGACAATGCATGATTTTAATCTTCCCAGGGATGAATATAGTGCCTTAAAGGGTTTGGAACAGGATAAAACAAATTGTGATTAACACCCTAGGACTAAGGGTGGGAAAATGTTGTGTCATCCTCAACCACTCTGATATAAGAACATGTGTCTGTCAGATGTACTGTAAGGAACACTCTGGGTCTTTATAGGCTGCTTTAAGAACAGATCCTACTCACAAAATTCTTGAGGTGAACTAAAAGAGATATTCTTGATGAGAGCATTATCCTGATCAGAAAATTGAAGTTGACTTGAATGAGATATTCGTTTCTGTTACGTGTGACATCACAGTATATCTACTTTTTTATGGGCCTCTCCAGCTCGGTCCACAAGGGGTTATCTCCCTTGAAATGTTAGGTGAGTGTATCTCTCGGGATAGGGTATATCTATCAAAATCACTCAGTATCTAGTGCTTGATCAAAGATATTTACGATCGTTTGTTACCGTCGCTCTCCCGTCCTATATTATGGGATACACGGATTTGTTGCTCAACTTGCCAGGATATAGTTATTGAGGAGTGATTTCATGGCTGTGTAAGCTGGGGGAGTTGATGTGGAGGGATTCTGTATAGCTCTATACCCCGTCATTACAAGGGAGATGGAGGCTGTTGAGATACTATCTAGTCCACTAGGCGTACTGATTTTGAAGGGGCCCATAGTGATTTTTGTTTGAGTGCTGTCCATATTTTTTTTGACACATTATTTTTTTTGTTTGATCGGCAGTTCTTCCACTAGCTCAGGGGCACGGCAATGGGGAGCCCATTGGCCCCCACATATTGACTATATTTCGTCTCCTGGGCTGGGGGGGAGTAGTACTATCGTCTTTTCAGAGCGGCATCAGAGTGTTTTGGATAACATTGCTTTTTGGGGCAGATATATAGACGACATCCTCATCCTGTGGACTGGGTCTAATGAATCCTTTTGTTCGTTTGTGGAGGGCCTCAATGTGCAAACGCGCAACGTGGCCTCAAGATAGGCCATGAGATCAACTTTGCTGGATTGGTCTTCTCGGACTTACGGATTATAAAAGGTCAGAATGGCACTTTGGAAACAACAACCCACCGAAAGAGTACGGCAGGGAATAGCCTTCTAATGTGGGAGAGTGCTCATCCACTACCCCTTAAACGTGGCATTCCTAATGGTCAATATATAAGGATGCGGAGGAATTGTTCTAATTTAAGATCTTTTAAGGTAGAGGCTGATTCTCTGAAAAGAAGATTTTTACAGCGGGGGTATCCCAGGAAGGTTCTATCCGAGGCATCAAATTTTGCACGGGATAGTGAGAGGAGGAATTTTTTACAAAAACGTGATGTTGATCCGTTGCCCAATGTGGTAAGAATTGTGGGCACATTTGATCAATCTTCATCACGTATACGCGAGTTGATTACAAATTTTTGGCCACTTCTGACGCAGGACTCGGATATTTCAGAATTTATCGAATCCCCTCCGAGTATAACATTTAGATAGAAGGGATGAGGATGCGTATTGGGGGATTTCTAACACATCTACACAGTTCATTACTGCATCTTACCGACAGTTGTTCCTCTCAAAGACATGGCTCTGGTCATCTGGGATAGAAACGAGTACCTTTTAAATGTGGAGGCAGCGGGAAGGCCTGCTCATTTGTTAATGTTTCTAAAAACTTCAGATGTCTCACAATGGGACGGAATTTTGATATGCGAAGCTTGTGAAATTGCTAAGGCGCCAAATAGGTCATTATGAACCAGTTGTACATGTGAATGTACCTTCTCATGTAGACATTGGGATAAGAACCAAACGTGAGTTTATCGTCGTCCGACATTACTGGAACACGTTGGGATATTAAAACACCTAATCGTTGACTCTCTTGTCGCGCGCCATATGATTTCCAAACACTCGATGAATCCTCTATCTCTTTCCTTTTCGGTTGTAGAGCGTCGTTCTCAAACCGATCATGTGACGCGGTGGTGACTCTCGCGAGATGTTAAATGGTCCAAGTGGAGGCAACGATGGATAGGAATTTGTTGAAAACATTAAAGAGCTGGTGGGCTTGTGTAACGTCGAGAAATGTGATCGTTTGAGCTGCCTTTATTTAATTTTGTCCAGTGCCATATATTAGTACTATCTTGTTTTGTTTCTAGTTATCAATTTCATTAGTATTATTATATTATTATATTTGTTTCTTTGATATCTAGCTAGAGTTGTGTGTACTAAATTATCGAATAATATGGTCGATTTCCTTCTTTTGAGCGAGTTGAGAGAATTCGTGCGGGTTTATATTTTATACCCACTAAGTCTACACGATTATGTATTGTCATCTATAGTTGTCCGAACATAGTTTATGTATTGTTTACTCTGGTCTGAGATTTTTTGTGATGTTTCGTTGTACCTTGTGCCTCCCGAAGCAAGAGTAGGCCTGTGGTACGCGTGCGCGTGGTTGCTATGGCTACGCGTCTTATCCCTGGAAAGTTTACACAAAGGTAGCTATCGCTCTGTTTACTGAGCTTTGTATATCTAGTACTCGTGCGCGGATTGGGCTCTATGATGTGCCCTTCAGTTGTCGCGGTAACTGCCTTTTGTTCCCGCGATAGGTTTGTTTCGCACGCATGCGCAATTAAGGCTCTATGACGCGCTCATCTCTGATCGCGGGATTAGTTCTCTAGTCCTGCGATATGTGTGTTCACGCATGCGCACTTGAACAGTATGTACGATCGTGGACACGAGCGTATCAAGCTTTTGCGTGGTAGAACACCTGATTATAGTTAGACTTATTTGTTAGGAGGATACATATATTATCTGTTTATTGGACCTTGGTTGTCCAAACTATCGCTGAGACTAACTCTGATGCAGTTTTCCCTGGGGAATCCGTTTTCTCGCTATGTAGGACTCTCCAGGTTGTATTGTCTTTGCCCTTAAGCTTTATTAGGATCCTTTTTTGTGACCATTGGACCTTTTGGCTGCAACACTTGGTATTATGTTTTTTATTATGGAGGTTGTAGTTCTATTGGATATAATTTGTATATTTACCTATCTAATCTGTTACACCACCTGTATTGTGTTTTCCCAGAGATAGAACCCCTCATTTTATATTATGTTGTTGGGGGGAAAACGATCGTCTTGGTAGTGGTGTGTTTTATTGATAATTGAAAATAGTCTGGGATGTTTTAGTGTACATATTGATCCTTTTTCACTGTGTTGTTCATTTTGCTATTTGGATATTGACATCTGTTCTCTAGCTAGTGTTTAGGGTAGCCAGTTAAGGTTAAGGTGGCCTGTTTGGGACCGTCCTTTTGTCTAGGGCGATTGTCCCATTTGTTAGATAGGTGGTCAGGGGTAGGTATAGGGCTATTTCTCTTGTTGTGTTAATAATAGTGTTTACCAATTTGCTTTCTCTAAATATATCAGATTAAGAAGTGCTATATTTTATCAGCGTTTCCTTAAGGAATCGCATACCCATCATTTGTGGTTTTGTATTTAAATCTGACATGTCACTTTTTGAAACTTTTGCCTATGCAAGACTATTTTTTCCAAGACATATTGTGCTTTAAGTTAGTAAGAAATGTTGGTCCATTCAGTTCTTGTTTATTTGTGAAAAATATCAAAATGTTGTTAAAATATTGAAAATGTTGCCAAGTTCAATAATGTCTGCATTTAAGACAGAAATAGGTTTAAAACTGAGCATATACCCATATGTTTCACTGTAGGTTGGCATCATTTTTTAAATGTCTTTTTATTTTTTTTATGACATTAGGGGGCTTAAAAATTTAGTAGCAATTTTTCACATTTTCAAGAAAATTTGCAACACAGATCTTTTTAGGCACCAGTCAAGTTCTGACGTGGCTCTGAGGTGCCTGTATGTAAGATACCCCTATAAATGATTCCATCTAAGAAACTAAACCCCTTAAAGTATTCAAAATAGTGTTTAGGAAGTTTGTTAACCCATTAGGTGTTTCACAGAAATTAAAGAAAAGTGGAAGGGAAATTTTGAAATTTCACTTTTGTTATGCTGATTTTTAATTTGTATCCATTATTCATTGGAAAACGGTAAATGTGAGCAAGGAAATGCAACTCAACATCAATTCCCCCAATTCTGCTGCTTTTAGAGATATCCCATATGTGGCCTTAGTGCGCTGTTTGACTTCACCACAAGCCTCAGAATAGGATGATCACCTGGACTTTGGGGTCTCATTTTCATAAGGATTTTTTTAGGTGCCATTACAGGTTTGTGGACACTTTTAGGTGCTAAAAAGACCCCATATTGGAAACTACACCCCTTAAAAGGGTTTTGCCACGAAGTAAAATTGACGTGGGAAGCTTGCAAATTAAATAATAAACATTTTCACCATTCATTATTATTAAAAATTCTGCACCATTTTTGTCTTAGCTGCTCCTTTAGTGATCCATAGTTTACAGCTCATCTCTATGGGATCCGACCAGGGCTGAGAGCTCCTCAGTCCTGGTCGCACATGCTCAGACATCACCTCTCCTCTCAGGCAGCTACTGAGTGTTCAAACCCCGGGTGCTGTCATTCTACTCCCGTCCTCTGTGCTCCTTAGTAATTAGTCAAACAGTGCAAATAAATAAAAAAGAAACCTCAATCAGGTCTGTGCAGTGATAAAGAGAGAAAAAAAAAATCCACAGGTTTGGTTCCTGCAGGGATTTGAACCGAGGACCCTTGTGCTGTGAAGCAAAAACTTTACCTCTGAGCTACATTGTAGCTACTCACAATTCTATGCATAAACAGACCTTTCTTTGACTAAAGAGAGAAAGGGCCTGGTGATGTCATCCTGCTGAGTCACATGATCTGCAATTCAAACAAATCACACACACCTCCTTCTGAGCACACAGCTGAAGAGCTGGAAGCAGGAGGTGCGAGATGAGATCGTGGCAAAACCCCTTTAAGGAATATATCCATAGGTGCATTGAGTATTTCGACCCCACAGGTGTTTCACATATTTTTTTTTTAGCATTAGGCTGTGAAAATTAAAAATGTCTTTTTTTCAACAATCTGCAATTTTAGCTGAAAATGTTTCATTTTTACAAGGAATCTTGGGGAAAAAAACATCCCAAAATTTGTTATGCACTTTATATATGTGGGAGTGAACTGCTGTTTAGGAGCATGGCAGGGTGTACAAGAGATGGAGGGCTATTTGGCTTTTGGAAAGCAGATTTTGGTGGATGTCATGTTGCATTTGCAGAGCCCCCAAAGTAGCAGAACAGGTGAAACCTTTCAGTGGTTACTCCATTATGGGTTCAACTCCCCTCATGGATCTCAACTAGGGCTGTATTGTGCATTTCGGAAACACGAGTATTCCATAGTTCTTTTTAGCATTGGGCCATGAAAATGGGGGGGAAAATACGTAGTTCCACCATTGTTTTCTGGGCTTCATTTTTATAGCGTTCAGAACCATGCGGTATAAATGAAATGGCAGCTTTACTATGGGGGTCGGTACAATTACATTGATATAAATTTTATATAGTTTTTTATGTTTTATAACTTTTACACAATAAAATTGCGTTTTTATGCCATCATAGACTGACAGCCGTAACTTTTTTACTTTTCTGTATATGGAGCTAATCGGCGCTTGTTTTTTGCGGGATAAGTTGTCGTTTTCATTGGTACCATTATGGGGTTTATATGACGCATTGATCGCTTTTTATCAAGCTTTTTAGGAGGCGGGAGGAAAAAAATACAGCAATCCTGGTAGTATTTTTTTTTTTTTTTTTTTTACAGCGGTCACCATGTGGTATAAATGACATACTCACTTTATTCAGCAAGTCGATACAACTACAGTGACACCCAATTTGTATATTTTTTTATGTTTTACTGATTTTAAATAACACTTTTCTCCAAAAAGGAAAACAAGATTTTTGTATTGCCATAGTCTGAGAGCCATAACTTTTTGTTTTCTGTGCACGGAGCTGTGTAGCAGGTTTTTTTTCGGAATGAGTTGGTGTTTTTATTGGTACCATTATTTTTGGGGGGGACAGGACTTTTTGATCACTTTTAAATCAGTTTTTTGGAAGGCATGGTGAAGAAAATATTGCTATCGTAGTAGTGTCTTTTACTTTTAATGCCTGCTGTGCAGTATACATGACAAGTTAGTTTTACTAATGATACAATTATGGCGATACCCAAAGTTATATTTTTTTTATATTGTATCACTTTAAAAAAAAGTGTTTTCATTGTGTAAAACAATATTTATGTACCGCGGTCTTCTGATAGCCATAACTTTTTTATTTTTCCATGTGAGGGCTTTTTTTTTGGCGGAATGAACTGATGTTTGCATTGGTACCACTTTGGCCTTTATATTAGTTTTAATCGCTTTTTATTCCATTTTATGTGCTGTGGGATGAATGAAAATCACAATTCCGTGACTGTTTTCTTAGAAGGGAGTTTACACCATTCATTGTGCGTGTTAAATAACATGATAGATTTATAGGCTAATTTGTTATACACGTGTTGATACCATATAAGGCTGTACTTTATTTTTTAGCTTTTTTGGGGCGATTGGCGTTTGTAAAGGGGAAAAGGGCAGTGTACAGGTTTGTGTTTTTTTTTTTTTTTTTACTTTTTCCCATGACAATGCATTAGTACCATTTGCAGGAACACCCTTCCGCGCAGGACGTACAGGTACGTCCATTGTTGGTAAGGGGTTAATGCTAACAAAGGAGATTTTTTTTTACTTTACTATTTTTTTGGACTTAATATCTATTCATCTCTTTTGACAGTAAAAGAGTAACTATGGCAGAGCCGGCTATTATCTGGTTGTTTTGCAATCAACATCTGCAGTGATTAAATATGAAAATCTTTTAATTATACTTGTAGAACAAAGAAAAATGTATTTGTAAAAAAAATAAATAAGACAAGAGCAGCAAAGTACATTACATCTCAGAATGTACAAATGGCATCGCTTGAACTAAATATACTCCCCTACAAATGTTCCCCTCTATGTACCAAGAATTTTATAAATGGGTTTTCTAAACTGGAAAACTCTTTCACCTGTGCATAATAAAGCTTAACTAAACTCAAATCTAGAAATCAAAATTTGTGACTCGTTTTTTTGGGTCGTCACAGTTCCCCAAACCATAACTTTTTAAAATGTTTCCATCTACATAAACATATGAGGGCTTTTATTTTGCAGGACGTGATGTACTTTCTAATGGTATTATATACTGGGAAACGATACAATTCGAAGTGGGGCGAAGTCTGAACAAAAAAAAAGTATAAGCACCATGTTTGCAGGGTTTTTGTTTTTACGGCGTTCACCATTTGGTATGAATGATGAGTTACCTGTAATCTGCAGGATAAGGTTTCCGTAATACTAAACATGTAGGGTGCTCACAATGATATAGTACCATAAAAAAGCTCCAAACATGTATTTGTATTTCTTAAATTCTCACTTTTTGTACTTCCACCTACGGACCTGAGTGATGGTGCATTTTTTGCAAGCTGAAGTGTACTTTCATTAATACCATTTTGAGATTGACAACTTTTTTTAAATCACTTTTGGTCATTTTACATTCCTTAAAATTGGAATAAAACACCCACAATTTTGGCATTTTGATTTTTTTTTCTTCTATGGTGTTCCGTGCACAGGATAAATAGCTCAGACTTTTACAGATGCGGCGATACCAATTAAGTGTCCCTTTTTTAGCATTTATTAGTAAGCCTGCTACATAGAACATTAACTGCCCTATAACCTAAATATATATCATAGGTCATTAAGGGCTTACAGGGAATCAATCTTCTGCTTCCCCATGTCCTATACTGATCTTACAAGTAGACACTTCAAAAGTAACTTGCATCTCTAAAACCTTCTTCTACTGTTACTCATGCTATATATTCATACGCAATAAATGTTTCTCTAGCCCTTATGTGAACGAGTCAATATTGATGATCAGTTCCCCTTAGCTCTATGGCTGTTGATTGGAAGAAGCAGATGATTTAGTGCTCTTTTTCTCAACCCTTATATTGCCATATATTAAGATACATCAGCAAAGATTTTAGCAATTGCAGCTTTTAAGTTTAATATTATACACATGGCCCTAAAGTGTGTGCTCATAAACTCCAGAGATGTCTTGAATGAGTCAGGTGGTTTATGCAAACGTATCTGAGATCAGGATATGATAAAAATAAGAGAAGCTGAGCTCTGTGCTCTACAGTGGGTTGCTAAAGTATTTACACCCCTTGAACTGTTCCTTAAAATGTTACACCCACAAACGTAAATATTTTATATGATAGAGCAACACAAAGTAGTAAGGATTTGTGAAGTATAAAGAAAATGATACATGCATTACCAAATTAAAAAACTGAAGTGTGTTGTGCATATGTATTAAGCCCCCTGTACTCTGAAATCCTTAAATAAAAGCCAGTGTGTCAAATTCCCTTTAGAAGTCACCTAATAAGTAAATAGAGTACATCTGTATGTAATTTATTCTCAGTATAAGGGTGCTCGGTTTTGGTGCAACAATGTATAGCATTAATTGTTGTGCCTTCCTGCACAAAAAACGCATCAAAAACGCACCATGTGAAAGCACCCTAACTCCGCTGTTTTGTGAAGGCCTTAGGGCGCGTTCACACGGCACAGGACAAATACCGGCCGGTTTTTGTCCTGTTTTGCGCCGGTCCCCACGGCCACGGGGGGGAGGGGGGTGGGGTGGACGGCTTTTCTTCGCGATGAGCGGAGAAGAGCCTTCCACCCTTCCCATTGAGAAGCACATATTCTGTCCGAAAACCGGACGGAAGATTGTGCTTCTACAATGGTTTGCCGCCGGACCGCGGGCGGCAAAACCGCCGGGCGGAAAACCCGTGCAGTGGGGACTGCTGCACAGGTTTTCCATAGGGCACAATTGTGCTCATTTTCGGCCGGTTTTTCAGGCGGTCTGAAAAACCGGCCGAAAACCCGTGCCGTGGGGACATGCCCTTAGAGGTTTGTTAGGCTATGTTCACACGGTGTAATTGCGGGGTGTAATCATGCGGAAACTCCCGCTCCCTCCCTCCCATTCATTAGTAGCAGCGCGTATTCGCCGCTAGTAATTGATATGTCACTTAGCTCCCCGCTCTGCGTATTGTGCGAGCGGGGAGAGGAGACATAATCCATAGTTCTCTATGAGAACTGTGGATTACCGTAATGACTGGGACATATTTCACCCCATATTTAGTGCAGTACGGCACGAAATATGTCCCAGTTTAAGCCGTGTGACCATAGCCTTAGAGAACATTAGTGAATAAACAGCATCATGACAGCTCAGGGATAAAGTGGCAACATGGATTGTTTTGAAGGAAACGAGCATGGCACAAGTGCTAACCTATGAAGACATGGCTGTCCATCTTACCTGAGAGCCCAGACAAGACCACTCACTAAAGAAGCAGCCAAGAGGCCCAGGGTCACGCTGGAGGAGCTGCAGGCATATACCACTCAGGTGGGAGAAGCTGTCCACAGTTGTATACCCCACAAATCTGGCCTTTATGGAAGAGTGGAAAGAAGGCGGCCATTTTAAAAAAAAAAAAAAAAAACCACAAGCCAAAGGAAGTCTTTTCTTACAGGGGACACAGCCAACATTTGGAAGAAGGACTAAAACTGAACTTTTTGGAATAAATGCTATGTGTGGAGAAAAGCCAGCACTGCACATCACCCTGAACACACCATCCCCACCATGAAGCATGGTGATGGAAGCAGCAGGCTGGGGGGAGGCTTTGCTTCAGCAGGAATTGGGAAGTTGGTCAGAGTTAATGAGCAGATGGATGGAGTTAAATACATTGCAAAACTGGTAGAGACATCCCCTAACAAACTTCACAAATACTTGCTACTTTCTGTTCCATCATATAAAATTTCTACAAAATACATTTCAGTTCATGGCTGTAATGCTTGAAAATCAGGAACAATGAATGAATACTTTTACAACCCATTGCATCGAGTTATATGATTTCAAGCAGGATTTCTGAGTAAATCCTGACCGGACTCCTGAGACAGTGAGAGTCCTACTTAACCCACCCACATACAGTGATTGACCATTTGCTCTGAACATACACTAAACTGGGAAAACTGTTCAATCACTGTATGTCAGTGGGCTAAGCTGGACTTTCACTATCTCAGAGTCCTGTCAGTATTACTGCTGCTTTTTACTTAAAATCCTGCTCCAGATCATGTAAACTTGTATATCACAGAGCTCAGTTTCTCTCCCTCAATCACATCCTGCTCTCAGATAGGACAGGAGAAACCACCTGCCAGGTTTCCTTTAATGGAGTCCCTTCCAGCAGCTATAAAAGATAGGACCTCTATGTAAATGGCTTTTTACACAGGCCAAATAACTGTACAAAAAAATCATTTGTAGGTACACTTGTTCAATAGAATTGTCCCATGTGAAAACTCAATAGTCTGGGAAACAATTCTTTTATTCAGGCAAGAGAGAGAAAAGTTGCCAGAAGCACATCTCCACACATTAACAGGGATGCGCTGCTGGCCACTGTGAAAGGAAACAGCCTTTCACTGCCCAACAACTGGGCAGTATGAAAACTCCTGTTAGGGACTGTCAATAGACTTGCAAGAAGGTGTCTGGTGCTCCAAAAATGGTCAATTATGGTCTGGGGTAAAAAGACCTTAAGGAGCTCAGTCGTGAAAGCAGCTTTGAAGAAAGGCCTGCAGTGTCTGAGCCCTTCCTCTTCAATGTAGCCACACCAAAACCTTACCAGCCCATACTTCATGTCTACATGGGTAGGTGAAAGTCACTGAAACTGGCCATACCCAGCTGTTTTCTACATAGTCAGTATATAACAATATCCTGCTCCAGCAGGAATGCAGACAAGTCTGTTTGAACGTTATATAGTCCCATAGATTATGTGGCAGCATCACATCCTTTATGGGCTGACGGTTCAGGCACTCATCAGCTACTTTTCTGGATAATCTGACTGTTGGATTCCAGCTCCAGTCAGCCGTCCATCTCTTCCGGAACATCTGTCTCCGTAGACATGGCCTGTTTGTCGCCACACGCCTCATCTACCAACTCAGAATAGTTAATGTCAGGCAAAGGAGTTCTCCAAAAGTGGAATGAATTGTATTCACGGAACGCTTCATCTTTCTGTAAGAACAACAAAGGACATGTTACGTCAAGGAAGATAAACGGTAATTGGTAGGAACATTGTGCACATTTAGGACAACGGTCTAGCAGTAAGACGGTATTTGTTTCCCAAATCAGCCAATCAGATCCCAGCTTTCTTTTTTCTAGATTAATAATAGAAATAAAAGCTGAGCTCTGATTGTTTGTTATGGGCAACAAAGACTATATTACTGTTAGCCAGTTTTCATACAGGAGGCCTACTATATTTCTAAGTACAGTGCAGCTCCATACAAATCAATGGGAAATGCTTAAAGGGGTTGTCTCACTACTTTGAGTCATCTTACCTCAGTCCTGTTTTCTTGTTTCCATTTGATTTTTGGGGCTTCTTTAATGGCTTCCACTAGGCTGTAGTAGAAGCCAGGTCTGGCAGCCTATCATGAGAGACTGAGCAGGTCTGTACCTATAGTGACCTGAGGATCTGATGCATCCCATACAAGAGGGTATATCTAGGAATAGGTAGGACACTGTTAATAGACACATATTGCAAAGTGACTTGTTTTTGCAAGGTCTTTAACATAAAAAGCAATCCTTGTAGTGAGACAACCTCTAACTACCAAGCACAGCTCACATACGAGTGTGGAACCGTGTCTGATTTCATAAAATTCCTTTAAACCTGTAGCTGATTTAGACGCCGATTTTTCAATGTCCAAATCAGCATCAAAACCTCATTTGAAAAGTGGTTAAAAAGGGCCTTTTCAGACAAGGTTTTGATCGGGTTTTCTCCTCGTGGTTTCCGACGAGGTTTTCCAACACTTTTCTTTCTGAAACACCCATACAAATTAATAGTCAGGGTAAAAACTGCGCTGAAAAATTTGACAAAAACCATCTAAAAATGCAACAAGGTTTTGGACGAGGTGTTGAAGCTTTCCATTGATTCCTATAAGGATTTTCAGAGTTTAAACGCTGCAAGAATTAACATGACACTTTTTCAGCCCCCAAAACAGCTTCCAAAGCGCCTAAAATTTGTGTAAAAATCTTGTGTGTGAACTACAACGCTGTTTTACAGAGGAAACAATTAAAATGAACTGGGGGCGGAAACGTTCTGAAACCAGCGTCAAGACCAGCCTTGTGAACTCAAAAGGGTGTTCCGGAATCTAACAATGCTCGTTGCTCCATTGGGTAGGAGTAAAAATAGAAGCTATGACTCATATTTACCTCCTAGAAGGATGAACAAATGAGCATTGATCAGTCCCGGAACACCCCTTTAAGGACCGGCCTATTTCGGGCTTCAAGGACCAAGCCTTTTTTTCTATCATCACATTGAGGTGTGGTAAATATAGTGTTACCATAATGCTACATGTCAGTACAGACCTACAATTTTGGGGACTTTTGTTTAACACTTTAGTACTTCACACAATAAAATCATGTTTTAGAGAGAAAAAAAAAAAACTGTAATTTTATGCAACTCTTTCCCTAAATTTTTATTGTTAAAATTTTAAGATATGCATATTTTTGAAACTTTTGTTGGAGAAAATGGAAGTTTGCCATCTTTGCCTTTTCTTTTACCCTTTCCCTCTGTCAAACACTTAAGATGCTGCAGTCAATATGGATAGTAGTACCTAAAGCGCCAGGATCAAAGCTCTCCTCAATGTTGGCAGGAGTCCGACTGTGTAGAGGAGAGGGGGGGGTCACACGGCGTACTTCAGTGCATAACGGCGCTGCAATGTACCTGGAGTACACCCTGCAAATACAGTAAAAGCGCAGCACTCACAGCGCTAGAGCCCGGCCTATCACTTAATACTCACCTGAAATAAGTGACATTACTTCTTTTTATAAGCACGTACTGGGCGCACGGGAAAACATAAGTGACAGGCCAGGCAGTAGCGCTGCTGACAGTACGGGCTGGCCAGTGTGTACTTTCAACAGCAGGCATATAGCGGAGCGCACAGGGAGACGCCGTGTGAACATCCCCTAACAGCCCCACTGCTTAGGCTATGTTCACACGGCTTATTTCATGGCGTATTTACGGACGTATTTACGTCAGCAAATACGTTTCAAATACGTGTCACAAAGTGTGCCGCGTATTTTGCGTCATAAATACAATCCCCATTCTTTACTATGGGGAGTTACGTTGCGAAATACGCCTCAATAAGTGACAGGGGACTTAATTTTACAATCGTATTTAAGGACGTATTTACGCCCGCAAATACGTCGTGAAAATACGCCTCGTGTGAATTACGAGGCGTATTTTACATTGGAATCAATGCTACTCTAATTGTTCATTATTTGAAACGTATTTCGGGACGTATTTGCGGACGTAATTACATCCGTAAATACGCCCCGAAATAAGCCGTGTGAACATAGCCTTAGGCCGTGTTACGCCGTGTGGCCGTGGGTGGGGCGGGAGCGGGGTGCCGGCACTTCGCTGGCCCATAGAGAATCATTACCAGCGGCGCGTATACGTCGCTGGTAATTCACATGTGAATTATCTCCCCCCTCAGCGTATTCGCCGAGCAGGGAGAGGAGACGTAATCCATAGTTCTCTATGAGAACTCTGGATTACCGTAATGAATGGACCGTTTTCAGCCCGTAATTTGCGCACTTCGGCGCGTAATTATGGACCGAAATACGGCCCATTTTAAGCCGCGTGAACATGGCCTTACAGTAAAATACATTTTTATTGCAGGATTTTCAGGGGTCACTGTTCCTGTATGCTACGTTCAGACGATATTGCTGTGGCGCGTGCCTGTGCGCACTGAGCAATGCGTTTACTCGTTGGAATTCCGCGCTTGCAGGGACATTACCATGAATGGCACTCAGATTACACCAGGATTTGAATGAGAAATTCAAGCCCAGGGACAAAGACCAGGCCTGAGCAGCAGCCTCTCTAAGGCTGCCTTCATGGGATAACAGGGTTGTAGGAGATAAGGTATCACTATCTACCAGAGCCGAGGTCTCCCTAAGGTACTGCAGTGTCTAAATGAAGGTGCAGTACCACAAGCAACCGCTAGTGGCGCAGTTACTGAATTCTCTCAGTCATACACGCTGCTGGCTGCACTGTATTATGGGGGCGGCGGCCGCTTGCAGCACTTCTCGTCCAGGTGATGGCGCGCAGCCCGCCGTTACCTGGCACTGGAAGTCCGCGGCGGCTCGGGGGGCTTGGCTCTCCGAGGTCTTCGGCTTCTTGGCGGGTGTTGCGGCAGATGTCATCCTCTCAGGAGACGACATGGGCTCCGGCTTCCTCTTCCTGGACACCTGCAGCGTGAGCGTGGAGCACAACCTGGGGCACACGTGACACTCACACAGCCTCTTAAGCGGGTGCAGGAGGGCGAGCGGCTGCTCGCGCTTCCTCTTGGCCATAACAACCGCTGCCGTACGGGCTCTCGTCACCTCACGTGTCCCTCATAGACTTGTGTACACCCCGATAGCCTCACGTGTCCCTCAGAGACACGTGTATCGCAGTCCGTCCCTCAGAGACTTCTGTACACTCCGGTATCCACAGCCCGTCCCTCAGAGACTCGGGTACACTGATACACGCAGTCCGTCCCTCAGAAACGCGGGTACACTGATACACGCAGTCCGTCCCTCAGAAACGCGGGTACACTGATACACGCAGTCCGTCCCTCAGAAACGCGGGTACACTGATACACGCAGTCCGTCCCTCAGAGACTTGTGTACATTCGGATATCCTCACGTGTCCCTCAGAGACTTGTGTGCACTAGTTTTCCCTCTCAGATAATAGAAGCAGAGGTGTCCTGTACAGCGCGGCCATGTGCGCCCCACAGGCCCTCGGGGGGACTCCTAAATCCCCGTTAAAACCCGCCTCATTAATAAAAAAGAATTTGCCCACATCAAAAAATCGGGCGCTCAGCTTTATGCCCGTTTATTGCTATGGAAATCTAAACGATAAAGCGTTAAATGGTTGCTTTGGAAAAACCCAAGGACGGTCTAGGGTTTAAATTTATTTTTTGAACCCTTAAAGGGTTATGTTTCAAAACGCTGGGGGTTTAAGAGGGGGATGTTTTTTGGGAAAAGGGTTTTTAAAAAAAGCCCCAAAAAAAAATGAAAATTACCCGCTTTAGCCAATTTTTGGTAATAATCCGCTACTAATTTCTTTTACAATTTAAAAATATGTCTAAAACATAGTTCCCAATTTTTAAAAAATGAAAAAGCAGGAGATTTTAGAAAGGCCTTTGGCGCGTAAGGGCAAAAATTTTGCATGGACACTTTTTTTCCCATTTTGGGGTCGGTTTTGGCCTCCCCCTTCAAAAAGCCACACCCCTCCACCTAATTTGCATAACGGCTTTGGAAAAAAAGCCGGGTTAAAACCCCTTTATACCCCAGGTAGTAGCCCCCCAAAACCAGGTTTTGCCCCTTACACCCGGGTAAGGGCCCCCTTGTAGCCAAGTAGATGCCCCCTTTGTGCCGGTAGATCCCCCCCTTGTTAGCCGGGTTAGATGCCCCCATTTTTAAGCCCAGGTAGATGCCCCCCTTTGTTACCCCGGTAGGTGCCCCCTTTGTTGCCGGGAAAGGTGCCCCTTTTTGGTTCCCAGGTAGTCCCCCCATTTTTTGCCAGGTTAGTGCCCCCATTTTTAAGCCAGGTAGTCCCCCCAAATTTGTTCCCCAAGGTAGACCCCCTTGTTGCCCAGGTAGTCCCCCCCCATTGTTGCCCAGGTAGACCCCCCTTTGTTGCCAGGTAGACCCCCCATTGTTGCCAAAGGTAGTGCCCCCATTGTTAGCCGGGGTATTTGTCCCCATTTTTTCCCGGGTTTGGTTGAAAAACCATTGTTAGCCGGGTAGTGCCCCCATTGTTTTGCCGGGTTTAGACCCCCCATTGTTCCCCGGGTAGTGCCCCCATTTTTTGCCGGTTATTTGCCCCCATTGTTGCCAGGAAAAAAACCCCCCATTTTCCCGGGTGACCCCCATGTTCCCAAAAGGTAAGCCCCCCCCTTTGTTCCCCAAAAGTAGCCCCCCCTATTGTTCCCAAAGGGTATTGTCCCCATTGTTGCCAGGTTAAGTGCCCCCATTGTTTAGCCAGGTAGTGTCCCCATTTTTTCCCGGGTAGTGCCCCCATTTTTTACCAAGTATCCCCTTTGTTCCCGGGTAACCCCCATTTTTTAAACCCAAGGTAGTCCCCCAAATTTTTTGCCAGGTATTGCCCCCTTGTCCCAGGTAAAACCCCCCCAGGGTTGGGACAGGTTTTTGCCCCCATTGTAAAACAGGTATTTCCCCCCATTGTTAGCCAGGGGGGGTTTGCCTCCTCGTTGCCGGGTTAGACCCCCCATTTTTAGCCAGGTAAAACCCCCCTTTTTGTGGGCCAGGTGGGTGCCCCCTTAGTGTAGTCAGGTTTCCCCCTTATTTAGTCAGGAAGTTGCCCCCTCTGTTGCCAGGTAGCCCCCCCAATTGTAGCCGGGTGTGCCCCCTTTTTGTATCGGGTTATTTGCCCCTCTGTTCCCAGGAAACCCCCCCAATTTTTAGCCGGGTAGGCCCCCTTGTTTGCTGGGTAAAACCCCCCAAAATTTGTGGGCCCGGGTTAGTGCCCCCTTATTTTGTCAGGAAAGTTCCCCCCTCTTTTCCCAGGTAGACCCCCCTTTTGTACCCAAAGGTTAGTGCCCCCGTTTGTACCCCGGAATTGCCCCTTTTTGGGTAGTGGGTTTTTTTTCCCCCTTTCTTTGCCAGGAAACCCCCCCATTGTAACCGGGTTTGTCCCCCCATTTTTAGCCAGGTAGTCCCCCCAAATTGTAGTCGGGGTATTTTGCCCCCTCTTTTGCCAGGTAAAACCCCCCTTTTTGTGCCGGGTAGTGCCCCCATTTAGCCAGGAAACCCCCCTTTTTGGTAGTCAAGTAGTTGGCCCCCTCTTTGCCAGGTAGCCCCCCCCCATTGTACCCAGGTAGGGCCCCCTTATTGTTCCAGGTAAGGGCCCCTTTAAAAGCAATAAAAAAAAATAATAAAGTACTCCCCCGGGACCAGGTCCTGCAGGGGCCGGCCCCCGGGCTCCGGACATCTCCTCAGCGAGCGGGGGAGTGAGTGCAGCCGCGCGTCACTTCCCCCCGGGCGCCGCGGGCCCTGAAATGAAACGGCGCGCACAGGCGCCGTCATACGGGGGGAAAGAAGGGAGGAGGGAGCGATCCTCCTGCCCCCCCCTTTTCCAACAGTGCCCCACGCCCCGGGGCGGGTGAGCGGCCCGGCTCGGGGGCCGGCTTAAACCCGCCTGTAGGAGGGGCCCCGGGGGCCCGCAAGATTTGCGTCCAGCGTTTCTTTGGCCCGCGGAAAAATTTAAAAAGGGACCCCCCCCGCCTACGGGCGGCGGGAGGAACCCAAACCCCCCCGGGGAAGGGGGGGGGGGGGGGGGAACCCCAAAAATTTCGGGGGCCCCCCCCGCCAAAAAGGGGAGATTTGGGCCCCTTGTATGGGTCAAAAAGGGGGGGACAAAACTAACATTTGTCATCTATCTACTGTATAGGGTGATAAATTTTTGGGGATCCGGGGGAACCCCAAAACCCCCCTTCAGGGGATGGCAGTCAGGCCCCGCATTCCCCCACAATCTCAGTCAGTCCCATAGAGCAGAATGGAGTGGCAATGCCAGGTGAATCCCCCAAACCCATGAAAACCCCTTCCAGCGCGGGGTTTTTTGTTTACGCCCATGTCCTGACCTTCCAAAAACCTTTTTTATTCCTTTTTATTTTTCCATCGATGGAGCTGGATGAGAGCTTGTTTTTTCGGGGGTCAAGATGTACAAGATTGTTCCATTTACTTTATTATATAAGGGACTAGGAAACCAAACAAAATTCTTTGTCAGGCGGAACATGAAAAAAATGCAACTGCACCATTTTGGGGGGGTTAAGTTTTTATGAATTGTGAACTGTGTGGTATAAATTACGTTATCTCTATTCCACAGGTCGGGACAATTCCATCAATACCAAACTGGTAGAATTCATTTTATTTTCTAAATTTGCGTTGCAGCACCATTTTTTTTAGACCAATACATTTTTTATTTTTCTGTCTATGGCCCGGAGTTCAATGAGTGCTATATGCACAGCGATCGAGAAGGCAGGGACGGTCATAAACCATCCCTGCCTTCTCTGTGGAGAGTCCAGCTATCACTGACAGCCGGCTCTCCACCCACACAGCTGCGTTCTCTATGTTCCAGAATGTCCATGTAGAATTATACAGCCACTGCCCAGATGATTCAAGTCAATGTATGATCAGTGAGTAGTTGAAGTAACAAAATGATCTGCTTAGGGTGCATTTACATGGTAAAGACCAAATACCGCTTGGGAAATCCCGACCGGTATATGGTCTTTTTTTGTCCACAGTTTGCAGATTCAAGCCGTCCCCCTTTGCTCCCACATGTTCATGTTCTGCCCGAAAACCAAGCGGAAGAATGAACATGTTCTAAGTTTTTTCTGACCACCAGCAGTGTCAAAAACCGGCAGAAAATCGTGCAGTGTGGACTGCTGCACGGATTTTCCATCAAAGTCCATGTAAAAGGTTGACAGTCGGTTTACAGGCTCCGAAAACCATCTGTAAATCTGACTGAAAACCTGTGCCTTGTGGACATGCCCTTACTATAACAATCTCCGGCCAGGAGAAATCATATCCTGCCATATTTGTAACTGGTGGAAAAGGGTCCATCCACACGGCACCGGTTTTCAGTCGGATTTTCAGATTGTTTTCAGCTTTGAAAACTGACTGTCAACCATCCTAGAAAATCCGAGCTGTAGTCTACAAAGTTCAGATTTTCTAATGGCAAATCCGACTGTTTGAAAATTCATTCTTCCGTCCAGTTTTCGGGCCGAACATGAACTGTTCAATGCAAATGGGGATGGCTGAATCCGCACCTGGTTTTGGCAGCCCATTTGAGGCATCCATCTTGATACCATAAAAATTTATTCTGACTAATACTGCAACAGGGCCATTGACTTCCATAGGGCAAACCTACAGTAGTCCTAATTGGTCTATGTTTTCCCTATTTAGCGAATGCATACCGTTTCTACATCAGAAACAAAAGCATGGTCTACCATTGGGATACATTTTTATGGCATCTCGACGGATACCACAGACAGGCTGCCAAAAGGAGATACGAATAGGGCCTTAATTATATCACACACTGTTCCTCCAAAATTAATGATATCACACACTGTACCTCTAAAATTAATTATATCACACATTAAATACTCTGAAACTATATCATATACTGCACCCCTGAAATCAGTGATGTCACACACTGTAAGGCTAGGTTTACACGGCTTAAATGCAGGGCTTAATTACGCCCCGCAATTACGCTGTGTGGACGGGGGCAGGGAGGGAGCGGGGGGCCTGCACCTCGCTGGCCCATAGACTTGCATTACCAGCGGCGCGTATACGCCGCTGGTAATTCACGTGTCAATTATATCCCCCCTCGGCGTATTTGCCGAGCAGGGAGAGGAGACGTAATCCATAGTTCTCTATGAGAACTGTGGATTACCGTAATGACTGGGACGTATTCCAGCCGTAATTTGCACACTCCGGCACGTAATTACGGACAGAAATACGTCCAATTTTAAGCCGTGTGAACATGGCCTAAGGATCCTTGGTGGTCTATGGTAGTAAGGAGTTAATATAAGGAGCTGTCTTGCTACAAAGATTAGCTTTCAACATGTAGATAACGGTAAATCAAGATTTTTTTTATCAAATACATTAGTCTTTTAATATTACCTCGGTCAGGATATGAGAGATTTTATCTGCTCAGAGTGCACACAGGTTACCGTCCTGCTCTCTCTTGCTGATTAGACAGCACACTCTAGGATTGACAGCAAACAAAGGAGATTAATTACTTTTGATTGTTTAAGTTCTGTAGTTTTGTGCACTACAGATTACATCTCCTGCAGTCACGTCAGTGCAATTAGAAGAGCTGAAAATACAAAGCTGATACACTTACCACAGCTATAGATCCACCCACAGCATAACCAGGAAGAGTGAGGAGCTGTGAATCTGAAGCTGCCTGTGGCTCGGAGAAATGGCATAGTGAGACAACGTCCTTAATGTAAGGATACATCATAATCTAAGGCAGTGAAGGGGTTAATGTGCTGATCCCTGGTGAAGAGCAGTGGAGATGTTAATTCTACATACCTAAGGTCTTGAGCAAAGCTCTGTCTGATCATAAGGGTATGTTCACATGGTTTATTTTGGCGCACATTTTGCCGCAATCATGGTAATTCATAGCTCTCGTACAATACAAATGTATGCGCGGGGAGATAAGTGACATGTTAATTGTCAGCGCCGCTGAATGTCTATGATGCCACAGATACTGGGTCGTGTCTGGGGAATTAGGGGACCAGGAAATTACTTTAAAGTCTTGGTCACGCTCTTCCAACTAATGTTGGACATTTCTAGCTGTGTGACGTCGCATTATCTTGATGGAAAATTCCATCTGCCCTAGGAAAGGCAATCGGCATGTATGTGTGTGTGATCTATAAGGATGTACTCAAATTGGTTGAGAGTGCCTTCCACATAGATGAGTTGACCCAGAGAATAGCACATAACATTTCCAGGCCACAACACTGCCTCCACCAGCTTGTGTTCTTCCAGCAATGATTGCAGTGTGTTTGTGTTCTGATGTTGCTCACCTGACATGCCAACACCTATCCTTTTGATAAAGCAGAAAACGTGACTCATCGGAAAAGGCAACCCTTTGCCAAGCAGTGGAGGGCCAGCTTTTTCTGCCCATGCAACTTCTTTAGCAGAGAGGCAGTAACCATTTGTTTGCTTCAGAGCCCCATATGTAGTAAGGCTTGCTGAACTTTTATTTTAGAAATACATCTGGTTGCCTCTAGGTTAATTTTGGTGGCGAGCGCCTCTGGTGTCAGTCCACCTTCACCGGCATGTGGTACTCTGCAGTTTTCATGTTGTTTTTTTGTTGTTTATTTAAAATGGTGCCATATGTCCACTCACAATATACTTTTACCATAGTAGCATGCGAACAGTCAGGCGTCAGCACCCGGCTTATCCGGGCCCACATCGCTTTTAGATGCCCCTGCACTTGCCTGGGTAAGTGGGCACCGGGTCTTCCACAGCGGGGCCGCCGTGGCCCCATAGTGCTGAACTGGGCAGCAGCGCGATGAAGTGAACTCATTGCGCCGCTGCCTCTCCTCGGTCACACAGCCGGCACTGGCGGAGTGATCACGCCACCAGTGTCGGGCAGAAGAGGAAGGCACTTGGCCAGGGAAGGAGGTAAGTATTATTATTATTTTTAATGGCAGTTACCTGCCTGAGGGGACATATATAAACCTGCCTGAGGGGACCTATATATACCTGCCTACCTGAGGGAACATATCTATATACCTGCCTGAGGGGACATATGTCCCCTCAGTTAGGCAGCTATATATATATGTCCCCTCAGGCAGCTATATATATATCTATATACCTGCCTAACTGTGGGGACATACAGTGAATTAAATAATTATTTGATCCCTTGCTGATTGTGTAAGTTTGTCCATTGACAAAGACACGAACAGTTTATAATTTTAAGGGTATGTTAATTTTAACATTGAGAGACAGAAGATCAAAAATAAAATCCAGAAAGTCACATTGTATAAATTATATAAATTTATTTGCATTTTGCAGTGAGAAATAAGTATTTGATCCCCCTGGCAAACAAGACTTAAAGAGAACCTGTCACATAAATTATGCACTCCTTGCTGAGGGCAGCACAAGCTAGTGACAGATACGCTGTTTCCAGTGCTGTGACCCTTATTGTGTAAGACGCTGTAGTTTTAGCGTATTTAATGCTCAAATCTTATTTATGAGCAGGTGTTAGCCCCACCCACCAAAGGCTAGCCCCACCCACCTGGCAGTTATTCAAATCTTTCTACCGATTCAAAGTAATAGGTTTATCAGTTGAGGTGGACGAGGAGAGCCTCAGTGGGCGGGGTATAAAAAAACGGACACTCTTTTCTGGCTGAAAACTGCAGATTTGAGCACTAAATCCTCGAAAACGACAGCATCTTACAGAATAAAGGACACAGCTCTGGAAACCGCTTGTCTGACACTGGCTTGTGCTGTCAGCAAGGGGGGCATAAACTATGTGACAGGTTCTTTTTAATACTTGGTGGCAAAACCCTTGTTGGCAATCACAGCAGTCAGATGTTTTTTGTAGTTGATGAAGAGGTTTGCGCACATGTCAAGAAAAATTTTGGTCCACTCCTCTTTGCAAATTATCATTAAGATTGAGTCTGTCGCTTGGCAACTCAAAGCTTCAACTCCCTTCCTAAGTTTTCTATGGCATTAAGGTCTGGAGACTGTCTAGGCCCCTCCTTGACCTTAATGTGCTTCTTTTTGAGCCACTCCTTTGTTGTATGTTTTGGGTCATTGTCTTGCTGGAAGACTCAGTCATGAGCCATTTTAATGTCCTGGCGGAGGGAAGGAGGTTGTCACACAGGATTTTACGGTACATGGCTTCATCCGTTCTCCCATTGATGCGGTAAAGTAATCCTGTGTCCTTAGCAAAGAAACACCCCCAAAACATGTTTCCACCTCCATGCTTAACAGTGGGGATGGTGTTCTTTGGTTTATAAGGAGGATTTCTCTTCCTCCAAACACAGCGAGTTGAGTTAATGTCAAAGAGCTCAATTTTTGTCTCATCTGACCACAGTACCTTCTCCCAATCACTCACAGAATCATCCAGGTGATCATTGGCAAACTTCAGACTGGTCTGCACATGTGCCTTCTTGAGCAGGGGGACCTTGCTGGCACTACAGGATTTTAAACCACTATGGCACAATGTGTTACCAATGGTTTTCTTGGTGACCGTGCTCCCAGCTACCTTGAGATCATTAACAAGTCCCCCCCTGTGTAGTTTTTGGCTGATCTCTCACCTTCCTCATGATCAAGAATACCCCCACGACGTGAAATTTTGCCTGGTGTCCCAGATCAATGTTGATTGACAGTCGTTTTGTATTTCTTCCATTTTCTTATTATTGCACCAACAGTTGTCTCCTTCTCACCCAGCGTCTCACTTATGGTTTTGTAGCCCATTCCAGCTTTGTGCAGGTCAATGATCTTGTCCCTGACATCCTTAGAAAGCTCTTTGGTCTTGTCCATGTTGTAGAGGTCAGAGTCTGATTGACTGAGTCTGTGGACAGGAGTCTTTTATAAAGGTGACTATTTAAGATAGCTGTCTTTAATGCAGGTAATGAGTTGGTTAGGCGCGTCTAACCGCTCTGTAGGAGCCAGAACTCTTACTGGTTGGTATGGAATCAAATACTTATTTCTCTCAGCAAAATGCAAATAAATTTATATAATTTGTGATTTTATGGATTTTATTTTGGATCTTTATTTTGGATCTCTCAATGGTAAAATTAACCTACCCTTTAAATTATAGACTGTTTATGTCTCGGTCAGTGGGCAAACTTACAAAATCAGCGAAGGATCAAATAATTATTTCCTTCACTGTATGTTATATATATATATATATATATATATATATATATATATAATATATACCTCCTAGGAAAACATATCTATATACATCTGCCTGAGGGGACATATATATATATATATATATATATATATATATACACATACCTGCCTGAGGGCAGGCATTTCCGGCGGACATGACCGACACCCCGAGTAAGGGTCATGTGACCCGAAACACGTTGGTCCTCTGACTTACAGTTTGTGTTTTTGGATTACGCCCGAGTCTCTTGTTTTTTTGCCATACGATGTGCAAATGTTCCATTTTTTAATCAATATGAAGAAATAAACTTTTGCTATATTCTTTTTTATTACCATTAATCCTGTCCGCCTCCACTTCCTGGTCTGGAAGCTGGTAATCTTCAGTTTCACACCTTATTCCTTGTGAGGTTTGGTTTCCTCAACTGTGCTACACCTGGGAGGCTTGCTATCATAACGAGAAAGTGAGCGGTTTCTCTTTTCCAATATACATGAACTATAATAACTTATATCTGTGCAAAATGTAATGGTTTATATTCAGTAATGGTGTGGCGGTATTATTTAGTCACTGTGGGGGTGATATGTGGTCATGGTGTGGAGGTATGATTCAGTCATTAAGTGGTGGTGATATGAAGTCATAGTGTGGTGGTATTATTCAGTCACTGTGGTGGTAATAGAAGGTTATGGTGTGGCGGCATTATTCAGTAACAACTTGGTGGTCATATGAGGTCATGATGTTGTAGTATTTGGTCTTAATTATTGGTAATTTTAGCCTTGGGATTCTGGTTTAATGTAGCAATGTTATTTGAAAACTGTAGGACCATTATTTAGTGGTTTTATACACAGTACTTTGTGTTATAACTTTTGGTATATTTTATAAAATGTATCATGCATGGGCCGGGAGGGACATACAGCTCTGGAAAAAAATTAAGAGACCACTGCAAAATCTTCACTTTTTCTGATTTTTCTCTTCAATGGTCAATTTTTGGAGAAAAATGTACATTGTTATTTTATTATATAAACTACTGACAGTATGTCTCCAAAATTCAAATCAAATTTTTTTTTATTTATTTGCAGTAAATGAGAAACCTTCCAAATAACTTAAAAAAGCAGTGTGGTCAGACCTCATATAATGTAAAAGAAAACAAGTTCATATTTATTTAGAAACAGTAAAACTAATGTTTTAAGTCAGGAAGAGTTCAGAAATCAATATTTGGTGGAATAACTGATTTTTTTTTTTTTTTCAATTTATTTTTGGCCTATTCCTAGCACTCTTTTTGCCATCCAACTTGTCCTATTGCAAGAGGATTATGAAGACCACAGCAGTGTTTTTTTATACTTTCCTTCATTAAATAAGATTTGGTTCAAGTTATCACCTAATCAGAAACACATTAAGTAGAATGAGGTGGACTTTGGTTGGAATTCAACTGACACTGGAATAGAATGGCTGTCAGACATGTAGAGATGCTGATGTTTAGAAAACGGTGCAGTGGTCTCTTAATTTTTTCCAGAGCTGTATATCTTCAGACCTTTTATGTTAACCACCAGTGTCCTGCTGCAATTAGATGGAGAGACTCATAAGCCCCAGTTTTCCATCTTGATTACAGATTAGTGTGATGTCATCACATCAGTCTGTATAAGCTGAAGCGAGACCATGAAGGGCACCGTTCAGGTGGTGGAGACAGCAAGGCAAAGTGCGCCCCTAAAATAAACTCTGTTGTACCTGCTGTTTTACTGTCATCACATGATTTGCTCCACAAAGGGGCCCACTGAGGCTCTGTCGTCCAAGGGCCCACAAAGACCTGGAGCTGGCCTTGCGAACAGTGTACAGTGCCCTTGGCTCAAACACCAATAATCATCCCTTTTTGCAGCTCTGTTACACTTCCCATGACAGCAATGAGGGCTATGAGTGCAGCCTATAAAACACCTTGTGTACCCACCAAACAGCTCATGATACAGAATATCCTTCATAAACCATGTGCTGCGGTCATTCAAAGCAGGAAGTGCTCATAATAATGTGACCGATTGGTGTATTTTCCATGGACCTGTGGTTTTTGGTCTGGTGAGGCAGACACCCATTGAGAAATAATTTATGTATTGTTTGTTCAGTAATCGCATAATGATACAATTGGTAGCCAATTATTAAAAGTGGCAAAAATGTGGATGAGAACAGAAAGAAAACTCAAAGTCCAGTGAAAGAACAAATTAAAATGTTAGAGACAAAGGTTAGGAGGGTGAAAGAAGGACAAAGGCTACTGGGGCTCATATTTTGACAGGGGAAATGAAACGGCTGTCAAATAGGAAATGCTGCTGCTTATCTTCAGAGAAGGGAGGTGACAAATGAAAAAGCTAGCAAAACATTCAACACAGGGAGATAAAGACTCAAGCAAGTGAAGAGAGCTTTTTTTTTTTTTTTTTGCTGGACAATCCTTTTTTGCCATGCTGCTGCTCTGACTCCCAGCTCCTAGTAGGCATGACGGTGCGAAGTGTGGCTGCAGAAAGGGATAGTACATGGAAGTCTCCGTTACTAAACCCATCCTTCATGTTTGTAAATAATAATTTGAACCCCATTATTTTACATTGCAGGAATTGCTGTGCATGTATGTCGCTGATGTAAATGAAAAAAATTAAACAAAAAAATAAAAGAATGTCTTGGTATTCTTTTAACTTGTGTGGAAAAAAAATATATATATATATATTAGGGCTTAAAGACTATGACTTTTTTAGTTTCACATTCAAGGAGCCTTCTTTTTTTCAATTCTTCGTCGACAATTTTTTTTTTTTAATGTATTAACAATGTTGGTTAAATAACGCAATCATGGTATAAACAAGGTCATCATGAATATTGCAATACCAAACACTGTGGGGTTTTTACTTCTTCCATATTAAATTTATATTTTTTTTTTAAAGAAAAAAACCTTTTCCATCCACCTCACCCCCAAATAATTTATAAAAGGGAAAAAAAAAATACAAAATGAAGCCCTGGTCACTGCGCCCTACCAGCAAGTACACTGTTCAGAAAGTGTCCTATCAAGCATATCGCTCACAGCACGTAGGAATGAAAAAAAAGTAAAAAAAAAAAAAAAAAAGATAAAGAACTTTACCAATTAATTTGTGAATAAATGCAAAGTTTTACTATAAAACAGTCTTTTTTTTATTATTATTACAATGTAATAGGCGTACAGGCTCTGTAACCCTTCTTGACCCAGAACATGTACTTAAAGTAGCTGACAGGTTCCCTTTATGTTGCCCAAATGACGGGCAGCACAAAATAGCTGTAAGTTACCTGATCCTAACCCTGTGTGTTTTACCCCGAAAGGCTGCAGCGTTCCCAAGTAAAACACCCGGTGAGGTTGTCCTGAGTGCAGAAGCCGACGGCCCAGAAGAGATGAGTCTGATGTGCGGCTTCTCACCGCCCACTCAGCTTGACTGACGGCTCCCTACCATGTTTATAGGAGAGAGGGGTCAGTCAAGCTGAGTGGGCGGGAAGAAGCCTCTTATCGGACTTATCTCTCCGCGAGCGGCACAACTTCACTGGGTGTTTTACCTGGAAATGCTGCAGCTTTTTGGGGTAAAACATACAGCGTCACGATCTGGTAATCTGCCGCTATTTCATTCATAAAGTTTCACAGGTGTTCTTTATCAGTAACAGAAGTACCTTTCCTTACCCGTAGCACTGCAAATAAAAGAGGTTTCATTGGCTAGATACATAGAAACAGGTTTACTAAATAAATACAGAAGCTCATAAAACAACATTTCAAATTTGAAGGACTTGTCTGGGATTTTAAGAAAATTGGCTAAGGCCAGTAATAGTATAAAATAAAAAAAAAATAAAAAACATAAATTACTTACCTATGAATCTGCCTATGGTGGTCCCCGCCGATCCTGCAGCGATGACATCATGTATATCATTCACCTGCTGCTGCAACCAATCACTGGTCTCAATGGTGATGTTTGCATGTATGGTGCAAAACAGCAGACGCCACTGGCTGCAATCTTCATCAAATCTCAGATAATCCCCTTAAAAGAGCTTGTGTAAACCACCAAGTTGATATACTGTAGCAACCAAACTCTACACTGAGGGGGGCATGTATGAAAACTGTCTAGGTCTAAGGGCATGTTCACACGGGCAAATTTTGTAGCGCATTTCGCTTCGTATTTGCGCTCTAATACGAGCGAGATGCGTGCCAAAATTACAGTAATCCATAGTTCTCAGAGAACTATGGATTATGCCGCCTATGGAGAACTATGGATTACGATCGTATTGTACGCCTGGGGAGATAAGTGACATGTCACTTAATCGCAGTCTATGAGGTCGGCGGGCTGCCGATCAGTGCGGCTCCCAAACACCTGGCGTAAATGCGGGGCGTACTGTACGCCCCGCAATTACGCCGTGTGAACATAGCCTTAAACGGTCTTTGTTGCCCATAGCAACCAGAGCGCCCCTTTCATTTCGTATAGGGCTCTGAAAAAATGAAAGGGGAGTTCTGATTGGTTGCTACATCCAACAAAGAAAGTCTTAGACCTAGACAGTTTTCATACATGAGGCCCTAATTGTCCTAACCGTTGCCAAATGGAAATGGCTCAATTAGGTGAGCACTAATTTCCCATAAAGTGGGAATTAAAAATAACGACTTGTTGCATTTTGTATGGTCCTTTTGTTAATCTGTATGTTAACGAAACAAAAATGTATTATGACAGGCACTGACATTCGATTATCCTCCTTATGGGCCAGCAAACAGTACATTACGCCATCAACTTGTAGGAGGGACATGGATGGAAAAAAAATACATACATCACATTATTAGAACAATAAAAAATTCACAGAGTGAAGTGTGTTCACATAATATATATCAACTAATTTAAAAACCTTATTCTGGTAATGTATAAAGGGAACCAAATGTATTTCTTCTATTGTGTTGGTGTGACCAGATCTCTGGGGAAAAAAACTGGAAATTCTGTTCATCTTCGCATCAACTCCAGTTGGTAAAAGGCACCTTTGTGTCATTAAGTTCATGACCATGAGCTAAACCCATTTCAAGTCATATGAAACTGTAGTCCAAAACGTTGAAGGTAGAGGTATTAATTATTCTGGTTTGCGAGCCACAAAAAATACGCAGTCATAGAAGTATTTCATCATTGATAAATGATTCACAGTATATGTTGTCCTTACAGAATCTCTCTCCGCCTGTCAACACAGAAAACAAGGGAATCACTAAGTAAGTACCTGGAGTACACAGGCCGTAAATACTAGTGCATCTCAAAAAATTAGAATATCATTGAAAAGTTAATATGTCTAATTTAAGTCAAATACAGAAAAACCCATATGTTGAATAGACTCATTAACAGAGAGATGTATTTTAAAGTGTTGAGTTCTTTCATTGTGGTGATTAAGGCTATGTCTACACAGCACAGGGTTTAGCATGGATTTTCTGCGGATTCAGTTTTTTGAATCCGTCAAAAATCTGACGGTACCCTGTGCTGTGTAGACAGCAGTGAAAAATCTGAATTTCATGTCAATTCTTTCAGAGACGGACCAGAGCAGCGCTTTTGAAAGGCACAGCTGCGATCTGTCATAAGAACGCCACTGCGCTTTTCACATAGCGAGCAGGAAGAATCGCCCTGCTAATTGTTTAGATCCATCTCTGGTTCCTTCCAGTCGGTCCCAGAGACAGATCTGTAAAGGGCTTGTAACACGGAGTGAAAACTCCATGTGAACAAGCCCTACAAATCTGGCAGAATATGCAATATATTTCACCGGATTCCTGCTCAGATTTGCCGTCGGCCTCGTACATTTAGTGACGGGGCTGACAACAAATCCGAAATCAGATTATGGTTTTAGCGCAAATCAGCGCCAAAAACTGCAGTCCTGCCATGGTCCAGCAATGATAAAATGCTCTGACCAACTTAATTCAAACTATTGACCATTGTAATCAGAAAAAAATAAAAAATAAAATTATATCTTTTTATTTTATTGAATATTCAAAATAAAAAAGAGACATTTAAAAAATATTAATGGGGATGACAACATATACCAAAAGGATTTATAATTCCCAATACATATACACAATGAAAAGTTTGGCCCCCTTAATCTTAAACATTTTTTTTCTAAATATTGGGGGTTTGCAACAGCCATTTCAATTTTATATACTAATAATGGGGAACAAGTAAAATTTTTTCCGATTTAAAAGAGGGTTTTTTTTTACTAACACAAAAAAGTGCAAATGCATTAAAAACCCAAATTTTTATGGTGCAAAAATTTGGGGGCCCTTATCTTTTTTTTGATTTGAATTCCTAACTACTTTTTTTACATTTTTTTTAAACCAAAAATTGTTTTTGTAACCTCACTGAGCTTTGAACTTCAAGCCCGGTGTATTTCCTGATGAGAAAAGGGTTTTTGGGGGGCCCAAATTTCAAGTTTTTCTCCTTTTGAATATCCTGTAAGAGGGGATCAGGGGGTCCTCAAAACAACCTTAAATGAAACCCAAACAAAGTTGTTCAACAAGTTTGGGTAGGAAGGATACAAAAAAGTTGTCTCAGGTTAAACCCGTCAGTTTCCACTGTGAGGAAAAAAGTAAGAAAAAGGAAGACCACAGGGACATTCTTTTTAACCCCTGAAGTGGGAGGCCAAGAAAAAATCAAAAGGGGGAGAAAAGAATGGGAGAACATCAAGGGCAATCCCAGAACCACCTCCAAAGAGCTGCAGCATCATCTTGCTACAGGATGGTGTCATGTGCATCGTTATCAACAAATACAGCACACTTTGCACAAAGGAGAAGCGGTGTATGGGAGGGGTGAGAGTGATGCTAAAGAGAAGCCGGTTTTGAAAGCACGCTCAAAAACAGAGTCGCCTGAGGTATGCCAAAAGCCACATTTGGACAAGCTAGCTTCATTATGGAAGAATGGTCCTTGTGGACTGATATGAACAAAGATTGAGTTGTTTGGTAATACAAAAAGGCGTTATGTCATGGCCGTCCAAAAAACAGCATTCCACTAAGAAAACACTTGCTACCCTCTGTAAATCTTGGTGGAGGTTCCATCATGTCTTTGGGGCTGTGTGTGGCCAAGTGCGCTGGGGCACCGGAATCTTGTTAAAGTTGAGGGTCGCATGGAATTCATTCAGTTTCAGCAGATTCTTCAGAATAATGTACAAAGGAATCAGTGAGTTGATTTGAAGTTACGCCGGGGTTGGATATTTCAGAAGACAATGATCCCAAACAAAGCTCCATCCTATATCTACTCAGGCTTATGCAGAGGGAACAATTACAATTTGTGGAATGGCCATCCCAGTTCCCCAGACCTGATATTATCATTAAACATCTGTGGGATTACTTTGAACTGGACTGTCACATGCTGGCGACCATCAAACCTTAACTGAACTTGGAATTGTTTTTGTAAAGAGGAGATGGTTCGCTCAAAAAATACGTTCATCAGGAACCAGGAAATGATTAAAAGGCTACAGGAAGCGACTAGAGGCTGTTTTTTTGCGAAGGAGGATCTACAAATTATTTAGTCACCTTTTCTGTTGGGGTGCCATACTTTTGCGCACCGGTCAAATTTTGGTTTAATGCATATTGCACATTTTGTGTCAGTACAAAAATTAAAAATTTCAATCCGGAAATAGTACTGTAGTCATCAGTATTAGATATATCAAATTGAAATGGCTGTTGCAAAAACCCAAATATTTACTAAAAAGAATTATTAAGATAATAGGGTGTGCACAAACTTTTTTGATAGACTGTACTGTCTGACCAAAAGTTTGGACCATACTTCTCTTCAACCTGTTTTCTGTATTATCACGACTATAAAAATTGTTGATTCCACACGATAGGGAGCCTATCCCCAACGTCTACCGTGGGACAAATACCGACCGTGTTTGCGGCCTCCGGTATTTGTGCCCTGTTTTTGCGGCCGTCCCCACGGCCACGGGGGGGGGGGGGGGAGAGCGGGGGGGAACGGCTTTTCTCGTGTTGAGCGGAAGAAGAGCCCTCCCCCCTCTCGACTGAGAAGCAAATCTTCGTCCGGAAACCGGACGGAAGATTGTGCTGACACAATGTTTTGCCGCCGGACGCCGGCAAGGCAAATACCCGATTCCGACGGCAAACACCCGTGCAGTGGGGACTGACTGCACCGAAGGTTTGCATAGAGCACAATTGTGCTAATTTTCGGCCTGGTTTTTCAGAGCGGTTCTGAAAAATCCGCCAACCGGCGAAAGAGGGTACCGGGCGCCGCGAAACTCGTTGCGTGGGGACAGTGGCCTAAAGGAATTCAGAAACTATGACATTATATCATGTGGAATTATTACGTTATCAAAAAGTGTGAAACTGATAAATATGTCTATATTCTAGGTTCATGCAAAGTAGCCACCTTTGGCTTTGATTACTGCTTGCACACTATTGGCATTCTCTTTGATGTGCTTTCAAAACGGTTAGTCACTATCTGAAATGTGTTTTCACTTCACTGGTGTGCCTCGTCAGTTTTTTAATAAGTGGGATTTCTTGCCTTATAAATGGGATTGTGACCATCAGTTGTGTTGTTCAGAAGTCAGGTGGATACACAGCTGATAGTCCTACTGAATGGACTGTTAGGCCATGGTCACACAGCTTAAAATGGGCCGTATTTCGGTCCGTAATTACGCGCCGAAGTGCGCAAATTACGGGCTGAAAACGGCCCAGTCATTACGATAATCCACAGTTCTCATAGAGAACTATGGATTACGTCTCCGCTCCCCGCACGGCGAATCCGCCGGGCGGGGAGATCATTGACATGTGAATTACCAAATTTGAGATCTTTGGTTCCAACCACCGTGTCTTTGTGCGACGCAGAAAAGGTGTATGAATGGACTCTACATGCCTGGTTCCACCGTGAAGCATGGAGGAGGAGGTGTGTGATGGTGTGGGGGGTGCTTGCTGCTGACACTGTGGTGATTTATTCAAAATTGAAGGAATACTGAACCGCATGGTTACCACAGCATCTTGCAGCGGCATGCTATTCCATCCGGTTGCGTTTAGTTGCCCCATCATTTATTTTTTCAACAGGACAATGACCACAAACACACCTCCAACTGTGTAAGGGCTATTTGACCAAGAAGGAGAGTGATGGGGTCAACCCCAGATGACCTGGCCTCCACAGTCACCAGACCTGAACCCAATCGAGATGGTTTGGGGTGAGCTGTACCACAGAGTGAAGGCAAAAGGGCCAACAAGTGCTAAGCATCTCTGGAAACTCCTTCAAGACTGTTGGAAGACCATTTCAGGTGACACCTCTTGAAAGGCTCAACAAGAGAATGCCAAGAGTGTGCCCAAAGCAGTAATAAAAGCAAAAGGGTGGCTACTTTGAAGAATCTGAATATAAGACATATTTTCAGTTTAAACCACTTTTTTGTTAAGTATATAATTCCATGTGTTAATTCATAGTTTTGATGCCTTCAGTGTGAATCTACAATTTTTATAATCATGAAAATACAGAAAACTGTTGGAATGAGAAGGTGTGTCCAAATTTTTGGTCTGTACTGTATCTACACATCATAATTAGGATCCACATGATACAAATAGAAATAGTGCATTCAAAGTGCCACAAACAATAATAAATATAGGGAAAAATCTTTAGGAACCTTTGTTTGAATTGACTTATACAGTTTACCAACAGAATATTATTACAAAGGGCACACAAGATTGTTTAATATTGGAATATCCTAAAGTTTTCTGTTTTCATTTGTTGCCTAAAATTCATAAGGATTTGAAATGTCCACCTGGTCGTCCAATAGTGTCAGGAAATGAGAATTTATGTGAGCCTCTGTATAAGTACCTTGATTCCTTTTTGAAGCCAATGGTAGAACTCCTTCAATTCTATGCCAGAGATGCTGGAGATGTGATTCAGTAATTGTCAAACTTATATCTTAATGGTGATATGTGGTTGACTACTTTGGATGTAGAGGCCTTGTATCATTCACACATACGGATTAGAAGTTTTGGGGAAACGTTCTTGAGAAAGAATTCATTTCCTGAGGATGTTATGGAGTTCCTATTGCAATCTTTAAAATTTGTGCTTGCACACAATTTTTTCATTTTTAAGGGATCGGTCTACCTTAAGCTCCAAGGAACAGCTATGGGGGCTATGTTTGCACCCTCATATGCCAATTTGTTCCTTGGACTGTGGGAGAGGGAGATTTTCCTGTCCAACCCTGACACTCAAATTGAAAAAGTTTTACTTTGGACCAGATTTGTTGATGATGTCCATTTGATTTGGCAAGGTAGTGAATTGGAGCTTGTCAACTTTGTGGATAATTTGAATTCTAATGGGAAGAATATCAAATTGACCTTGAAGTATAGTAGAACTTCTATTGAATTTTTAGATGTTCTGATCATTAAAGATGTGGATGGCTCTCTTCAGACTGATATGTTTAGAAAGGCGAGGAGACTTCTGTGAATTACATCAACTCATCCCTCGGCCACCAAAAAAGGTATACCTGTTCGTCAGTTTTGAGAGCACGTCGTATTTGCTCCAATGATAAATTGTTTTTGCAGCAGTCTGATGATCTTCTATATCGATTTCAAGAACGTGGGTATAAGAAAAGGGCTATTCACCACGGTTTTCAAAGAGCTTTAAGTATGAAGCGAGATCAACTTCTTGTGACTAAGAATGATAAGAAATCACATCATAATGATGTCCCCAATGAAGTAAGGTTCATCTCTTCTTTTAATGGTAGATGGAGGGAGATGAGGAATGTTTTATCTTAATACTGGCATGTATTACAATTGGATTCTATCACTGAGAAATTTATATATACCTAACCAGCTATCACCTATCGTTGGTCAAGGAATCTAAGAGACATACTTACCAATAGTTTCTATCAAGGCACTACCGTAAAGAGTGTTTTTGGATCAAAGGGGCCTAAATGGGGATGTTTTCCCTGTAAAGACTGTGTGGCTTGTTCAAACATTGTTAGATCTAACCACTTTTCTACAAGTGATGGAAGTAAAACTTTTGAAATTCGTCAACATATTACTTGCTAAACTGAGGGAGTGATATACTCCGCTTCATGTCCGTGTAACTTGATTTCTGTGGGACTTACTTTGCGGAAGCTCAAAATGCATGTAAGAGAACATGTCATTGACATTACTAAGGTGTCTACATCTTCCAATACCATGCAATTAAACCCAATTGCAAGACACTTTTTTGAACAACAGAACCGTGATGCGACTCTTCTTCAAGTGAAAGGGATAGATCGAATTGCCATTACTAATCGTAAAGGCAATTGGAAGAAATCCTTGGCCCAATTGGAGACCTGGTGGATAATGATGCTTGGTACGTTATATCCCAAGGGTCTTAATGAAGTTTTGAGTTTTTCCCCATTTCTATGAATTTTTTTTTTAAATATTTTTTATAAACCATGTATTTTATATTGTATATTTATTGTCTTGTTTCTGTTTTTTAAGTCTTATATCTTTTATCTGCTTGGCCCTTTTGGAATTTTGATCTAGAAAGGAGATAGAACGTTATGGCTCATGAATCTTGACTTCAGATGCAGTTTTAAGAGATTTGTGTATATATATGCACATATGTATGTGTATACATAAATAATTAAGAAAATTTAAAATATATATATTAATTTTTTTTTTTTTTTTTTTTACACATTTTATTGTTTTATATTTTTCACTGTTATTTTTGATTTGTTATACAATTTTTAAATATAAAATTTGTATAACACCAAATTAATGCATTTAGTTTTTTAAAATGTGTACACATTTTTCACTTTTCATTCTTATTTTCAGGTAAAATAATATATCTGTGATGTTTTTGTCTCTATGTTTTTTTTTATTTGTAATATTATCTTATTGATCAGTTGTCTGAATATGCAGTTCCATCTATGGGAATTAGCACACTCGCTGTCTCTATTATTGTATTCTATCATGGCCGTATATGTTACCTTAATTATAAGAATCTAGAACTCCTATTTTTTTCCCCCCCAGTTTATATTTTTTGTTTTGGGCTGTAAAATTCCCAATGTTCCAATGGGGGCCCTTATTTGCCCTGTTTTCTTGGGTATGGAAAAACGTTTCTATAATCGGGGCGTGCCTGCCCAAACCAAAAAACCTATGGCACCCCGGGGTTTTTGATGCGGGGCCCGCGTGGGTGTGATGTTTTTTCCATAGCGCCTGGATGCTTGGTGGGTATGCGGCGGGAAAGGGCGCCGCGGGCCCCAATTAAAAGGGGTTATTTAATGTTTGTGTTTTATGGGGTTTAGCTATTTTAAAGGGACCATTTTGGATTTAGAAAGGTTATTTTCCCCTGATAAACCCCACCAGTGCAAACGTGGGAGAACCTTCCGGGCATTACCTTTCGGGAATTATTATTACTACACTGTATTTATTATTAACTTTTGATCATATCCTTAAAGATATACTATTTTTGTATATGTGATTTAGGCATATTCATAAACTGGGTTTTACTTATTTATAGGGGAAAATTTTTTTATAGATTTATCTATACTCCCTATTCATATACCCTTCCCATTTAAAAAATTTTTTTTTCCCCTTTATTATTGTTTTTGGCATTTTGGGAATGAAACTATTTCTATTTGTATCAGGGTTTTTTGGGAATTTCCTAATTTAATTGGAAATTTGTTTTAAAAAAAAAAAATAATGTATTTGGTTAAAATTAAAAATTTAAAACCCTAGGGGGGTTTTTATGTTTAAATCTTTTTTCCCCGGTTTTTTCAAAAATAATTTTTTTAAAAATTTTGGGGAAGGTTTCCCCCCAAAAATTTTTTTTAAATTAAAATTTTCAAAAAAAAATTAAAATGAAAAAAAAATAAAAATTTGGGTAAATTTAATTTTTAAAAAAATTTTTTTTGTTTTCCCCCTTTCCCTAAAAATTAAAAAAAAACCCAATTTTTGGGGTTGGGGATGGGGAAATTTGGGAAAAAAAATTAAAAGGTTAAATTTTTTTTGGGGGGAAATTAAACTTGTTTCTTCCCAAAGGGAAAAAAAAAATTTGAGGAAAAAGGGTTATTGAAAATTTTTTTCCCCTTACTAAACTTTTAAAACAAAAATTTTGTTTTTTTTTTTTTCCTTTTTTGGGAAGAAAAAATTTTTTCAAATTTTTCCAAAAAAATTTTCACAAAAAAGGTTTTTAGGTAAAAAAGGTGGTTCAAAAAGTTTTTCCCTCAAAGTGAAAAATGTTCAATTTAAAAAAAATTGGTTTTTTTGTATTACCGTAAAACCCTTTTCCCCTCGTCCGATTCACTGGGGGAAAAAAACAGCACTTTGGTAAAAGGCCTTGCCTTAGGGGTGGACACTAGAACGGACCAAACTTTTTTGGGCCCCGCCCTTTTGGCCCTTTATATCCCCCCCTGTTGATGCCAGGTGAGGGAAGAAAAAAAAGAGCAAAAACCCCATTCCAGGGAAAAAAAAATTGGAGGCGGGAGCTGTGCCCCCCCAATGAATGGGTTTAAAAAGGGATTTTCGGTAATAAAAAAACCCAAAATTTTTTCCCCGGGCCAATGTCATTGGAGACAAAAAGCCCCTTGGATGCCCAAAAAGCAGCCCCCAAAGGGGTGGGAAAAAAAAAAAACGGAAAAACCAAAAGGGCCTCCTCGGGCAGTGATAAGAAATAAAGAAACACTCCCGCCAAAAAGTAACTCCCCGCCGAGGTTTTGCGTCAGCCAACCAAGGTATGGATCTGTAGAATTTAAAAAGGTATGGACCGAAGCCCAGGGGCCCCGTTTGGGCGGGGCCTTAAAGCTTGATCCCAAACCGCCCAGGGGGCACCAACCACTCGTGTGGAGGGACAGGCCCCAAAAACGGAAGAGGCCCCCCCCCTACACCAAATATACTTTTTCCCTAATTGCAGACCGAATCCAGCGGGCAATGGGGGCCCCTTAAGAGGCCGCCGGGCCCCCCTGCAGGGGCCCCCCCGGAATAAAACAAGAGGGTTTTCATAGAGCTTAAAGAGTTCCAAACAGAGGGGTGACCCCGAACGGCTCTGACCCTTCAAAAACAATAAAACCCCCCGTGGGTGGGGCAAAATGGGAAAAGAGGGCAAACTTTTTCCCCTCATTAAAAAAAAAACGATACATCCCCTGGGGAGAAAGGAAGGAACAGGACACAAAACAACCTTGCCCCCTTATGAAAAACCAAGAAAGGGGACTTGCATGAAAAAACCCCCCCAGTTCAGACACTCTGCGGAGGTTTAAAAAAAAAGGGCCCCCCCAGAAGGGCCAAACCCTTTCCCTGAAAAACAAAATAGGGAAATTTCCCGCAGTGCTCAAAAAAAAGAACACCCGGGCATGGGCCCTTTAAAAACAAAATTTAAAAACCCACGGGTTTTTAAACCTACGAACCAAAGGGGCGGAATTTCAACACCCCCTGAAAAAGGTTTTTTAAAACCCGAGACAGGAGGCCAACTTGCCTGAAAAAAAAATTGAGAGAGAGAAAATTTTGACCTTTCAAAAAGGGCAGGGGGCCCAAAACCCCCAGCTCTAGGCCAAATGCAGGAAAAAACAGCAAACCCCTTTGGGGTGGAGCATACCAAAGGGTAAATTTTTGGTCCTCAAACCCAGGGGAAAAAAAACCTTCCAGGTAAAGGTAAAAAATTCCGGGAGGACCCGAGGCTTGCGGGCCCGAATCATGGGCGAAAAAACAGAAACCACAAACCCCCGAGATTTCAATAACACGGTTTCAACAGCCCCCGCCCCTCCAAAAAGGGAGCCAGGGGTAAAGTTTGGGGGGAGCCCGGGGGCCCCGCGAAGAAGATCCGGAAGTAACGGAAAGGGCCCAAGGGGCGCTCCAACAGGGGGAAAAAGATCCGCGTACCCCAGGACCTGCAGGGGGATCCAGGGCGAGAGAATAGCGGGTACCCCCCCTCAGACTTGAGCCAAACCTCGAGGAAGAAGAGGCCAAGGAGGAAACAGGGGATGTCAGAGGAACTGACTCCAAAGGAGGGGGCCCCGTCATTTTAAATGCTAGGGCCAGGGATCCCGGCCCTGAAGAAAATATCTCGGAGTTTTGGGGGGGTTGAGGTGGGAAAGCAAACAAATAGAAAGCGGCATTCCCCCCCCTACTGGGAGAGGCAAAAAACCTTTCCCAGAAGAGCCCACCCCGGAAATTTTAAACCCTTCCCCCCCTTGGGAAACCCCGAGGAAAAAAGGGGGATTCCCCCCCCCCCAAACCAGTTTTTTCCACCCCCCCCCCCAGGGGAAAAAGAAAACTGCTGCAAAGTTGGGACTGTCCGCTCTGCCCTGAAAATCTTCGGCCCGCTTCCCGAAAAAATTTCCCGGCTTTCCCGGTGCCCAAACCCTTACGATTAAGGTAGGCCCCTGCACTGATTTTTTCGGACGGGCCCGAATGACAGGGGGCCCAAAGTGAGAGCGCTAGGAAAATGGCACGGAGTCCAGAACATTGTTTTTGGGGACCCCGGTTTTCCCCGCGGGACCAGTGACCCCGAGTCCTCCGGGGCACCGAAGACTGGCCCCACCCCCAATGTAACGGGGGTCTGTGGTGATGAATCAGCCATCGCGGAAACGAAACCCACTTCCCCCGATGGGAACGCCCGGGGAGACTACCACCAAACCCCGGTGGTTTTTCGCAAACCCGGGGGGCGACGAAAACCCTTTTGTCAGGGTCATTGGAGACCCTCCCATCGAGACAGGATTTTTCCCCATGCAGGGGCGGGAAAGAAACTTTTCGCAAGTCCCCCCGCCTCAAGGCACCAGCATCCTGCCAAAAACCGCCGCAATTTCAAAGGGGATATTTGGGGGGAGAACCCCAGAAGTAGGGAAAAAGTCCCGAAATGCGTTGCGGGTCTTCCCTGGTGAAAAAACACCTGGGCCCCCGAGTGTCGAGAATCATTTCCCCAAAAAACCCCCCTTTCCAAATCTTTTTGGAAAGCCAAAAATTTTTGGGGGGTTTTTGGGGGCCCCCAAGGGAAAAAAAAAATTGGAAAAAAAAAAACCCTTTTGGAATTTTCTTAGTTTAAACCCCGAATTTTTTATCAAAAATTGTTTAAGCTCAACCCCCCAATTTGCGTCAAAGGGGGGCCCCCGTACAGGGGGATCCCGAACAATTTTCCCCCCATATTTTCCTTAGCAGTAAATGCATTTTCCCAAAATTCCTATATACCTTGATGTTTTACCTTTTTTCCCCTTTTTTTAAAAGTTTTTTGCCACTGAATTTTAAAAATTTTATTAAAAAAATTTTTTTGAAATTGGGTAACCCCATTTTTTCCCCCCGAAAAGGGGGGAACCAAAGGTTTCCCTTAAGGGTGGTCCCTGATTTGGGCCCTTTGGGGCCCCGACCAGGGGGGGGCCCGACAAATGAAAAAGGAAAACTTTTTTTCCAAACCAAAATTTTGGTTTTTTGTCCCCAAAAATTTAACCCCCCGGGAATTTTACCGTCAAAACCCCCCCAGAATTTTCCCCAAAAAAATCGGCCCCCTTTTAAAGAGGGGGCCAGAAACTTTTTGGGAAACCCTTTGGGGCCGTTGCAAGGCCAATTGGGGGCCGCCCCGAACTGAAAGTGCTCGAACCTACCGCAAAAAAGCAGAAACCGCTGCTAGATCTGGGAAATAGGGATGTGCAGATACGCGTCCCTGATGTCTATGGAGGCCAGAAATTCATTCTGCTCCAGTGAGGCTATCACCGACCAGAGAGACGCCATGTGGCAACCGGGAACTTGTACAAACCGGTTGAGCTCCTTGAGATCCAATACTGGCCTCACTGAGCCGTCCTTTTTGGGGACCATAAAAAGATTTGAGTAGAAACCAAGAAAACGCTTGGGGACCGGCGCAATCACTCCTTGGAGGAGGAGGGTGCGAATTGCCAGAAAAAAAATCTGACGCCCGAGTCGGAGAGGCGGGAAGAAAAGAAAAAAAGAAACCGTGTTAGGGGAAGATGAACCGAAGTGAATCCTGTATCCTGAAGTGACGACCTCACGAACCCAGGCGTCATCGACCTGTACCTGCCAGATCTCCTGGAACTGGAGAAGACGACCCCCCACTCAAGACCCATCTTCGGGTGAGGGCAAGCCCTCAAACCAAGAGCGACTTGGCGGGAGGACCCTTGAACGTTCTGCGAGATCGCCAGGACGAGGCTGGTCTGGCTGAGGGGAGCTTGGTCCCAGCGGAACGGGGGGACTTTCCCCGCTGCCGGCCTGTATGAAAAGCTCCGAAAGGGTTGAAAATGGGCACGCCTTTTAAGCGAATGCTGTGACGGCCGGCCCTGAGGGAGGAGCGTGCTAGAACCCCCCGTGGCTTCGGAAATGAACTTGTCCAAATGCTTCCCAAACGGCTTACCGCCAGAAAACGGAAGCGCCACTAATAACTTATTGGAGGCTGCATCCACAGACCAAGATTTCAACCACAAGGAGCGGCGAATGGACACTACATTGGCCGACACTTAAGCCACTAAGCGGGCTGACTCATGCGAAGTGTTACAAGGAACTTCGAAGCCCCTGAAAGCTGGGAAGCGAGACCTAACAACTCCTATGTGCAAGCTGACAGCCCCTGCTGCAGCTACTTAGACCAGACCATGCAGGCTTTGCTGAACCCCAAAGAAGCAAACGCAGGTCCCAGGGCTGCACCGGCCGCCTCAAAGGCAGACTTACAAAATCCATCAAGACGCCTGTCTGTGCTGTCACCAAGGACTGCCGAGTCCAAGAAAGGGATGGCCGTAGATTTCGATAGCCGGGTGAACGGGGCGTCCACAGATGGGACCCCCGACCACTTTGTCACCGATTCCTCTGGGAAATGACAAAGCGCATTAAGCCGTCTGGTAGGAAACAAACACCTGTCAGGATGTTTCCACTCCCTGGCAATCCAGTCCTCAAACTCTGGGTGTGTATGTAACACCAACGCTGACGCCTGCTGTGCATAAAGGAGACCTCCTCCTGGGAGGCTGAGACATCCTCATCCTTAACATGGAGGGAATCTCTGACAGCCCGGATAAGGACTTGGACCTTACAAGTTCCCACTTGAAGAAGCCGTATCCCGGCATGGAGCGTCTATCTCCGACCACTTTCCGTCAGGAGAGAGCTCAGGTGATAGCGAGGAAGAGAGAGCTGTAAACCTCCAATGCGAACTCTACGCACGGGCTGCGCAGCGAGCAGACACAGCATGCACTCTATGGCCGAATCCATAACTTGGGACAGATCGCCCACAGCTAGTGAGAGAGCCTTGGCCCATTCCGGGGCCACCGACTGACAGGAGGGTGCAGGCCCCACGGCGGGCAGCCGAGGAGCAGCGCAAAGGGTACAAAGGGCACTGGGCTGGCCGCAAGAGAACTTCATGTGGCAACAGGCGCAGTAAGTCGCTACTGCTTTGGAAGCAGAGGCTTTTAAACCCTCGTCCTTGGAAAGAGACATGGCTGCAGGGGACGTGGGGCAGGGATAGAGGGCCCACAGAAGGCCAACTTACCACCCCAAGGTGCTGTGTCCTCCTCGGTAGCCAGGAGATGCAGCAAACCCCCCCAGAAGCTAAAAAAAAATGGCGTTTAGGCTCCGCCCCAACACAGGCCCGGGCTGCTGGAGCTCCTGCCCCATCCTGGGAGGGGCCCGGACCCGCAGCCTAAGCCTGCAGAAGCCGGGGGCTAAATTCGAACGCGCGGTCGTTGGAACGGCGCCTGAACGCCGCGGAAGCGGGTGAGGAGCACCCGCAGCCCCTGGGAGGTCCATCCTACCCCCCAGCAGCAGTGTCAAGCCACAACCGCGGTACCGCATGGTTGCCCAAATGCCGGCACAGCAAGCCAGTAAAACGGGGAAATATGCCCCCGCCTCTGGAACGCCCAGCGTGGCAAGGAAAACCGCCGCTGGGGCCAAACGCTTAACCGGACGCTGACACAGCGGGCTAACATGCCCGCTGCCCAGTGCCAGCTCCGGCTAAGCGGGGGAAAAGCGCTCCCTCGGAAGCTCCCCAATACCGGGGAAAAGGGGAACGCTGGGGGGCCGCTGGAAAATGGAATTCCTGCGGCCACCTAAACCGCATTAAAGGAAAAAAACCCCGACCACCCCCAAAACAGAGAAAGTCGGGTTACTCACCAATCCGACGTCTTCAGGCATCGCGGCATCACCCCTTCTATACCATGCACCCAGAGGTGAGGCTACCGGAATCTGTAAAAGGCCACGGAGGCGGCAGGTGGGAACAGGTGAGCGGCGAAAAGGAAGACCAGCCAGCTAAAGAACTGACTGGGTTCCCGACATCCTCAGGGGGGACAACGTCACGGTACAACTACGCGTGGACGGCCCCTCTGATAGGTGAGAGCCAGAGGGTCGATCACCTTTCCACAAAGTGAGAGCCGGGTGCTCAATCACCTCCTGCAAAGGAAAGAAAAATAAACTCCGCAGAGCTGCAGAACAGTGTCTGCCTCCTCAGACACTAGAAATAAAAGTAGGTTCCCACTCCAACGATTAAAAAATTTTAAAAAAAATTTTATTTTCTGCAAAACTTTAATCATTCCAAAATGGGAAATATAAAAAAGCCGACTTCATATAAGGTGATCCATATCAACACGCATTTTATCAAAGATTCTAAGACGACGTTTCGATCTAGTTTAGATCTTTTTCAATAGAATCTCCATTCTTTAAATATCACTCATTTTCCTATGCGGACACATGCGATGGTCCGTTAAGGATATCCCATAGGAAAATGAGTGATATTTAAAGAATGGAGATTCTATTGAAAAAGATCTAATCTAGATCGAAACGTCTTGTTATTAGAATCTTTGATAAAATGTGTGTTGATATGAATCACCATATATGTAGTCAGCTTTTTTATATTTGCCATTTTGGAATGATTAAAGTTTTGCAGAAAATAAAAAATTTTCAATCGTTGGAGTGCAACCTACTTTTCTTTCTACGTGCATCTCCTTTTGGTGTGCACCCTCCAAGGACCGCGAGTGCCGAGGATATTATTTTCTATATTCCTATAGACACTAGGCTGAAAACTGATCAGCCTGGCGTCAGCAGGAGGGATATAGGCCACCGGGGCGGGCCCAACACGTCTGGTCCGCCTCCTAAGGCAAGGGCCTATACCCAAGGTGCTGTGTACCCCAATGACATTGGCGACAAATGGGTTGTCAGAAAGGCCAAAATTGTAAGGGGTAGTAAGGGGTTAGAAAAGTAGTCTGTAGAAAACATAATACAAAACAGCTCTTTGACAGTGCACCTAGAAGTAAATATCCTTCTAAATACCTCAATAAGAAATCCATGCTGTAAGATGACATTTTTGAGATCTTCATAGCTCACTTCTATAGAAAGTTCATTTGCCAAGTTTTCAAAATGATACAAAAGTGGTCCTAACAAAACAAAAAAAATTACACTATAAAAACCACGCCACAATCAGAAATTAAAGACAGCCAAAAACATATACAAGTGTGGTTACATTTACACCTGGTCACCTTCCTTTATGTTTCACAAAGTTGCTCCCATATTTTAATCTTTTACAGTATGTTCTCGTGATGTATTTTTCCAGAGAATCTACAGCACAAGTCAGAAGCAGACCCTCAGTTTCCTGCTGTAAAGTTTCCGTTTAATATGCCACTGATTCACAAGAAAATTAATATGATCTTTTTTATTCATGCATAGCAGATTTCAAATACACATTGAAAATGCCTGCACTGTATAAACTACAGGATTTTCATTTAAAATCAACAAGAAGTGAGACACAATGAGAATATAGCCATACATATTTCTTCGGCCTTTCACATTAAAATTGCTTATCCCACCAGAGATATTTATCACCTATCCGCAGGATGGGTGGGGAGCCTCTGACTGCTCGGGTCCCACCACTGTACTTCGCTGTAAAGTTTGATTGCAGCAGCAGTACGCATGTACAACTGCTGTTCCATTCAATGACTTCTTCACTGCCCAAGCAGTGACCAATGACAGGGGACTTGGGACCCTGATTTTAGTTATCAGTGGGGGTCCCAGCGATCAGACATTTATTACCTATTCTGTGGGTAGGTAATAAATGCCTATAACTGGAAGTTTTGAATCATATCATCCATCACAAATTTTCTTAATATTTTGCAATTTTGTTTCCCAAGTCAATGTAAAGCCTTTATATAAGTCCTAGTTCCCGAGCCATTTATTATAATTTCCTGTACTATAGATCTGCACATACATGCCTACTTGTAAGAATCATTTTCACTCCCACTAACAGCCAAAGTGCCTCACACATTAACAAGCTTCTGGCACAGAGATGATTGATGATTAGGCAGATTCCTGGCATACAGGTATAATTAACAGGATCAAAGATCAGCCCTCCTGACTGCAGATGTACGAGCTCTAAAGACACAGGGCTGGCTCCACTTGCTCACACGACATTATACTCAGGCTTCATGACCTCATTCACGTTAAACAACAAGTCTAAAATGTCCAGGCTGTACATGATACTAGTGCTTGCCTACATTGGCTAGTGAACCGCTAAATAAACATCTTACCTAAATTAATCCAAATGCCTCCTGGTTTAAGGATTTTCCAGATGGTGTCAACATAGTCAAGAATATTATGTGCAGTGTCTACAAAGAAACATGTGGCGACACAGTCCCAAGAGTCTGTTAAAATGGAAAACAAAGGCTTATAAACTAAGCATTTTGCTGTTAGCATATTAAAGGAATGTCTCATTTCAGAAGTTTAGGTCTAAGACTCAGCTTGATTTGGAACTGCCAAAGAAATTAATGGGAAGAACTGCGCAAATACAGCCATCTCCCAGTTCTCCGAGGCAGGCTCGTATTGAGCTACGAGCTAGCTTCAGAACTAAATTAACAAGATGGGGCAACCCCTTTAAGGCTTGTTCTAAGTATTAGGCTGGGTTCAAAACTGTTCTCTGTTATTTGGAATTGTGAAGGTACTCCAGTGGATACTGCAACAGTAAATGTGGCCCCAGAGAAATCAACAGAGCAGATATAGTCCCATTTGGACTACGTTTGCTCTATGTACCAAACGTGCAGGATACAAAACCCTGATTTACCATGCTTTTGCATACTGCACATAAAGTGGACATCATTAGCAAATAGAGCAAACATAGTCCATGTAAGACTACATTTGCCCAATTAATTTCTATGGAGTTGCAGCATCTGTTGGGCTGTTAGGCTATGTTCACATGGTTTATTTTGAGACGTATTTTGCCACGTATTGAGAGCATACTGCGCTCTAATACGAGCGAAATGCGCCCCAATCATAACGGTAATCCATAGTTCTCACAGAGAACTATGGATTCCGCCTCCCTCCTCTTCCCGCTCGTACAATACGATCGTATTGTACGACCGGGGAAGATAATTGGCATGTTTTTTATTCACGGCGCAAGTAATGACCAGGGCTGTGGAGTAGGAGCCTATTGTGCAGGAGTCGGAGTCGTCCTAAAATGGACCGCCTCGGACTCCCCAAATATATAAGTTGGTCTAGTTAGTTCGATGCAGTACAAAGAGCAAGAGGAATTGGGTCCGGCCAGTGCTACTGCTCCCTTATCTTCAGCCTCATCACATGAGGAGTGTAATTGTTGACATGGAGCAGGCAAAGCGCTGCCGCAGGGGAAACAGATTTTAGCAAAATTTTTCACCTGCTTTCAAAGATGTAGAAGAGTTTAACCATTCATCAAAACTGACTGTGGCTGAGGCAATTGCTTTATACCCTGACATTGTTAGAGATGTTGCCCCTGTGGTCACCGCTTTGCCCCCAACCCAAGTTAGTGTAGAGAGGCAGTCCTCTAGCCTGGAAATAATGAGATCAGATGTGAGGTCATGTATGCAGGATCTGATGGAGGCAATACTATTTCTCAGAACAAATTCAGAGACTCCCCAAATGGTCCTGCAGTGTTTTGCATATTTACAGTTTTTTTGTATTCTAAAGTCGTATCCAATAAATATATTTTACACTGACAAGCAAAAGGGTAACAATGTTTTGAACTTGTGACTTTCAGGCTCCATATCTCACCATCCACTTCAGCTTTGTACATGAGGCTACTGTAATTTTATATACAGTCATCTTACCGATCTCATACATAACTTTGACTTGCAAGTATTTAGCATCTGCTTAGTTCTGCAGATTCTTTCCTTTAACTGCACTGTTACTGTTTTGCTCCTAAAAATCAAAATGTTAATTTGTATTCTTTTGATAGTATTTGGGAAATCCACCTTTTGCTTTCTATACTGCCTGAATCGTTCTGGGCTCTGGATCAGATTCAAGCATACCTTTACCAAAATCTGATCCCAGGTCACTTCTACACATTCCCAATGTTGGTGCAGACTGGACTTGGATACAAATACAGCTTTTTCTAAAACTCACCCAGAAGTGTTCAAAAGATCAAAACATTGTTACCCTTTTGCTTATCAGTGTCTGTTCTACCTAAATAGCTTGGTTATTGCATCATAAGGTGATAAACAGCCTGATGTTACCACTTTACTACTGTAAGGTTATCACTTAAACATGCGCCGTGTATTAGGGAGTCAGGAGTTGGGAGCTCCCGAACACCCAGCGTAATTGCGGGGCATACTGTACGCCCTGCAATTAGCCGTGTGAACACAGCCTTACACCTTCCATGAGGTCACCCCTTCAGTTAGTCAGAGAGTGAGGGGCGGAGGGAGGGAGGAAGGGTAGCTCAGGTAGTGGTTAAATGATCTATGGATATATCATGCCACTGAGGAAAGCCTGAATTTCAGTTGTGCTGACGTAAAATAGATGGCACAAAGGATAATCTTATTGGTGACCACATCATCATCCACCACTTGATTTTTTTTCCTCTGGGACTACTTAAAGTGAGAGAGTACTAGAACAAGCCAAGAACACATTCAACTGCAAGCCAAAATCTGGCAAGAAATAGATACAGGGGATCTGGATATGCTGGTGCACACCTGGCTAGACATTGTGCATCGTGTTCAAGCATGACTGGAGGCAAATGGACATTTTCAACAAATGTTGGGACATTTTAATAGTCATAGATGAACATTTGCAGTCTGCATTTCATTGTAATATGTTGCATAGCTTAAAAGCCATTTGCACTTGTTTAGTATACACACCATATATTTATTCTGTTAGGGATACATTTCCAGCATTCATAGTTTTACATCAAACTTGTTTTTTCCTATGATTAATAACACACATGACTGATTGGATTCTCCTATGTGTAGGGCCCCATTTATGATTCAACTCATGCCAGTGAAACTGGCATAAAAAAATGACAAATGATGGCGCAAACTATTTTTTCATGAAAAAATTGGCATCCTGGTACCCTCCAGTTTTGAAAAGTGCCAAGAAAAGGGAGCATGGTTGAATTCTAATTTAGAAGGTCAATGTCTGGTCTAAAAATTTAGCAGATTTAAAGCCAGAAAATTGTGCAAATGTCAGCACAAATACACAGAGCAGACAAATTATTTTAATCTGTGAAAGGGGTTTTCTCACCACAATGAGTAGCTTTTAACAGGTAGAGAAAAAGTAAAATTTAGAATATTAGCAGATGCATTGCTGTTGTGATTTTACTTTGTTCCAGAGATAAAGAAGATTTTATCTACTTTTATAGCTTGTCTCCATGGCAAGAGTTATTGGTTCGTTTTTCAGACAGTTTGCGGTTTTAGAAACCGTCTGAAAAACGACAAGCAACGCTCCCCATAGACTTTAATAGAAAATCCGTGCAGCAGTTCCCATTTTTCTGCTGGACAGTTTTTCACACCGCCGGCGTTCCGAAAAACTTAGAACATGTTCATTCTTCTGCCCGGTTTTCAGGCTGAACATGAACATGTGAATGTGAAGGGGGACAGCTTGAATCCACAAACCGTGGACAAAAGTCGTCCCTTTACGTGCCAAAAAAGACAAAATATAGGTTGGAAAATCCGACCAGTATTTTGTCAGTGCCGTGGGAACGCACCCTTAGTGTACACAACTTTCTCTTGGTTACTGACCACCTCTCTCTGCTTGCTCCAAGCTGCTCTCTGACCATGATGAGTCACTCTCTGCTGAGTGTTCTCTCTAGCAGAGGAGTTTATTTACCCAAGTTAATGACAAGTTGTAACCCTTACAGCTCTGTAGCTTTGTGCACTACAGATTGTAAACCCCCTGCACTCATGTCATTGTAACAAGAATAGCAAAGCTAATATGCCTATCACTGCTATCGAACCACCCACAGTCTGAAAAGGAGTCTAAAGCTGGATTTGTGAAACACCATTGTGAGACAGTACATTTAAGGTTGTACCTAGCTGGGGTCTTCATGACCGAGCACAAATTTGTTTTTTTTAAAATTTGTTTTTGTTCCAGGAGCAGCAAATTTTTCTTCATTTTGTTGAGCTAATCATAGAAGGATTTGTTTTTGTTTTTTATTTTATGTGGGATGATTTTTATTTTGTGATGGCCTGCCTTTCATGGTACCTGTAACGTATTTAAAAACATTTATTTCTTTTTTTTAGGAGAAGGATGTGATGAAGAAAACAAATTCTGCATGGCTTCATTTTTGTGGGATGAGTTGTAATAGTCACAGAACATGTGTAGATGCTATCTTAGCCTCCCAGTGTCACTGAGGAGAAAAAAACTACAACTTAACTTTTACTGTTATTCACTGTTAAAAAACATTATATAGAAAATGTTAGAGAAAGCCCCTAACAGTTTTCACTTCACAAACATACGCAGGTAATGACAGGATGTCGGGGTCAATAAAGAAAAATATCAATATAAATTCAGGGTTACTTACGTGACCTAGATAAACAGATTTCCTGCTGTGGTTGATTCCATACTCCAAAAGTAGAACTTCATCAAGGACAGTAGTAGCAAGAAAAACAGTTAGCTGGATCAAGGAAAAGGAGATGTATGGTTGCAGAAACTCAGGAAAAATACACCAGTAATCGCCCTGAAAAGGGTGGCCCCCGCTTTGCCCCAACCCAAGTTAGTGTAGAGAGGCAGTTCTCTAGCCTGGAAATAATGAGATCAGATGTGAGGTCATGTATGCAGGATCTGATGGAGGCAATGCTATTTCTCAGAACAAATTCAGAGACTCCCCAAATGTTTCTGCGTGTTTTGCCATATTTACAGTTTTTTTGTATTCTAAATTCGTTATTTCCCAAAAAATATATTTTACACTGACAAGCAAAATGGTAACAATGTTTTATGGAAGTTCTATGGAAGCTCTCCCTATTTCTGTCTACACAGTGGGGATCAATCACCATTACCAGATCGTTAGTATAGTTAGGTGGCAATATGCCTGAGGCCTACTCGACGCATTCTTCGCATCTACAGGTCATCAGGGGTCAGGAGCCAAAAATAATAAGCACTGGGTAATAGAACAAAAATGGCATAGAAATGGCATAAAAGTGTAAAAAGTGCAGTGGCGGTGAGGAGGGCCAAAATGAACCTTCACAGCACCAAAATGACTAATCATTACCCACTAGGATGTGCACAATGGTAATTGTTAAAATACTATACATGCCTGCCTGTCAGCATTTCTGGAGGTACAGGTAACTAGTTTCCTAATTGCCATTTCATGCAGGATAGAGCTGTGCAATGCCTTCACATCTATGGAGGCAAGGAGAACTTCTCTGCCAACCTAGACATCTTTCAGTTTATTACGCAAAATGCCGGCGTTTTGTGTCAGTGGACTGATGCTTGACACTATCGGTCTCCTTTTAAAGGGTGAAGACTTTTGTGTATTTTTGGCAGAGCATAAAAGGTGGGAATCTGGGCGATAACCTAGATCATAAACTCCGATTCGTTTTTAGAGATGATCTTTTGATCTACACAATATATCAGAAAGACAAAAAGAGAGGAATGAAGATGGATTAGGGAGCATGTGCACGATATAGAGCACAAGAGGGAGACCCTGAATGCCAGACATGTCATGGAACAACATAACCGAGATGCACGCTGTCTCTCTTTTTGTGTTACAGACCTCCCCTGGTGGTGATCTGGATAGATGTTTACTGCACGAGGCCCAGTGAATCCACCATATGCGGACGGTGTCTCCACTGAACCTCAACGAGCATCAATTTTTACCCGTTTCATATAGGGCCCTATATTTTATTGTAACTTTCCACCAGACAAGATAAATAGGATCTTAGATGAAATATAACTTGATGGTGGTTACCTTAATAAAATCTTCTATCCTGCCGTGTCAGGTCTATTGTGATATAGTACGGAATTAGCAGTGTGACTAAACATCCTCCATGTTCTTCTAATTGGCATATAGTGACATTAATGTGTGTTCACTGTACATTGGGAAGGAAATAAGTATTTTATCCCTTGCTGGTTGTGCAAGTTTGCCCACCAACAGAGACATGAACAGTCTATAATTAAGGGTAGGTTAATTTTAACATTGAGAGACAAAATATCCAAAATAAAATCCAGAAAATCACATTGTATAAATTATATAATTTTATTTTCATTTTTCTGAGAGAAATAAGTATTCATCCGCTACCAACCATTAAGCGTTCTGGCTCCTACAGACCAGTTAGACGCTCCTAATCAACTCATTAAAACTCAAATAAATAGTCACCTTTATAAAAGACTCCTGTCCACAGACTCAGTCAGTCAGACTAACCACTACAGCATGGGCAAGACAAAAGAGCTTTCTAAGGATGTCAGGGACAAGATCATAAACCTGCACAAAGCTGGAATGGGCTACAAAACCAGAAGACAGACTCTGGGTGAGAAGGAGACAACTGTTGGTGCCATAGTAAAAAAAAAAAAAAAAAAATGGAAGAAATACAAAATGACTGTCATTCGACATCAATCTGGGGCACCATGCAAAATGTCACCTCGTGGAGTATCCTTGATCATGAGGAAGGTGAGAGATCAGCCTAAAACTACACGGAGGAACTTGTTAATGATCTCAAGGCAGCTGGGACCACAGTCACCAAGAAAACCATTGGTAACACATTACGCCGTAACAGTTTAAAATCCTGCAGTGCCCGCAAGCTCCCCCTGCTCAAGAAGGCACATGTGCAGGCCCATCTGAAGTTTGCCAATGAACACCTGGTTGATTCTGTGAGTGACTGGGAAGGTGCTGTGGTCAGATGAGACATAAAAAGGAGCTCTTGGGCATTAACTCAACTCACCATGTTTGGAGGAAGAGAAATGCTGCCTATGACCCAAAGAACCCTGTCCCCACTGTCAAGCATGGAGGTGTAAGCATTATGTTTTGGGGGTGTTTCTCTGATAAGAGCACAGGACTACGTCACCGCATCAATAAAAGAATAGATGGGGCCATGTACTGCAAAATCCTGAGTGACAACCTCCTTCCCTCTGCCAGAACATTAAAAATGGGTCATGGCTGCAAGGCAATGATTCAAGACATACAGCCAAGGCAACAAAGGAGTGGCTCAAAAAGAAGCACATTAAGATCATGTAGTGGCCTAGCCAGACTCCAGACGTTAATCCTATAGAAAACTTATGGATGGAGTTGAAGCTCCGAGGTTCCAAGCGACAGTCTCCAAATTTTAATAATTTAAAGATGATCTGCAAAAAGAGTGGACCAAAATTCCTCATCATCAACTACAAAAAATGTCTGACTGCTGTGCTTGCCAACAAGGGTTTTGCCACCAAGTAATAAGTTTTGTTTGCCAGAGGAATCAAATACTTACTACTCATTGCAAAAAGCAAATCAATTTATACAATGTGATTTTCTGGATTTTATTTTGGATATTCTCTCAATGTTAAAATTATAGTCTGTTCATGTCTTTGTCAGTGGGCAAACTTACAAAATCAGCAAGGGGTCAAATACTTATTTCCTTATTTCACTGGCTCTCTTTTTACCAGCAATCCTGGAGAGAGACTTCACATGTCAAAGCCACTGGTATTTTCTCAGTGTGTCCTGTGAAGTATTGGGCCATCTTTGTAATGGGCGTGACAAACTGAGAATGCCCAGGTGCCTGGTTTTGAGCCCCCGGTCACATGGGAATCTTTTTGACATATTGATTGGCTCCCTGTTGATAAGAGAAACTAGACACCTGTGCCCTGCACCTCTAAAGAAGCCGGCAGGCAGGCATGTATACTAATTAAACAATTAACATTGTGCACACCTCTACCTTAAGTGCCACCCATGAGGGTTCATTTTGGCACTTCTCACCGCCATTGCAGTTTTACACTTCATGCTTTCGTTTTTGTCCTATTACTCATAATTTTTTGCTCATGACCCCTGATGAACCGTGAATGTGGAGAAACGCGTTGGGTGGGCATCAGGCTCATTGCCCCCTGATTATACTATCTGGGTGTGGCGACTGATCCCCACTCTATAGGCAGGAACATGGACAGTCTTCATAAGGTGGGACTGCCCTTTCTGGGGCGATTACTCTGCCGGTCAGAAAGGAGAAATTAGGGTATATTTTTCCTAAGGATCTGCAACCTTTTCATTAATCCAGTTAACTCACTTTTTCTTGCTACTACTGTCTTTGATGAAGATTCTACTTTGGAATAAGGAACCTACTGCAGAGAAACTGATTTATTTAGGTCACGTGGGTATAATATTTTGTCGACCATGACCTCCTACCATTACCTGCATATTTATATGGAATGAAAACGGTTAGGGGATTTTTATGTTTACGATTTAATACTCATCATTGAATAACAGTAAAAAGCTAGGTTTTAGTCTCCCCTCCCCCTCCCACTTTGTTCTATTTTTGGAGGCAGGATAAAAAAAAAAAAAAAAAAAAAAACTAAACGTATAATTTTATAAGGTGGGTTGTTACAGATGTGATATCAACTATGTGCATCTTTTGTATTATTTTTTTTTTTTTTTAAACACTCTTACTGAATATGTTTTTATTGTATTTTTAACCTGATCGCTAGTATAATATATTACACTACATCTGTATTGTAGTGTATTATGTCTGTCAGGTGAATGTTGACAGGCACCCTATTAGGTCCTGCCTTGGCACTACTAAAGTTAAATAAGATAGACCGGGGTCCTGTGATACTCATTGGACCCACGATTGGAATTTCCAATGGGCTGTACAGGACTATCTATAGTTCCAAGTATAACAGAATTTATGGAAGATGAACTCCTCAAACAAATAGATGAGGCAGCTAATTAGAATGAAGTTGCTATTATGGGCGATTTCAATAACCGGATAAGTTTGGGGGCCCGGGGAAGAAGTGGAGATAAGTTTAACATGATAAAGCAAGGTTTGCATTTTGGGGGAAAGGAAAAAATTTATTACAGGGGTTACTTGTAAAATTAAAAATTTGGGGAAAAAAGTGACATGGAAAGGGTTTTGGGGAACCTGGGGGAAAGTAACTTAACTTAGAGCCCGTCAAGCAGCTGCCAAACAATTAGGATTATGGGGTGTATTAAAAGGGGCATAGTTGCACATGATGGGAACATTATTCTCCCAATTATACAAGTCACTGGTCAGACCACACATGGAATATTGTGTACAGTTTTGAGCACCAGTTCACAGGAAAGACATTGTAGAGCTTGAACAGGTTCAAAGAGGAAAGAAGGTTTTGTCAATTCAATTTATCAGACCTCTAGTAAATATATACTCCACAGGTGTGAGAGTGTGTGGAGGGTACCTTCTGTTAACCCTCCTTCAAATAGGCTTTAGTAAACATGCATGCATGAGAAATGTGGTGGACCCCTAAACGTAGCAGAAGCCTGCGTACACCTGTCTAAGCCAAGGGAGCTACAGACATTGAGATCAGAAAAGAAAACGCCATGGACTGATCGCACACTCCTACATATAGGAGGATTCTGCAGGTTATTTTAAAGAGACTTTTACATTTTGTCTATTTGGATATTGTTATTGCCATAAGATCTGGTTAATGAGAAAAATTGACAAATTCCAAGTATATGGGAATGAAAGAGTGTATGTTTACCAAAGCCTAGAGGAAAGAAGGTTTCTATATAAACATAGAAAGGGATTCTTTACTGTAAGAGCATTGAGACTGTGGAACTCTCAGTAAAAGGAACTTGTCATGGTGAATTCACTCACACAATTCAAAAACGGTCTGGATACATTTCCGGAGTGTAATAATATAACAAGTTATAGTGACTCGGATTCTGGAGAGGGGTCGTTGATCCAGGGATTTATTCCGATTACCATATTGGAGTCAAGAAGGAATTTTTTCCCCTAAAAATGAGGACAATTGATTTCTACCTCATGGGAGTTTTTACCTTTCTCTGGATCAACACTTTAGCACAATGGGCTGAATTGGACAGGCGTCCGTCTTTTTTTGGCCTTACAAACTATGTAACACAGAGTTATAAGGAAAGATGCTTCAGAATTATTATTTCTAAAGGAACACAAGAATTTACTAAATAAGAGGTGTTAGGAGAGGTCACATGTCCTCTTTAAAAGGGCCGCTGCACTCCGGTCAGCACTGTGGCCTTTTCTTTGTTTACCAAGCACAGCTCTGTACATTTGATAGCTCAGTCCTATTCAAGTAAATGGGACCGAGCTGCACTGCCAGGCACAGCTGTGCCTTTTGAATAATGAGAGGAATACGGGGCTCCCTTTAGGACAGGCCATTAATATCCAAGTCTTGGAAAACCCCTTTAAGGAGAACTTTCAGAAGAGAGTGTTAATAATGCAATCATCATGAATAAAAATTTCCCTAACAGGATTGCACTACTTTAAAGGGGTGTTCTGGGCGCAAACATTGCTTGTTTGTCCGTCGGGTATGAGTAAAAAAAAAAAAAAAAAAGCCGAGACTTACCTCCCCGACGCACCCGGTGCATTGAACCAGGAAGTAAGCAGTGAATGTCCATCGTTCACGTGACAAGTGCAGCCAATAACAGGACACAATGTCACCTGCACCTGACCTATCTGGCCTGTAATTGGCTGCAGATGACACGTGAATGAAGACCGTTCACTGCTTCAGCAGTGGTGAACGGACTGGCAGCCGGGAGTGTCGGGGAGGTTAGTACGAATCTTATCTTCTATTTTCATGCATACCAGACAAATGAGCATTGTTAAGGCACAGAACACCCCTTTAAATATCTTACACTTCATTAGAAGCTGGATATGTTTAGTTACGATTTTTTTCTCTAGCATGGATGGTGCATATTTGTAGATTTGCTGCTGATCTACCATTCAGTCTTGCAGATTAATAGGCAGTAGCGGAGAACAAAGAATCCCAGGCAAAGCCGTTTGGAAAAATGCCACCCGCACTCTCTCTCCAAGTTTTATCTATACACTACAAGCGCTCAATATATGTATAAGACTAAGACCCGATTCACATTCGAGTCAAAGGTTTGGAGTCTCTGTCACAAATTTTGTCAAAAATGATGGCACCAAATAGCGCAGCATGCCGAGCTGCTTTTCCCATTCAAACGATGGGAAACACAACAGTATCTCCCCACCCCTCATGGTGAACCAGACCAGGTTCCACCTCTGCAAGGGAGCGTCTAAACAGAACCACTGACACAGAGGAGAACTAGTCAACGTCTATTTACTACTGATGTTACCTCAGGCTTTTACTACAGGCACCAGCTTTTTCGAATCACCCTGTATTATAAGGATTCAATTAAGCTATACCATCTGAAATGAGTAAAGTATGACACTGGTGGTATTATGAGGACTGGATCACTTATTGAAAGCTTATTTACTCACCGCTATCTGAATAAATTTCCTGGAAGTCTCCTGCAGTCATGGAAAAATTCGGATTGTATGGAAGATCGTGAGGATTGACATCGGGAAAGTATACAGGTCTTACTTGATCTACTGATCTCACGTTGTTGCTAAACTGATGGATCCAAGGATAAAGTTTAAAAGCATTAATCGGGAACATCTGTAACATATCAGAAAGGAAAACAGCTCATAAAAACCATTAACAAGATAAATCTATGACAAAAAAGGTCATGGGGCTTTTCACTGAAGAGACAACTACAATTGTGAAGCCCCTCCTGTCACAAGAAGGATTTAGAATAAAGCAGTACTGGCTTATTAAATGCTTTTAAATCAGGGCTCCTCAAAGTTTTTCTACTGGGACCTCCCAGCCAGAACACGGCAAGAAGACGACTCAAATGTGCCACTGAAGTTTTCAAACTAGTCCAGACAAAACCTAATGGACTTCGCTAACCTACAAAGAGGTTCATCAAAGTTTCGGAAGACCACACTATTCTCTCCATCAAAATGACTGGAGCACCTGACAATAAAACCTAAAAACTTGCAAGGTAGATAGAGCTTAAAAGGAAGCTCCACATATGATTTTTAACCCCTCAACCACCAAGCCTTTTTTCATTAAGTTTCATTTTTCCTCCCAGCTTTCCAAGAGCCATAACTTTTTTTTTTCCATCTACATACTTGTACGATGGCTTGTTTTTTTTTGTGGGAAAAGATGTACTTTTTAATGGTGCCGTTGATAATAATCATGTATAATGTACTGGGAAAACAAAAAACAAAAAATTCTAAGTTAGGTGAGATGTGAAATGAATTAAAAATGCGCCATTTTTGCAGAGGTTTTGCTTTCATGGACTCTACTGTATAATTGACATGTTATCTGTATTCTTCAGGTCCGTGAGATTCCAGTGATACCAAATATGTAGAGTTTTTGTTATGTTCTAGTACGTTAAAAAAAAAATAAAAACATTCTCTATTTTTTTACATTTGTGCTGCAGTGCCATTTTCTGCGATCAATAACTTTTTGGTTTTTCCATCTATTGACCTAGTAAGCCAGGGCTTTTTTTTGCAGGCTGAAGTGTCTCTTTTTATAATACATACAACTTTTTGCTAATTTTTTTCCATCCAATTGTCTGGGAATGTGAAATGCCAAAAACACAACAATTTGTTGTTGGGATTTTTTTTCTTTTACAGCACGGGATAAATAATGTTAGATTTTTTTTTTCAATTTAAGTTTTTTTATTAACATTCCTTATAAACAGAACAAATCGTATATAAACATGGGTAAATGATAGAAGTATTGGTGAAGAGCAGCCAGCAAATGCCTGGCCTATACTGATTAACATTTGTGAACAAAACACATGAAGGAAATACTGTAAACAAAGTCATTATTGGTCCTCTAGAGCAGTCTTCCTCAACTCCAGTCCTCATCCCCACCAACAGGTCATGTTTTCAGGATCTCACACAGAATGCACTGACAATAATTAAATCACCTGTGCAATGCTAAGGAGAGATAGAAAACATGACTTGTTGCCGGGCCTTGAGGACTGGAGTTGGGGACCGATGCTCTAGAGTAGCTGAGGTATACAGATAGGAAAGCCTAGGTGATACAGATATTGATGATTAGCAGGCAGTGAGTACCAGGCCTATACCCGCCATCACCTGTTAACCAGATGTTAATGTTTTGACACATGGAAGAAAAGGTACCATAAGCAAGGTCATCGTTGGCCCTCTAAGCGAACCGAGGTGTCTTTTCTAAATGATACAAGTATTGATGGATGGCAGCCAGTAGGTGCCTGGCCTATATTAATTAACATTTGTTAACAAGACACTAGGAAAAAATATTATGAGTAAAATCAACATTAGTCCTCTAAGGGGGCAGAAGTGTCTTTTCTATAATATAACCTGGTGGGAGGAAAAAGGTGGGGTGGGGAGAAGGGCGGTTCTAAATATACTCAAGTCGGGCCGTACGGGTCCCAGAACATAGGCCCCCAACTAGGGCTAAATGGAGAAGGGGGAAGCAGAGGCCCACTTGACCTCAACACCAAGATCCCACTCCCACGCACATATCCAACCCTAGGCCCCCCGAGGCAAACAGAGCCTTGAATTTTGAGATATCCAAGAACACCAAGTAGAGAGAAATCAATTGCGCTATCAATTCCTCCATTCGGTGGGTCATAGCTACTTCTTCAACCCATTCTGTCATGGAGAGGGGGTTAGTTTGCTTCCACCTTCTTGGGATTACCGTTTTTGCCAACTAGAGGAAATGTCTGGTGGAGGGGAACATATACAACGGTGTAGCTTCAGGAGTATTGGGGATAGAAGTCCCTGTGCACTCATAGATGGCTTGGAGCACCTTTTTCCAGAAGCTACGAGCTTTACAGGCGATAACCGCCTTATGTGTAAGAGTAAAGCATTTCCTCCATTGGGTTTCCGTGAAGGATTTTTGGGGTTCTTTTTCCCATGAACTACAGTAAGGGGGAGAGGCATGTCTGTAGGAGAGAGGAGTAATTGATAAATCAAGGAGATGAGGTGCCTAGATGTCGATTGTTGTACACATGATTTCTCGAATGGAGTCAAGGTTCTTGTGAGGTTAGTTTTTTTGACACTAGAAATGAAAAAGTGATGGAGCTGCATGTATTCATATTGATTCCTGGAGGTAAGGGGTCTATCTAGATGTTCTATCAATGGCCGTAACACTCCCTTGTAGTGAATATCTCTTGCTAATAAAGGTGAAGTTTTGGATCAGCCTAGAAAAGAAGTACCAGACTTCCCAGGAGGGAAGAGGTGGTTATCCGTTATAGGGAACAGCAGCCCCCTAAGATCTAGGAGTGTCTCAGAAGGTTTGGGCTTCCTTACTGTTGGCATGAAACGTGGTAAATGATAGATTCTACATTCTCTGACCCATGGAAACTAACGCCCAATGGAGGGAGGCCAGGGAGTATGTGTACACTCCTGCGCAATGTGTAGCTTGTTATGAGAGCTATGAACCAAATCCAGAAATCTGCCATAATAAGCTGCTAAATAATAAAGCCTGCAGTCAGGGAGACCTACTCCACCTGCAGCCATCGGGCGGGAGAGGAGTTCCCTACGAATTCGTGAGCGGCGGGTGTTCCAAATAAATTCACTGAAACACCGTTGGACTCAACGATGCTGGGATAGTGATCGGGATTGTTTGTAACAAACGGAGTAGCTTGTGGAGGATGGACATCTTCAAGAGACTCATCCTACCGAACCAAGAGAAGTCCTTCCGACTTCAACTCCCCAACAGCGATGATATCTTTGAAAGCACAGGCGTAAAATTGGCCTCAAACACTTGCGAGAGATCAGCCGGTTTCCGAGTTCCTAGGTAAGAAATCCCCCCAGCAGGCCAAGAGAAGGGGACGTTATCCCTAAGAGAGTCCAGTACCCTAGGGTCCAAAGAGACATTCAATGCCTCAGATTTGGAGTAGTTAATCTTGTAGTTGGACCACTGACTGAAGTGAGCCAGCTCGGACATCACGGAGGGAAGCGAAACGTGAGGTTTGCTTAGGTAAATTAAGAGGTCGTCTGCAAATGCAGAGCATTTAAATTCACGTTCCCCTATACGAATTCCTTTAATGTCCGGATTGGATCTAATGGACTCCATCAGGTGCTCCATCACAAGAACATATAACAGGGGGACAATGGAGACACCCCTGTTTAGTGCCGTTCTTGATCACAAAGGACTCCGAAAGGGAACCATTCACCCTGACCCTAGCTGAGGGGCCTTGATATAGAGCCAGTATTCTGCCCATGAAGAGTGGTCCTAGTCCAGCACGCTCCCAAGTTGAAACATGGGATCCCCAAGAGATCCTGTCAAATGCTTTCTCTGCATCCAAGGACAGAACCATCAAGGGGATCTGCCGTGGACGTGCATACTGGATCAAGTCCAGAGTCTTCAATGCGTTATCCCTGGCCTCCTTCCTGGGAACAAAACCTGGTTGTGATGAAACAAAGTGGGAAGGTGTACATTTAGGCGATTTGCCAAAAGTTTTGCAAACATTTTTAGATCCACATTCAGGATGGATATAGGTCTGTAGCTTCCACAGACTTGGGGGTGCTTTCCAGGCTTGGGAATCACTACCATATGTGCCCTCATGGAGTCAGGTGGGAAAGGTGAGGATGAGATGGTATTGAAGGCCTGCAACATTAGTGGACTAAGGGATGGTGCTTGGATCTTAAAGAACTTGACGGTGAAGCCGCCTGCTCCCGGACTTTTCCCTCCCAGAAGATCTTTTATCACCACGGTGAGCTCCTATATACACAGATAAACACACACACACATATGTTACTAGCTGCTCTGGAACATGGAACTACAATTGTCAGCAGGCCACACCACACACATGTACTTATCAGCAGCCATACAATTAGTACATGTGGTGTGAAATGCTGGCACGTGTAGTCCCACAACTATAAATGCCAGCATACAACACGTAGTAACTGTTTGCTGGGTGATCAGTACACATGTTTAACATGTGTAGTGGGACATGCTGACATTTGTAGTTCCATGTTCCACAGCAGCAGTGCCAGCATGCCACAGCATCCATGTTAAACACAGGTACTGATCAGAGGGGACTGCCTGTGCAGCGATAGCAGCTTCTGTGGGGCTCAAAAACAGAGGGGAGGATGGGGGTGGAAGGGTCCTGTATCACATCACATCACAATGAAAGGAGCATTTCACATGGGTGTTACTATAGTGATAGTAGCTCCTATGAGACAAAGGGGCCAGCAAAGTGATTGTGTATTGTAATACATGCTGAAGATCTGCTGTTCATGGCTCTAGTAGCATTCCTGTCACGGTGGTGGGGCTCATTCTGGACTTTCCACTGGTGCCCTGTCAAGTCTAGTTCTGCCCTTGAGCAAGTGCTTACTCTGGCAGCTGGTAGACGCTCACACCTGAATGTTCCTTAGCCTAAGAGCAGTGATGTTACTGGCTCTAGGACCCGGGAGACTGGGCTCTGGCAGGAAATAGAGCTGCTGTCCAGCTGTACATTGCCATGTATCAGAAGCTTAGAGCAGAGCTGTCAGCCAGTACAGGAGAGTTGCCACAGCATCACTCGTCTCCCGTTACCACACAAGTTTCTCAACTGCGTCCATGCCCGCGCACTTCACCGAGTGGACACACTTCCCAGTCTGTGAGACACCTATGATCGTGAGCTAGTCACTGGCATAGCCCTACACACAGCAGCACCTCTGATTGGTCATTGCCTGCGATACAGCCTGTAATTGACAGGAACCCAATGGAGCAGTGTACCCGACGCTGATTGGGAGACATAATATCAAGAGGGCGTGTAATAAATGGACAGACGTAATGCCTGAGAAGTGGCTGTGAGAAACACGGAGTTAAAGGGACGACCACTGTGTGAGATGAGGGAGAGACTGCTCCGCTGAAATACCAGTAGGTATGTCCCAGATTTGCGGCGTTCCGACATTATGGGGTGAGACGTCAGCACACTGAGCCAGGCCCTTTAAGTTCCCGTTCGTAAGTAGGGGACAGTCGAATGCCGGAATGACGCAAGTCAGGGACTGCCTGTATAAATATAGAATTTTTTTTTTTAAAGAAAACTTTCTTCACACTTCTACTTTTAGTTCCTTTGGGGTACTTAAATACTATGAGGTGCAATCGCTTATACATCGATCTTAATTATATAGATAATTGACACCAAATGAACTCATAAGGCGGACATTGGCTGGGTATGATTTTTATTTTTTTTATTTAAAATGGCGATTATTAGTAGATGGGAGATTCATATACCCTGACTTGGCAAATCTGGGTCATATGACATGATTGATAAAGACGTATTTCTCTTTGAGAAGGGTCTCCATCACCTCCTGAAGAAGCAACTGCGAAACTTGCATAGGACTTAATAGCTGGTGCTGAGGGTAGTCTTGATTATAGTGTATTCTGGAGACATATTTGTATGTTGCTTGTTATGATTGACATCTACTTTTATATTTGAGAAGAATCTATTATTGTCAGCAGCTATTTACTTTATAAGATGAATTGTTACACGTTCCCTATGCTTACTGGTTACTTTTCTGCTTTGTCTCTTTTTACTGAATTTGTGTAGTTTGTATTTAACCGTACAATAAAGATATGTATTGTTACTTTCTAATAGGCTTATAGTCCTCTATTTAATGTCCATTTGCGTATTTGATTAAACAGATAAAGCAGAAGGGTGTGCCAAGGCAGCATTTATTACTTCCTTCCAGAGGCAGGAAGTTATAGGAGCAGAAATATGTGAGCTACGGAAGTCCTCAATAGGCTTCCGTCTACCATGTCAACTGGTCAGAATCCCATGATCTTGTCACGGGAGAGAGTGATTGAAAGAAAGATTGATGTGCAACATCATTCCTTATTATTTTAGACCGCACAGCCTCTAAAGGCTTAAACAGCAGGAATTGCAGCTGGCTCTGATCCCTGCTTTTGGCAGCAGCTGTCATTTGCATGATTATCTACAACATGTGCAGAAAGTAATTATAACGGTTGGTAGCAGGATTTGATGGTATTTGGGAGTCTAGTGAAGGTCTAAAAGTCTGCCATCTTTTTACTCTTATTAGTTACACAATACATTATTACTATTATTATTATTATCATAAAATAGCTCCATTAAAAATAGTAAAAGTTGTCCCGCAAAAAAATCGTCATACATCTACAGTGGGAGGGGGGAAATATGGCTATTGAAATGCAACTATGAAATATGCAAAAAATATTGCTTGGTTAATAAGACCTATAACTGGCTGAGGATTAAGGGGTTAAACCCAGAAGCAATGAAGTTGTAAAAAGCAAAGTTGAGGCCAAAAGTTAAGGATGCTATGGATTATGCTGTGGAATTGTTACGTACACAATTCTCTAATGTGGCTCCAAGAGAACTAAAGTGGACTTGTCAAAAGCCATTTATTTGTAACTAGTTATGTATGTAAAGTTAACATTTTTAAGTGCTACCTTAGAGGCCTATACTCCCTAACTGTGAGATGCACAATTATGTGTCAGGGACCTAGATTCTATTGAACAATACTTTACTCTTAGGCCTCGTTCACACGGCTTATTCCCGACGGGTTTGGACCTATTGGGGCTCCAAATCCGCCGTGAAAAAGGGGGGGGCGGGGCCGGACGCTGCGGGGGCTCGCTCCACCCCATAAACAATGCATATTGTTTTACTAGCGCTACGCGCCGTAATATAATGTGCATGTCACTAGTTCCTCCACCCGCGGCAGGCAATTGCCGAGCGTTGGAGGAGCGACGAATCCACTGTTCCTAATGAGAGACAGTGGATTACACCTTAATTTACTCAGTACGATTGCGCCGTACATTAAGCGCAAATCCTGGCACGCAGTACGGCCCAATCCGCTGGCAAATATACAGGCCGTTGTGAACGACCCTTAAAGGGATTGTCTGTTGAAAACAAAAATTATATGTCATTGGTATCAGGGTGATCCAAAACAGAAAAAAAAACTATTAATTACCTAGCTGTTCCCCACTGCTGTTGCTCCTCTTGACTTCCAGGTTTTCATCCCAACACAGAGGAGAGGCTCGTGCACCATCTACTTACAATGGAGCAAGAACTTCTCCTCTATTTCGGGAAAAAAGCCCTGAAGTTCAGAGGAGCGACAGTGGTGAGGAATAGCTAGGTATTAGATTTTTTATTCTATTTTGGACCACCCTGGCCCTAGTGCCACACAATATTTTTTTAATGGACAACCCCTTTAGTGGTGCAAGACATAACACTAAGTAATGTTACAAGCTTGACCATCTAACTAGGATTGACAAGTTTCAACCCATTTGTGAATCAAGGTCACTTGCATGCCAAACACATGACCAAGCAACCTGCTGAATCTCCGAGTAGGAAAATAGGACCCTGCATGGACATGTATTTCCTGTTCTCAATCAGGCCCTAGCACAAAAAAAAAAAAAAAAATTGGGAAGGTTCAAGAACAACAACTAAATATATCCAAAACTTACATTCAACATACCTATTAAGGACAAAATTAGAAAGAAAAGAAAAAAAGGGGTTCCATCTTTTCCTTGGCAAGAATAGCCATGCATTGCGATCTCCCAGGCCAGTCTTCCAAGTCCAGCACCAGGCACTAGGATATTAATTTGGGAAGGATCACTGCAAAAACAGTTCAAATGTAAATGACAAATCCCGTAAGAGTTCTAAAATTTAGGCTAGAAAGAAGTGCTAATATCTTTACATACAAATTGTGTATTCAGTCAAGAAATACCCCGACTTGCAATGGAAATCTGCGGCATATTTGTGACAAACTTTACTTGTTCTGTTATCATTTGGCGCTAACAAAGAAAAATGGGTGATATACATACAAAGAACTCTGTTTTTTTTTTTTTTATTAACCTTTTTATGACTGTCAAACAGGAGAAAAACTATTTCCTAATTTTTTTTCATGTTCCATTTTAAGCTTTAATCAATATTTATGTCAAACATAAAAGGGTTTTTGTAATCTGGAAATTCCCTTCTGGTATCAGCTTGTTATGAGCTGGCCTCAGAAAACTGGGAGACGGCTGAGCTTGCGGAGCTCTCCCCCATTCATTTCTGTGGGAGTTCCAATTGTGGCCAAGCACACTCATCACGTATTCTATCCTACAGAAAGAACAGGGATTTTCCTTTAGGCTAGGTCTACCAGCCGGGGTTGTGGAAAAATAAATTTCCGCTGGAGGGAAAAAAAAAAAAAAAAAAAAGCCGATTGCGCTTTTGGGGACGTCAAAAAGTCCGGCTGTACTTAACAGCAAGTTTTTTTTTACTGGGGTTTTTCTTAAAAAAGAAAAAATGCCGGTGGAATATAGAACATGTTCTATATTCCGCAGGACGGACGTTGGATTCCCGCAGCATTAATGTACTGAGCCACCGGGAATCCAAAATCTGACTTTTTTTGCGCAAAAACTGCTTAAAAAACAAAAAAAGCAGCAGTGTAGCGCCGTCTGACAATTTGATCATTACCATGGATTTTGGGCGGCATTTTCAAATTGCTGTGTAGACATAGCCCTACGCTTCAACGTACTTACCCCAACACATCTCCTAATTCTGTCCAAGGCTGTCAAGAACCAGATACTGTCTCTAACAGTTGATGGACTTGCCCACATTTAGCAAGATTTTAGCCACAAATAGTATCTTTGATTTGTCAGGTGCTTTTAATAGATTTTACAAAGCAACCCCTCACCTTTTAAACCCAAACAATTTAATAACCAAAGTCTTAAAGAGGTTGTCTCACCTCACTGCTTCACAGAGCAGCTTTCATTCATTCTTTCCCGCCCTTCCCGGTCAGGCTGGGGTGGGGAATTAAATATCAGCTATTTTAAAGGTCTGCTAATTACTTTGACAGACAAAAATCTCCTGCTCTCAAGTCCAGAGAAGCTCCAGAGCTAGAGTACACAGCAGTCTCCTTTGTTTGTAAGATCAGATAACACTCGAGCTCTCAAGAGGTTGGCAGTTGTGTGCCAACCTGTGTGAGGACATCATCCCTGCTATCAGATAAGACAAACAGCAGGGTAGAGCAGATCAGTAACTGACAGAAAACTGAGCGCATTCACAGCTGATAAAAGCACTCATCTCTTCAACAAAGAAGAATAAACAAGCAATATATTTGGAAAACGTCTTCATTTAGGGTATGTTCACACGAGTAAATAACAGGGTATAGCAGCTGGCCAGCATGGCCCTCTGAAGTTATCAGTGACATTCATTTACCCCAGCACGTAATCCCCTCGGGCTCCTTTCGTGTGCTGAGGGAAAGAATAGGTAATCAAAGCTCTCAATGAGAGCTATGAATTACCGTTATGTCGGCCCATACGTCAGGCATATGAAGCGCAATTATGTGCTCAAGCACAGACCGACTTTACGCCGTGTGAACATACCCTTACTGCTCCCTACATGTTGACAGCTAATATCTTTGTAGTGACATAATCCTTTTAACATATTTGCATGGCAGATAGAATAAATATAGTATATGAGTGAAAGTCTCCCACTTTAAGCACTTCTGTAGCAAGGATAAGTCTTTTATAATGATATGTGAGAAAATTCACACAATGTGTACTAATAACATGGATAACTACCTTAGGACCGGAAAGCCTTGGATTTCGTATATTAAAGGGGTTGTATCGTTACAAAGATCATGTCTCAGATTATGAGGACAGTAAAAATAAGCACTTTTGTAATTGGGTTGCATTACCTCAGTCACTTGGTTTAGAAGATATGAGCTTTTGGCAATGTTCACACGGCTTATTGACGGCGTAATTGCGGGGACGGATTTCGTTCGGCAATTACGCTGGCTGCCGTGCAGCGGGGGCGGGGCCGGCAGCTTGCCGACCCCATAGACACTCATTATTCACGGCGCTTACACGCTGTAAATAATGTGCATGTCACTTTCTCCACCCGCGTTGGATTCGCCGAGCGGGGAGAAGAGACGGAATCCATAGTTCTCTTTGAGAACTCTGGATTACCGTAATGGCTGGGACGGATTTCAGTCGTACTGCAGTGCAAATACGGCGCGCAGTACGGCTGAAATCAGCGCCCAAATAAGCCGTGTGAAAGAGGCCTTTCTGTAAATCTGTATTCTGTTTCTGCTGCTTCTGGCCAGGACACGCCCCCAGGCTGGATCCAGCCCCCCCCCCAGACACGCCCCCTGTACTGTGATTGGCTGGCTGACATTTCATTCAGCCTGTTGGGACATGCCCCCAGACAGGAAACGCCCAGGTCACACCCCCTGCGCTGTGATTGGCTGCCTGCACACTCTGTGTTTTCTCCCCTCTGAGCTGTTAAAATCGATAGTGAACCCAAGGTCTGCTGGCTGCATGCTCATCTCCCAGGTCTTGGGTGATTGATCTGGGCAATTACTGGCTGTTTTAAGTCACAGATCCCCTCATATAACAGAGTATTATAGAGTTCTCCTGCCTGTTAGCAGGGGGAGAGGAGGTGGGGAGGGCAGTGTGCATTGCTCCATATAACCCAGTCTGCTGCCTGGTAACAAGAGGGGAAGGGGGGGTGGAGGGGGGCAGTGTACACTCCTCACATGTCTCATCTGTGTGTATAACTGCATATAGCACAGCAAGGAGCTTGTGGAGCCGGAAGGCTGCAGAGATAAGAAGCATGCAGGAGGTACAGAGCTGTTATATCCAGACAACCTTCTGCATTTCCCCTGCTTCATACAAAAAAGATGTGTCACAAGGTCTTCAGTGAGGGGAGACAACGCCTCCTGGGAGGAGAGACACGCCTGCTGACAGGAGAGACTCGCTCCTGGATTTCAAATTCAATCTCAGAGAATTAGCTGAAGAGCACAAACAGTTCAAACGATAAAACCCCTTTAATTCACCTGTCCTCTCCTAGAAGCAATATCGTTTTTCACAGCAACTCACTTTCTAAGACACAAAGACTCTTGACCAAACAAACCTACACCCTTCTTTTTTTAATACTTTTCCCTTACAACTATTTAATATACAGGGTGAGCCATTTATATGGATACACCTAAATAAAATGGGAGTGGATGGTGATATGAACTTCCGGTTTGTGACACTTTAGTGTATGGGAGGAGGAACACTTTTCAAGATGGGTGTTGACCATGGCGGCCATTTTGGATCCAACTATTTTTTCCAATGGGAAGAGGGTCATTTAACACTTCAAACATTGAGAATTTCACAAGAAAAACAATGGTGTACTTGGTTTTAACGTAACTTTATTCTTTCATGAGTTATTTACAAGTTTTCAGCCATTGACATGTTGCAGAGGTTAACACGTCAAGAGCGGATATAAATTGTGTTGATGTCTGGTGAATGCAGTATCCATGTCATTGCAGCAGATTTCAATGCAGGACACCCTACGAGACCACCCATCTCCCATACTACAGTTAGCAAACTGCTTGCCAAATTTCGTGACATAGGTCAGTGCTGGATTTGTCACAATGTGGACGCAAGAAAACTGTCACAAATGAAGAAACATCAGTCGCTGTCTTAGCTTCATTCAGCAAGAGCCCACAGTGTAGCACTCGCCGTATGTCACTGGAGAGTGGCATCAATAGAACATCCCTTCGGCGGGTATTAGGCTATGTTCAGATGGCCGATTCACGCCGTAATTGCGGGACGGATTTCGCCCGCAATTATGGAGTGTGTACGGGGGCGGGGAGGGGGGAGGGGGGGGCGCGGCAACTCGCCGGCCCCATAGACTTTCATTGTATACGGCGCGTATCCCACCGGGATAATGTGCATGTCACTTTCTCCCCGCTCGCCGTATTTCACGAGCGGGAAGAGGAGACGGAATCCATAGTTCTCTATGAGAACTGTGGATTACCATAATGACTGGGATGGATTTCAGCCGTATTTGTGTGCAGTACCTCGTGCAATACGGACCGAAATCCGTCCCAAAATCAGCCGTGTGAACATAGCCTTAGCCTCTCACAAATGGCACCCTGACAAAATCCAGCTGCTGCAGCATCTCAACGAGGATGACCAGATCAGCGCATTTATTTGCAGAATGTGCAAAACAAAAATTGGAACAGGACCCTCAGTTTACATAGAACATTATGTTCAGTGATGAGGCAAACTTTTGTGAATGGTGAAGTTAAACAAAAAACCACCGCTTTTGGTCCGACACTAACCCACAGTGGACGGATCCCTCCAAGACTGTTGGGACACAAAAATTGATGGTATGGTGCGATATATGAAGTACAAAGATAGTGGGACCATTCTTCATCAATGGAAACCTCAATGCCACTGGGTATCTGAAATTGCTACATGATGATGTGTTGCCCTCTTTATGCACTGAAGATGGCACGTTCCCTAAGTTTTTCCAGCAAGATGGTGCACCACCACATTATGGGTGTCAGGTTCGAGCAATCCTACATGAACAGTTTCTTGGAAAGTGGATTGGTCATGGGCCAGTTGAATGGCCACCAAGGTCTCCCGATCTGAACCCCTAAGACTTATCTTTGGGGTCATCTGAAGGCAATTGTCTATGCTGTGAAGATACGAGATGTGCAGAATCTGACAACGGATACTGGAAGCCTGTGCTAGCATTTTTTTTTGCAGTGTTGCTATCAGGTTGTCAAGAGTGGGAGAAGAGGCTTGCATTGACAATCCAACACTATGTGCAGCACTTTGAACACTTTTTATAAGTGGTCATAAACTTGTAAATAACTCATGAAAGAATAAAGTTAAGTTAAAACCAAGTACACCATTGTTTTTCTTGTGAAATTCTCAATAAGTTTGATGTGTTACAAAAAGTTTGATCCAAAATGGCAGACTTCAAAATGGATGCCATGGTCAATACCCATCTTGAAAAGTTTTCCCCCTCCCATATACTAATGTGCCACAAACAGGAAGTTGATCTCACCAACCATTCCCATTTTATTTAGGTGTATCCATATAAATGGCCCACCCTGTAGATTTGCGTATTTCTTACTACTTCACTATAATACTAGGTTTTATTATATATAATAACCTTGTCTGTTAAAATTGGGCATAGATTACCCCCTGCGAGGGGATACATGACAAACTGGTGAATATCGGTTATGAAAACTTTCAATAAACCTCCAGAAAATAACATGAATGGGGAGAACCACCATGTTAAAGAGAGAAGAAGCTCATACACTGAATGATGAATAGAGAGCATTTACCATTTATCTTTTGGGAAATATTTTAGGATCTCGTTGACGATGGGCTGATAACAAGTTTCTCTCTCTGATTTGCCTTCTTCACTCCAGTCACGTACAAACTGCTTTATTGTGGACTTCAACTTGTCCATATCAAACGTGGATGCAGGGGTGGCTTTTTTGTGACCCTAAGTGAAAAATTAGAGATTAGAATAAACTGCATTTTAAGATTTGCTTGTTGCACCCAGTCAGATCAGTTCTCAATTTCTAAAGCTATTGTAAAAATAGAAGTCATTGACCATTTACCATAGACCCCTGCCTTAAACGGATGTTCTGGAACTTACAAAAGCTCATTGGTGCACTTCGGTATGATTAAAAATAGAACGAAAAGAAGCATACTCCCCTCCCGTTACGTCCATCTGCCATGTGCAGCCAATCACAGGCCACCACGTCACATGCACGTGACCTGTGATTGGCTGCACATAGCACGTGAACAATGAGTGGTCACTGCTACAGCGAGATGAACAGGCCGGCCACCAGGATGGAATGGGAGCATCACAGAGGCGAGTATGCTTCTTTTTTTTCTATTTTTAATCATATCCCAGCAGACCAACGAGCTTTTGTATGTCCCAGAAAAACCCTGTGATAAATTAGACATATCGTGGAAATAAAACCACCTGCTAGAAGCCCTCCCTACATAGACAGAACATAAGTAAAGAGAATTTGATACAAGACAACGTTACATCTTACTTTGTTTCCCTTTTTCATCTGACACAAGCCATTCACTTTTGGTTTTAGAAAATCAAGTGGAGAACTGAAAGGCATCTACCACTCTAAAGCGTGGTTCCCATCTCACACTCAATAGCATATGCCATCAAAGTGTGATAAGTGCGGCCTCCTATATTCAGTACAGGCCACCGAAAATCTCCAGTCAGAACAGAGAGAAGCTTCCGCTTGTGTACAGAACACACTGGTGTGAGACGACAAAAGGCTCCTCATAACCTTTACCCCTTTGCATTTCTGCATTAATAGCCCTATACCTCCCCTCACGCAATCACAGAACCTCCTTCTCTGCTCTCCTCTTGTGAGCGCCTCAAACTACCGTCTCCAAGATTTCTCCCGTGCATCCCCCATACTCTGGAACTCACTATCACAACACTTCAGACTCAGCTGCACTTTTACTTGCCTCAAAAGCAACCGAAAAACCCATCTCTTCAGGATAACAGCCTACAATAACCCCGCTGCCACCACACATCTGTCTCTTACCTGTCACCCCCTTCTCCATTCTAGATTGTAAGGGGCCGTTCACACGGCAGTGGAGAAATACCGGCCAGTTTGCCGGCCGGTATTTTGGGCGTTTGGGCCGTCCCCACGGCCGGGTGGGAGGGCCGGCTTTTCTCCGTGATAGCGGACAACGCCTTCCCCTTGAGCAGCACATGTTCCGTCCGGAAACCGGACGGAAGAATGTGCATGTTCAATGTTTTGCCGCCGGACCGCCGGCGACAAAACCGCCGGGCGGAAAACCTGTGCAGTGGGGACTGCTGCACGGGTTTTCCATTTGAGCACAATTGTGCTCATTTTCGGCCGGTTTTTCAGGCGGTCTGAAAAACGCCGCAAAACCGGCTGAAAAACCGGCCGAAAACCCGTGCCGTGGGGACATGCCCTAAGCTTCCGCAGATCGGGTCCTCTCTCCTTCTAGATCAGTTAATTTAGTGCCAATATGGTATTTGTTATGGTCATATATTATGTACTGACCCCCTTGTTGGACACCACCAAGGAATTCATGACGCTTAAAACATTAATAAATAAAATAAATGGGAACACTCCTCCGGGAAACATTCCTTTATGGCAAGTGTATTGTTTAACAATAAGAAACACTATTTTAGATCAGGCCTTTATTATACAATTTTTTTCTTCTTTTTTCACATGTGAAAAGTCAGAAAAAAGATAAATCCAAAAGTCTTGACCACTTGCTGACTCCAAACATCCAAGCAGAACACCCTGCAGTCTGGCAGCTGCATTGCCTTCCCGCGTCCATTCCGAGCAATCACGTGGCCGCCAGGTAATAGCAGGAGCTGCCGAGTCTTAAAAGAGCCAGTGCTAGGAGATATGTTTCCCCTGTATCCAGGGCCAACATATCAGCCCAGTTACAGGGGTCTCTGTACACGTGATTTTATCAGCACTGACTGGACAATGTCAGACTGTGCAGGGAAAAATTTTCAACTGGTAACATCCATCTGCCTGCTTCGGAGATAAATTTCTAGGAGGAGGAACAGCAGAATATAGAGTTTGGATGCAGCAGGATCGCACCCTATGGTTTAAAATAGGGCGTCTGCTGCGTCAAACGGATCAAGAATTGACATGTAAGTTCTTTGAACGGATCAGAAAGACGCATGTAAAACACGCATTGGCTATAACTCGTCTGAACGCCGATGCGTGTTTTACACTGAAAGCAATGTAATTCACACGGCACATTGTTAGAGGTCTGTTTGGGTCCACTTAGGGTCCGAACCACGGATCCAAACAGCATCTATAAACTGATCCAAAAACGGATCCAACACGCGTGTGAACCTACCCTAACAGAACAAGCATCCCATCCACACAAGTCACTTGCTCAGTCACACCGGCTCTTAGAGAATAACAATTCATTACTGCAGAAACGTCGCAGGCACTTACGTTGTTGTCGTACTCCTTGTTCTCAAACATACAAGTGCAGTCATTGACGATGAGCTGCAGGATCTCTTGATTGTGATCAGCGCATTTCCGGATTCTGTCTAAGTTGGCACAGAATTTCGGCAGCATATTTTGTTGACTTTTTGGTAAAGACATAAATTGTCTCTCTGCGCGGCTCACACGTTCATGGATATGAGACCTAATGGATGAGAGAAGAAGTTATGGAGCTGGATTTACTAGATAGTTATCACCCGCACAAGGTTATGTGCATCCCTAAGGCTGGGTTCACAGGTTCTAGTAATTGGGGCGACATCTATGAATTCTCAAGCTTGGCACCGACACACTATTTCTATTTAGAACTGGTGTATAATATGACAAGTGTTATGCATCAAACTTCGCATGGTGCATAGAGTATGGCAGTTTCACATCAACTAGGCGCTTTGTGTGTCGTGCCAGCAGGTTTTTGCCGCAATGTACGCCAAACAAACACCGCATGTGAATTCAAAGATGTCGCCCTAGGTTTTTACAATGGTCCCTATAGATTAAATGGGTGATTAAAGTTTGCAATCTTAAAATAGAATACAAATTGGCTGAACCCTCCATAATGTTCCTTGCTATTCTTAGCTTGTGCTCCATTGCTTACTACACACAGCCTTTTTGGATCCGATTTTGGATCCAAAAACGCAGCGTCGATCGGATCCAACACGCAGTTGAGTGTTTGGATGCAGCAGGATCGCACCCTATAGTTTAAAACAGCTGCTGCATCTTTCCGACATGTCAATTCTTGGGACGGATCCGAAAGACGGAGTGAGACACACATCGGCGATCACTCGTATGAACACCGATGCGTGTTTAATAGTAAAAGCAATGTAAATCACATTGCTAGGTACGTGTTTGGGTCCGAAAAACGGATCCAAACATGTATCTAAAAGCGTATGTTCACAAGGAATGAACGTAGCCTAACTCAACACGTTGTTTCTTTCTGTCAAATTCCCACGTCTCTTCTTATTTAATGGAATCTTATGTCTCTGAAGATCTCATGATCAAAACCACCTACTCTTAAAAGTGCTGTGGTATTGAAACCGCTTGAACAAGACTGACCACAAAGCGAAGCAAGCTTGGACAGACATTGAGGCCAGGAGTCACATCTACGCGCATGCGCAATGGTGCTGGATATTAAAGGGGTTGTCTCGCTACAATGATTGGGTTTTAATTTAAAGATCTTTAAAAAACAAGCAGCTTTGCAATATATGTTCATTACAAATGTCCTACTGATTTTGAGCTAGCCCTGTTAGTATTACTACATCAGCTTCTCAGATCTCTATAGTAGCCGACCTGTTGATCCTTATCTTACTGGCTGTCAGGTCTGAATGACTCATCACCTTTGAAGACAGGTCGGAGCAGAGAGCCCCTCCCGCACAGAATGCTTCTGTAGTGGAGGGGGGAGGGGGAGGAGGACTCTGGGGTCTGTGTCCTTACTGCCTGGATTAACCCTGTGTGTGCCTGCTTCCTCCTGCTCTCTACACAGATAGATGTGACAGCAGTGACCCTGTCTGTTACTAATAATCATGATATGTCTTTGGAACTGTGACTATACTAATATTATTACAGATCAGGGGGCATGTGAATACTTTATGTTCTCCTGTATTAGTGAGTACATCCTGAGTAATAGTAACACTGCCCTTGTTGTTGCTGGAGATGTGGAGACTTGTAAGCTAAGCAGGGGATATAGGAACACATGCATCCCCTCTGCTCTATTAGCACACAGCTTCATATTCCTCTCTACACTCCTAGATCAGCCCTCTCCTGCAACAGACCTAGGCAGGCACACACAGGGTGAACTCTGAGAGCAAACCCCCTCCCCTCCCCCCCTGTATAGACGTTATGTAGCTGCCTGTGTGCTGATGGGAGGGGGGAGAGTGAGCAGAACAGACAGACCAAGAAGCACGCCCCTCAGTTCAACTTACCAGGGACAGTGACAGGCTGAAAGCTCGTAATGAGACAACTCCTTTAACAAGAGACTATGACAGAATATATGACTCTAACATGAATTCTACCAATCAAGACACAGGATCTAGTTAAGAGGGTATGGTAACTGACAGCTGACCAATTATAAGGTAATCCGCAATAAGGGAGTTTTACCATGATACTTACGGAGTTGATTAGATATTGTATATCCAATTACATTGCAGTATTTTTGAATATGATGAGCCTTAAACCAAAGGTTATAAAGACTTGTGCACAGTAATAAGAAAGTGTGAGATTTCCACTTAATATCATACTCTGAGGGCAGTTTCAATTCTTATCGCACATGCACACACCTTCACCTGATTTGGATACTGCATAAAGAGGTTTGGGGGGTCCCTGGAAGCCCCCACATCACACATTCGGCTTTTTAGAATTAGGTTTTGAAGGCAAAACCAAGAATGAATTTAAACCAAGAAGTCTCAGTCTTTCCTTAATAGGTGTCCTCCAATCAGAAGCCATTCCTGGCTATGGCTTCAAAAACTACATCTATAAAAGCTGAATGTGCGAACACAGCATTAAAGGGGTTTAACTACTAAGGAATATGTGCTGCACACATGAGAATGAGGGAGTGGGTGTCCTAAAGGGAGAGAAGCTGAGCTCTATCATCTACAGGTTTATAGGATTAGGATTTATGAGTAAAAAGCAGACAAAATACTAACCAGACTCTTTAAGAGACAGTGGAGGTCCTGCTAACCTGCCCACATACAGTGATTGACAGCTTTCCCTGAATCAGTTTGTGTACAGAGCAAACTGTCAATCACTATATGTGGGCGGGGCATACAGAACTTTCGCTTTCTGTTTCATTATTATATTTGCTCTTAGGGTATGTTCACACAACATAATTTTACGCGTATTTTGAGACATATTTTGTGCCGAAATTTGCCCCAGGATGCGCTTCAAACAATTTTCTAAGCAACGCTCATTGATTGCAACATAAAACATGGGCAGTCATTCACACAACGTGTATTTTACCAGCGTATTCATGTGTTTTGGACCAATTTCATTTGTGTAAATTTAAGTGCCTTGTCAATTCTTGAGACGTTTACGTCAGTCAAATCCCATAGAAACTATGGTGGAGCATATTTTCGGTGCCAAACGCCACTAAATACGCTCCAAACTTTCACTTAAAAAAAATTCTTTCATTAGGCAGATTTTGAAGCGTAAACTTACATTGTGTAAAAATTCCCTTATTCAAAATCCTGCTCCAAATCATAAAACCTTGTTTCACGAGTCAGTCCCCTTTTCTATCTATAACCTTGTTCAAGAGTCAGCTTCTCTCCTTTCAAAAACCCTTGTTCACAAGTCAGCTCCTATCCCCTTTTCATATAACCCCATATATCACGGTCAGCTTCTCTCCTCTATATATAACCTTGTATCCGAGTGTTCTCTTCTTATTATAACCCCATATATCAAGGTTCAGTTCTATCCCCTTTTCATAAACCCTTTTTTATCCAGAGTCAACTCCCCTTCTTTTTTTTAAAACCCCAGTATCCAGAGCTCAGCTTCTTCCTCTATCATATAACCCTATGTTTTCACAGGCTCAGCTTTTCTTTTTATCATATAACCCATGTAACACAGAGCTAGCTCCTCTCCCTCTTCAATAACCTAGTATCCAGAGCTCAGCTCCTCTCCCCTTTATATAACCCATTATCCAGAGCTCAGCTTTCTCCCTCTATCTTTAACCCTATATATCACGAGTCAGCTTCTTCCCATTTCATTAACCCCTTTTTATCCAAAAGCTCAGCTCCCCTCCCTCTTTCATAAAAAACCCTTATATCAAGGCTCAGCTTCTCTCCCTCTATCATATAACCCTATGTATCACAGAGCTCAGCTCCTCTCCCCCTATCATATAACCCTATGTATCACAGAGCTCAGCTTCTCTCCCTCTATCATATAAGCCTATGTATCACAGAGCTCAGCTTCTCTCCTTTATCATATAATCCTATGTATCAGAGCTCAGCTTCTCTCCCTCTATCATATAATCCTATATATCACAGAGCTCAGCTTCTCTCTATCATATAACCCTATGTATCACAGAGCTCAGCTCCTCTCCCTCTATCATATAATCCTATGTATCACAGAGCTCAGCTTTTCTCCTGTATCATATAACCCTATGTATCAGAGCTCAGTTTCTCTCCCTCTATCATATAACCCTATGTATCAGAGCTCAGCTTCTCTCCCTCTATCATATAACCCTATGTATCAGAGCTCAGCTTCTCTCCCTCTATCATATAACCCTATATATCACAGAGCTCAGCTTCTCTCCTGTATCATATAACCCTATATATCATGGAGCTCAGCTCCTCTCCCTCCATCATATAATTCTATATATCACAGAGCCTAGCTTCTCTACTCTGTCAATTCCTGCTATCAGACTGGGCAGCATAAACCCCGACAGGTGCCCTTTAAAGGGGTACTCCCATCTCAAACAATTATGGCATAACCACAAGATGTTCCATACAAGTACAATAGGCATATTTTCATCTCTCAAGAACAGGGGTCCTCTTACCTGGTGTTCTCGTTCTTTCCACAGTCAAGTAAGTGCACTCGGCTACACCGAAAACTCCCATGAAAGGAAACAGAGAATTGCGCATCCACCTCGCCCAATGAAGATGGGGGTTACGAGACCCGTTATTACAATATGTGCAGATATGCCAGAAGTGTGCTGTGACATGGGTATGCCTTACATGCATGAGATGTGAATACCTCTTTAAAAGGGGTTTTGCCACAACCTCATTTCATACCTCCTGCATCCAGCTCTTCAGCTCTGTGTAGCTTGGAAGGGGGCGTGTGTGATTTGTTTGAATTACATACCATGTGACCAAGCAGGATGACATCACCAAGCCTTTCCTCTCTCTAGTCAAAGAAAGGTCTGTTTATGTAAAGCATTGCGAGTAGCTGAGAGGAAAAGTTTTTGCCTCCAGGCACAAGGGTTCTATATCCCTGCAGGAATCAAACCTGTTTTTTTTTTTTTTCTCTTTATCAATGCACAAACCTCATTGAGGTTTCTTTTTTATTTATTTGAACTGTTTGACTATTTACTCAGGAGGACAGAGGAAGGGAGTAGAGTGACAGCACCCGGGGTTTGAACACTCAGTAGCTGCCTGAGAGGATATATCTGAGCATGTACGACCAGGAGTGAGGAGCTCTCAGCCCTGGTCGTATCCCCTGGAGACGAGCTGTAAACAATGGATCACTAAAGGAGCAGCTAAGACAAAAATGGTCCAGAAATTTTAATGATAATGAATGGTGAAAATGTTTGTTATTTCATTTGCAAGCTTCCCACATCAATTTTACTTTGTGGCAAAACCCCTTTAGGGGTGCTTTCATATGAGTTCGAGAAGTTACAAAAAAATCTGCAGAAATGTTGTTTTAAGATTTAAAAAAAAAAAAACACACACAAAATGTGCAATTAAACTGACCAGCAGTGCAGATTTTTTACATATTGCAAAATCCAAATTTTGAGAAGAACCCTCACCCCCACCCCCCTCACCCAGACGGAAATGTGTCAGGAAGACAGGGCCCGACAGAAACAGAGCATGGACAGGCTGCAGGCGGCTCTTTGCCCAACGACTCAAAAAGGGTACAAACCGTAAAATAAAAAGAGTAAGAATGTATCCCTGTACAGGCAGGAGGCATAACAGGGGGATCAGTGGGTGTTGTGCAGGTCAGTGATACCTGATGCTGAAGAGCAGCGTGACATCTGCAACAAGAGACCCGCCATGTAAATGTCACCCAACTCATCAAGTGTCTTGTACCATCAGGGCTATACTGTATACTTTAGAAGGGTCCCTGGACCACCGTCCTGTAACATGTCAATTATTAGCATTCATCTGAACTCAACCAAGGCGTCCAAAAAGTCAACTAGTCCTTTGTAATCAGATTTTGACATAATAAAGGGGTGTTTTCTGTGATTTACCAATGCTCGTTGGTCAGTCGGGGCACAAGTACAAATACAAGATGAAACTCATACTCACCTCCCGGGTGCTCCTGTCCAGTCCCGGCGGCCGTCCCGCTGATCTCCGCTCTAGCTGAACGTTCATTGGCTACTTCCGGGATGAATGCACCGGCAGCCAGGACTGAAGGGGCCATGCGGGAGGTAAAAATGAATTTTATCTTCTGTTTCTACTTATAATCCGACAAACCAATGAGCATTGTTACATCCCGGAACACCAATAAGATTTACATGTAAGACTATAAGAAGAAGAGACAGATGGGGGAGAGTTATCACATGACGGAGGTGGAGAGGTGGGGTCGTCACAAGACGAGGGAGGTGGGGTTTTTAGGACTATTTGTGATATGTTCACTATATTTATTGTTCAAAGACTGTGTTATAACATTGAAAAGATACATAAAACAGCATTTAAATAATTGAGGCCTTCATGACCATTTATGGTGGAAGGTTTGAGGGGGGGGGGGAGGTAAACCAAGACGAGGGAGGTGGAGAGCGGGGGGGTGGGGGTCAAACCCAAAGACGAGGGAGGTGGAGAGCGGAGGGGAGGGTCGGAACCCAAAGACGAGGGAGGTGGAGATCGGAGGGGAGGGGGGGAACCCAAAGACGAGGGAGGTGGAGAGCGGAGGGGAGGGGGGGAACCCAAAGACGAGGGAGGTGGAGATCGGAGGGGAGGGGGGGAACCCAAAGACGAGGGAGGTGGAGAGCGGGGCGGGGGCGGGGCAGTGGGTCAAACCCAAAGACGAGGGAGGTGGAGAGCGGGGGGGACCCAAAGACGAGGGAGGTGGAGAGCGGGGCGGGCGGGGGGTCAAACCCAAAGACGAGGGAGGTGGAGAGCGGGGCGGGGGCGGGGGGTCAAACCCAAAGACGAGGGAGGTGGAGAGCGGGACGGGGCGTCAAACCCAAAGACGAGGGAGGAGGAGAGCGGGGAGTAAACCCAAAGACGAGGGAGGAGGAGAGCGGAGAGTAAACCCAAAGACGAGGGAGGAGGAGAGCGGAGAGGGGGGGGCGCAGGGTCATCGCAGTGGGGGGGCGCAGGGTCAGCGCAATGGGGCGCAGGGTCATCGCAATGGGGTGGGGTGGGGGGGGCGCAGGGTCATCGCAATGGGGTGGGGGCGCAGGGTCATCGCAATGGGGTGGGGCCGCCGGGTCATCGCAATGGGGTGGGGGCGCAGGGTCATCGCAATGGGGTGGGGGCGCAAGGGTCATCGCAATGGGGCGGGGGCGCAGGGTCATCGCAATGGGGTGGGGGAGCTCAGGGTCATCGCAGTGGGGTGGGGGCGCTGGGTCATCGCAATGGGGTGGGGGGGCAGGGTCATCGCAATGGGGTGGGAGGCAGGGTCATCGCAATGGAGGTGGGGGCGCAAGGGTCATCGCAATGGGCGTGGGGGCGCTAGGGTCATCGCAAGGGTGTGGGGCGCAGGGTCATCGCCAATGGGGTGGGGGGCCCAGGGTTCATCGCAATGGGGTGGGGGCGCAGGGGTCATGGCAATGGGGTGGGGGCGCTGGGTCATGGCAATGGGGTGGGGGCGCAGGGTCATGGCAATGGGGTGGGGGCGCAGGGTCATGGCAATGGGGTGGGGGCGCAGGGTCATGGCAATGGGGTGGGGGGCGCAGGGTCATCGCAATGGGGTGGGGGGGGCACAGGGTCATCGCAATGGGGTGGGGGGCCACAGGGTCATCGCAATGGGGTGGGGGGGGGGCACAGGGTCATCGCAATGGGGTGGGGGGGGCACAGGGTCATCGCAATGGGGTGGGGGGGGCACAGGGACATCGCAATGGGGTGGGGGGGGCACAGGGTCATCGCAATGGGGTGGGGGGGGGCCAGGGTCATCGCAATGGGGTTGGGGGGGGCACAGGGTCATCGCATTGGGTGGTGGGGGGGGGCGCAGGGTCATCGCAATGGGGGGGGGGCACAGGGTCATCGCAATGGGGTGGGGGCGCAGGGTTATCACAAGATGGGAGGCTTATGTGGAGGCAGCGCTCTACAGCCAGTAATCACCCATAACAAGTGAAAGTGTTGATGATCTTCCAGAAGTGCTCCTCTCCAGCCTCTCCTCCTCCTCAGGGCTTTTCCGCTGCCTCCTTGCAGTGTAGGAGCCGAACTCCAGCTCCCCCTCTCCGTCCTTCTTCTCGGGCTCCGCATCATGGCACTGCTCCTGCTCCTCCGAGTCCCTTCTCCGCCGTCGTCCCCGGCTGTGGGTGTACATGACCCCGGCCGGCCCCGCTGTGGATTACAGCAGGAGGGCTTAGAGACCCAGGACAACCGCGGGGAGGCTGGAGTCAGTCAGAACCACGTGACTCAGACACTAGCCTTCTACAGCGGAGCCACACTGCCGAACGTAACGCTGCGCTCCACTGGGGTCTGTGCACGGGGATGACGTCACTAGTGAGCGCCGCTCGTGTTATTGAAAGGGAACCGACCATATTAAGTGATGGCAGAACTGTTTGAATCCCAGAACTTTATTGTTATGATGAGCTGATTCGAGCTGTGCAGGATGTAGCTTCATTAGAAAGGAGGGTGCAATAAAATAATCCGGGACATGTCATCTATACTGTCCGTGAGGTCGGATACGTGCTGTGATGTGGGCGCCTATAGATGCAGTTCTTGGAGGGAGAGTAGCTCGGCTGTAGGTGTGCAGGCTGCCCTGGATGGTGACCCTTTGGTGCTTTCACACAGTGCAGTTTTGTCTTTATTATGTTTACACTGCACAGAAAAACGTCCGTTTTTGTAGCGTTTTTTCGAGAGAACTTAATTAGCGAGAGAATTTAATTAGCGTCAAAATCCATTAAAAAAACGTATTTTTAGTGAAAAAAATATGAACTGCGCAGAAATTGTTAGCGACCAAAGCATGGTCATTTTATTACGAACGGTACAAACAAGGACACATCAGACACTTAGGCCTTAGGCTATGTTCACATGGTGTATTTGCAGGGCGTAATTACGCCCCGCAATTACGCCATGTGGCCAGGGGCGGAGCGGGCGGGTGCGGGGGGCCGGCACCTCGCCAGCCCATAGACTTGCATTACCAGCGGCGCGTATACGCCGCTGGTAATTCACATGTCACTTATCTCATCCCTCGGCGTATTCGCCGAGCAGGGAGAGGAGACGTAATCCATAGCTCTCTATGAGAACTGTGGATTACCGTAATGACCGGGACGTTTTCAGCCCATAATTTGTGCACTCCGGCGCGTAATTACGGACTGAAATATGTCCAGTTTTAAGCCGTGTGAACATGGCCTTAGGCTATGTCTGCACTGCACAGAAAAAAACGTCTGTTTTTGAAAAAACTACTGAAAACATCTCCCATAGACTTCTAATGTAAAAACGTCCTGCTGTCTACACTGAGATTCTTTTTTTCTGCTCGTTTGTTTTACTGGTCGTATTTTGCAACATTTTCTAAAAAACGCCAGAGCAGGGCAGAAAATTTACTACAGGAGTCTATGGGAAGCGCCGGACGTATTTTGGCACGTTTTTTCGATGAAAACTCTCCCAGGAGACCAAAGTCCCATCTATAGTGGGTGTTAATAAAGGTTATATCATGCATTGGTCGCTAACGATTTTTGCACAATTCATATATTTTTCGCTAAAAATAAGCTTTTTACGGATTTTGGCGTCAGAATCATTTTTTTGTGGATTTTGGTGCTAAAATCCTTTTCTTAACATATTTTGGCGCTAATAAAGTTATCTCGCTTCTAACGCTAAAAATAAGTTGTTTTTTTTTTTTACAGATTTTGGCGCCAGAATCCGTTTTTTTTGTTTTTTTAAATGAATTTTGCCGCTAAAATCCCTTAACATATTTTGGTGCTAATATCTCGTTTCTGATGCTAAAAACATGTTTTTTACGGATTTTGGTGCCAGAATTCTTTTTTTTATGGATTTTGGCGCTAAAACCCCTTTTCTTAACATATCTCACTTCTAACGCTAAAAATAAATTTTTTACGTTTTTTTGCGCCAGAATCTGTTTTTTGTGGATTTTTGCGCTAAAATCCTTTTCTTCATATATTTTGCCGCTAATAAAGTTATCTCGCTTTTGACGCCAAAAATAAGTTTTGTACGGATTTTGCGCAATAATCTGTTTTTTTTTAACGTATTTTGGCACTAAAATCCTTTTCTTAACATATTTTGGCACTAATAAAGTTATCTCGCTTCTGACGGCAAAAATACATTTTTTTTTACAGATTTTGGCATTAAAATAGTTTTCTTTACATATTTTGGTGCTAATAAAGTTATCTAGCTTCTGACGCTGAAAATACGTATTTTTTACGGATTTTGCAGCCAGAATCTGTTTATTTACGGGTTTTGGCACTAAAATCCTTTACTTAACTTTATTAGCGCCAAAATATGTTAAGAAAACTATTTCAGCGGCAAAATCCATAAAAAAAGGATTCTTGTGCCAAAATCTGTAAAAAAAACCCCTTATTTTTGACGTCAGAAGCGAGATAACTTTATTAGCGTCAAAATATGTCAAGAAAAGGATTTTAGCGCCAAAATCCGTAAAAAAACGGATTCTGGCGCCAAAATCCGTAAAAAAACGTATTTTTAGCGTCAGAAGCGAGATAACTTTATAAGCAGCAAAATCTGTAAAAAAAAAGATTTTAGCACCAAAATCCATTAAAAAAATTGACTTTAGGGCCAAAATCCGTAAAAAAACGTATTTTTGGCGACAAAAGCGAGATAACTTTATTAGCACCAAAATCCGTAAAAATACGGATTTTAGCACCAAAATCCGTAAAAAAATGGACTTTAGGGCCAAAATCCATAACAAATTGTATTTTTAGCTTCAGAAGCGAGATAACTTTATTAGCGTCAAAATCTATAAAAATCCAGATTTTAGCACCAAAATCTGTTAAAAAATGGACTTTATTTTTGGCGACAAACGCGAGATAACTTTAATAGCGCCAAAATTCGTAAAACTTCAGATCTTAGCGCCAAAATTCATTAAAAAAATGTAATTTTGTCGACAAACGCGAGATAACTTTATTAGCGGCAAAATTCGTAAAAATGCAGATCTTAGCACCAAAATCCGTAAAAAATGGACTCTAGGGCCAAAATCCGTAAAAAAAACATTTTTGGCGACAAATGCAAGATAACTTTATTAGCTTCCAAAATCCGTAAAACGACTACAAGATCACATATAAATGCAAAGAGGTGCTTTATTTACCCGTTTGTAGGGCGGAGTTACATCCAATGGTTTAATTTATGCATACATTATAAAACAGGCTTAAAGACAAGCAAAAAACGCTTGTAAAAAACGCACCAAAAAACGTTTTTAGTAATTTTCAGGTCGTTTTTTGTCCACATAGCCTTTACTCACAAGCTTCTTTCAGTTTTTGGTGGCTTTGCCTACACATCAATGTTAAAATGACATTCAAAAGCCGACGGTATTTCAACATCTCTGTTCTGCAGTTTTTGGCAAAACCCCGAGCGGCGATGTTAAAATATCGTTGGATTTTCGACAGAATTTTAATATTCAGAAGAGAAGACTTATATAGCTCGTCCCAAAATAGCAGGTTTGTTCCGGCAGTCCCAAGCAGATGTCCATTTTAAAGGGCCGTTCACACAGCTTATTTTGGGCACGGATTGCAGCCGTATTGCGTGCCGTACTGCGCTGCAATAAGGCTGAAATCCGTCCCAGCCATTACGGTAATCCACAGTTCTCATAGAGAACTGTGGATTCCATCTCTCCTAAACGCTTGGCGAATCCGGCGGGCGGGGAGAAATTGACATGCACATTATCCCGGCGGGATACGCGCCGTGGATAATGAAAGTCTATGGGGCCGGCGGGCATTGCCCCTGCCCCGCCCCTTATTCAAGTCGTATAGTAGGCGGAATCCGTCCCGCAATTACGGCTTGAATAAGCCGTGTGAACCGGCCGTAACACGCCGCATAGGTCCTAGGCTCACGGATTACAAGCCTGCATACGTTTTCCAGAAAAACCCAAAATGGTCCAGCGTCTCTGCAATGGACTAAATCTTTATTATGGAGTCTTCACCTACAGGTGATATAAAAGAAAATAGGGAAACGTAGCAAACGCGTTTCAGACAGACCTCTGTCCTTGCTCACAGAAGTCCGTCCGGAATGCGTTTCCCTATCATCTGTATGTGAAGACTCCATGATAAAGATTTAGTCCACTGCAGAGACGCTGGTCCACTTTGTTTTTTTTTGGTAAAAACATAAGCTGTGTAGCCTACCAAGTGAGTGATCAGTAAGGGCTTGTCACAGCAAGGGTTGTTGGTCGGTTTTTCAGATGGTTTTTGGTTTTAGAAACCGTCTTTAAAACCGACAAGCAACGCTCCCCCATAGACTTTTATAGAGAATCTGTGCAGTAGTCCCCACCTCACGGATTCCGCCGGACAGTTTTTGACATCGCCTGTGGTCTGAAAAATTTAGAACATGTTCATTCTTTTGCTCGGTTTTCAGGCAGAACATGAACATGTGGGTGCGAAGAGGGACGGCTTGAATCTGCAAACGCCAACCTATGTTGAATTTGGGAATGAAGTAATGTGATAGATAGGCCCCTATTCTTAATATGTATGGACCGTATAGTAACTGGGTATGTCCCAAAGTATTGGTGCATAGCTCTGCAGTTTACACTCTATCTCTGGGAGCTTGTTCCAGAGATAGGTGCGGGTCCCACCTCTGGGACGTGAACCTATCAGAACATGGTGGCATATCCTAGTGATATGCCATCATTTTCTATGGTGGTAAAACTCCTTTAACCCCTTAGAGGGGTTGTCTCACTACTAGGATTGATTTTTATATTAAAGATCTTGCAAAAACAAGTCACTTTGCAATATATGTCCATTAACAGTGTCCTCCCTATTCCAAGATATCCACTCTTGTATGAGCTGCATCAGCTCCTTAGGTCGCTATAGCTACAGACCTGTTTGATCTATCCTGATAGGCTGCCAGCACTGGTTGCTATAGCTAGTGGAAGCCAGTAAACACACCCCTGAATTCAAAGTGAAACCAAGAAAACAGGACTGAAGTAAGATTAATCAATATAGTGAGACAGCCCCTTTAAGGACCCGCCGGTTTTTGTTGTTGACACGTTCGTTTTTCCCTCCTCGCCTTCCCAGAGCCATAACTTTTTAATTTTTTCAGCTACATAGACATGTGAGGGCTTTTATTTTGCGGGACAAGATGTACTTTCTAATGGTGTTATTCACTATACTATAGCATATACTGGGAAACCACAAAAAAATTCCAAGTGGGACAAATTGTGAAAAAAACGTATTTTCACCATGTTTGCGGGTGATTTGCTTTTACGGCGTTCAATCTTCGGTCAATACAATGTGTTATCTGTATTCTACAGGTTTACGCATCTGGCAATACCAAACATGTAGGGTTTCCATTATGTTTTGGTACCGTAAAATAAATTCCAAACTTATACTTTTTGAAATTTGCGCCGCGGCGCCAGGTTGTGCGACCAATAACTTTTTTGCACTAACACCTACGGACGTCAGTGAGGGAGCATTTTTTGCGGGCTGAAGTGTACTTTTTATTGCTAGCAGTTTGGAATGGATGCAACTTTTTTGATCACTTTTATTCCATTTTTTAAGTGACGTAAAATGAACAAAAAACGCAATTTTGGGGTTTGGAATTTTTTCTTCTTCTACCGTGTTCAGCGTACAGGATAAATGATGTCATATTTTTATATATCGGACTTTTTCGGACACGGCGATACCAAATATGTGTAACTTTTTTATTATTTTATTGTTTTTATTTGTAAAATGGGAAAAGGAGGGGGATTTGAACGTTTAATACTTTTTTTTGTACTTTAAAACTTTTTTTTTTTTACTTTAACTTTGAGTCCACCTAGGGTGCTTGACCATTAGGTGGCGCGATTGTCAATACAGTCTAATGCATTGCATAGACAATGCATTAGACTGTACTAAGATGGCGGCTTTCCCACTTCCTGTCTGTGGATGGAAGTGGGCAAACCAGGACATGGCAGTGATGAAAGCCTTCCCAAGGTTCTCCGCTGCCATGTCCGGGAGTCGGATCGCTGCAGCTACGCTGCGGTGGCGCCGATCATCCTGAAGATCGGTGCGTGGCACCGATCTTCTTTCATTCAGATGCTGCGGCCATCTCTGCTGCGGCATCTGAATGGTTAAACAGCGTGGGCGACGCTGCCCGTTCGCGCTGCAATGGCCAGGTGTTATCGGTGATTAGCCGATAACACCCGGTGTCTGTGCGGGGGGGGGGGGGGGAACGGAGCGATCCCCCTGCAAAGCCCCTTAGCAATCCTGGGACGTACTCATACGTCCAGGGTCATTAAGGGGTTAATGACCCTACAAAAGGACTGCATGGTAGAATATCAATCATTGCAGATGATACTAAACTGTGTAAAATTATAAACACAATAGAGGATAATGTGTTATTACAAAGGGATCTGGACGAGTTGGGGGCCTGGCAGAGAAGTGGCAGATAAGGTTTGACACGTTAAAGTACAAATGGACATCTTGTAGTTTCTTAATTCTAATGTCTGTTACTTTAACCTAAGAAATAAGCTTTAATTCTTAGTAGCTGAAGTAAAGAGTACAAGGTCACCTGATAAAGATGTTACTCTTAGGGTATGTGCCCACGGCGTATTGGGGTGTGTACTGTACACGCTGCAGTATGCCAGGTGTTTTAGAAGTACTTTACTAGCAGCGGCGCGTAAGCTCTGCGAAGTGACATGTCACTTCTCCCCCGGTGTACAATACGATCGTATTGTACGCCGGTGGAGACCAGACGTAATTCATAGCTCTCTATGAGCTCTATGAATTACGGGAAATACGGCGCGCATGTTGGGCGTATTGAAGCGCAGATACGCTGCGAAATGCGTGCCGCAATGACGCCGTGTGAACATACCCTTAGAAGAATAGACAGTTGAGTAGAACATATCTGTGTGGTTTAGCTCTCTGAGAAAAATGTAAAAAACCTTGATAACTAGATGCCTTCTCGGTATAATGTTGCAATAGAATATAACAAAGAATAGTCTCTGTAGAGTCAAAATTGAGTCGTGTCCAGAAAGCAGTTTAAATGTATAATCAATACGAATTATTATTTACTCACAAATTAATACCACCCAATAATCCAAGTTTAAGATATGTTTTTTTCGTAGCCATTTTGATTCACAACCAACGTGTGTCTGTGAGGGTTAATTTAGCTCTCCTGAGAGTATCATCTTGGCTATCTCATACATTACTTTGACCTGCAACTATTTAGCATCTGCTTAGTTCTGCAGATTCTTGTCATGTAACTTCATTGTTACTGTTTTGCTCCTGGTGGTGGAAAAATCTTTATCTTCTTGTATAGTACAAATTATAACCTATTCTCACATTCACTAATAGCTCAGTGTGTTATAGACTGATTCCCAAATGAAAGGTCACTGGTTCGAGCAGCCTTGAAGATTTCCCAAGAAAAGAGAAACTGCATCATCCAGCTCATTGATGGCGTCTCTGGGCCAAGAAAATTGCCAACCTGCATCATGTGAGGCCCTGACAGCTGGAAGATTATGAAATGAAGTCCATCCATCCATTCAAAAGCCAAGAGGTGGACGTCCAGGCAAAATAAGTCGGCTCATCACAAGTTCTATCAGTTCTAACGTGACAGATACAGCAGTGGAGTTGGCTCGTATGTTTCGTATGAGTGAGATCACAGACGTCTATCCAAGCATCGAGCAATAGGCATTACACAGGTCTGGAGTGATGGCCTGAAAAAAGGTGAAGAAGTCTCGACTTCAATCTCGTCATGATAAACGTTGACTTGACTTCGCAAAAAAATGCGAAAAATGGAAGATTGGAAACAGGTTATTTGGAGCGATGAGATGAAAGTCAATAGACCGGGCTCTGATGGATGCAAATGGGTTTGGAAGAATCAAAGGAAAAGGGGGCGACCGGATCAAGAAATTGAAGAAACTGTCAAGTTCGGTGGAGGAAGCCTGATGACATGGGGTTGTTTTTCAGCCAAAAATGTTGGATACTTGACCAGGATCGATGTTGATGTCAATGCTGAGCTATATGTGCGTATCCTACAAGATTAGTTACTTCATATACTCGAGTACTATGGGTATGAAAAATACAACGTAGTGTTCCAGCAGGACAACGACCTGAAGCATACCAAATACTAACAAAATAATATAAATTAACATTTTGATTTTTAGGAGCAAAACAGTAACAATGCAGTTACATGACAAGAATCTGCAGAACTAAGTAGATGCCAAATACTTGCAAGTGAAATTTATATATTAGATAGGTAAGATAATTGTCTATAAAATGATGGTAGCTTAATGTACAAAGCTGCAGTGGATGGTGAAATATGAAGCCTGAAAGCCATAAGTTCACAACATTGTTACCATTTTGCTTGTCAGTGTCTGTTCTACCTAAATAGCTTGATTATTGTATCATAAAGGTGATAAACAGCCTGATGTTACCAATTTACTACAGTAAGGTTATCACTTAAACATGCGCCATGTATGAGGGAGTCAGAGGTTTGGGAAATTGAGGAGTCGGGGCTTTGGCTTGCCGACTCCACAGCCCTGGTTGGAGCACCCCATTAACTGCTATAGAAAGCCAATGACCTGTACTTCAAATGCCCCAAGTAGATCTAAAAAGGACTACTAGGGGTAGTCTAGGTTACCTATGGAAATACAACAGGATTTCTGAGAAAAAATAAAAAAAACAGTCCCTCTCTCTAAAACAATACAGCTCACCTTTAAATATAGATGGATCTGATGTTGGGTGCCTGGATCTTGCTCCGGGACCAGAGCCTGTGTAATAATCCAATTGTGCGTAGCAGGTTGCAATTATGTGCTAATTTCTGCGCTATTTTTTAATGTTTGAGAAATAAATGTTTACGTTTTAACTTTCTACCTACCTGCTGGGAGTGCTGGATCTACCAACCTGCTGTGCACAATTGGATTATTCCCCAGGGCAATAGAGGGATAGATTTATCTATCCCTAGTGACCTATGCAATTTTTGAATCTTCTATTTTATGGGCGATATCTGTATATTAGTTTTGTAGATCAACCAATAAAAGTTATATTTTATGCTAGCCACAATCCTGCTTTTGGAATCTGCTTGTGCTCTACATGCAAGCAGAGACCGTGGTAGCCAGCAATTTGCTGCAGCATCCCATTAACAATGTAATCACTGTGGGACTGGCAGGGAACACAGGGCAGCACTGGAACAGTGATGGCTTTAAGAGGTAAGTTAAGGTCACCTATGTCCAGAACAGGGATCCCTGGATTGGTGCCACGCCTGACAAGAATGGCTCTCACCATTGACTTCTTTATTAGTTTTGAATACAACAGTGCACATTTGTAGGATAGGGGGGAGGAGCGGGAAAAGAAATTGTGGTAACAACTTTAGTAATGTAAGCAGAGACAGAAGAGGGTTATGGATCAGCAACAATATCTAGTTCCACAATTGCACTTGACAGTTGCATGCCAGACACACTTGCTTCATTTCATTCACAGTTCTCTATAACTTTTCTTTTTTGCGCAACTTCTATATGAATAGATTTTCAGAAAAAATGTAATTTCAGAGTTGCATGTGACCGAACACCAGACAAAAAAGTTCAAGTGTAGCCCTTTAAATATCATAAATCTCTTCCTTTATTTTTACATTAGCTTCCTTCCATCTTCTGGTTCATAGTTTCAGTTGGTCTTCAGTTTCTCAGAAGCTCCTTAGGATGTACAATGAAGAGCTTTAAAAAAAAAAAAAAAATCTTGTCAAAAAAAGCAATGCATACCTAACCATAGCTGGACATTTCCTACTAATACATGTATTCCTCTTGTTTTGCCAGACATTGACTGCAGGCGGATATCTTACAAATGGCAAAGAACTGGAGCATAACATACTAGTATATTACAAAGTTGCTAAGCTTTTCATTGTACAAATATTAAACCTCAGTTACTTAAAGGGTTGTTGTTTCACATAGCCTGCCCTTCGCAGCCAGCTTTCAGCTCTGACATCCTGTTCAGGGTGTGGGTGGTTCTACAACAGTGACTGACATTTCAGCTCTGCTTTTCCTTGGTGATGGTGGAGTTTTAACAGCAGAGCAGTAGGCTACAGAGCTCTAATGGAATACAGTTTGTCAGTAAGAAAGATAAACAAGCTTCTTTACTGCTGATAAGACACAACAGGGAGTGATGTCACCATCCCAGCCACTGCTAGATCACAGAGAAGTGGTTGATAACCTTCTATAAACAAGCAAAAGATAAAACAGCTCTGAAATGAAGCAAAATTAGAACAGCAATGTATTTGGTAATAAAAGGTATTTACACTTCCCTACATGTTTAAAGCTAAATGTGAGAATTTTTTTTCCTAAAATTTAAAGGGGTGTTCCGAGAGTTTACTGCTACAGCTGGGATGAACGGGACGACCTCTGTGACGGAATGGGACCATCCCGGAGGTGAGTATGGTTCTCACCACCATGCCCCGATGAATGAACAAGCTTTTTGAATTCTCAGAACACCTATTTAAGCTGTGCCAGCAATGCAGTTGCCAGAAATCATCCCTGATATCTGTTTGCAGTCTGTGGTGTCATAAGCCGTTTCCTTGACATCACTGATTAGGAATTAAATATCTTGCCAGTGGTGGTATAACGGGAATGGCACATAACTGTAGAAGCCACTGATTGGCTGCAGTAGTCACATGTTGTTTGTTAATCACTTCCCAACACTGGATGTACCTGTACGTCCTAGCGGGAAGTGACTTCCTGCAAATGGACGTACAGGTACGTGCGGGCTCTCAAGCGGAGCTCGCATGATCAGAGCATGGAACCAGCTGGATATTACAGCTGGCCCATGCTGTGACGCCCGCGGCCAGAGTTCACTCCAGCCACAGGCAATTAACCCCTTAGCTGCAGCGATCAATCACAATTGCGGCAGCTAAGGCAAAGGTAGGTGGTGGGAGCTCCCTCTGTCTCCATTAGCACTGCTGCAATGTAATCATGGCTGCTCATGGCTTCCCTAACCACTCCGAAGCTTCTGGTATGCCTGTGAAGTCACTATGACTGGTCGTGCCCTGTGAGCATGGCTGGGCATATTGATCGGCAGTTACTATGGATACCAATACTGCTATGTACTAGTATGCATTGTAAGGGTATTTTCACACAGCGTGTTGAGTCCGTGTGAACATATGCTTTTAGATACGTGATTGGATCTGTCTGTCGGACCCAAACACACATTTAATAATGAAGTTATAGGACAGTAAAGCACATAGCGTTCATCACCTCTAATTAGTTTCCGATCCTAAATGGATCCTTGATCACAGCTCATGAACGTTTTCCAACATATACATATATACACAAATGTTAAAACCAATTAAGATCGGTCACATGGTACTGGGAAGCACCTGATTATTAACTCTCTCACAACCTGAGGTGAGACAATGGGAAGCTCAACATAAAGAAATGACCGTGCTTAGATGGGTATACATTCTACTGAATCCAAGCACATAAATAAATAAATATAAATAAGTTATCCCATATAAATAAAGTTTTAATAAATGTATAAAAGGTCGTTTCTACGATTTCGTACCTTTAGGATAACGTGTATCACACGTCAGTATCCAAAAAGCTTCCCGCAGTCTCACCTTCTTTTTCCAATTACCGCCTCGCACAGGCTTCTTTACTTTTTCAATAGCACCACACTTCAAAGATGCAATGGCGCCTCCATGTGTTTCAATAAAATGACGAGTTGCGCCTGACAAATGAGTGCGCAAGTGTTCAGCTATCCTCTGTGTTAATTTTCGTATAGTACTTCCTACGTACATCTTGTTACATGTGGTACAATAAATATAATAGATTACATGATCTGTATCACAATTTAAGTAAGTATTTATTTTAAACTGTTTTGTACCTTCACTGTTTTTAAAAAGTGTTTCCTTTCAACACTATGTTGCATAAGTTGAACCTGTTTTTACCGCATGGGAATAAACCTTTACAATGTAATCAAGTTTCTGGTCTGCAACTAATGAAAGTACTAGGGATAAATCATTAGCGAGAGATATACCTTTTTTAGGGATGCACCTGACTCCTTTCTCTACTATAGTTTTTAACATTGGGTCTTTTCTTAGAATAGGAAGATTTCTGAGAAAGATTTATTTTCTCAAAATTATCACTAAATTGTGTTGAAAAAACCATCTGATTATTTTTTTCTTTTTTGTCTTTCTCATTCATGATAAGGAACGATTGTTGTGTTTTATTTTTTACTTTATTAAAGGCTTCATCCAACAGGTATTCCAGATACCCACGTTCTTTTAACCTATCAATAATTTATTTTTCTTTCAAAAAATCATTTTTCTCGAACAGGCACGTTTAGCTCTTATGTATTCGCCTGTTGGTATTGCAGCTATAGTATGAAAGGGGTGGTTACTTATGGCCTGTAATACTACTTACTTGTGACTTGTGTTCCCACTATGGGGTTTCCTATACAATTTAGTAAAGACCATTCCAGTTTCCACATCCCCCTTCCAATTCCAGATCTAAAAAGGAATTTTTTTTTTTCTTATGAGAAGACATAAACCTCAAATTGCATGCATTGTCATTAAAAAAGTCAACAAACTTGGGTAGGGACGCCTCATCGTGACCCCAAACAAATAAGAGGTCATCGATGTAGCGCCCATACCACAAAATGCTGTCACTGAACGGATTTACCGGATGGTAGAGGACCTGTTGTTCCCAACACACCCCAAATAAATTGGCTATGGTGCGAGATGCAGTCGCAGCAATTGGTGCACCCACCAACTGAAGAAAATAAATACCATCAACTTTGAAAAAGTTATTTTTCATTAAAAAATCCACACCATTCATGAGCTGTGATCAAGGATCCATTAAGGATCGGAAACGCGTTGGGTTAGGCATTTAGGTGATGAACGCTATGTGTTTTACTGTCCTGTAACTTCATTGTTGGAATAAAACTTTGTGGAATACGTTATCCGCTGGAATATCCATGTTTGTTTGGATATATCTGCATTGCATTGGAGCCTGGGCTGGAGCTCTCCTTGTGGACGTAGACCATCCACATCCAAATCCACCGCCCTAGAATATATTGAAGTGGAGGTTTTGCACTTGTCATTGGGGTAAGCCACACGAACTTTCATTTTTTGGTTTAGTTACACATCTAATAAATAGCAGTGTGATTTTACATTGCTTTTCCCTTGAAACACGCATTGGTGTTCAAACGAATGAACACCGATGCGTGTCTCATTGTGTCTTTTGGATCCGTTCCAAGAATTGACATGTCAATTCTTGGTCCGAAAGACGCAGCAAGAGCCCTACTTAAAACTATAGGGTGCAATCCTGCTGCATCCAGCACGCATCCAAACACACAGGTGCGTGTTGGATCCGTTTAGGATCCGATCGTCGCTGCGTTTTTGGATGCGAGTTTTGGAAATCTGAAAAGCGCTGATACAAATCCGCTATGGGGAAAAGTGAAAAAAATTTGAAAAAGTAAAATACAAACAATAAAATAAAAACACATACACCACCGTTTTCCTCTTTACAATCGCCAATCGGCCCAAAAAAGATCAAAAATAAAGTACGGCCTACCCTATAACTCTGTCATATTATATAACCTGCATGGTGAATGCCGTCAAAAAGAGTCACAGAATTGTGATTATTGTTCATCCTATAGCACATACAATGGAATAAAAAGCGATCAAAAACATATAAATACCATAGTGGTGCCAATTAAAACATCAGTTCACCCATAAAAAAAAAAACCTTTAATCAGCTATAGAAAAAGAAAAAAGTTATGGCTATCAGAAGACAGTGATGCATAAATATTGTTTTACACAATAAAAACACTTAAAAAAGTGCTTCCACAAAAAACTATATAAATTGGGTATCGCTGTAATCGTCTTGACCCAGGGAGTAAAACTAACTTGTCACGGATACTGCACGGTGAGCGCTGTTAAAAAATAATAACACATGTGCGTTCATACAATATAGCATGTCTAATGAGACATTGTCTAGACTGGATCCGTGGCACAGAATTCTATTCTAATACCGCGTTGGAGTCCCCATATGCTAAACCCTGGTCATTGGTGGCTCTAATTCATACCAAATTTGCACATATACCGTCTCAGATTAGGGCCAATCTGCTTTTTAGAGATACCATATCCACCTGGAAGACAGCTAGGAAAATATGGAAAGTCCCTTGGTCAATAAGCAAATATATGCCTTGGCGTGGTCACCTCGAGTTTCCCCAGGGTCTGAATAGTAGTCAGCTTGAGATCTGGAGAGAGAGGGGACTTCTGGAAGTTTCGCAGCTCTGCGAGATGCAATCGGGCAGGCTCTTGACCCTCCGGGAACTCGGGAGTCTCCACGGGATTCTGGCCACACACTTCCTGGCTTATGGACAAGTAACGAGCTTCTTACGCTCCAGGACACAGCAATTGCAAGACATCCTTACTGATCCAACACTAGATAGAATCATCTCAGATGGTGGCACTGAACACACATTGTCATCTTTATACAAGGCCATCCGAGAGCCGGCAATTCAATGTACAGAAACCATAACCTTTAAGTATTGGGGAAAAGTGTTCCGCAATCCAGACATGTACAACATAGTGCTTAACAGTTGGAATACAATTAATTAACAGATTTAAAAGCGATCAAAAAGCCTTGTCCCCCCAAAAATGATACCAATACACACACAGAAAAATAAAAGTTATGGCTCTCAAATAACGGCAATGAAAAAGCCTTTTCCTTTTTAAATAAAAGTGTTTTTATTGTGTAAAGGCAGTAAAAGATGAAAAAAATACAAATTGGCTATCGCTGTAATTGTATTGACCTGCTGAGTAAAGCTAGGATGTAATTTATACCGTGCAGTGACCGCTGTACAAAAACACTACCAGGATTGCTGTATTTTGTTCAAAATGACTCACAAAAACCTTAATAAAAAGTAATCATAGTGTCATATGAACCCCATAATGGTATCAATAAAAACATCAACTCATCCCGCAAAAAACAGTTAATCAGCTCCGTATACAGAAAAATAAAAAAGTTATGGCTGTCAGAATAGGACAACATAACGCAATTTTTTATAAACGCATTTTTATTGTGTAAAAGTAGTAAAATATAAACTGTATAAAATTTATATCATTGTAATTGTACTGACCCGCATAGTAAAATTATCCTGTGATTTATCCCGTACAGTGAACACTGTAAAAATGAAGCCCAAAAAATGTAACTGCATTTTTTTCCCCCCATTTTTATGGCCCAATGCTAAAAAACTAAGGAACAACTGTGCATCCAAAATGCGCAATACACCCCTAGATGAGATCCATGAGTGGTGTTGAATCCAAAATGAGGCAACTTCTGGAAGATTTCATCTGTTCTGCTACTTTGGGGGCTTTGCAAATGCAACATGGCACCCACCAAAATCTGTGTTTCAACAGCCAAATAGCGCTTCCTCCCTTGTACACCCTGCCATGCATCCAAACAAGCAGTTTACACCCACATGTAGGGTATTGTCAAACTTGGAAGAAATTGCATAACACAATTTGGGATGCTTTTTTTTACAGCATTCTTTGTCAAATATTATATTTTTAGCTAAAATTGCAGATTGGTGGAAAAAAATATTTTTTTTCATTTTCAGAAATTAACACTAAAAAAATGTGTGAAACACCTTTGGGGTCGATATACTCACTGCACCCCTGGATATATTCCTTAGGGGATGTCATTTCCAATATGGTGTCTTTTTAGGGGTGTTTATTAAGTTTTAGCACCTCAGGGTGTTGAAATGGCGCCTAAATAAAATTGTAATGAAAATTAGACCCCAGAGTCTGGTAGGTGCTCCTCCTATTCTGGGGCTTGTGGTTGAGCCAAATAGAGCAATAGGGCCACATATGGGATATCTCTGAAAATGGCAGAATATGGGGAATTGATGTTGAGTTTCAATTACCTGGCCACATCTACCGTGTTCTAGTGAGTAATGGATAAAAATTGACAATCTGCTGGAACACCCGTGAGTACAAAGATGGGTATGTATTTTTTCTATGCGTTATTATGCAGCACTTTTCTTTTTTTAAAGAACAGTTTTACAATTACTTGGACAACCCTTTTAAGACTGAAAACCTTCCTTATTACAAAAATGCATTATAATAGGATATAAAAATCAGTATGGTGTGTATGAGCTGTGGAGGGTTACCGGTGGCCAACCTTCAGACCTTTATTACTTTTTTTCCATCTGAGTGTTATACAAACATTGCTATAAAAGAAATGCAGCAGATAATGTATGAGGGGTAGCAGAGCATATTTGTACATAACTGTACAATGCTGTTTAGGAATACTTGCTTGAAGGAATTTTCTCACATAGGTTTCACAGAGTCAATGGCAGCTTCAGACTCACACTGCCGGGTCAGGCTGTGAGTGGTTCTATAACAGTGATTAGCATATTTAGCTAATCTATAACTAGCTAAGCTTTGTAAAAACATAAGTGTAAGGGTATGTTCACATGGCATTATTTGAGCCATATTTTAGCGGGTTTTACATTACATTGGTTGTATAGGGGTTTGTTGGGGTTCCGTCATGGTGTTCGTCACTTGAACTGAAAACATAGCACTGAATGTTTGGCATTTCTTTTCATCATTTCCGACGGATTCTACGAAGCAGATGTAAATCAGGCCTTACATCATCATTGGCTACTCAAAAAAAAAGTTAAATCTAACATCTTACATTTGTAATGTATCTTGCTGCCAAAACAAAAAACTTTGGTTTCTCAAAAGATGCAACCAGAACACAGTAGGTGAACAGCCACAGGTAACAGAGCTATGAATATGTTCACATAACTTACCAACTCTTTTAATGTCAGAATACACACGATAGAGAATTTCCTCTTTTGTTTTAGTCCCATCTATAAAAACTAAGAAAGTTAAGATAAAAAGAATGTGAAAGGTGTTCTATGCAGTTCTAGGAGTTCATATCAAAATTTGCTAATAAATTTTGGTCCTCTATGTAATACGAACAAAATAAAATAGGTTAGTGCATAAATGTAAGGAGTTTTCCAAGACTTCTAAAACCTCGCTGTCACTTTCTACTGTGCTAACATAGAAAATTAACCCATACTTACTTTTCCCATAACTACTGTTCCAGGACTGCCAGAGCTTAAAGAGTACCGATTACCTTCAGACAAACCTCATAAAGTAAAAGAAGACTAAAATACAAGCACTTTGTCATATATGCTTCATTAGGAAAACCAAAGCATTTCACCTGTAATTCAGTTTTTAAAAAAGTGTTGGCCCTTTAAGACAGCTCTGAAGTCGGGCCAAGTCGGCACATGACAGCTTGATGGATGACAGTTGTAAGTTCCTGAGCTGGGGGAGTCCACAGTGCAGGGGGAGCCTGTAAATCTACATCATGTGCACACCAGCAGCAGTTACAGATGCCTGTGTGCTATGGAGGAGAAGGTTGAAGCAACAGGTAAACTGTCACACTGTTTCCTTAGGCTCTGTCTCCACTGCACAGTAAAAAAACGACTAAAAACATCTTCCATCCCCGTAACATGAATGAGGCCTATATTCGAGTTCTCCCAAAGCCAGGAAAGGATAACACGTCACCAAACACGTTCTGGCCAATTTCACTTATCAACGTAGACATAAAAGTGCTGTCAAAGATACTGGCGGATCGTCTAGCAACTTTACTACCTAAACTAATTACTAACCATCAGGTAGGGTTTGTTAAACAAAGATCAGCAATAACAAATATCCGTTAAGTACTGACATTACTCGATGACATAAAAATCCACTCCAGCGAACATGACTCCCCTGCATTGTTATCGATAGACGCCGAAAAGGCATTCGATAATGTAAGTTGGGGATGGATCGGAGAAGTCATGGACAAAATGGGCTTCGGGGGGCCTTTCAGTCAGTACATTCTCGCCCTGTATAAAAATCCCTCGGCCAGAGTAGCCATCCCTGGTTTCCTCTCTGACTCTTTCAGGCTTTGGAGAGGGACGAGACAGGGATGTCCCTTGTCACCCCTTCTTTTCAACATCGCGATAGAGCCCTTGACCAGATTTATAATTAGCCAAAAAGAATTCGAGGGCATTAGGGTAGGTAGTCAGAAACTACAAATTGCATCATTTGCAGATGATTTAATTTTTTTTTGCGCTAATCCAGCATCAGATGTACCATGGATATTAAATACCCTGCACAAATTTGGCCTGTGTTCTGGTTTTAAAGTACCTACAGGAAAGACAGATTCTATATCCCAGAATCACCAATGGAATATAAATAGTAAACCTTCAGAAAAGAAAATATTCCAAATCTAAAACCTAACTTTTAATACAAAATCACTAAAAAAATTACAAATCGAAGTACACAAAATGATACCTAAATTCTATAACACACAAAAAGAATAAAATACAGAATCACAAAATGTGAGAATTCTCTCCAAAAAGGCTCAACGTGTGCCACAAAAGAAAGGGAGTATCCCCAAAATATAAAGTGGGGAGTTTCTCACCCTAAAGCTCACTGTGGGCCCTATGGAATGCCCCCAAGCGGGATAATCGCCCCAACAAGGGCGGTCCCAGGAGCAGAAACTCCTGAGCTATTATTCCCTCACAGTCTTTGCTTGAAAGTATCTCCACACAAGCACAAAGAAGGAAAATTGTATTCTCAGCAATAGAGTTTCACCTCAAATTACCAAAGGCCGTATATATACCACCTAAAATATGCCAAACAAGTTGCCACATGAAGAGGCCTTACTTACTATTTACCTATACCCAGACGCGTTTCCCTCTGTGATACCAGAGTTCCTCAGTGGGTGAAGAGGTGTCCATGAGGTCAACGGCTAGTGTGCCCGTATAAAGAGAGTTATCCCACATCAATGACCTGAATTTCAAGAAACAAATTCCAAATATATAGGGTGTGTCTAGTTCCACCCATAGAAACAAGTATCCAATCACTGACTAAGGTATCTAGGCAACCATCAACTACATGGAAACAACGATCGCCTCACAAAGCTAACCATCCTTAATCAAATACAGCACTAACCTTCATTGCCAAGATACAGATCCACATGGAGTTACTGTGTTTGTCAATCTCGGCGCTATCCATGCCAGCAGATCATTAAACCAGTATACAATGGGGACTGCGCCAAGAGTCACGGCGTCCTCTAGATGCCCATGCGCAAGCGCGAGAAATCCTGTATACCACGCCAGTCAATAGGCCAGCATACACTGAGGATCGTACCAAGAATCACGGCGTCCTCCAAATGCCAGTGCGCATGCGCGAGAAGTCCTGAACGCCGCACCAGTCATCTCGGCGTCCAACCCAGGCTAATGCGCGTGCGCAAGAAATCTCATCCCCGCGCATGCGCGATGCCTGATAAACTAAACAAATACTCATATGTTTGTGCCGAGCTCATCCCTCGGCACTACGTTCAAAATTTGAATATGTTAGACCGCCGAGATGGACCTTACTTGGCTAATATCTCATTCTGAGAACCAATTTAAGAGTTAAGAACCCCTATGGTTTATAAGTAAAATATATATATGTTTTTAACTGTATGTAATTAAACTCCAGAATCTAGATAAAGTTAGTGCTGAATAATAATAATATATTATAGATGATAGTAATGAATACAGTGTCACCTAAATGCAAAAACATTAGTGGAATTAGCGCTAAATATTTGTAAAATAATATCGATGAGGGAGGCGTCATTTATTACCCTAGAGGATGATATAGTGTTATTTACCTATATGATACCATCAAATAAAACAAAATGGCAATAAAGAAACCTGAATATCGATTCTACCAAGAGTCCTCCAAATAAGCAAGCCAGAGTCAAAGAAGCCCCCCAGAGAGAAGCAGAAAAAGAGGGGGACTACAAATAGCATGAAAAAGAATTATTTTCATTAAGTCCATGGGGAAAAATGCAGTCCAATTCATATATCCATCGGCATTCACGTTGTAAAACAACCAAGTCAATCCCAATGAACTTCAAACAACTCACTGCTCCCAGATGTTTCTCATTAATATGGCGGGCTACCAGAGTATCAACTTTTCTCCTTACGTCGCCTAAATGTTCCCCCATGCGTCTTCTCAATTGCCTTCTTGTCTTTCCCACATAATTTAGGGGGCAGGGGCACACAATCATATAGATGACTCCCACTGAAACACAATTAATGAAATGTTTGATTTGATGTTTCTCTCCTGTACTTACACTCTCAAATTCCTTAGTTTGTACCAAATAATTGCAAAAACTACAATTTCCACATCGAAAACTTCCTACAGGTCTCTTTCGTAGCCAACACTCATCTCTCGGTATACCTGAGAAGTGACTTTTAACGAGTCTATCTTTAAGACTCCTCCCCTTACGGTAGGTAATCAACGGATGATCCGGTAGCAGAGGGCCTACCTCTCTATCTTGTTTAAGCAGACCCCAATACTTTGTGAAAATTTCACGTATCTTACGCGCTTTGCAATCAAATGTGCCAATAATCCTAAAACATTCATCTTTTTTCGTTGTTATATCGTTTGTCTTAGGAATAAGAAGGGTCCTACGTTCTTTAGAAGAGGCATAATTAAACGCCTCTTTAAGGACCCAATTAGGGTAACCTCTCCTTAAAAAACGTGCCTGTAAGTCCCTTGATTGTTCCACAAACGTATTGGCTTCAGAGCAGTTTCTTTTCAAACGTAAAAACTGACCCCTGGGGATCCCTCTCAGGAGGGGCCTCGGGTGACAACTTTCCCATCTCAAAAAGCCATTTGATGCTGTTTTTTTGCGAAAAACCTTGGTTTCCAGAGTCCCATTTGAGCTCTTAGATATAAAGACATCAAGGAAAGGTAAAGCAAAATTTATTTATTTCATGCTTAAAATGCAAGCCCAGATCATTAAATTGATTGCCTTCAAGAAGGATAAGAAAGTCTCCTCATTTCCCTGCCACAAGATGAACACATCATCTAATATACCTTAACCAAATGAAGGATATGATCATGATAACACTCATAGTTTTCTGAAAAGACAATTTCTCTCTCCCACCAGTCCAGGAACACATTTGCATGTGTGGAAGCGCAAGGGCTCCCATTGCTGTGCCCCTGAGCTGGTGGTAGGTCTTTCCATCAAAAGAGAAAATATTGTTAAGTAGAATAAAGGATAACCCCTCCAAAAGGAACTCATTATGCCGATATAACTTTTGGCCTCTAAAATCGAAAAAAAAAATTTCACAGCCCCCAAAACCCTTTAAAGAATGAGGGAAAATCGATGTTTAAAGGGGTTTTCTACCTCTTTTTACTACCCAGTGGGGTTATGGCTGGTTTCCCTCTCGACTCCCTTTTTGAGTCTGATAGTTGGCGGGTTGAGGTTAGGGAAGTTTTTTCTCGGAAAGGGAAGTTTGATCAGAATTTGCTTTCCCCCCCAAAAACGGCGGGCTTTCCCGGTTTTTGCAGCGTATTTAAAAGGGATTACACCACCGCTTGGGGGGAAAGAAAAGTTTTTAAAAGAATTATTTTTGGCACAAGATAGTTCCAAGGGGAAACCTGGGGGTCTCCCCTTTCCCTCCTAAACCCCCTTTAGAATTTGGAAAACATTTTTGAAAAAGGGGGAAAAAAGGAGGGGTTGGAATCCTCTTTTGTTATTTTAAATTGTTGGCTGATGGGGGGAAAATTTTCATCTAGAAAAAACTTAGATAAAAATTTAAAAGGGCCCCAATTGATTTGACCCTAAATTTAAAAAAAGCCCCAACTTTAGCCCCAAAGACTTGACTTACGAATAAAAAAACGAGACATCGAAATTAAAATAAAGGGAAAGAAAACTAATTTTTTTCCTAAGGATCTGGGGGGACTTTGGGGAAAAAAAAAGAGTTTTTTTTCTTTTTTTAAAATTCCTAAATCAGCACATAAGAGAGTAAAACGGGGGAGACGGACTTTTTTCATGTCTGAGGCTAAAAAATTCGGTTTTTTAAAAGGGGACCACCCAATTAGGGGGAAAAAAAGGGGAAAAAGGAACGGGAAAAGGGAAAGGGGAAGGAACAGAGGTCGGGGGGGACGGGGTTTTTTTTGGCCCCCTTTTACTTTCGTTCCCAGCCTCTTTTTTAGATGGGAGCAAGGGGATTTTAAAAAAATCCACTGGGGACACAAAGGACATGAGGGTTACCATCTTCTCTACTTATGAGCTTACACAAGTTAAAAATTGCAGTTTTAAAAATCGGGGTTTATGTTTATCCCTACAGTAAAATTGTGTACTTTGATTGGGTTTAAAAGCCCCAAAAATCTCTTCTCAAAAAAGTTTAAATTTGGAAAAAAATTTTTTTGGGGGTAAAAACCGACGGGAATGTAAGGATTTGGGGCATTGGGGATAGGTTTTTAGAAGGTGTCAGAACCTTGGTCAAAACTTGCTTCTCTGTTTGATAGGGTCAGAGGGGGGGAGGGACCCCTTCACTGATTTACAGGTAGAAGACAAAGGGCTACCCCCTTTAACAACCATAAACTCTATAGAGGCATTTTTGGAGGAAATTGAAAATGAAATGGGGCCCTTAGTTGTTGGTGGTTTTGGATTTTGCTAATTTTCGGATAAATAAATACAGGCTTTAAAGGGAAATTTTTAGAGACGAACAAAAAATAATTAAAAAAAAACCACCCAGAAAAGGGGGGGGAATTTTTGTTGCCCTTAAAATTGGAGGACTACCGGGGGAATGTGCTGATATCCTGAGTAACAAAAAAAAAATTTTAAAAACATTAATATCGAACCCGATAACAACTCTTAGGGGCACATTTTAAAAAGGGGTGTTTGGGAAAAAGGGGATGGGGGATCATTTTAAACAGTCCAAAAAAAAATTTCAATTTTTTTTTCTACCAGATTCCCACGTAAGGGGAACATTTAAATGTCTCCCCAAAAATTTCCCAAAAGGGGTATCCCCCCCTTTTGGGAAGGCCAATAGTATCCCCAGTCGAAAAGTCTAAAACCCAGGAAAAGTGGGTATCACACGATAAAGGTTTTTAGGGAATTTGGGCAATGCACTCCCTCGTAGTACGGGATACAACAGACCTATTGTCCAAAAAATTTGGGGGATTTCAGTAGATGAGGATACATATTTGGCCCCAGTTTTAGGGGAGAAAACCCTTATTCATCGAAATTCCCCCATTCTAAAAGGTTTTTGGGGGCTTGAAATTCTTTCTCGATTTTAGAAAGGGAATTTTGTTATGCGGCTTTAATTTAGTTTTATTTTGGAGGTGTTATCCTTTTTTTCTAAAATAAAAAAATTGTCTCTTTTGATGGAAAAAGGGCCTACAAACCCGCCAAGGGGGACAGCAATGGGGAGCCCTTTCGTCCCCCTATGCAAATGTTTTTACCTGGGGTGGGGGGAGAGAGAAATTGTCTTTTTAGAAAAACAAAGATTTTATCATGACATAACCTCATTTGGTTAAGGTATATAGATATGTTTTTATGTGTGGCAAAGGGGAAAAGAGGGGGACTTTCTTTTCCTTCTTGAAGGGAATCCCAAAGTTAAAAGATCTGGGCTTCATTTTAAAGCTGAAAAAAATTTAAAATTTTCTTTAAATTTTTCCTTTATGGGCTTTATATCTAAGAGCTCAAAAGGTACTCTGGGAAAAAAAAAGGGTTTTTCGCAAAAAAAAAACATCAAATGGCTTTTTGAGATGGGAAAGTTTTTCACCCCCAGGCCCCTCCCGGAGGATCCCAAAGGGGGCGTTTTTAAAGTTTTACAAGAAAAATGCCTTTAAGCCAATACGTTTGTGGGAAAAATCAAGGGGCTTGCAGGCACGTTTCTTAAGGAGGGGGTACCCTAAAATTTGGGGCCTTTAAAAGGCTTTTTAATGCCTCCTCAAAAAAAAAGTTGGGGCCCTAAATTATACCAAGAAAAATGATACAAAAACAAAAAAAAAATTTAAAGTTTTAAAGGGTTAATTTGGAAAATTTTGGGTTGCAAAACGGTAAGATACGTGAAAAATTTTTTACAAAAATATTGGGGTTTCTTAAACAAGATAGAGGGTAGGGCCCCCTGCTACCGGGTCATCCATTGATTTTTTTACCAAAAGGGGGGGAGTCTTTTAAAAAAAGACTTTTGTTAAAAGTCACTTCTCAGGTATACCGAGAGTTTAGTGTTGGCTTTGAAAGAGACCTTTAAAGGGAAATTTTCGATTTTGGAAAATTTTTGTTTTTGCAATTTTTTTGGGACAAACTAAGGAATTTTTAGAGTGTAAGTACAGGGGAAAAAACATCAAAAACAAACATTTCATTAATTGTGTTTTTAGGGGAGTCATCTTTTTTGGGTTGGGGTGCCCCTGCCCCCCCAAATTATGTTGGGGAAAACAAAAGGGAATTGGGAAGACGAAAAGGGGGGAAAAAATTTAGGCGACGTAAGGAGAAAAGTTGATACTCCGGTAGCCCCCCCATAATTTAAAGAGAAAAAATTTTGGGGGGGAGTGTGTTGTTTTTAAGTTCATTGGGGTTGACTTGGGTTTCCTCCGAATCCCCGGGGGCGACTGAGACAAATTAATTTTTCAAATCAATGCCGGGTGGATAAATGGGAAATTTGGGCTGCATTTTTCCCCAAAGGGGCTTAAAGAAAATAATTCTTTTTCATGCTAAATTTTTTGTCCCCCCCCTTTTTTTGCTTTTTCTCTGGGGGGGTTCTTTTACTCGGCTTCCCTTTTTTTTGGGGGACTCTTGGGGAAATCGATTTTTCAGGTTTTTTCCCCCTTGGGCCCCTTTTTTTTTTATTTTAAGGTATCATATAGGTTAAAAAAAAATATAAAAATCCTCTAGGGGGAATAAAAGAAGCCTCCCCCCATCGATATTTTTTAAAAAAATATTTAGCGCTAATTTCCAATAATGTTCTTTTTCATTTAGGTGACCCCTGTATTCATTACTATCATCTATTTAAAATAAATTTTTAAATTTTTCAGAATAAATTTGTCTAATTCTTTGGGGTTTTAAATTTCATACAGTTAAAAAAAATAAATAATTTTTACTTTTTTAAAACCCTGGGGTTCCCAACTCTTAAATTGGTTTCAGAATGAATATTAGCCAAGTAAGGTTTCCCTTTCGGCGGGCCCAACATATTCAAATTTTGAACCCTAATGCCGATGGAAAGGCTCGGCACAAACATATGATATTTGTTTAGTTTATCAGGGTTTGCGCATGGCGGGGGTGAATTTTCTTCGCACAAGCAAATTTTCCCTGGGTTGGGGGTCCGAGATGAATGGGGGGGCGGCGTTCAGGACTTCTCGCGCTTGGGACTGGCATTTGGAGGACGCCCGGGTTCTTTGGGAACGAAAAACCCCAGTGTATGTGGGGCCCATTGACTGGGGGGTATGCAGGATTTTTTTTTCGCATGCGCATTTGGGATCTAGGGGAAAACCCCTGAACTTGGCGCGTTCCCCCTTGTATACTGGTTTTAAAGGGCTGCTGGGATGGATAGCCCCCAGAGATTGACAAACACGGAACCCATGTGGGGTCTGTATCTTGGGAAAAGAAGGTTAGTGCTGTATTGGATTTTTTTAAGGGGAAAAAGGGGGGGGCTTTGTGAGGCGATCGTTGTTTTTCCATGTATTTTATGGGTTTCCCCAGATACCTTCGTCGGGGTTTTGGGAAAATTGTTTCTATGGGTGGAAATAGACCCACCCCATATATTTGGAATTTATTTCCCTTTAAAATTTAGGTCCCTTGGGGTGGGGTTTTTTCTCTTTTTATACGGGGACACTAGCCTTTTACCTCATGGACCAAACCCCTTCACCCAAAATGGGGAACTTGGAAAAACAAGGGGAAAAAATTGGGTTTTAGGTAAATAGTAAGTAAGGCCTCTTCCCGTGGCAAACCCTTTTTTGGATATTTTAGGTGGGATATTTACACCTTTGGTAATTTGAGGTGAAACCCTATTGGGAGAAAACCCAATTTTTCCTTTTTTGTTTCTTTGTGTTTGGGGATTTTTTTCAAGCAAAACTGTTAAAGGGGGTAATAGCTCAGGAGTTTTGCTTGGGACCGGGGTTGTTGGGGCGTTTCCCCCCTTTTGGGGGGATTCCATAGGGGCCCCCCCGTGACTTTAGGGGGAGAAACTCCCCCCTTTTATATTTTGGGGGTAATCCCTTTCTTTTGTGGCCCCACCAAAGTTGAGCCTTTTTGGGAGGAATTTTTTTTGTGATTCTGTATTTTATTCTTTTTTGTGTGTTATAGAATTTTGGTACATTTTGTGTACTTTCCCATTTGTAATTTTTATTTATTTTGAAATTTAAAAGTTAGGTTTTAGATTTGGAATATTTTCTTTTCTGCTGGTTTTAAAGTAAATGTAAACAAGACGGAGATCCTGGACCTCACCCCCCAGGGAAAAGCCACCTAAAACTCAGTTAGGGAGTCTTAAAGTTTCGATAGCCAAGGAATACATTAAATACCTGGGAATAAATATAGGGAAAACCCAGAAACAATTATAAATTTTAATTTCCCCCGGTGATCCTAAAATATTCTCAAAAAAGCAGATGGCCCAAAAATTGCCACTACCCTTGTTAGCATTTTCCCCTTAGTAAGATGATAAGCTTTCCTAGGATTCTTTATCATCCCCAAACAATTCCCCTCTTATTGAAGCATCCTGTGTAAAAAAAACAAAGGTCGGCCTTCATAAAGTTTTTTGGAGGAAAAACCCAAAAAATTCAATAGCGAAATTGATGTTCCCAAAAGGAAACAGAGGGGTTAAAATTTGGGGACGTCCGCACTTAAAATTTTTGGCGCATACTCGGCATAGCATTGTTTGGGTTGAAGGGTCCTCCAACTTCCCAACACTCTTTAGAAGCTGGCTTGGTGGACCCATGGAACCTCATTGCCCTCCTTCATGAACCATATCGAAGGCCGCTGTAGTCGGCAGAGTTTGATGGTAGAGTCGTCGGTTGGAAGGCCCTAGAAAGAGATTCAAACCCCCATATCAATCAACATCTATCTAAAAGGCAGGGCCCATCAGGTTCACCCCAGGGCAGATTGAACAAGTCTATCCCGATAGAAAGCAAGGACTAGATAAAGCCTATCGCTACTAATAGTCAAGAACCCAGTTTCCCTCACATTTGAGGGACCCAAGGACAATTTGTTTTGGGATAACATTTCTTTTCCCGCGTATTACAAGCACGGGTTTTATGAAATCAAAAAATTGGGGGTTATATCGAGTTAGCAAACCTAATTTGTTTGACACCCTGTGGGGACCGGGAAAACCACCCATCTCTGCCCCCAATTGTACGGAGTCCTTCGGGGGCCCACAGGAATGAGGCGGGGGGGAAGGTATTTCAAAAATTGGGGGGAGATTCCCGGGTAAAAATATAGAAAGGGAGTATTGGAAAGGGGTGGAAACAGGTTAGGAAAAACCCCTGTCAGCAAAACGTGGAAGACATGTATTTCAGAGGGGCCCACTAGAGCAGTTTTTGGGCTTCAATATTCCGCTGCCCCCATCCTCCCAAAAACGGATATCAAAGTGCTGAAATTCTACGCCCCTGAGGGACCTCACACCAGTATTGGTAGTCCAGAAAACAAAAATTCGGGTAGAATTGTACAGCTACAAAAAAAAAAATTATCTATATCACTCCAAATGGATCCTTTAAGTCCTGTTTCAAAATTCCCATAAAAAGGGTGACAGGTAGGATAAAAAACTGCAAAAAAAGTCCCAACATTATATTGATGGGCTAAGCGTTGTTATTAGCTAAAGGTGACCCAAAGGGTCCCAACTTATCCTGGGTTAAGCAGTCAGGCACCAAGGGAAAAGGGATAAGTTAGTATTATAATAACAAGGGAAAAAAGACTGAGGCATTTTTCAAAAAGTGGCAATATTTTTTTACCGCCCCCTTTTTATCGGGTACAGATATAATAATTTTCATGATTCCCTTCTCGGGAACCCGTGTATCTAGGGGCACCGGTTGGGGATTGGGGAAATTAATAGAGAAAAAAAACAGAGACTAAGAATTAGAGATTAAGGTTGTGAGACTGTTTTTAACTAAAGGCCTTAAAGGGATCCCGTGTTGTGTTAGGTAATTTATCTTAACCCAAAATTATGTTTTGATATAAAAAAATGTTGTGCAATGTTTTGGTATGAAAACGTGTCCAAAGTGATATGCCAATGTATAATTACTGCTCGAGGTGTTGGAACCCGTTTTTCAGGGGATTTTGAATGTAAAATGTGACTGGTTGAGCACCATGTTAGCGTATATTATACTCAGAAATAAAAAAAATTTTCTTTATTAAAAAAAAAAAAAAAAACTCTCCCATAGACTCTATTGTAAAAACCCGAGTCTACATTGAGCTTCTTTTTTTTGCTCGTTTTTTTTTTGGTCGCTTTTTAACATGCTCTAAAAATGCCAGAGCCGGGGAAAAAATTTACACAGGATTATGAAAACACCGGTGTCTTTTGGGCATTTTTTGGCGGTTTTTGCTGGTTTTTTTTTCCGCGATTTTTCAATGTAACCAACCCCGGAGACCCAAACCCCCTATAGTGGGTTGTTAATAAACTTATTTATCAAATTTCTAACTGTCCGAGTGTCCTTGTTTGTAACCTTTTGTAATAAAAAAATCATGCTTTGGTCGAAACGATTTTTGCGGAAATTATATTTTTTTACTAAAAAAAATGGGGTTTTTTTTTTTTACAGATTTTGGGACTAAAATCCTTTTTTAACATTTTTGGGGCTAAAAAAGTTATCAGCTTCTAACACTAAAAATAAGTTTTTATTTGGATTTTTGCCGCCCCGAACCCTTTTTTGGTACGGATTTTGCGCTAAAATCCTTTACTTACATTCTGGCGTAATAAAGTTTCCGTTCTGACGCTAAAAATCGTTTTTTAGGGGTTTTTCTTTTAGTTTCCTTCCTTTGTTTTAAAATAAAGGTTTTTTAAGTATTTTTTGCTAAAATAGTTAAGGGGTTTTTGGGGCTAAAATACTTTTTTATGGTTTTTTGGGTCTCTAAAGTTATTTGCTTTTGTCGCTAAAAAATTTTTTTTTTATGTTTTTGTTGCTAAAAATAAGGTTTTTGTACGGGTTTTGGAACTAAAAAGCTTTTGTTTTAATTTTGACCCTAAAAATTTATCTTGCTTTTGTTGGCAAAAATACGCTTTTTTTAACGGATTTTAGCGCTAAAATCTGTTTTTTTACGGATTTTGCCGCTATTAAAGTTATCTCGCTTTTGTCGCTAAAAATCCTTTTTTCTTACAGATTTTGGAGATAAATTTATTACCACCAAAATCCGTAAAAAAACACAAAAAGCATAATAAAAATTATTTTTAGTAACCAAAGTGAGAGAACTTTAATAGCGCCAAAATCTGTAAAAAAAAGAACGTATTTTAGTGACAAAAGCGAGATAACTCTATTAGTGCCAAAATCCATGAAATGACTACAGGATAACATATAAATGCAATAATGTGCTTTCCATCCCCTTTTGTAGAACGGAGTTACATCCAATGGCTTAATTTATGCATTCCTTGAAATCCAGAAGACTAGCAAAAAACGTGCGTGAAAAACACGCCAAAAAATGCAAATCGCAGCAATAAATGGCCATTTTTTCAGCTGCTTTTGACAGGCAGAGGACAGAAAACTCATTTTTATTTGGCTTTCAGGTCTTTTTTTTTTTCAATGCAGTGTAGACATAGCCTTAGTGTGCTATACCTGCTCTACTGTATGTAGTGAGAGACTCAGCATCCCCCGGCACTGTTGGTATCTCCCAACAGACTGTAAGGGCTCATTCACACGGCTTATTTCGCAACGGCTTTACAGCCGTATTTACGGCCGCAAATCCATTGTGAAATCAGTTACAAACAAGTAACTGGCCATTTAATATTGATTTTAATGGGAAATACGTGTCGTCGTTCAGACGACACGTATTTCCGTGCCGGATTGCGGCCGCGGAGTGCGGCTGCAATCCGTCTGGAAAAACAATGTGCATGTCACTTATTTCCGGATGGATTCACCCAATATATGAATTGGGATATGAAATCCGTCGGGAAATCAGTGCCAAATACGTGCCACACTTAGTAAAACGTATTTTAAACTGATTTGCAACTGATTTCGGAACGTATTAACGTCGGAAATCCGACTTGAATCAGTTCTGAAATCAGCCGTGTGAACATAGCCTAAAGGTTCTCCTGAGTTACAAAGTGAAAGTAAAACCTGTTTCCTTGTAAAACTGAGGTAAATCCTCTGCATTGCAAATGTAATGTATGACATGTACTTGAGAAAAGTCTTATAATTACATCTACTATCAATTCTAGTTGTTTGTGTGGAGGTGATAGGTACTCTTTAGGTTCCCCTCCTCTCTCTACTGGTAACTCAGGTGTGTGACCAGAAGTGATGAATGTGATGTCATCAGTTGGGGGGGGGGGGGTAATTGGTGCTCTGGCATTGCTGGAATGGTGGTGATGGGAGAGTATGGGTTCATTTTTTATTTTAGCAGTGGGAGGTGGTAGGCAGGTTTTTAAGTGTCTTGGAAAACCCCGTTAATAAACTTTTTCTCCAGCCTTGGAAGTTGTAATAAAATACAAGTAAAAAATTACTTCTATGGCTATGTTCACACGGCTTATTCTGGGACGTATTTCAGCCCGTAATTTGCGCCGTACTGCGCGAATTACGCGCTGAAATAGGTCCCAGTCATTACGGTAATCTACAGTTCTCATAGAGAACTATGGATTACGTCTCCTCTCCCTGCTCGCACAATACGGCAAGCGGGTAGAGAAGTGACACGTCATTTATTCACGGCGTACACACGGCGAGAATGCAGGGGGGGCTGCCCCCCTCGCTCCCACCCCCCGCCCCCGTACGCACGCCGTAATTGCGGGGCGAAATACGTCCCGCAATTAAGCCATGTGAACATAGCCTTTCTTTCATTTCATACGTATATACATGAAGTATAATGTTACTTGGACAATTAGTACCTATTTCCCTTTGAAGCTTGTTCATTTCTTCTTTGTTCTTTATATACATGGGCCACACATGTCCATCAAAATATCCTGGTGGATCTGGAGGATCATAAACCCGTGTGCTGTTTAAAGAACAGATTTCTTACTTTGCAGTACAGTTTAGTAACAGCACTCCATGGTGTAGATTTCTTATTTGATCAGTGCTGAGCCAGACAAGTGAGACATAACAATACACCCTTTAAGCTCGTTCAATACGGATTATTATCGGCACCAGATTTGCCGACGAAAAATCCGTCGGCAAATCGTTCCGAAAATAAGTCACAGCCTATTTTCTATTGATTTCAATAGAAAATACGGCGAGTCTTCACATCGACGCAAAATCCGTTTCTGGATTGCGCCGCGGATTGACGAGCAATCCGGACAGAAAAAACAATTGACAAATCAATTCTTTCGGACGGAATTCATCCACCTACAATGATTGTATGGGATCCGTGGGGAAATCCCGTTTTAACAAATACGTGGCACACATAGTGGCACATATTTGCAACTGAGTTTCAACAGATTTAAGAACGTATTTACATCGGAAATCCGTTGTAAATACGTTCTGAAATAAGCCGTGTGAACGAGGCCTAAATACTGTAATTATATCATTATAATACCTGCAATAGACACCACAGGTATCTCTTAATGGGGGTTGCTCAGTATTACCCAGATATGCCTGCATTCTTCCTGAAACATTGACACACCCGTCTCTTGGTTGAGTGGGTTGTGTTTGGTATTGCAGCTCAGCATCATGGGAGTTTGAAATGGTCTCAGAAAATGCATTTTATGGTACATTATATGGAACCAGTTAATGTACCATTTATACAACTCAACCTACAGAAAAATAAGCCCTCATACAACAACATTGAGAAAATTTTTTTAAAAAGTTGTGGTTCTTGGAGGGTGGGGTGGAAAAAATGAACACATGGCTTATAGCAAGGTACCCTTTTATGATTTGCATTAGTAAAGGAATAGTTTTTGTTTGGTATGGGAAGAGTTAACAAACTAATTTCTATCATGTGGTATGTTTTTTATGTACTGTATATACTCGAGTATAAGCCGAGTTTTTCAGCACAAAACATGTGCTGAAAAAGCCATCCTCGGCTTATACTCGAGTCACTGTCAGCGTCCGGGCGCGTCCGGGGACGCTTCAGCTGCATGAGACTCCTATGGGAGCGCAAACAGCTGACTCAAGTTGTCCCACAGTGTCCGGGCACTGTTGGCGATCTCTTCACCTGTATGCGCTTTCTCTGGGAGTGCTTACAGCTGAAGATAGCACTGCAGAGCAGATAGCGAGCGCTACCTGCACCACAGAGGACTCCGGGAGGCCGCAAGCAGACTTGCAACCTTCCAGAGTATCCGGCACAGGCGGTGTGAGTTTCACCACGCTGCCTGATGACATCACGCCCTCTGTGTCGGTAAGAAGACAAGATGGAGAGCCTTGAAGTTGAAGCAGCGGGGGAGAGAGGTAAGTACTTATTTTTTTTAAAAACCCTTCCTATTCCTGCCTATACCTGCCTATGGGGGACATTTACCTGCCTATGGGGGACATTTACCTGCCTATGGCGGACATTAAACTACCTATACCTGCATATGGGGGTATATACCTGCCTATGGAGGACATATACCTGCCTATTCCTGCCTATGGAGGACATTAAACTGCCTATACGAGACATTAAACTGCCTATAGGGGACATTAAAGTACCTATGGAGGACATATACCTGCCTATGGGGGACATTAAACTGCCTATACCTGCCTAGGGGGGACATTAAACTGCCTATACCTGCCTATAATTTTATTGGTATCCATTATTATTTTTGAAATGTACCAGTAGCCGCTGTATTTTCCACCCTAGACTTATACTCAAGCTAATAAGTGTACTCATTTTTTTGTAGAAGCCTCTGCTTATATTCTGGTCAGCTTATACTTGAGTATATAAGTTAAGTGTTTATGTAAGTGTTTTTATATGGTTTGTTGCCTTGATGTGTTTATACAATGAAATAGCTTTTTAGCTTATCTACACTGATTACACACAATCCTTGGTATACTTGTTTAAAAAAAAAAAAAAAAATCAGCAAAAGTTCATCATGGTAGGAAAAAATGTAACCCTTTTCCGCCCTGCGCTGTGATTATACGCAGTGGCAACAGGGAGGGAGTATAGAGTGGACTCATTTGCTGAGCCTGCTCCATAGGTGGCAGGTGCTGGAGAAAATCAAAGGGTGCTAAGTAGTTGCTATGGCAGTCGGAAGCCTAATGAAAGCTTCTGAAGCTGTCCTGTTGCTGCTCCCATAACTTCCAGCTATTGGCACCATCTTAGTACACCCTTCTACAAGCCAACGCACCCCATGGTGCTCAAGTATTCTAGGGAGACTGCATGTATAGGTTAAAAAAGGTTTTAAAATTATTTCAAAAATGTAATGTTCAAAATATCCCACTTTTGCCATTTTACAAATAAAAAAATAAAACAGTTACACATAATTGGTATAATGTGTCATGTCCGTAAAAGTCCGATATATTAAAATATAATGTAATTTACTCCGTACGCTGAACACAGAACAACAAAAATTCCAAAACGCCAAAAAGTCACATGTATCCCAAAATGGTACAAATAGAAAGTACACTTGTCACGGTCAAAGGGGTTAGTGGGCACTGACATGGTGGACGGCGGGTATTGTGGATCCTTTGGGCCACTGCGTGCAAAGATGGTATTGCAGACCAAGCCAGGTAGCGGAGTCTAAGGGGCTCCCGGTCTTCGCTGGAGCCCGCTGCAAGGCCGGACGGACTTAGTTGCGAGAACAACCAGGTCGCTCCTCCTGACGTTATCCCGCGAGTAGCTACAGCAGTAGCTCAGGTTAACTCAGGTACAGCAGACAAAGGTCAGGATGGAAAAATAACATCAAAGAACAACATGAAACATCAACAAACTGACAACAACAAGCTGGAGCAGAGGCAGGAAGTTCCTTATTTCACAGGAGGTCAATAGACATGCAATTAGCATACTGTCCCTTTAAATCACTGAGCATTGCCGCGTGCGCACCTTAGAAGGCGCGTGTGCACGCACAGGGTGCCATGGTGCAGGTTTCAGGATGGGTGAGTTAAATCTGCCAACACATGTCGCTGCCGGGACCGGAGAGCTCACCGCAGAAGACACACATGCCTGCAGCCTGGAATGGGAGCCACAGCATAGACAGGACCGCAACAGGAACAGGAGCCAGTAGACCAGCGGTGGTGGGAGCGGTAACAGTACCCTCCCCCCCCTTTAAGCTCCCTTCCTGGGCTAGCTAACTGCCCCGAAAAACAAAGATGGGGCAACCACCTCCTCGTCGGTATCCCAAGAACTGTCTTTGGAGAAGTCATGCCAGTTCTGGGCTACTTCCTGGACCTGGGGGACTACAACTGGACCAGCAGAAACGGTAGGTGGGTGGGGAGGTGGGCGGAATTTGCGAGATGACTTAACAGTCCTAAACTACTTCTTGGACTTGGGAATCCACGACTGGAACAACAAAAGCAATAGGCAAGGGGACCGGGATTACACCAAACGAGCAGGTTTGATGCAGCTCGATTGTCATTGCTTGCCTCAATGGATAATCTCACCCGTTTTCCAATCCAACGTGGGAGCATGAAGCTAAAACAACGGAAGACTCAGGAGAACTGAAGCAGAAGAAACAGGCAAAACATTGAATGAGATTTTCTCCTTGTGGGAACTCCTGACCTGTAGAGACAGAGGCTTGGTACACAACCAGACAGGTTTCATCAGAATCTCCCCGCTAATGGAGGAGAATCACAGTGGTCTCTCTAAATGGGAGACAGGGAGGTAATACTTTTCTAGCAGAAAATGGATGTATAAAGTTCTCAGAAGAACCAGAGTCCAACAGGTCAGGAACTCAAAACCTAGCCCCAGATTCACAACTGAGAGTGACCGGAGGAGGTCAGACGAGGAACGGATGTGTCTTCACCCAGGGTAGCCTCACCCACAAGACCATGGCACTGGGGTTTCCGGGGCATAGTCGGACTGACTGGGCAGTTTTTCAGGTAATGCTTGGCACCACCACAGTATAAGCACAGGTTCGGACTCTGCTGGCCAGTGCGTTTCTCCGGGGGTAGATGAATACGGTCCAACTTGGGGAGAATGGTACAAAGCAAGGTGGCTTGTGAGATGTGAAGGGCTTCCGGCGAAGCTCTAACTCTCTCTCTGCAATACGGATGTCGATCTTAGTAGCCAGAGCAATGAGGTCGACCAAGTTAGTTGGTAGATCACGACCGGCCAACTTGTCCTTGATACACCCAGCGAGGCCACCCCAGAATTCTGCAACATTGTTCCAAGCAAGCTCAGAGGCCAATGAGCGGAACTGGATGGCATATTGGCCCACCATAAAACCGCCTTGTCTGGAGTGAAGAATAGCAGATGCTGGAAAGGCTGTTCAAATATCTTATGAAAGGCACACAGAAATTCCTGAAGATCTAGTGTCAGCATGTCCCCTTGTTCTCAGATGGGTAAGGCCAAGGCTTCACCTGTGAGTAGGCTGATGTCGAAAGCCACCTTGGCACGGTCAGAGGGGAATTGATGTGCCAGGACCTGAAAATGGATAGTGCACTGGTTAAAAAACCTGTGACATGCCTTCGGATCACCGTAATAATGGGAAAGCAGATGCAGGCTGGGACTGGTATTGGCAACGGGAGGCGGAGATACTACAGGTAAAGGTGTCGATGAAGATGCCAGTGCAGACATGACTTTATCCAAACGTGTTATAACAGACTGTAGTTTCTGGAAAAGTTGCTCCAGGTTGAAGCCATGACGGGTGATTACGGCTGGTAGGTGCTGGGTGAACATTGTTGGGATCCATGTTCAGTTCGTACTGCCACAGTCCAAGGGGTCAGTTCATACTGACATGGTGGACACCGGGTATATTGTGGATCTTCTGGGCCACCGCGAGCAAAGATGGTATAGCGGAGTGGAGTCTAAGGGACCCTCTAGTCATCACCGGAGCCCGCCACAAGACTGGACGGACTTAGCTGCGGGGAACCCCTAGGTTGCTACCCCTGACAGGGCTACTTGCGGTGGCAGCCGAAGTAATGGACATAGGGACACCGGGTACAGGAAGAGGAGATGGGTCACAGCTGGTATAGCTGTAGATGGGTAGCAGAGTCCCCAAAAGGTAACAGGTACAACGGCAAGATAACAGTAGTAGTAATACGGATAACAGACCGGTTCAATGGCAGGTAAATAGCCGCAGTATACGCAGGTAACTCAAAGGTTAACTCAGCAACAGCAGAGCAGACAAAGGTCAGGATGGCAGCAGAACATCATAGAACAATGTGTAACTTCAACATACTGACACTGGAGCAGAGGCAGGATGTTCTTTGTATCACAGATCATTGGACAGGTAATTAGCGTACTTTCCCTTTAAATCACTGAGAGCTGGACCGGAACAGGAGACACCAGCGGTGGCATGGACACGCCTGTGGTCTAAGATAGGGACCGCGGCGTGAACTGTGACAACACTTCAGGGGCATCAATTGAAAGACAAATTATTCATTGTTGAAAAACTTTTTAAAAAAGTACTAAAACATAATGAAAACAGTAAAATTTTGGTGTCATCGGAATCGTAGCAAACTGCAGAATCCAGATAACATGTCATTTTTTAAGGGGGGTTTGGGGGGGTTTTTTAAAAATTTTGGGAATTTTTTTAAAGGGGGGTTTTGGGGGTTTTTTTTTTTTGGGGGTTTTTTGGGGGGGGGGGGGTTTTGGGGGGGTTTTTTTGGGGTTTTTTTTTTTTTGGGAAAATTTGGTTTGGGTTGGGGTTTGTGGGGGGGGTTTTTTTGGGGGGGGAAAAATTTTTTTTTTTTTTTTTGGGGGGAAAAAGGGGGAAGGGGGGGAAAGGGGGGGCCCCCCTTTTTTAAAAGGGTTAGGGGGGGGGGGGGGGGTTTTTTTGGGGGGAAAAAGGGGGTTTTTTTTTGGGGGGGGGGAAAAAAGGGGGGGTTTTTGGGGGGAAAGTTTTGGAAAAAAAAAGGGGGGAAAAAAGGGGTTTTTTGGGGGGGTTTTTTTTTTAAAAGGAAAAAAAAAAAAAGGAAAAATTTTTGGGAAAAAAAAAAAAAAATTTAAAAAAAAAAAAAAAAAGGGGTTTTAAAAAAAAGGGTTTTGGGGGGGAAAAAAAAGGGGAAAAAAAAAAAAAAAAAGGGAAAATTAAAAATAAAAAAAAAGGGGGTTTTTTTTTTAAAAATTTTTTTTAAAAAAAAAGGGGAAAAAAAAAAGGGGGGGGGAAAAAAAAAGGGGAAACCCTTTTTTGGGGGTTTTAAAAAAATTTTTTTTTTTTTTTTTTTAAAAAAAAAAGGGAAAAATTTAAATTTTTTTTTTTAAAAAAAAAAAAAAAAAAAATAAAAAAAGGGAAAAAAAAAGGGTGTTTTTTTTTTCCCCCCCTTTTTTTTGGGTTTTTTTTAAAAAAAAAAAAAAAATTTTTTTTTAAAAAAAAAAATTTTAAAAAAATTTTTGGGGGGGAAAAATTTTTAAACAAAAAAAAAAAAAAAAAAATTTTAAAAAAAAAAAATTTTAAAAAAATTTAAAAAAGGGGGAAAAAAAAAAAAAAAAAGGGGGAAAAAAAAAAAAAAATTAAAAAATAAAAAAAAATTTAAAAAAAACAAAAAGGGGGGAAAAAAAAAAATTTTAAAAAAAAAAAAAAATTTCCCAAAAAAAAAAAGGGAAAAAAAAATTTTTTAAAACCTTTTCCCCAAAGGGGGAAAAAAAATTTTTCCCCTTTTTCCCCCCTTTTTTTAAAACCCTTTAACCTTTTTTTTTTTCCCCCCTTTTTTTTGGGGAAAAACCAAACCATTAAAAAAAAAAGGGGAAAAAAAAAAAGGGGGGAAAAAAAAGGTTTTTTTGGAAAAAATTTTTTAAAAGGGTTTTTTTTTTTAAAATTTTAAAAAAAAAAAAAAAAAATTTTTAAAAGGGGGAAAAAAAAAAAAAATTTAAAAAAAAATTTTTTTAAAAATTTTTTTGGGAACAAAAAATTTTAAAAAAAGGGGTTTTTAAAAAGGGGGAAATTTTTTCCCCCCTTTTAAAAAAAAGGGAAAGAAAAAAAAAAAATTTTTTTGGGTTTTAAAAATTTTAAAAAAAGGGAAAAAAATTTTAAAATTTTTAGTAAAAAAAATTGGGGGAAAAAAAAAAAAAAAAAGGGGAAAAAAAAAAAAAAAAATTTTTTTTTTTTTTGGGGGGAAAAATTGGAATTTGGGGTTTAAAAAAAAAAAAAAAAAAATTTTTTTTTTAAAAAAATTTTTTTTTTTTTTTTAAATTTTTTTTTTTTTTTTAAAAAAAAAAAAAAAATTTAAAAATTTGGGAAAAAAAAAAAAAAAGGGGTTTAAAAAAAAAAAAAAAAAAAATTTTTTTTAAAAAAAAGGGGAAAAAAATTTAAGGTTTTTTAAAAAAAATTTTTTAAAAAAATTTTAAAAAAAAAAAATTTTAAAAAAGGGGAAAAAAAAAATTTTTAAAAATTTTTTAAAATTTTTTTTAAAAAATTAATTTTTTTTATAAAAAAAAAAAATGTTTTTTTTTTTTAAATGGAAAAAAAAAAAAAAAAAAAAAAAAAAAATTTTATTATTTTTTTTTGTGTTTTTTAAAAATTTTTTTTTTAAAAAAATTTTTTTTTAAAAAATTTTTTTCCAATTTTAAAATTTTTAATTTACCAAAAACCCTTTTTTTGAAACTTTATTTTTTTAAAAGGGGAAAGAAAAAAAAAAAAAAAATTAAATTTTTTTTTTTTTATAAAAAAAAAAAATTTTTTAAAAAAAAAAAACCCAATTTAAATTTAAAGGAAATTTTTAAAAAAAAAAAAAATTTTTAAAAAAAGAAAAAAAAAAAAAAAATTGTTTTTTTAAAAAAAAAAATAAAAAAATTTTTTTAAAAAAATTTTTTTTAAAAAAATTAAAAAAAAATTTTAAAATTTAAAAAAAAAAAAAATTAAAAAAAAAAAAATTATTTTTTTTTTAAAAAAAAAAATTTTGTTTTAAAAAAAATTTTTAAAATTAAAAAAAAAACCCTTTTTAAAAAAAAAATTAAAAAAAAAATTTTTTAAAAAAATTTTTTTAAAAAAAGCTTTTAAAAAAAAAATTTTTTAAAAAAAAAGGATAAAAAAATTTAAAATAAAAAAAAAAAGGGGAAAAAATTTTTAAAAAATTTTTTAAAAAAATTTTTTAAAAAAAAAAAAAATTTTTTAAAAAAAAAAAAAAAAGGGGGGGGTTTTAAAAAATTTTTTTTAAAAAATTAAAAAAAAAATTTTAAAAAAAAAAAAAATTTTTGGGAAAAAAAAATTTTTTTTTTAAAAAAAAAAAATTTTTTAAAAAAAAAGGGAAAAAAAAATTTTTTAAAATTTTTAAAACAACTTTTTTTAAAAAAAATTTTTTTTTTAAAAAAAAAAAATTTTTTTTAAAAAAAAAAAAAAAAATTTTTTGAAAAAAAAAATTTTTTTTTTTAAAAAATTTTTTTTTTTTTTTTTGGGGAAAAAAATTTTTAAAAAAAAAAAAAATTTTTTTTTAAAAAAAAAAAAAAAAAATTTTGGTTTTTTTTAAAAAAAAAATTTTCCCCCCCCTTTTTTTTTTTGGGAAAAATTTTTTTAAAAAAAAATTTGGTTTTTTTTTTAAAAAAAAAAAATTTTAAAAATTTTTTTTTTTTTAAAAAAAAAAAAACAAAAAAATAAAAAAAAAGGGTTTTTTAAATTTAAAAAAAAAAAAATTTTTTAAAAAATTTTTTTTTTAAAAAAAAATTTTTAAAAAAAAAAATTTTAAAAAAAAAATTTTAAAATTTTTTTTAAAAAAAATTTTTTTTAAAAAAAATTTTAAAAAAATTTGGAAAAATTTTTTAAAAAAAATTTTTTTAAAAAAAAAAATTTAAAGGGGGGAAAAAAATTTTAAATTTTTTTTTTTAAAAAAAAAATTTAAAAAAATTTTAAAAAAATTTAAAAAAAATTTTTTTTTTAAAAAAAAAAAAAAAAAAAAAAATAAAAAAAAAAAAAAAAAATTAAAAAAAAAATTTTAAAAACCCCCCAAAAAAAAAAAGGTTTTTAAAAAAAAACCCCTCCCCTTTTTTTTTCCCCCCCCCCCAAAAATTTTAATCCCCCCCCAAAAAAACCCGGGGCCCCCCCCCGGGGGGGTTTTTGGGTTTTTCCCCCCGGGGGGAAAAAAAAACCCCCCGGGGTTAAAAAAGGGGGGGCCCCCCCCCCCCCCCCCCGGGCCCCCCCCCCCCCTTTTTTTTGGGGGGGGCCCCCCCAAAGGCCGGGAAAATTTTTTGGGGGGGGGGGCCCCCCGGGCCCCCCAAAACCTTTTTTTTGGGGGGGCCCCCCCCCAAAAAAACCCCAAAAGGGGGAAAAATTTTAAACCCTTAAAAAACCCCCCCTTTTCCCCCCCCCAAAGGGGGCCCGGTTTTTCCCCGGGGGGGCCCCGGGGGGGGCCCGGGGGGGTTTTTTTCCCCCAAAATTTTCCCCCCCCCCCCCCCCCCCCCCCCCAAAAAAGGGGTTTTTTTTGGGGTTTTTTTTTTCCCCCGCCCCCCAAAAGGGGGGGGGAAAAAAGGGGGTTTCCCCCCCCCGGGGGTTTTTCCCCAAAAAAAAAACCCCCCCCCCCCGGGGGGGAAATTTTTTAAAAAAATTTTTTTTTTTTTTGGGTTTTGTTTTTTTAAACCCCCCCTTTTTCCCCGGGGGGAACCCCCCCCCCAAAAAAACCCCCCCCCCTTTCCCCCTTTTTTTTTGGGGGGGCCCGGGGAAAATTTTTCCCGGGGGGGGTTTTTTTTTAAAAAACCCTTTTGGGGGGGGGAAAAAAAGGGGGGGTTGGGGGGAAAAGGGGGCCCCCCTTTGGGGGGGGGTTTTTTTTGCGGGAAATTTTTTTAAAAGGGGAAAAAAAAATTTTTCCCTTTTTTTTTGGGGGGGCCCCCTTTTTTTTTCCCCCTTTTGGTTTTTTCCCAAATTTGGGGTTCCCCCCCAAAGGGTTTTTGGGTTTTTTTTTGGGGGGGTTTTTTTTTTAAAAATTTTTTTTTAAAATTTGGGGGGGGGGGAAAAAAAAAATTTTTTTTTTTTTAAAAAAAAAAAGGGGGGCCCCTTTTTTTTTTAAAAAAAGGGTTTTTTTTTTTTTTTTTTTTTAAAAAAAGGTGAAAAATTTTTTTTTTTTTTTTTTTTAAACCCCGGGGGGAACCCCTTTTTGGGGGGGCCCCCCCCTTTTTTCCTACCCCCCAAGGGGGGGGGTTTTAAAAAAAGGAAAAAAAAAGGGGGGGGGAAAATTTTTTTTTTTCCCCCCTTGGGGGGGAAAAAAAGGGGTGGGGAAAATTAATTTGGGTTTTTGGGGGAAAATCGGGAAAATTTTTTTTAAAAAAAAAATTTTTCCCCCCAAAAAATTTTTAAAAAAGGTTTTTTTAAATTTTGGGCCCCAAAAAAAAAGGGGGGGGAATTTAGAAAAATTTTATTTTAAAAAAAAAAAAATTTTAAAAAAACCCTTTCCCCCCCCCCCCCCCAAAAAATTTTGGGGGGGAAAGGTTTTTTGGGGAAAAAACCAAAACCCCCCCCCGGGGGGTTTTTTTTTTTGGGGGGTTTTTTTTGGGTTTTTTTTTTGGGGGAAAACCCCTTTTTGGCCGGGGGGAAAAACCCCAAAAACCCCCCCCCCTTTAAATTAAACCCCCCCCCCCCTTTTTCCGGGAAAAAAAAAACCCCCCCAAAAAAAAAAAGGGTTTTAAAAAAAAAAAAGGGAAATTTAAAAGGAAAATTTTTTTTTAAAAATTTTTAAAACCCCCCCCAAAGGGGGGGGGAAAAACCGGGGCCCCAAAGGAAAAGGAACCGGAAAAAAAGGGGGGTTTTTCCCCCAAAAAATTTTGGGGGGTTTTTCCAACCTCCCCCAACCCCGGGGTTTAAAATTTTAAAAAACCCCCTTTTAAAGGGGGGGTTTTTTTTTAAAACCCCCCCCCTTTTTATTTTTTGGGGGGTTTTTTTTAAAAAAAAAAAAAAAGGAAATTAAAAAATTTTTTTTTTTCCCGGGGGAAAAAAGGGGGGGGAAAAGGGGGAAAGGGAAAAAAAAAAAATTAAATTTTTTTTTTTGTTTTTAATTTTTTGGGTTTGGAATTTTTTTAAAATTTGGCCCGGGGGTTGGGAAAAGGGGGTTTTTTTAAAAAATTTTTGGGAAAATTTCCGGGAAATTTTTAAAAATTTTTTTTTCCCCAAAAAATTTTTAAATCATTTTTTTTTTTAAAAAAATTTTTTAAAAAAAAATTTTTAAAGGGGGGGGGGGGGGGGGGTTTTTTTTTTGGGGGGGGGAAGGGGGGGGTTTTTTTTGGGGGGGGGTTTAAATTTTTTTTTTTTTTTTTTTAAAAAAATTTGGGCTTTTTTTTTTTTTTTGGGGTTTTAAATAAAAGGGGGGAAAAAACCCTTTTTTTAATTTTAAAAAAGGGGGGGAAAAAAATTAAATTTTTTTTTAAAAAAAAAGGGGGGGGGGCCCCTTTTTTGGAAGGGGGGGGGGTTTTTTTTTTTGGGGGGTTTCCCCAAATGTTTTTTTTTTTAAGGGGGGGGGGGGGGGCCCCCTTTAAATTTTTTTGGGGGGGAAAGGGCCCCCCTTTTTTTTTTTTTGGGGGGGGTTTTTTTAAAAAAAGGGGGGTTTAAAATTTTTTTTTAAAAAAAAAATGGGGGGAATTCCCCCCAAATTTTTTTTTAAAAAACCCCAAAAAAAAAAGGGGAGGTGGGGGTTTTTTTTTGGGGGGGTTTTTTCCCCTTTTTTTTAAAAAAAAAAGGGGGGGGGTTTTTTGTGCCCCCAAAAAAAAATTTGGCCCCCCAAATTTTTTTTTTTTCCCCCAAAAAAAAAAAAAAAAAAAATTTGAACCCCGGGAAAAAAAAATTTTTTTTTTAAAAAAATTTTTCCCCCTTAAAAAAAGGGGAAAAAAAATTTTTTTTTTTTTTTAAAAAAAAAAAAATTTTTTTCCCCTTTTTCCCCTTTGGTTTTTTGGGGGAAAAAAAAATTTTTCCCCCCCCCCGGGCCTTTTTAAAATTTTTTTTTACCAAATTTTTTTGAAAAAAAATTTTTTTTTTAAAAAAATTTTTTTTTTCCCCCCCCCCTTTTTTTTTTTATTTTTTGGGAAAAAAAATTTTATTTTTTTTTTTGTTTTTTTAAAAAATTTTTTTATAAACCCTTTTTTTAAATTTTTTTTAAAAGGTTTAACCCAAAAAATTAAAAAAAAAGGGAAAAAAATTTTTTTGGGGGAAAATTTTGAAAAAATTTTTTTTTTTTTTTTTTTTAAAAAAAAAAAAACCTTTTTTTCCCTTTTTTTTTTTAAAATTTTTCCCCTTTTTTAAATTTTTTTTTCCCCAAAAAATTTAACCCCCCCCTTTTTTCCCAAAAATTTTTTTTTTGGGGGGGCCCAACCCCCCCCTTTTTTTAAACCCCCCCTTTTTTTTTAAAAAATTTAAGGGGGGGTTTAAATTTAAAAAAATTTTGCCCTTTTTAAAAAAAAAAATTTTTTTTTTTTTCCCTTTTTAAAAAAAGGGGAAATGGGGTTTTTTTTTTGGGTTTTTAAAAAAGGAAATTTTTTTGGGGGGTTTTTTTTTTTGGGTTTTTTTTTAATTTTTTTTTTTCGGTTTTTTTTTTAAAAAGGGGGGGGGGAAAAAAAAACCCCAACCCCAAAGGTGGAAAAAAAAAAAAATTAAAAGGGGGGGAAAACCCCAAAAAAAAAAAATAGATGTCAAAGAATAATTTCATTCATTTAAAATAAACTTTAGCCTAAAATGAGAGGCTACACGGACTTGATATTAGGTTACTCTCTATTTAAATTGCCTTATGTTCAATGAATTTTGATTGTATTACCTATTTATTGATGTGCTATATCAAAAATACTGTTTATACATTGCACTTTTCCTTCTTTCCAGTCACTCCTTCCTTGATTAGTTGTTTGAACTCCCAAAATTAAGCTTTGGAACAAATGGTATGTAAAAACTTTTATTTGGTTGGTTATATAGCCCTTTGCTAATAGATTGTGATGGAGCTTACAACAGTTCAGACAATAAGTCAAGGACATAGATCAGCCAGATAACGGATGCTGACCACAAGCCATTTTAGTGATAGGCTAGTTTTAGCCCTTAATGACCAGGCATTTTTTTCCCATTGTCAAATTATGAGAGCTGTAACTTTTATGAGGGCCCTGAGAATGCATCTCCTCAGTTTGGCCTACCATGATCCCTAATTGTTAACCCCCCTACATTTCGGCACTTATTTGTATATACATGTACTGTCAGGGAGGCAGGCTCATCCAATTTTTATATAAACCACCTCATATATATGTCACGTTGCTGGACCATTGTAAACCTAGCACTTCTCACCTTGTGTCTCATCTGTAAATAGCTTTATACTGTGTGATGTTTTGGTTTCGTCTGTTTTACCAAATGGTAAAGTGCTGTGGAATATGTTGGAGCTATATAAATAAAGATTATTATTATTGTATTAGGGCTTGGTTTTCTTTTGCGGAACTTGTTTTATTATTTAATGGTACCTTTTTATAGCTTATTATAACACCAGTACGCGCTAGGAAGAGGAGAGAGGATAAAATCAAGTTGAATGAGGCAACTCAATGCAGGCTTCCAAAAAGAAAAAAGGAAGAACAACTTCCCAAATGTTGGTGAACCATGAAGAAGCCTGTAAGAAGGGCTATGCCAGGGAATTATTTGCCATGGTGAACCAACCAAGTGAAGAAATCTTTATCAGCATGCCAAGCAACCAAAGAGCATAATGGGAATGAAATTAGCGACCAGCAAGACATAAAATAGAGATGGAAAGAATTCAGAAAGACAGTATATGCTAGTACCAGTACTGACCAAAATGAAGAGCTCAAGGGCCAGGAGTTACAGGAACCAGACCTATCGGAAAGTGAAGTGGATTGAGCGCCGAGGCAGCTGCCAAACAACAAATCACCCAGCATTGATGAAATCCCTGCAGAGCAGCTCAAACCAGTCCCAAAGCAGCACTGAGAACAGTGTGCTAAAAGGAAGTCCTGCACATGGCCAAAGGACTAAAAAAGATTAGATTTCATATCACTGACAAAGATAGGTGACACTAGGGATTGTGTCAACTACAGAACAATTGCCTTAGTCCCCCATGCCAGCAAGCCACCTCTAAGGATCATCCAGGAGTGCTTAGGAAACCTCTTTGAAAAAGAACTTCCTGGTGCCCAAACTGGATTATGGAAGGACAGAGGAACCTGTGGTCACATTGCAAACCTGAGGAGGAACATAGAAAAAAGATGAGAGAATACCAGTCATTGTTCAAGCCAGAGTCCCAGGCACAGACAGCGGACGTGACTGTGTCTCTGCTATGCCTACTGTGCTCCGTTTTCCTGCACCTGCTGCTGCGGTCCTATCTCCATGCAGGCCGATCCCTGCTGTCTCCCATGTTTCTGAGTACTCACCAATCTCTGTTTCTGTCTGTGTCTGCACATGCTCACTAGGAAGCGCGCCCGCCTGCTAGTCTGTATTTAAAGGGACAGTGTTCCAATTACCTGGCCAATGACCTACAACCTTCCGGAATAAAAGGAACTTCCTGCCTCTGTTGCAGTGTCAGTTACTTAATGTCCATCTGAGCGCCTGACCACTGTTGCTGGTTTCTGTTGTTTCTGTTCCTGTGTTACCAGCTTCTACTCCTGCTGTTCCTGCCGTTGTACCAGTTAACTCCTCTGCCAGTACCCAGTATCCTTGTCCTGCAACTGTCACCACTAGTAGCCTATCATCTACACTCATAGTGGCCCAGAAGATACACAATACCAGGCATACAATGTGTCAGTACCTACTGTACCTATTGAAATGTGACAATACCAGAAGCTTTATCTGTGCTTTATTGATTATTCTATTGACTGTGTTGAGCAAGGTAAACTTTAAGAAGCACTGAGTGTGGTAAAAGTACTGCTCTACCTGATTAGGTTAATTAGGTCACTCTATGATGGTCAAGAAGCAATGTGAACCAGGTATGGAGATGCAGAATGGTTCAAGATAAAAAATCATTTGCAGAGGATACAACTGTGGTGGCACAGAATAAAAAAAGAACCTGAAGAAGCTGATCGTAGGGCTGAAAGTAGAAAATGAGAACATGGGACTTAAAGGGATTCTCTACCTCCTATAAAAATCATACCAACTGCTCCTGGGGCCTCAGTAAAATAATAAAATAAATACTCACCTTACTCTGATCCCTGGTTCCAGTGCCGCTTCTCCTCGGTCTTCTGACGACATTTCATGACTTCCAAACAGGGATGTTGCCATTAATTGGCTGCAGCAGTCACGTGCCTGTATTTACATCACCGTTTGGAGCTGTTCATTTTTCAAATATAGAAGTGCATGGATGTCTTGGTCACCACCTAACATAGATGGCTGTGAAACATGGACACTCACGAAAAAAAACAAGAAAAGAATTCTAGAAAATAATTCTGCCAATCCCATGCACAGCTAGGATCACCAAGAAAGACGTTCTTCATAGTTTAAACCCAGAATTGTCCCTGAAAGGCAAGATCACCAAACAGAATCTGATTTATTTGTAACGCGTGTGGTAGTGGATCCTCTGGACCACCACAAGTGATGGCATAAGCCACGCCAGGGAGCGGAGTCTAAGTAGGTCCGGTTTTCACCAGAGCCCGCTGCAAAGCGAGATGGACTTGCTGCGGCGGATTACTACCAGATCGCTACCCCTGACGTGACTTGCTTGCGGTGGCAGCCGAGCTGGTGCGCAGTACAGAATCAAGAAGCAGGATCATAGTCGGGACAGGCAGAAGGTCAGTGCCTGAGGCAGTGGTTCGTAGTCGGGGACAGGCAGAAGGTCAGGACAGGCGTCTATGGTTCGTGATAAAAGGTAATCAGAACAAGACACTCTGGAACGCTTCCTTTCTTGGCACAGTGCACTATCGATTCGGCAAGGTGCTAAGGAAGAGGCAGGGCTTAAATAGGGTCAGCGCCCGGTGAGACCAATCACCGGCGCAATGTCCCTTTAAATTTTCCTGAAGTGCTGCGCACACCCGGCGGGCGGAAGGAGCGCACGCCGGGACAGAAACAGGAGTGTGGTGAGGTAAGTGGGTCACAGCGCCGCCGGGGGACACCCGTAGCAGTACCCCCCCCCCTTTGGCCTCCCCCTCTTTCTGGCCCGCATAAACCTAGACAAGAGACCCCGATCCAGGATGTTCTCCTCCGGCTCCCACGACCTTTCCTCTGGCCCAAACCCCTTCCAGTCGACCAAAAAAAATCGTCTCCCCCTAACCGTCTTCATGGCCAAAATTTCTTTGACGGCAAAAACATTGGTGGAGTCAGCTACGGGAGACGGGGGGACCACAGGCCGAGAGAACCGGTTAAGGATGACCGGTTTCAGTAGGGAGACATGGAAGGAGTTTGGGATGCGCATGGTCGGAGGGAGCCGGAGCTTGTAGGCCACCGGATTGATGCGCCTGAGAATTTCAAAGGGACCTAAAAACCGGGGACCCAGCTTGTAGCTGGGGATTTTGAAGCGGACATACCTGGCAGACAGCCATACCTTATCCCCCGGGACAAAGGAAGGAGGGGGTCTTCTTTTCTTGTCCGCTTGGGCCTTCATACGGGCCGAGGCCTGGAGCAGGGATTGGCGCGTCTCCTTCCAGACGGCAGATAGGTCGCGGACCAGACTATCCACCGCAGGGACATCGGAGGAGGCAGAGGGCAGCGGAAGGGGTGGGCGGGGGTGCCGACCGAAGACTATGAAGAAGGGGGACGCCCCAGCGGAATCAGAGTCCAGAGAATTATAAGAAAACTCCGCCCATGGCAAAAGACCGGACCAATCATCTTGTCTTGCGGATACGAAGTGGCGGAGATAGGTACCCAAGACTTGGTTCACTCTCTCCACTTGCCCATTTGATTGTGGGTGGTACGCGGAAGAGAAGTCCAGTTCCACTTGTAGGAGAGAACAGAGGCCTCGCCAAAATCTTGAGACGAATTGCACTCCCCGATCCGAGACAATGTGGAGGGGAAGTCCATGTAGACGGAAGATATGTTTAAAAAATAGCTTGGCAAGTCGAGGAGCAGAAGGGAGACCAGGCAAGGGAATGAAGTGTGCCATTTTCGAAAAACGGTCAGTGACCACCCAGATAACCGTATTACCGTCAGAGGAAGGCAGATCGGTGATGAAATCCATGGCAATGTGGACCCAAGGACTGTTAGGGACGGGCAGAGGCTGCAGCAGACCCGCCGGTTTGGTGCGCGGGGACTTGTTGCGAGCACAAGTGGTACACGCCTCCACGAATTCCTTCACGTCTTTGGCAAGCTCCGGCCAGTAAAAACGGGAAATCAGAGCGGACGACTTTCGAACCCCAGGGTGTCCGGCAATTCGAGAACAATGTCCCCAGTTCAGCACCCTCTTCCGGAGTGCAGGGCGCACCTACGTCTTACCCGCGGGTGCGTGCTGGAGATTTGCGGGAGCCACGGATATCAGACGTTCTGGGGGTACAATATGCTGAGGCTTAGCCTCCTCTTCTCCAATAATATCAGAAGCACGAGACAGGGCATCAGCTTTGACATTCTTTTCTGCCGGTCGAAAGTGGATAACAAAATTGAAAACGGGGAAAAAAACAGTGACCACCTGGCTTGGAGCAGGTTCAGCCGCTGCGCTGTTTGGAGGTAAAGGAGGTTCTTGTGATCGGTGAAGATGTTGACGGGATGTCGAGCACCCTCCAGGAGGTGGCGCCATTCCTCCAAGGCAAGCTTAATGGCCAGTAACTATTCCTCTCAGCGGGCGAAAAGGTTTTAGAGAAAAACCCGCAGGTCCGAATCTTGCCCTTAGGGCCCTTCTGGGTGAGAACTGCTCCAGTGCCCATGGAAGAGGCGTCGACCTCCAAGAAGAAAGGGCACTCAGTATCCGGACGGGATAGAACCGGTGCAGAAGCGAAGGCGGCTTTTAATGTGGAGAAGGCCTCTTCGGCGGCTGGCGGCCAAAGTCGGGGGTTGGCAAGTTTCCTGGTTAGGGCCACAATTGGAGCGACCAACGTTGAGAAATGAGGGATGAACTGCCTGTAATAGTTCGCAAACCCCAAAAAATGTTGGATGGCCCGAAGACCGACAGGTCGAGGCCACTGGAGGACGGCCGACAGTTTAGCGGGGTCCATCTGCAGACCCTTGTCCGAGATTATGTACCCGAGGAACGGGAGGCTGGTTCTGTGGAATTGGCACTTTTCCAGTTTGGCGTAGAGGTGGTTCTCACGCAGGCGTTTCAGGACCTGGCGTACATGTGACTGGTGGGCCTCCAGATTAGGTGAAAACACCAGGATGTCGTCCAAGTAGACAACTACGCATACATACAGGAGATCCCTGAAAAAGTCATTAACAAACTCCTGGAAGACTGCTGGAGCGTTGCATAGGCCGAAAGGCATTACTAGATACTCGAAGTGCCCATCACGAGTATTGAAGGCGGTCTTCCACTCGTCACCTTCTCAGATCCGAATGAGGTTGTAGGCCCCCCTGCAGGTGCAGCCTGGAAAAGACTTTAGCTCCCCGGAGACGGTCAAAAAGTTCAGTAATCAGTGGCAATGGGTACCGGTTCTTAATGGTGATCTTGTTTAGGCCGCGGTAGTCGATGCACGGTCGCAGGGACCCATCCTTCTTCTCCACAAAGAACCCGGCACCCGCTGGGGAAGTAGACTTACGGATGAAGCCTTTCTGAAGGTTCTCCTTTATGTAGGCCGACATAGCCTGAGTCTCAGGTACAGAGAGCGGGTAGACCCTACCCCGGGGTATGGACTAGTCCCAGGCAGCAGGTCAATAGGACAATCGTAGGGACGATGTGGAGGAAGAGTCTCCGCTTGCTTCTCAGAGAAGACATCTTGAAAGTCCTGGTAGGCTTGTGGCAGACCTGACAGCGGCTTGGGAGCTGAAAGAGGAGAAGAGGGGCGCACCCGGCGAGGTGCCACTAGACAGCGAGACTGACAGTCTCGACCCCAACGCAATACTTCACCCGTCTTCCAGTCGAGCATAGGGGCGTAGCGCTGCAGCCAAGGAAGCCCCAGGAGGACAGCCAAGGAAGAACGGGGTAGTACGAAGAATGCGATCTTCTCTTTGTGTAAAGCTCCTACTTGTAGGACCACCGGTTCTGTCCGAAAGAGGATGGGGTCGTTCAGAAGCTCACCGGAAACAGACGCGATGACCAAGGGTTGGTCTAAGCGGATCACCGAGAGACGACACTTGGCCACCAACGCAGCGTCCATAAAATTCCTGGCGGATGCAGAATCCAAGAAGGCAGCCACTTGGAACGAGACTCCGGAATTGGTTGTGACCAGAACTGGCAGCATAAGCCGAGGAGAGGGATTGTTCACACCTAGGGACGCCTCTCCCACGAAGCCTAGGTGCGTGCGTTTCCCGGACGTTGCGGACGGAGCGGACAACCCCTGAGGAGGTGTTCGGGACTGCCGCAGTAGAGGCATAGGTTCCCCTCACGTCGTTGAGTTAATTCTTGCGGAGTCAGGTGGGCTCTGTCCACTTGCATCGTCTCTTCCATGACTGGCTGAGCAGAAGGCAGCGGAGGCCGAAGAAACACCGGTGCAAGACGGGATAGACGACGGGTTCGGAAAGGTTCACGCTCTTGGCGGAGCTCCTCACGTCTCTCCAGGAAACGAATATCCATCCAGGTCGCCAGATGGATGAGCTCACTCAATGAAGACGGAGAGTCCTGGGTTGAGAGGGCATCCTTAATCTGGCTGGAGAGGCCCTTCTTGAACGTGGCGCATAATGCTGCATCGTTCCATGCCAACTCGGAAGCTAGAGTGCGGAATTGCACGGCGTAGTCTCCTACGGAGGAGTTCCCTTGCTGGAGGTTCAGCAACGCAGTTTCCGCTGAAGATGCGCGGGCGGGTTCCTCGAACACACTTCGGAACTCCTGAAGAAAAGTACCCAGGTCAGCCGTGACGGGGTCATCTCGGTCCCAAAGCGGGGTCGCCCAAGCTAGGGCCTTCCCAGAAAGCAGACTGACCATGAAAGCCACCTTAGACCTTTCTGACGGGAACTGTCCGGCCATGAGTTCCACGTGGAGAGAGCATTGGGTGATGAAACCCCTGCAGGCCTTAGGATCCCCATCAAACTTCGTCGGCATAGACAACCGGAGCTTGGGGCCGGCGGACATTACTGGAGCTGCTGCCACGGGAGCTGCCACGGCAGCTGACTGTTGCTGCTGGGTGGCGAGAAGCTGCTGCATCATAAACGATAGCTGATTAAGCTGTTGGGCTTGCTGAGCGATCTGCTTGGATTGATGGGCCACGATGGTGGTGATATCAGAGATGCTCGGAAGAGGCACCTTGGCGGGATCTATGGCCGAATCGAACTGTAACGGATGTGGTAGTGGATCCTCTGGACCACCACAAGCGATGGCGTAAGCCACGCCAGGGAGCGGAGTCTAAGTAGGTCCGGTTTTCACCAGAGCCCGCCACAAAGCGGGATGGACTTGCTGCGGCGGATTGCTACCAGGTCGCTACCCCTGACGTGACTTGCTTGCGGTGGCAGCCGAGGTGTTGCACGGTACAGAATCGTGAAGCAGGCTCGTAGTCGGGGACAGGCAGAAGGTCAGTGCACGTGGCAGTGGTTTGTAGTCGGGGACAGGCAGAAGGTCAGGACAGGCGGCTATGGTTCGTGGTCAAAGGACGGAGGCAGAAGGTACGGTACACGGTAATCAGAACAAGACACTCTGGAACGCTTCCTCTCTAGGCACAGGGCACTATCGATTCGGCAAGGTGCTAGGGAAGAGGCAGGGCTTAACGAGGGTCAGCGCCCGGTGAGACCAATCACCGGCGCACTGTCCCTTTAAATTTTCCTGGGACGGAAACAGGAGCGTGGTGAGGTAAGTGGGTCACAGCGCCGCCGGGATGTCCGCAGCACGAGCGCCGGGCTGCGGCACCGGCCGCAGCAGGAGACGCTGCGCCGTTGCGGGTGTGCCTGCGACCCGACACGGGGGTCGCAGGGACACTCGTAACACTATTTAGGTCATCTATTGAGGGTGGATTCCTTACCAAAGCTGATACTACTCAAGATGGTTAATTGTAAAAGGAAACAGTGGATACTAAAGGCCCGTTGGTTGGATGTCATCAAGAATGGCATGGGAATGAACATCAAGCAATTGAAAAAAGCTGTGGGAAGCATGGCGAGAAGTGGCCTACAGAGCATCCAACTGATGGACAAGACTAAATGGATAAAAGAAGATAACTTACTGATTACTCTAAATGTACTGAGATGGATAGAAAAAAACAGTATTGAGTAATGAGTAGTAAGAAGACCATGATAACTTTATTTTCTCAGTCAGTATGATTAAATCAGAGACCGAATTTATGTGTTTTTTTTTAAAGTCCTTTTACCTTTTACTTTTGCACAAAAAAACCTTTGCAAAAAATGGGGGTCTCAACAAGACCCATAGCATATTTACTTTTTTATCAGCTGAGCTGTAAAAACTTATTTTTAGCAGCATTTTTCCATTTTTTTTTTTACCATAAAATTCCAGAAAGTGACTGGAAAATAGGATTTTTTTCAGTTGAGGTTTTTTAAATTCATTTATCTTTTTTACACTTTTGTCTTTGATTAAATGTTAGTCCCGCTAGGGGACTTAAACAAATAATCATTTGATTGCTCATAGAATACAATGTACTACTTATATAATGCACTGTACTATGACTGACAGGCTAAAGTGGACAGGCATCCTAATAAGCCCTGCCTCTGGCACAAGGTGAAAGCAGACCTACGACCCCTGGCTGTCATATTAACCCGTTGGCAGCCCGCAATCTCATCACAGGGTGCCTATGGGCTGACAGAGGGAGACCCCTCCCTCTGAAACCATCTACATGCTGCAGTCTATATTGATCACAGTATTAAATGGGTTTAATAGCTGGAATTGTAGGTTTCTCTGGTACTGGCTATTAGAGTACAAGTCCAATTGTCATCAAACAGCTGAGACCATGCTTCACTGCTGTAAAAGGTGGATAGATCAGAATAAGACCCCTGAGAGACCACTGTAAACAGGTGTATGGGCAGTTACTAAGGGATTAAAAGGAAAGTCTCATATGTTTAAGTTTGGATGTTAGTCTTTGTAAGAGAAATAATGTGACTGAGTTTTAAAAAGGTTTCTTATATCAGACACACGGCATATTGATAGGACAAACCTTTTTAAATGAAATATATATTTATAATGTAAACTTTATTTAAATATGTTCTTATTAAACATTCCCTTTAAAAATATGATATTATTAAGGGATAGAGATTGTATTTTAGATTAAGAGTCAGTAAAACTTACATACTTGTAGTGGTAAAGGAGAAAGCCTTCAATTATTAAAAAGTGTACTGATTGGTCACATTTTTCTCGTGATGTTTGTGCTGCTTTAGTTCTTTTGTGCTGTTTGATCCATGAAATTACATCTGACATCATTGCCTCCATTTCTAATGCCTCAAGCACTGCAATGAAAGAGATACTATATGTTTACAAAGCTTATTAGAATTATATTTTTATAAACATATAATAGGGTACATGTAATTAGCATCACAAAACAAAGTTCAAACAATTATGTCCATAAGTCTTGACAGCCATAGTTGACACTGTGTGAATTGAGAGAGTAAAGAAGGGACATCCTGAATAGCCGCATTTTCGTTGAGCTAACCTTTTTGACTATATAAAAATTTGCTATTATTCGCCTTATCACTACTGTTTTGGTTGGGGTAGAGCTCTTTAATCCCTGGCATTGTGCGACCTTGAGTGTGCAATAAAGTTTAGTAGAAATTGTCAGTATATATGGCGGACATTTTCCTAACTTTACTGCAAGTACTACCACAGGGACCTACTCTGACTCACACAAGCCTGCCATAGTTTTTTCTGGATGGAAACAACCATGGACCCGACTGTCCCCCCACAAAGCTGATTTACCAGGACTCTGATGTGGTGTGTTGGAGGACAGGGATTAAGCTAAAACCAGAGTAAAGCATCACATGCTCTTGGCTTGTAGGTCATCCAGTAGAGCTCCGAAGGGGTCTGATCTGCACTACTCTGAAGCAATACAGCTTGGATGCCCAACCTATCGCCTCTCTCTATGTGAAGTAGAGCTCTCCCGCCTCTTAAGGAATATCATATCATCCCAAGAAGCATATTGTAAACTAAGGCAGCCATTTTGCCCTTGTACCAGGCCCTTAACATCCTAATCCTGATGACCTAAGGTTGCACTGTAGTGCTCAACATTCTGGACGCTGTGAGAATCCACTAAAATATCATATAGGTTTATGTTTCACCACTCTTCCATTTGAAACTGGTTCCACAGTGAGAACAATGTTAGCCACACAATGTATGGGCAGAAATACCTTAATAAAAAAAAAAAAAAACTCTAGGCAAGCAACTGTTACCTCATTTAGATCCCATGAAATTTTTTTATTCGGCTTGAGGTGGGACCATAGAAAGATCTTAGGTAGCCATTTTCTGGTTGTATTTAGCACCACAGCCTTCCTAAACTTTGGGCCTCTAGCTTACACAAGAATTTCAAAATTAAAACCTCATGTGCCACTTAGGCTATGTTCACACGGCTTACTGCCTGCGTAATTGCGGGGACTGATTTTGCCCGCAATTACTCCGGCTGCCGTGTAGCGGGGGCGTGTGTGTGTGTGTGGGGGTGGGGGCGGGGGCAGCTCGCCGGCCCCATAAACATGCATTATCCACGCCGTGTATACGCTGTGAATAAGTAGCATGTCACTTATCTCCCCCTGTGGCGTATTGTGCGAGCAGGGAGAGGAGACGTAATCCATAGTTCTCTATGAGAACTGTGGATTACCGTAATGACCGGGACGTATTTCAGCCCGTAATTGGCGCAGTACGGCGCGAATTACGAACTGAAATACGTCCAAAAATAAGCCGTGTGAACATAGCCTTATAGAGCTACTTCTTTACACCCTACTACTCCTTCTACTTGCCAACCGAGGCTTCTGATTTAAATTCAAGAACAGAATATGTACACCTTCATTTCTGCAATTCTTCTGTAGTGACAGTATTAAAGTCCTTCTCATACATTCTGGGTCTCTGTGACTGGGTCTACCCTGCTGGTTTTAGAGTAATTAAAAAGGTTTTCTTACCACATTGTTTCGCTTTAAACATGTAAGCATCGGTAAATAAAGACTATTAACAAGTACATTACTGTTCTGATTTTGCTTCGCTTCAGAGCTAGAGCAGCTCTTATCTCTTGATTGTGTATGCAAGCTTCCTTAGGTTACAAAGATGTAGGAGAATTCCAGAACTTCGGCAATAGTATAAAATTTAAAGTTTATTTCTTCCATGTAAAAAAGTAAAAAACAGAGCACTAGGGTAATGCACACATCTTATGCATTTGAAGTCTCTTAGTAGACTCTTAGGGTAAGTTCACGTGGCTTATTTTGGGGCGCATATCGTCACGTATTGTGAGCCTGCTGCGCTCTAATACGAGCGAAATGTGCCCCAATCATTACGGTAATCCACAGATCTCATAGAGAACTATGGATTACGTCTCCCCTCCCCGCTCGTACAATATGATCGGATTGTACGAGTGGGGAGATAATTGACATGTCATTTATTCGCGGCGTGTAATGACAGTCTATGGGCTGGCGGGCTGGCGGCTCCCCCGCGCCGCGGGAGTACGCGCCGATACCCTTAGATACCTTTTGACATAGCAGGAGTAGTCTTAGGTTACCGACCACCTCTTTGTGCTTTAGCAGCCCTGGCTGGGATGGTGACATTTATCCATGTTATGTCTTTTCAGCAGCAAAATAGCTTGAGTATGTTCCTGTCAAACATTAACTTAAACCTGATAGAGCTCCATAGCCTTCTCCCCCACTGTTAAAACTCCTCCACTTAGCAGGTTCAGTTACGAACAGCAAAGATGAAATGTCCATCACTGCTGTAGAACCACCCACAACCTAACCAGGAAGTGCAAGTCTGAAGTTGGCTGTGAAGAACACCCCATTTATTGTATTTGCTTAACCCACTCAGGAACTGACATGCAATTATATATGGTGCTTAGCTATCTCCAGTGGCAACTTAGTCACTCTACAACAGGCCTGCACAACATACGGCCTGCCAAAGCATTTCTGGCAGCCCACAGAAGGGAGTGGTCTATGTAAATCTTACCCCCAAAGTGGGTAGTGCCATCCTCATTTCCTGCAATGTTGTGCAGGTCAGCTCCACAAGCTCAGCTTTTTCCACTCACCGACAAGATCTGCTTAAGCGGATCTCCCCAACTACACGGATGTCACCACATACAACTAAAGGACTATCTGGTATGCAGCAAAAATTACACCTGAACATTAATAGTTGATTAGTCCTACACACGAGCTTGGAGGAATTGAAGCCCATTAAAACAAAAATGTAAAAAAAAAAAAATTGCTTCAACTCATATTAATGGGTTTCCTCTCATGAAATGCTCGCTTTAGGTCCCTTCAAAATACACTCACCGACCACTTTATTAGGTACACCATGCTAGAAACGGGTTGGACCCCCTTTTGCCTTCAGAACTGCCTCAATTCTTCGTGGCATAGATTCAACAAGGTGTTGCAACGATGCTCAATTGGTACCAAGGGGCCCAAAGAGTGCCAAGAAAATATTCCCCACACCATGACACCACCACCACCACCACCAGCCTGAACCGTTGATACAAGGCAGGATGGATCCATGCTTTCATGTTGTTGACGCCAAATTCTGACCCTACCATCCGAATGTCGCAGCAGAAATCGAGACTCATCAGACCAGGCAACGTTTTTCCAATCTTCTACTGTCCAATTTCGATGAGCTTGGGCAAATTGGAGCCTCAGTTTCCTGTTCTTAGCTGAAAGGAGTGGCACCCGGTGTGGTCTTCTGCTGCTGTAGCCCATCTGCCTCAAAGTTCGCCGTACTGTGCGTTCAGAGATGCTCTTCTGCCTACCTTGGTTGTTAGGGTGGCTATTTGAGTCACTGTTGCCTTTCTATCAGCTCGAACCAGTCTGCCCATTCTCCTTTGACCTCTGGCATCAACAAGGCATTTCCGCCCACAGGACTGCCGCTCACTGGATGTTTTTTCTTTTTCGGACCATTCTCTGTAAACCCTAGAGATGGTTGTGCGTGAAAATCCCAGGAGATCAGCAGTTTCTGAAATACTCAGACCAGCCCTTCTGGCACCAACAACCATGCCACGTTCAAAGGCACTCAAATCACCTTTCTTCCCCATACTGATGCTCGGTTTGAACTGCAGGAGATTGTCTTGACCATGTCTACATGCCTAAATGCACTGAGTTGCCGCCATGTGATTGGCTGATTAGAAATTAAGTGTTAACGAGCAGTTGGACAGGTGTACCTAATAAAGTGGCCGGTGAGTGTATTTCTATTGCATTAAGATGAGGACTTTGACTTGACCAATCCAAAACTTTAACTTTGATAGCTTCTTCTTTAACTATTCTTTGATAGAATGACTTGTATGCTTAGAGTGGTTGTCTTCCTGCATGGCCAACATGCTTTTGAGATTCAGCTCATGGATAGATGTCCTGACATTTTCCTCTAGAATTTGCTGGTATAATTCAGAATTCATTGTTCCTTCAATGGCAGCAAGCCTTGATAGCCCAAATGCAGCAAAACAGGCCCAAGCCATGATTCCCCCACCATGTTTAACAGATGGTAAAGTTTTTTTTATGCTGGAATGCAGTGTTGTCCATTCTCCAGACACAACACTTTATTTAAAACAAAAAGCTCTATTTCGATCTCCTATATCCACAAAGAATTGTTCCAATAGCCTTCTGGCTTGTCTAAATGATTTTTAGCAAACTGCAGACAAACAGCAAAATTCTTTTTGGAGAGTAGCAGCGTTCTTCTCTAAATCCGTCATGTACGTCATTATTTTTTAGTGTCCTCCGACACCGGCTGTCGACCGCTATAGACGTCTGAGGTGACAGTTCATCTCTGCATGGACATTCTTGAACACCTGAGCAGAGAGAGCAGCTGTACATTAATTGTACAGTAGTGTGAATGGAGAGCCAGCTATCAGCAACAACGAGCTCTACGCTGAGAAGGCAGGGATGGCTTCCTGAACCTGGCGCCGGAGGATCACATGTTCACCAGGCCTCAGCAGTTACAGATGCTTCTGGGTCTTATCAGACCCAGTTCAGATCCGTAGTAAGTACAGGGGTTGCTTTCACCTGTATCTGGGGTCATATACTAGCGTCAGTTACAAGGGAGATCAGAAAACAAAACAGTTATGTAAAAATGCCCCCAGAGTTCTTTTTCTGACTTCATGACGGGCACAATACAAAAAGTTAACTTATGTCGATAATTCAAGTGAAATAGGGAAACTCATATATTGTATAGACTCATAACACACAGCGATATATACAGCTGAAACCAGAAGTTTACGTACACTTTATAAAAAGACACACATGCATGTTTTTTCTAACTATCTGACATGAAATCAGAGTAAACCTTACCCGTTTTAGGTCAATTAGGATAACCAAAATCACTTATATTTGTCAAATTCCAGAATAATGAGCAAGAGAAAAAAATTTTAAGGCATTTTTATTACTTTCTACAAAGTCAAAGGTTTACATACATTTCAATAGTATTTGATAACATTGCCCTTAAACTGTATGACTTGGGTCAAACGTTTTGGATATCCTTTCACGAGCTTCTCACAATAGTTGGTAGAAATTTTGGCCCATGGTGTAACTGAGCCATGTTTGTAGGCCGCCTGAGATCAAGGCTTTGTGGTTGCTACTCCAAAACAAATATTGACTTGGTTATCCTTCAGCCACTTTGTAACCAGACTGGCAGTATGCTTTGGGTTCATTGTCCATTTGGAAGACCCATTTCCGCCCACGCTTTAACTTCCTGGCTGATGTCTTGAGAAGTTGCTTCAGTATTGCCACATAATCTTCTTTCCTCATGATGCCATCTATTTTGTGAAGTGCACCAGTCCCTCCTGCAGCAAAACAACCCCACAACATGATGCTTCGACCCTCATGTTTCACAGTTGGGATGGTGTTCTTAGGCTTGCAAGCTTCTCTCTTTTCTCTCCAAATGTAATAATAGTCATTATGGCCAAACAGTTCAATTTTAGTTTCGTGTGACCACAGGACATGTCTCCAAAAATGGAGGTCTTTGTTCCTGTGTACATGTGGAAACATTAATCTTGCGTTTATATGTTTCTTTTGGAGTAATGGCTTCTTCCTGGCAGAGTGGTCTTTCATCCCATGTTGATACATTACTTATTTCACTGTGGCTAATTACAAAATTTTACCAGCTCCTGGGAAGCATCTTCACAAGGACCTTTGCTTTTGTTCTTGGGTTGTTATGCACATGTCGGATCAAAGCACGTTAATTTCTGAGACACAGAACCCATCTCCTTCCTGAGCGGTATGATGGCTGGACATTCCCATTTTGTTTGTACTTGCGTACAATTGTTTGTACAAATGAACGAGGTACCTTCAGAAATCTGGAAATTGCACCCAAGGATGAACCAGACTCCACAATTCTCTTCCTGATATCTTGGCTGATTTCTGTAGACTTTTCCATGATGTTACACACAGAAGCAGTGTGTTTCTGGTGTGCTTTAAAATACATCCATATGTAACTCAGATGTTGCCAAGAAACGTAGCAGAAGCTTCCAAAAACACTACATCATCATGTCCAATTGTTTAACCCCTCCATGACCCTGGACGTAGGCATATGTCCAGGTCGTTTGGGGGTTCATGCACCTGGACGCATGCACACATCCTGGAGATCGTGCAAACTCTATAGCAGAGTTTGCACAATCGCTGCGGTATGTCAGCTGTATTTTACAGCTGACATCCCGCAACTTCGGTCCCGACCGTAGATCACTCCGGGGGGGGGTGGGGGTGGGGCGATTTAACACTTAATTATCGCGACCGATAGGTCGCAATATCTACGGGAGACACAGGAGGAGCGATCTCCTCCTGCATCTCTGTCGGTGACACAGCCGCATGATTGTGCAGCTGTTATCACTTAACAGGCAGCCTGGAAGGAATAGAATGCCTTTCGGGCTGTCTGTGACGTCACCATGCCCGGCCATGCCCTGTGGGCACGGCCGGGCATCGTGAGTGACAGTTGACACAGAGACAAATACACTGCAATAAGCTGTGTATTGATTTCTATTATAAAAATGATTTTCCCTATGGGGAAAAGTAAAAAAAAAAAAGTTAAAAAAAAAAAAAAAAAATTGAACAGTAAAACACAAACATGAAAAATAAAATAAAAACACGTACACCACCATTTTCCCCTTTACAAACGCCAATGGCCCCCAAAAATATCAAAAATAAATAAAGGGGGACATGTCCCAACACGCCAATGCCAGTTTTCTTTTTTCTATTTTGCAGCAAAAACCCACTTTTTACGCCATATTCTTGTTGTAAATGGACTGTCGTACACCAAAACTAAGCACATTATACGCCGGGAATGACACTTTGTAATGTGCCTAAATATGGTGCACTGTGCGCCCCGTAGCGAAATGCTCCTATTGAGGCGCCTTACATATGTTATGCGCCCTCGTCGGGCAATGAGCCTCGATAGACGCATACCATATGCTACCAATGATATGCTATGTGAGGAGTTTTGAGCAATGCGCCCTTTTTTTGATGCAATGAACCTTTTTTTTGATACAATGCCCCCTTTTTGATACGATGCTCCCTTTTATGATACGATGCCCCCTTTTTTGATGCAATGACTGCTTTTTTGATACAATGCGCCCTTTTTGATACGATGTGCCATTTTAGGCGCATTAAGTAATCTATGCAAGGTATACCTGACGCCAATTTTTAGAAAGTATCGGACTTTCAGGCGCACTTACACTGATTTAATGCGCCTAAAACTGGCATGGATACGCCACTTTTCGAACATGTTGCCCAAAGTGTCCATATTTGGTATCGCCGCATGTGTAACGACCTGTCCTATTAATAAGTCATGTTAATCTACCCGCACGGTGAATGCCGTAAAAAAAAGAAAAAAACAAAATAAACAGTCCCAGAATTGTGATTTTTGTTCACCCCACAGCATGGAATAAAAAGTGATCAAAAGCTCATATAAACACGAAAGTGGTACCAGTTAAAACTTCGGTCCATCCTGCAAAAAAAGTCCTTACACAGCTGTGTATACGGAAAAATAAAAAAATGATGGCTGTCAGAAGATAACGATTATGTAAATATTGTTTTACACAATAAAAACACTTTTTTTAAGCACTTCAACATAAACTATATAAATTGAATATTGCCATAATTGTATCGACCCACAGAATAAAACTAACTTGTCACAGATACTGCATGGTAAGCGCTGTTAAAAATAAAAAACACTAATAGGATTGCAGTATTTTATTTACCCTGCCTTCCAAAAATGGATTTAAAAGCAATTAAAAAGCCTTGTCCCTCCAAAAATAACACCACTAAAAATGTCAAATCCTCCCACAAAAAACAAGCCCCTACTCATATCCGTACACAGAAAAATGAAAAAGTTATGGCTCTCAGACTATGGCAATGCAAAAACATGTTTTCCTGTTAGAATTAAAAGTATTTTTATTATGTAAAAGCAGTAAATCATAAAAAAAATTTACAAATTGGGTATCACTGTAATCGTATCGACTAGAGACTGTGACGACATAAGAGCACAGTTTTTTATAAACACATTTCTATTGTGTAAAAGTAATAAAACATAAAAAACTGTGTAAAATGTATATAATTTTAATTGTACCGACCTTCATAGTAAAGTTATGATGTAATTTATACCATTTGGCGAAGGCTGTAAAATTGAAGCCCAAAAATCAATGTCGGAACTGCGTTTTTTCTCCCCATTTTCATGGCCCAATGCTAAAAAAACTATGGAACACCTGTGCACCTAAAATGCACAATACACTCCTAGATGACATCCATGAAGGGTGTTAAATCCAAAATGGGGCGACTTCTGGAAGGTTTCACCTGTTCTTTGGGGACTTTGTAAATGGGACCTGGCACCTACCAAAATCTGCGTTCTAAAAGCCAGATAGCGCTCCCTACCATGTGCACAAGTAGCAGTTTACATCCACAAATAGGGTAATGCCGAACTTGGAAGAAATTGTGTAACAAAATTTGGGGGGCTTTCTTTTCAGGATTCCTTGTAAAAATTAAACATTTAAGCTAAAATTACAGATTGTTGGAAAAAAAATAATTTTTTATTTTCACAGCCTAATGCTAAAAAAAAATTGTGAAACACCTGTTGGGTCGATATACTCACTACACCCCAGGATATATTCCTTAGGGGGTGTCGTTTCCAATATGGAGGGGTTTTAGTGGTGTTTATTACGTTTTAACACCTTAAGGTGTCCGCAGACCTGTAATGGCGACTAAAAAAAATCGTATTGAAAAGGAGACCTCAAGGTCCAGTAGGGGCTCCTCTTACTCTGAGGCTTGTGGTTGAGCCTAATAGCGAACTAGGGCCACATATGGGATATCTCCGAAAACAGCAGAATCTGGGGAATCAATATTAAGCTGTACTTCCCTGGTCACATCTACTGTTCTTGTGAATAATGGATAAAAATTGAACATTTGCAAAAAAAAGTGAAATTTCACCTCCAGTTTGCTTTAATTTCTGTGAAATACCTAAAGGGTTAACAAACTTCCTAAACACTGTTGTAAATACTTTAAGGGGTCTAGATTCTTAAATGAATTCATTTATAGGGGTATCTAACATATGGGCCCCTCAAAGCCACGTCAGAACCGGACTGGTCCCTAAAAAAATGTATATTGCAAATTCTCTTGAAAATGTGAGAAATTACTACTAAGTTTCTAAGCCCTCTAATGTCGTAAAAAAATAAAAAGACATTTAAAAAATGATGCCAACCTACAGTGGACATATGGTAGATGCTAGTTATAAACTATAATTACCTGTCTTGCACACAGAAATTTTAAAGCTTTGAAAATGACAAATTTTTCCAAATTTTATGAAATTTTGTTATTTTTCACAACTAAACAAGGATTGTGTGGACCAAAATTTCCCACTAACGTAAAGTACAATGTGTCACGAGAAAACAGTCTCTGAATCATATAAATAGGTAAAAGCATTAAAAAGTTATTCTCACATAGAGTGACACGTCAGATTTAGAAAATATGGCTGTGTCAGGAAGGCCAAAACTGGCTGGGCCCTTAAGGGGTTAAAGGCAAAGTAATCTTAGTGTATGTAAACTTTTGACTTTTGAAAACAAAGCCAAGCTGAGAGTCAAGGGTATATAAAAATTAACCTTTATTGTTTACAAAACATTAAAAACAATCATGTAAATCAGTGTGTGTCCATAAGAGTCCAAGAAAGATATGGGTGGACAGGGTGAACATACAGGTGAGAAGGATGTACAGCTTATTGCCATTGTAGGAGTCTAGTTATAAGCAATAAATAACATTCCCATGGATAGTGGAGAGGCCCATAGGTAAGTGCAAAGTTAAACATTAATGCCAAACAACCAAGGGAAGCATAAAGTATTGCACAACAAAGTAACAGTATTTCTTACCGGCAGTTCACCCGATCCAACACCCACCCCAACGTACGTTTCGTGTCAAGGGACGCTTCCTCAGGGGGATAGTGACTAGTGATTCCCAACAGTTTATATAGTCTAAAGTGAGAGGCACCGCCAATGAGGGATATAAAGCGGCGCATGCGCAATGCTCGAAGACGGCCGCGCCACTGCCCCACTTCCGGCGAAACCGTCATGACGCGCATGCCCGGGGTACCGCACTTCCGGACATGCGCGCCACACGTAAGAATCGCCGGAGTCAAGCGGGCGCCGCACCGTCCGCACCGCACATGCGCACAATCTCTCAAGCAGACGGCAAAGTTAGAAAAAACACAGGTAATCTGCTGCACTTAGATATAATCGACAAGGTCTTGTCTCCCAATTATTGGCCCAGATCTAAACACTATGATGCTTAGGGACAATTGTTGTAACATGACAAACATTAGTATAACGATATTATGAACGTATTGTCAAGTAACATCAAGGGGTTATAGAGTAAACACCACAGCAGTGATCAATAATATAAATAATGGAGATCAAGGGTCCAGGTATTCTTTCGCAGAGATAGAAGGATGATCAACTAAGTCACTAAAGCAAAAACATGAAGAAAAATAATTACAAATAAAAATACAAATAAAAACAGTATAAAAACAACAGTACATATTCAAAGGGAAAGAATGCTGGAGAGAAATACATTGGTAGTCAAGACAACAGAAAAAACAACAGAAAAAGGAGAGAAGGGACTACTGTCCATAATTTAGTAAAAAATAAATATACATATCACATCAAAGGTGCTACAAATATGGGGAAAAATCAAGTTTCTCATTGAGGCCACTGGGAGACAAGGTATTAAGAGTGATAATCCATTTAGTCTCCCGTTGTTGTAGTGCCTTCATAATATTACCCCCTCTAATCCCGAGATGTACAATATCGATCCCGCAGGCTATAAGTCCTTTGGGGTTACACCCATGATGTTTCAAAAAGTGTCTAGGTAATGTTACGGATGTGGTAGTGGATCCACTGGACCACCACAAGCGATGTGTAAGCCACCCAGGAACGGAAAACTAAGTAGGTCCCGGTTTTCACCAGAGCCTGCCGCAAAGCGGGATGGGACTTGCTGCGGCGGATTACTACCAGGTCGCTACCCCTGACTGACTTGCTTGCGGGTGGCAGCCGAGGTGTTGCGTGGTACAAAATCGTGAAGCAGGCTCGTAGTCGGGGACAGGCAGAAGGTCAGTGCACGTGGCAGTGGTTTGTAGTCGGGGGACGGAGGCAGAAGGTACGGTACACAGTAATCGGGTCAAGACACTTTAGGAACGCTTCCTCTCCAGGGACAAGGCACTATCGATTCGGCAAAGGTTTCTGGGGAAGAGGCAGGGCTAAAATAGGGACCGTGCCCGGTGTGGAAAACCAATCCAAAAAACCCGTTAAATTTCCCGGCAGTGCCGCCCGGGGCGCGCACTAGAGGGCGCGCGTGCACCCGGCCGGCAGCCGGAGCGCGCGCCAGGACGGGACCAGGAGCGTCGACGGGTAAGTGTTCCCCAGAGTGCCCGGGGTGCCCGCGGCCGACCGTCGGGCCGCGGCACCGGCCGCAGCAGGAGGTGCCGCGGCGTTGCGGGTGTGCCTGCGACCCGACCCGAGGGTCGCAGGGACACCCGTAACAGGTAAGGTTTTCAGTTGCGACACATCCTCACATTCGCTTGCTGCTGAAATGTCACGAACATGCTCTCGAATGCGTGTTTTCAATTCTCTTGATGTGATCCCCAATGTAGTTTTTTCGACAAGGGCACTGTGCCATATAAAATAACATTTTCGTTGCTGCACGTTATGTAGTGCAGGATGGGGAAAATTTCCCGTGATTTTTTTTAAAAAAGTCCTGAAAGTTTTTGGGTGCGAATCATGTTACAGCACGCAAAAAAACAATTCCCCATAAAAAAAGCCAGTTTAGGGCTTGGGGCCCCTACTCTTTCCGTAACAGAAAAAAAAAAAAGTTATGGCTTCGGGGCTATGGAAATTTCCCAAAAAAACATGTTTTCCCTGTTTGAATAAAATTTATTTTTTTTAGGGTAAAAGGAAGAAAAATCATAAAAAAAAAAATTTACAAATTGGGTATTTGTAATCGTATCGACTAGGGGGACTGTGAGGGACAAAAGACCCAAAAGTTTTTTTAAACCATTTTGTTGTTTTAAAAGAAATTTAAACAAAAAAAAATGGGGTTAAAATGTAATAATTTTAATTTTTACCGACCTTCATAGTAAAGTTATGATGAAATTTTAAAATTAACCATTTGGCGAAGGCGTAAAATTGAACCCCAAAAAAATCAATGTGGGGGAATTGGTTTTTTTCTCCCCATTTTCATGGCCCAATGTTTTAAAAAAAAACTATGGAACACCTGTGCACCTAAAATGCCCAATACACTCCTAGATACATCATAAGGGTGTTAAATCCAAAATTGGGCGTACATCTGAAGGTTTCACCTTTTCTTTGGGTACTTTGTAAATGGGACCTGGCAACCTACCGAAAAATCTGATGTCTAAAAGCCAAAGCGACTCCCCTCCCTTGTACGCCCATACCATGTGCACCAGTGCAGATTTACACATCCACAAATAGGGTAATGCCAACTTGGAAGAATTAAGTAACAAAATATAATTGGGGGCATTTCTTTTCAGGATTCCTTGTAAAAATTAAACATTTAAGCTTAAAATTACAGATTTGTTTGAAAAAAAAATAAATTTTTATTTTCACAGCCTAATGCTAAAAACAAATTGAGAAACACCTGTTTGGGTCGATATACTCACTACCAAACACCCCGAGGATAATCCTTAGGGGGTGTCGTTACCAATATGTGAGGGGGTATTAGTTGTGTTTATTACGTTTTAACACCTTAAGTGTCCGCAGAACCTGTAATAGGCGACTAAATAAAATCGTATTGAAAATGAGACCTCAAGGGTCCTGTCGGGGCTCCTCTTACACTGAGGGCTTGGATTGATCCTAATAGCGAACTAGGGGCCACATATGGGAATTCTCCAGAAAACAGCAGAAACTGGGGAATCAATATTAAAGCTGTACTTCCCTGGTCCGACATATACTGGGTGTTTTCTTTTGAATAATGGATAAAAATTGGAACATTTGCAAAAAATAGTAGAAATATCAACCAACCAGTTTGCTTTTAATTTTCTGTGAAATACCTAAAGGGTTTCACAACATCCTAAACACGGTAGTAAAATACATATAAGGGGACTAGTATTCTTAAATGAAATCATTTATAGGGGTATCTAACCATATGGGCCCCACAAAGCCACTTAGAACCGGACTGGTTCCCACAACAAAATGTATATTTGCAAATTCTCTTTGACAAAGTGAGAAATTACTACTAAGTTTTCTAAGCCCTCTAATGTCCAGATAAAAAAAATAAAAAGACATTTAAAAAATGATGCCCACCTACAGATGGTACATATGGTAGATGCTATTTATAAACTATAAATACCTGTCTTGCAACAGAAAAATTTAGCGCTTTGAAAATAGACAAATATTTCCCAATATTATGAAATTTTTGTTATTTAATCACAACCAAACAAGATTGGATGGACCAAATTTCTACCAACATAAAAGTCAATGTGTCACAAAGAAAACAGTCACTGAATCATGTGAATACGGTAAAAGCATTAAAAAGTTATTCCTCACATAAAGTGACATATGACAATTTAGAAACTATGGCTGTTACAGAAGCCAAAACTGCTGGTGCCCATAAGGGTTTAAACAAAGAAATCCAAAGAGGTATGTAACCTATTGACTTTGGCAGAAAGTAAAAAAAATATCCTTAAAAATGTCTGTCTCTCATTATTCTAGCATTTGCAAAATAAAAATAATTTTGGTAATCCAAAATTGACCTAAAACGGGTCAAGGTTTATTATTTCTTATTTCATGTACAGAAAAACATGCACATTTTTGTCCACGTTACAGAGGAGGAGCAGTAGGGCCCTGATGCCATCCAGCCCCACGGACCCTACCTACATTGGGCGTGCTGCCCTAGTGGCGAGACCCCAACCTGGACGAAACAGCCCCAACTCTGCTAAGTGCAGGCCGTCAGGGAAACTCAAGGTCCAAACCAGTCTTACCGGGGTCGTTAAACTACGTGAACGAATATGCCAAGCAACGTATGCCAAAAGAATATTCAGAAACAAGCCGGGTCCCAACCCAGTCAGGAGCGAAGATACAAAATCAGGAGACAACAACGATGTCAAAAACGGACCGAGGTCAGAAATCCAGGAGGACAACAAACAGGAAAGACGAAACAGCAAGGGAACACCTTGATCAGCAAAGCCTAAGGGAAAGATGAGGTTTAATAGGTCTGCCTGGTACACCCACCACCTCCCCCGCAGCTTATTGGTGCGCGTCCTGCGCCCTCCGATTGGCCCTGAGGGACAAACTCTCAGTTGGGGAGAGGCTGCAGAGTTGTCTCTCCTGGCTCAGAGGGGCAGCCCCTCTCCAGGGAGAGGTCCCCAGGCTAGAGACTTATTAACCCTCGCCAGAATCGTTTGTGCTAAACAGGTTGAAGACTTGCCTAGAACGAAGTACTGACAGTACCCCCTGTATAAGGAGGGGCCACTGGACCCTTACCTGTCCGGGTCTCTCTGGATAGCATCGTGGAATACCTGATGAGTAATCAGCCGATGAATGGAGTTAGCAGGAACCCACGGACCTCTCCTCAGGAACCATAACCCGTGTCCAATGACCAGGTATATGCAGTCTGACTTAAGTACTCTGCGAAAGTCAATAATTCGGGTACCCACCTCATACTCTAGACTCCCCCCTTAAATCTAACGGGAGGAGGAGGTTTAGTCAGGAGGGATAGTGAATGAACGTACCTCTTCAGGAGCGCTCCACCGGTGAAATACATTATGTATCCCGGAATCCAGAGGAAATTAAGACGTAGGCCCACTGGTAATTCATCACCTCCAAATACATAAAGACCTACAAATGCACGGCGCAAGCTTACCAGAGGGGACCTTTAAAAACGAAGATTCCGGGTAGACAGCCAAACCTTAACCCCAACCTTAAATCCTCCAGTAAAAAAGGCACCCTCTAATCACATATACCATCTCTGGAGTTCTCTAAGTGCATTCAACCAAATTGCTTCTGTACTTGGGCCCAGACTTGCACAGATCGAATAACGATGACATCGCCCACCTCCACTAAGAAGAAAGTAGCGCCAGCCCATGATGCTGTCTAGGGAGGAAAGCCATAATTACAGAAAAACGGAGAAACAACCTCGACGAACCTTATCCTGTTTAATAATAGCGAAAATCCCACCAAAGGTAAGGAAGTATTTTCACCCAGTCTCCCTGCTGATCGGAGACAAAACACCTGAGTTTTGCATAACAGTTTGATTCACCCTCTCCATCTGCCCATTAGTCTCCAGGGGTGTGAAAGCACAGAGGAGAAAGGACCAAGGGTGATAACCCAAGAGCCTTACAGAGAGTCTCCCAGAAACACGACGCAAATTGAACTCCTCTACAAACACAATAATTTCAGGTAAGCCCATGCCAGTATACACGATAGATTCTGATGAAAATTCCACAAGCTTTTTAGGACACGGTAAACGGCTTTTAACGGGATCAAGTGGCACATCTTACTAAAGCGATCCACTACCACCCAAAATTGACCGTCCTTGCCTTCAGAGGTAGGCAGATCTGTCATAAAATCCATGGAAGCGTGAGTCCCAGGTCGATTCTTGTATAATGAAAGATGACAAAGTTCACCAGAGGGCGAGTCATGGAACCTTTTGCCCAGCACCATGTGTATCGCAGGCTGTTACAATAGGCCCCCAAATCACGGGACAATGACAGGCCACCAGTAATTTCCGGGAAAGGAGTCACTTTGTGTACCAGACACTCCGGATGTCCAGATAACACTGCGAATCATGTAAACTATTAAATAAGTCGTAGCCGAAACTGAATGGGAACAACGACCTGTAAGAAACAGGACAATCCACAGGTCTCATATCCAGGTGTGTCCCATGACTCCGTGGCTAAAGTCCGGGGAGATGACAGAGACAACCATTTCTTAAGGAAAAATGGGTAACTGGAATCATCTGAGTAAAGTGACTGGCACAGAAAACTTCAAGACAAAGCGTCCGCCTTAACATTCAATAACCCAGGCGTATGATAACCACAAAGTTAAAACGAGTAAGAACAATGCCCAACGTTCCCTGACGGAGGGATCAACCTTTTAGCACTCTCTTAAAAAGGTAACTTTTCCCATGATCGGGTTTAAGACGCGGGAACTTGGTGCTGGCAACTCCTCGAGAAGTGCCCGCCTTTCCCCGAAAATGCCCATTTAATATTGGCCCAACATTCTCGGTTCCCCAACATCATAATTCCCACTCGGGCAGAGGAGAAATATACGGGAAAAGAAGGCACCGTGCACACGGCCGAGATATAGTCAAGGCGGACGAACCCTGAGATAAGCACTGCTGCCCCGCCCCAAACTCCGACGCATCTTCTACCTCCAACGACAAAGGGTTGGTATGATCGCTTGAATCAACACTGGGGCTGCGACAAAAACATTGCTATGATATTTTTGAAAGCCTCTAAGGCTCGGGTTGCCAGTTACTGAAATTAAAACCCCCTTTTTATTCATATCAGTTAATGGCCGGGACGAGAACAAAAAATTATGAATACATTTTCGATAATAATTGGCAAAGCCCAAGAAACCCCGCTGTAGAGGCTTTCAGAGGAGAAGGCTAACCCAAATCCGAGAATATGCCGGACCTTCCAGGAACCATACGGAATAGACTCGGAGTCAAATATATCCCAGAAACGGTATCTCCTGAGAACCCCGAAAACACATGTTCTCAAGTTTGGCAAACAAATGATTTACCCCGATAGAATCTGCACAAACTTCAGTACGTATTTAACGTGAGAAGACCCAATCTCTTGCGGCGAATAAATTTTAAAGTATCTCCAGATAAACACCATACAACGACCAATGAGATCTCGACAAACATCATTCGAAAGTTTACTGGAAGACCGCGGGAGCGTTACACAACCCAAAGGGCATAACCAAATAATCAAAATGGCCCCGCGCGATTTAAATGCAAGTCGTCCATTCATATATCCCCTCCTTGAATCGCGAAACGGTTGTAAGGCCGCCTCCTCAATCCAATTTGAGAACCACATTGCCCCCTGAATATTGATTGAACAGGGTCGGGAAATCAAAGTGTAAGGGGTATTGGTTCTGTAAAACAGTTATATCGTTATTAGTTCCCGGTAAATCTATGCATGGAAGAGACTACCACTTTTTTCTTCACAAAAAAGAACCCTACACCCATAGGGGACACCGAAGCCGGAAATAATGACCCTTCTGTAGACTCTCTTGTCAAATATACTTTGCTTTCATGGCGAATCTCACACCCGGAAACCAGGACATGATTTGTATATCCTCGCCTTAGGAAATCATCAGCCCCCGGCAATAGATCAATAGCACAATCATAGGCCTAAGGGCAGAGGTAACTGCTCAAACCGATTCTTGGAAAACAAAACAGCTAAGTCGCGAATAAAGGCAGGAATCTGCTCAAACTCTCCGCATTACCAAAAGAGATGGTAAGACATTATTACTGCAATTGCTTACCCCACCTAATCAATTCTCCAGAATTCCAGGCAATCACAGGGTTGTGCTTCTGAAAGCCAGGGCAACCCTAACACCACGTCAGCAGGGTAAGCCTTCCATGACAAACAGAAATAACACCCTCTCCATGTGCATCGATCACCAAGGGGGGGGGGGGGGGTGGGGGGGGGGACCCCACGATCTCAAGCTCAGGAGTGCAATGTGGAGCTGCCTGCTTAACCAACGGGTAGAAATCTATCGCCACCACCTGAATGGAATCAGATGAAGCCTCCAGGTAAGGCCAGAAACCTTATGAATGATGCGTCCCCACAAAATTGTGGCAAGCTGAGTCCCGAGTCCACAAAGGCCCACGCCATGGAACTAGATAGTGGAAATATACGAAATCTTAACTGGCAGCAACAACTTTTATGACAACCATGGAAATACCTGTTCACCTAGTGAACCTCCGTGCGAGTCAACCAAGGCGCTGGAGATTTCCTTCCCTGGGTCTTTGGACCTCCGAAGTGACACTACCGATGCGACGTGAGATCATGCGTGTCCTGGCTGGGCCCGCAGAACGATCTCCTAGTTGTATATGCTCCCGTGGGATATCTCAACATGAGCGGGGTCCAGGATAGTTACTGAACGGGGCAGAAGCCGGAGTAACATGGTGGTAAACTGAGTAAATAGTCCACTCCTGCGTCTCTCCCTAAACCGTCTATTCCAGGAGAAACCGCCAAACCAAAGCCTCATCAAGTGTGCAGGGTGTTTGGATAAGCGACCACATGTCTTGGTTACAGTTTCAGCTAGCCCTAAGGCTAGGGTCCAATCAGCCCGAAGGTAAACGGACCAAACGCCGGAACTTCCAAACAATACTCCCCCCACGACTCTTGCCCGATCCCATAAAGTGGTGAGGCTCATCTCGCGCCACTTGCTTCCCCCTATCAGGGTCGTCAAAAAGTAGCCGCCAAGTAGTCAAAAAAAAAAGCGGGTCCACTGACGACAACTCGAGCGACGTCTAGTGGTAGTTCGAGAAGCCATTCCTTGGGAGGAGCCTTGGAGTAAGGGGGACATAAAATTCCCCACCCTCTCTCACTCAATACCTGAGGTAAGTGGTGCCAGAGAACGAAAGAACAATCGCATCTTCCTTAAACACTCCAATGCCCTTTTCCTGTTCCTCTGAGAACCTCTCGGGTATTGAAAATGTGGTTCACTTAACGGGAGAGAGGTTTCCAATAGAACTCTCAGCCTGGAGGGGGACACCTGGGATGTCTCCTGCTGCAGCCCTCTATGACGCGATCCTCCTGTGACCAACCTGGGTAAGCCCCATCATCTGCTCTACTAATGCACTCATGGGGTAAATGGTGCGTGGAGAGCAGAGAAAAAGTGGTGCCTTACAACTGTCACGTCAGAGGAAGGAGCAGGATGGGCCCAGATCTGCCACCCAGCCCCACATGTCCCTACCTACTATGGCGTGCTGCCTAGGCGCCGACTCCCAACTGGACACAGCCCCAACGGCAAACAAGGCAACCAGCGAGTTCACGAAACTGGCCAAAAGACTGACGGGAATGAGAGATTTTACGAAGTCTGGCTGGACCACCCGCCCACCGCAGCTGATTGGTGTAGCGGGTCATTCGGGCCCTACAATATGTGAGTCCAGTAGGACACACACTCATTTTGGGAGTAGCTGCAGAGCTGTCACACCTGGCTCATGAGCAGCACCTCTCCCCAGGGACGTATGGAACCCAGCAAACTTTATAAACTTAACCCCGCCGGTCGTTGTGCTAAACAGGTGGAAGACTGCCCAGACGAACGTATCCTGACACGTGTCTTTTTATATAGTGTATGCAAACTTTTGGTTTCAATTGTATTTCAAGCGTTTATTTCAAAGTGAATGATTTAGAATATTGATCTTTGCAGATGATACTATGATACTAAGCTCTGTAAAGTAATCAACACAATAGAGGAAAATGGTTTTTATAATAAGGGATCTGCCAAAAGTTGGAGGCCAGTTCAGACAAGAAGAGGCCGATAGTTTAACACATGAAAAAATGCAATGTTAAGCACATGGGAATAAAAAATCCATTTTATGATTACATTGTATCACAGAAAAAACGCTGGGGGAAAAGTGAAACATGGTAGAAGACTTGGGAAATCCTGTGGACAAGACAACTAAAATTGTAGCAGCCAGAGTCATACAGCAGCTGCCAAGAAAATAGAAAGTATGGGAAGTGCATTAAAAGGACATAAGAGGCACCTGCGAGAACATTATTCACCGCATTATACAAGTCACCTGGTCAGCACACCATGAACTAATGTGTACAATTTGGGCACCAGTGCAACAGGAAAGACAGTGTAGAGCTTGCCCAGTACCAAAGTCTGGCAAACAAAAATTAATAAAAGTGAGAACTGGGTGGAAACTGCAATGCCCAGAAAAGTAATAGCAAGATTAGGGTTAATTTTGGTTTAGAGACAAGAACGGCATTCGGGGGCACATAAGATAAAAATGTCATAAATTATATTACAGAACAAAAGAGGTGATTCTCTCCCAAGAACCTATTTATACCCAGGTCAGTAATCACTAACATGGGCATCGCTCTACCCACCAAGAGAAAAGAAAATGTTTACATAAATATAGAAAAGATTTCTTAACTAGAAAGAGCAGTGAGACAGTGTAACTCTCTAGCCAGAGGAACATGTCAAGGTAAATTCCAACTAAGGCAGATTTTCAAAAAGTGGTCAGACTGTCATTTTCTGTGTAATAATATAACCAGTTAAAGTGACAAGGGAATCTGGATAAGGGTTGTTGAACCAGGGATTAATATCTGATTGCCAGATTGGAGAGTTGGGAAATGAATTTTTTTTTTTCCCTAAAAAGTCAGAAAAAGTGGCTTCTACCCTATCAAGGGGGTTTTTTTTATGGTCTTCCCTCTGATCAAACACTGAGCACAAATAGAATGAACTTGATGGACGTCTATAATTTTTTTGCCTTGCAAACCACGTATCTATGTAAAAATTGTGTTTTGCTAATTTAGTATCCTTAAAAATTGGAATAAAAAAGAATCAGAAAGTTGAATTTCACCTATAATAGTACCAATACTATACTTCACCCCGCAAAAAGCGAGCCCTCACTCAGGTCTATATATGAAAAAATTATTGGCCACATAAAATGGTGCAGCAGCCCAAATTTAAAAAATGGTGAATTTTTTTCTTAATGAAAAAACATAATGAAATTGTACAGACCTGCAGAATTAAGATAACATGTCAATTACACCAAACAGTGATATCTATAAAACCGAAACACCACATAAATGGCACAATTATGTTCTTTTTCACAATCCCAATCCAAGTACAAATTTTAGGTAGTTTCTCAATACATATTTAAGTTACCGTTTAATAGCACCATTAAAAAGTGGATCTTGTCTTGTGAAAAATAAGCCCTCATATATCTATGAAATAGATGGAAAGTGAGGATGAAAAAATTAAAGTCAAAATAAAAAATGTTAGATGGCATAAAGGGTTTAAAACAGGGTTTGCCCACGGTCACATCTTCGGTAAGAGTTTGATAAAAAAAAAAAAAAAATGTTTTATTTGTGCAAAACATGTTGCTTTTATTTTTTAATAAATAGACTCATGTTAATATTATTTTGAGAGTCTTTCTTCCCTATTGGAGAAGACCACAATACAGGTCTAATTTTTCTACCTTTTTGGTTTATTTTTAACTGACGGATGGTACATTACTGTCCATGCCTTCCCAGTTGTTGTATATACAGCCTCGAATTGAGAGCACGCAATTTATGGAGTACAATAGATCGGTATGAAATGACGTTATCTTTATTCTACAGGTCGATTCAATTCCAGCAATACAAAAGTTGTAGTGAATTTATATTTTTACTATAATTAAAAAAAAGCTTAATTTAAAAATGTATTTGACCTGAGCGAGGGAACATTTTTATTAATGGGACCCTTACTTTATATTTGACTATTTTTGTTGATAATACATGACATTTTTAACACTTTTCATTCCATTTTTTGGGGGATACAAGTGACTAAAAAAACCCGCAGTGATGGCATTGGATTTTTTTTCCTTTGGTATTCACTGTCTGGGATAAATAATGTTGTTTTTTGTTCTATATTTTTTTACATTGGTAATGCCAACTGAGTTTATTTTTTTTTATTTATAAAATGACAATTCCACTGATATTCAACATGTTATAACCCCTAGTTCTGACATGTCCTTTTTTAGTGGTGTACCTGCAGGGGCGTAACTAGAAATGGCTGGGCCCCATAGCAAACTTTTCAATGTCCCCCACCTCCCCCCCCAGCCCCCCCCACCCACTATCCCGTTCACCTCTCTAGGCCTCACAACGCCAAAAAAAGGAGGAAAAAATACAAATCACGAGTAGCACTTAGAAAAAATATCGCAAAAAATAGAAAAACGTATGCTCATAAAGCTTTATAAGAGCAGGACGGCCGAGGCGGAAAATCTCACCAACCAATAGTCAGCAATAGGCTGGTCCAGCCACTGTGGCCTCCATTTGTGAAACAGATTCACTAGGCGACCCATTTTCCATCTCTTTTTTGGCGGTTTCTTAATGGAACCTCAATATACATGTTGCAACTGCAGACTTAGGTTACCTATCTCATATAAGTCCTGCATCACTACCTCGACTTGACACCTGTGCTCCCTCTTTTCATTCACCCATGATCTTGCAGCCACTGAGTCTCATATGGGTGAAAAAAAAAAGATGAGTGCAGTCACAGAGGCTTCCCTCCCAGCCATTCCCCCAACCTCCGCCCCGATAATACACCAAAGTAACAAGTACCACCCACATCCTCCCTCACAATTAACCCCTTCACCAAGTAACCGAACACTGCAGCACAGTCTAGGCCGAGTTCACCGGCATATTCCCGACGGATTTGTGAGCCGGATTGCGCTCACAAATCCGGCGTAAATAAGGGTGCGGGACGGGGTGCGGGCCGGAGCGAGGCGGGGGCCGCTCCCACGTCCCCATAGACTGTCATTATCTACGGCGCGTACGCGCCGTCAATAATGTGCATGTCCCGTTCTCCCCCTCGCGGGCTTGATTCGCCGAGCGGGGCTGAGCGACGGAATCCACTGTTCCTCTAAGAAGCCATTGAGGATTAACCGAATTACTGCGACGATTAGGCGCCGTACTGCAGCGCAATCCGCGCGCGGAATACGCGCCAATCCGCGCCGACATAAGCCGGGGCAACAGGCCCCCTACGAGGTGGCTGTTATGCTGCCTGGCCTGGGAGATGTTTTCTCCTCCCTCCCGCCGTTTCTGTAGCACCGCTTCATATGTTTACACATCTTCATTACTTGCCTGCTGGAACATGTGCAGTGAAAGAATCACTGACCTTTCTATTTACAGGCGTGCCCTGGGGGCTTCATAAATCTATCTCCCTCTCCAACCCCATCTAGCCAGCACTGACCTTCATCTGCATCTCTATACCGGACAGAGGAGGAGGGGGCCGGGGGCGTGACGAGGCAGGAGAAGAGTCAGTGACACGCTGACTGCTCACTGCCTGCATGCTGAAGACTGTGGCATCTGCCCGCTCCTACATCTCACTCGCCCCTCCCCGCTCGTCTGGAAACATTATTGTGAACTGTAAGGAGGGAGAAATGACACAGCAACAATTAAGCATAGATCCCGCTGGGGGATACATATGACGGAACACTACAAGGCTAGCAGACGAATTAGCATGCTCCCCCCCACGGGCCCCCCAATGGCAGGGCCTCCGTAGCACTGCTATTTGCCTGCTACCGCCCCCGGTAGTTCCGCCCCTGTGTACCTGTAAGATCATTATAATGAGTCATATCAGCTCCTATCTCACTCATGTTAACTCATGTTAGGAAGCAGCAGAAAGATCATTATAAAATTTTTAATGCTGACCTCTTAAAGGCACATAAAGCACTCCCCCACCATCCTAACAATATGCATAGGCAAAACGCTTGCTGACTGCACACACCGTAGCTCAAGTCAAACGTAGTTTGTTAGTTACTAGAAACCAAACTGATAGTCACTTAGGCCATATCACTAGGCCTAACAGATGTAACAAAACTATGCTACAAATTAGACACTCAACAACTGGGCAACTAGTTTCTAACAGCAGAGATACTGTATTAAGGCAGCATTTACAAACTAGTACACTAACTTATTTGGCAATTCTGTACCCACTTAACACTTCTCGACCTAGTAGCTGCAAAAGCCCTTTGTGCGTGGTCACTTTCTTGGCGCTAACTAAATTCCACTCTTAGACATCATAACTTTGGTAGCACATTTCTCAATTTCCTTCAAAATCTACAAACCCAGGTCCACCCTACTGACCAGCAATAATCTATAAAGTGGTTGTCTCACCATGCTATTTCACAGGCAGCTGTGGACTCCCACTTCCTGGTTAGGCTGTGGGTGATTCTACAGCAGTGAATGGCATATCAGCTTTGTGATTCTTATCTGGGGTTTGTAATTACTATTCTACAAGGCTACAGAGCTCTAAGGCTTAAAACTTGTCATTAACTTAGGTAAACAAAGCTTCTGTGCTGGAGATAGTAGACAGCAGGGAGTGACTCACTATGGTCATACTAACTGACGGCAGCTTGGAGCAATGAGAGAGGTAGTCAGTAACTTAGAGAAACTTCTGTACACTAGCAGTAGATAAAATCTTCATCTCCTGATCAAAACGTAATCAAAACAACAATGTATTTGGTAATAGTCTTCAATAGCCTATAATCTTTAGTACATTTCAATACAAAATGCCAATAGAAAAAAATTAACTGGACAAGCCCTTTAAGCACATACCTTTAATTTTGAGCTCGGACAGTAGTAACATAAGTGCTTACCATCAAACTGTTTGAATCCTCTTTCATCTGTTGCAACTTCTGCCTCTGGCTACATTCAATAATATAATAATGTAATACTTACCATCACCATTGATATGAGTAAAGATTTTGTTAGTTAAAGGCTATATCCACCTTCGCAACCAAATGTTTTTGATTGTCTAAATAAATGTAAAATGAAAATTGAAGCAATTTAATAAAAACCTCCTATTATTTCTTCAGCTCGACTGCAGAGCGCCTCCATGATATCACACAGTAAACAAATAATGATTAGCGTCTTTTTCCAGTCTTGCAGTCTCCAGTTTTTCCATTTGTCCACTATTTTGTGTAATGTAAATTTGACAGCTGAGCCACAAGAAGAAGACAGATGTAAGAGAATATGGACGACATGTATGAACAGGCTGTGGCAGTCTTCTGCCGTGATTTGCGCTGTTTGACATATTTTTAAAAGGTCTTTCACCAAAAACTGACGCACGTCCTACACCCTCGACAGTTTTGTATGCACCAATTCTTAGGGGCCATGCTGCGCTACATTCATAAGATTAGACAAATTTCTGAATGTGTCATACAAATGTACTAATCCATGCCAATTTCGAACTGGCGAGAAAAATTCTGGTGCACGTTTTTTGTCTCACAGTGGGACACATTTATAAAGTGCTGTGAGACACTTTCATACGTACTGATGAATGCTACACTAACTGACTGAGAAGTATGACTGTCCAGGCTGCACCAGTTTTTATGCATGTTGCCCAATGTCTTCAGGAGGAGACTATACAGTTTGTTTGCTGACTCACAGGAGCTGTAGAAGCAAAATTGACGGGAATTTTTTAATCAATACTTAATATTCCAATTTTCATTTAAGGGGCAGTAAGAAAATTATTGAAAAAAAAGTTTTCAACAAGGCGGACATAGACTTTAATATTTTCTAAGCATTTTTTAATATACAGTGGGGAAAATAATATTTGATACAAGAATTTTGAAGTTTTTCCCCCACAAAGAATGGGGAAAGGCGTAATTTTTTTTCATATTTTCACTTTAAATTTTGAGAGCAGAACTAAATTTTTTGCTGACTCCAGGGAAAAGCAAAATTGATGATTTTTTTTAAAATTTAATTTGCCAATTTTAATTTACATGAAAAAATAAAGTATTTAAGGCACCTACTAACTCAAACATTTTTAATATACAGTGAGGAGAATAAGTATTTGATACAATGGCAATTTTGCAAGTTGTCCCACCTACAAAGAATGGAGAGGTATGTAATTTTTATCATAGTTACACTTTAATTCTGAGAGACAGAATCTAAATAAAAATCCAGAAAATCACATTGTATGATTTTTTTTTAATTAATTTGCATTTTATTACATGAAATAAGTATTTAATCACCTACCAACCAGCAAGAATTCCTACTCTCATGGACCTGTTAGTTTTTCTTTAAGAAGCCCTCTTATTTTGCACTCATTACCTGTATTAATTGCACCTGTTTGAACTTGTTACAGTAGGCAAGCAGGTGGGGGAGGAGGGCAAAAAACGTTTACGCAATTATTAAAGAAGGGAAAAACACATGATACTGCAATTTTCCTGACTGGGCTCGGCAAATCTGCCTTGGGGTAAGGATGGAAAGGTCAAAAATACCCCAGAAATACTTCGGAAAACCTGGCAGGGGCCTAAAGTCTGGAAAAACATCCAAGATACCTTTAGTAACAAATACGTTTTTATGATTAAAACCTGCACTGCAGCAAAGTCCCCCTGCTACCCAGCACATGTCCGGGCCATTGTAGGGCCCCATTGGGAGGCACAAATAGGTCATGTGGTCAATGAGACCAAAAATGAATTTTTTTGGTATCGTCCACTCCCCATTTTGGGAGAAGAAGAAGGGGGGTAAAACCCCCAAAAACCCCCCAAAAAATTGAGCCTGGGGGGGGAAACATAAACTTTTGGGGGCTTTTCTCAAAGGAAAGGATGCTGCGGTTTAAGGGGGAGGTGGGGAAAGATCGTATTTTGGCCAACAATCCTTCCCTCAGTAACACATTTGATGGGGGTGGGGGGTCTTCCAGCTGCAATCCCTGGAAACACAGCCAGCCCAAGGATGGTTTTCATAAGAAGCTTTTCAAGGTCCTGTAGGGGCCCTAGTCATTTCAGACCTAAACCAATAGAAAATCTTGGAAGGAGTAAAACTCATTTTAGCCCGCGACACCCCCAAAAACCTAAAGACTGGAAAAGCTGTAATGGAGGATGGCCAAAATTCCCTGCTGCTGTGTGCACACTTGGTCTAAACTCAAAAACCCACAAACCTCTGTATGAAAAACAAATTGTATCAAACACTTTTTCAGCAAAAAATGCAAATTATTATTTAAAATCAACAATGTATTTTGGATTTTTTTACTTTTTTTGATTCTCTCACAGTCGAAGTGGAATACAAAAAATTATAGACCTCCATTCTTTTTTTGTTTTAAAATTCAAAATTTTAAATTAATTTTTTTTTACGGGGTTAAAAAAATTGGGCCCCAAGGGACGTACGGGGGATTTTTTAATGTTTCAACCCCATAAAGGGAAAAAATTTTGGGAAAAAAAAAAAGTTCTTTACTTTGAATTTGGGGGAAAAATATTTAAAGGTTTAAAAAACTTCAACCCGGCCTCCCCAGGGGAAATCCATAGGCCCAAAGGGGGTTTTTGGGAAAAAACCGAAACCTTTTAAAAAAAAACTTTGGAGGTACAGGTATTTTAGCCTTTTTGGACCTTTAAACCCAAAACCAATTTGGGGCCCCCGAAACCCCCCCTTTATTCCCCCCGGGGTTCCCCCCAAAAGTCATGGCCCTTTCTTTTTCCCCCCCTTGGTTGAAGCCGAAACATGACCAAACCCGAAGGGGGGAATAAAACCCCCCGAAAAAACCCCCCCCCGGCCCGTGCCTATTTTTTTCCCCTTTTTCCCCCCCCCCGGGGGGGGGGAAAAAACTTTTTTTCCCCCCCCCCCTCCCTCCCCTGTCCCAATTATTTAAGGGGCCTAATTCCCCGGGCCGAAGTCCCCCCGAACCCTTTCTTTTTTTAAACCCCTCCCCCCGCATCCCTGGGCCCCCCCCTAAAATTTTTAGAATCCCCTTTTTTGGCCTCCCCCCTGACCGTCCCCCAAACTAAGTGTTACCCCTCCCCCCGGGTTCACTCTGGTTTTAACCCCCCCACTGGTCCTTGCCCCCGCAAAAAAGTTATTAACCTGGGTTTCCCCTTATTACCCCCCCCAATTTTTTTCCTTAAAAATTCCCCCCTTTTTTTTTCCGGCCTTTTCCCCTTTCCCCTTTTTTTCCCTTACAAACCGTCCCAAGAAACCCGGGGGGGGGGGGGGGGCCCCCCTGACCCTCCTCCCCCCCACACTTCAAAAAAAAACGGGGGTTTTCCGGTTGTCCTACAATAAAGGGAAAACACACCCAAAAAGTCCAAATTTTGCTTTCCCCCCCTTTTAAAAAACCCCCGCGGGCAGGGTTTTTTTTTGTCCGTTATTCCTATTTCCCATTTGACTTGGTTTGGGAAGTTTTAAACCCCCCAAAAATACAGCCCGGAAAAAGGGGGGCTAAAAAAATTAAAACCCGTCCACTTTTTAAAAACCCTTTTACAAATATTTTTTTCTTAACCCAGATAGGCCGGGCCCCCCCAAAAAAACCCCCCTTTTTATCCAGTTTCCCCTCCCCTTTAAAAAGAAAAATTTCCCCCTTTATAAACCATGCACAGGGCCCGCCCTTTCCCTTATAAAAATTTTTTTGAGCCTCCCCCTTTTAAAAATTTTTTCACAGAGCCCTCCCACTTATTTAAAAACCCGTTCCAAAGTCCCCCCCCTTTTTTCCCCTTTTCCCCCAAAAGGCATTCCCCCTTCAATATTTTTTAACGAGCATTCCCCCCCCCAAAAATTTTTTCCCAAATCCCGTTTCCTTTTAAATATTTAAAATCCTTCCCATCCAAAAAAAATGCCTTACTTTTTTCCTTCCCCTTGGTTTAATGGGAAATAAACCCCCCCCTGGGGGTTCCCCCGGCCCGTTCCCCGGTTTTTCGGGTTTTTTGGCGGTTCCCCCATTTTCGCCGTACGGCCCAATCCCCCCAATTAGGAAAATTTCCGCCCATTGAGAAAGTTCCCCCCCCCCCTGGGAACCGCCGTGGGGGGGGGGCCTTTTTCCCCCCCCCCCTGTGCCATTTTGATTGTCACTATTGTCACATTGTACTTGTTTGCTTAGGTTATGTTTGTAACCCCCTTGAAGTCAGTGCCCTGGAATCAATGGGCCTAAAATAAAAAATTACATACGGTCAGCTTCTCCCTATTTTTAAACCCCTTTTTATCCGAGCTCGTTTCCTTATTTAAACCCTATGTATCCGAGCTCGTTTCCTTTCCCCCTCTATTTTTCCCCCTATGTTCCAAGTCGCCCCTCCCCTCATCATATAACCCTATTATCACAGAGTCGGTCCCCCCCCTTATATAACCTATGTATCACAGGCTCAGCTCTTCTCTTCTTTTAACCCTATGTATCACGGTAGCTCCCTCCTTATCTTTTTTCCCTATGTTACAGAGCTCGCTCTCCCTTTCTATAACCCTATGTATCAAAAGGCCCCAGTCCTCCCCTCTATATTAACCTAATATACAGAGTAGCTTCTCTCCTTTTTCCTATAAAAAATATTATACAGAGTCAGTTCTCCTTTATATATAACCCTATTTCAGGCCGCTTTTTCCCCCTCTTTCTTTTTAACCCTATTATCACAGGCTCGGTTTCCCTCCCCCTCTTTTCTAAAATATGTAACGGGTTTTCAACCTTCCCCTCTTTCAAAAACCTTAAACCAGGCTAAGTTTCTTCCCCTTTATATTTCCCTATTATCCAAGAGCTCCGCTTCCCCTTAACATAAAAATTATTCCAGAGCTACTTCCTCCCTCATCCCTAAACCAAATTTACAAAGCTTAGCTTTTTTACCCCCCAAAAACCGTTTCGGGGTGGGCCCCCCAAACGCCCGAGGTTCCCTTAAAGGGGTTTGTATTAAAATTAACCCCTACTCCTTGGGAACAAAATTTCCACAAGTTAAAGTTCATCCCTTGAAATAGTTTCCGGGTGTTAGACTGGTTGGGAACTTTTCAGAAATTCGTTTTGGAAGTGTTGTTTTTCCACCATTTGTCACACTACCAAAATAAACATGCAAGATGTTAAAAGTAAAGATTTCAATACAACTTTGTGGAACCAAGTAAGCAACAAGTGACAAACTGAAGCAGAGTATATTATAATCCAGGCACGCTTGTGAGTTCTTGAGTCTGATGAGTAACTAAAACACTGAGTACCAAAAATCTACACAGCTTTACATTATTGGGTGAGTTTTCCTAAAATATTAATGGCTAAAAAAACCTGCTTTTAAATTTTTCAGGCCCATTTTTAAATTGTTTTTGTTAAAGTTAAATCTTTTTAAACTTTTGATCTTGAAAACCCCCCAAGTTTTTTGCTGTGTTTTAAAACTTTTTATTGAGTGCCCTTTAGCTTTGATCTTTTTGTGTGGGGAAAATTGTCTAAAAAATTCATATAATTGAACAAAAAAAAAAAAAAAAAGGCCCCAATTTTTCCCCAGTGGGGAAACCCTATCGTGTGGATTCCCATTAAAAAATTGGGACTTTTTAATTTTGCCAGTATTACGTTTTTTTCCCAAAGCAAAATATTTTAAAAATTTACAAAATGTAAAAACATTAGCCAAATTTGGCAAATGCTCTTTCAAGCCAAAAGAACTAAAATAGCTAATTTTTTTTTCCCCTTATTGGGGAGGACATTTAGGGTTTATTTTTTTTTAAATTATCTTTTTCCCAATTACTTTCAAGGGAAAAGATCTAGGCCATTGTCAACTATTGGATGTGGTGTTCTTTCTTCCAAGTAACATCCAAATCACTGAGCCTTGAAATGTGGCTATGGAATTAAAGTCAAGACAGTTACTCATCTACGGGGAAGGGGTTTTAGGGTGGTTCCCCCTAAATCGTCCCAAGGGTAGGGTTTGGGGGTTTTGGGTGTTGCTTTAGTTGGTTTTTCGAAAGGGTTAATTTTCCCTCACTGTATTTGGGGGGCCTCTCCCTAATGGGGAAACTTTGCCCTTTCTGAAAAAAATTATCTGAAGCATCTTCCCAGCCAGCAGCACCCTGTTTTGCACTGACAAGTGGCAACCCCACTTAAACAGTTGTCTGTAGATGGGCAACTGCCTTGGCTTTAAAGGGGTTGTCTCACTACATTGATTCATCTTCATTTTGAATTCAAAGGAAATTTTTTATTTGGCTTCATTTAGGCTGCGTAGAAGGGGGGTTTTTGTAGTTATAGAAAAACCCAGTGTTGACACCCTAGCATGAAAAATTGAACAGGTCTGTGAAATTAGTAAACCTGAGGAAAATGCGGGCCCCTTGCAAGAGGGATATCTGAAAGGGGTTTAGGTTTGGGTTTAAATGGACTGTTTGAAAAAGTGATTTTTTTTTGAAAAGATTTTTTTAACAAAAAAGGAAATCCTTGTTAGCGAGAAAATTTAACCTTTTAAAATTTCTTGTAACTTTGGGGTATGCTACAACCAATAAGTGGTAATGGATTTTTTTTCCTCTTTTCCCTTCTTTTTCCACTAAACTTTTTTGGGGAATATTTTAAACTTTTTGTGCAACGTTTTTTTTTTGGAAAGTCTCCTTATGTCTTCATGGTGCCTCTCTCTAATGAGGAATATTATCCATTTTGAACTAGGTATGTATCTTTGTATGGACTTTTTAGTATACCCCTGGTTGGTTTTCCTTCCATGTGTATTGTGCCAAAAATAATAACCTCATTTAAAAAAAAAATTTTTAAAATTTAAAGGGCAACCCACAGATCCAGCTATAAAAAAAAAAGTCCCCAGAGTTTCATGTCCCTTGAATAGTCCCTGGCTGCATGATAATGTGCAGCCCTTTGTTTTGTATTTCAAGAAATGCTTCCCTGATCTTTAAAAAGTAAATAAAGAGGGTACTTTTTAAATTCTTGGGGGGAATTTCCAGAGCGGGGAAATGCTGACGGGATAAGATTTTTCCCTACTGTTGCGCATGTGGGCCTGAAACGGGGGGACATAAAAGGGGGTTTTGTTTATGCCGTATCTATTTGGGCAAAGGGGAGAAAGAAAGGTAAAGCAACCTTAGGGACCCGGGCCCACAATTTTTGGGGGTATATATAAGAAGGATTTCTCTATTTTAAGGGTTTGCCCATAAAATTAAAACCGCTGAGGTTTTTTAATACTATGCATCCCAAAGGTTTTTTTTTAAAGGGGGGTTTTCCCTCATGCCCGAATTTTGGATTAGTTTTTGTTTTCCCAAAAAGCAAAAGAACCCCCATTCCCCAAAAATTTTAGTCCAAAATTTTTTTCTGTCTTAAAACATCACGCAGAAACGTATCTTGATCCCAAATGCAGTTTGACACAATTTTAGCATGCAAGTATATTTGAGGTAAATTCTCTGGATTATCAACTGCATCGCAGTAGCAAGGAGCTGCTTGGACAACCGGCTGTACATAAAAGCTGCAACGTTTCGAGAGTCTCCGCCCTCTTTGTCAAGCGGAGACTCTCGAAACGTTGCACATAAAAGCAAGATACGTTTGCTGCGTGATGTTGAAGACAGAAATAAATATGGACTAAGCCTTTAGCTGAATGGTGGTTCTTTGCCTTTGTAACACATGTATATATAAGAAGGATCCAGCTTTCATGTTATTGAAAAAGAACAGTTACCCTCCAATTCCAACGATGAATGTTTTCATGGCCTGCCCTACTTGGATTTCACGCCTGTGTTAAAACAATACAAAAATATATAAAGTGCCCATATGTTGAAAAAAAACTTTAAAAAAAATTTAAAACAAAAATTATTTTTTTGCCCGTTGCGTAAAAAACATTACAAAATCTTCACTTAGATAAGGTCTCTTTCATTTTTCAACTGAAATACATTTATTACAATGAATTTTGTTATTGGGGAACTTGACATCTTGTATAATAAACCAAAGCTGAAATAACTTATTTGTGTTTTTTGATTTGTGAGTGAGGTATATGAAATCTCTTTCCCAAGTTTGGGGAAAGGATTTTAAAATTTAAAAAGGGTTTTAGTTTTAAGGGTTTTACTAAAAAAATTGGGGGCACCTGGAAAAAGGGGGGGATAAATGGGTAAATGAAAGTAGGCGACCACCTGGGGAAAACACTTCATCACAGGCAGAAAAGGGGGCCCAAAGAGGGATGGTGTGGGCTGTATTATTGGGGGGCGCTTTGGCGTTAATTGCCTAGGGCACCAGAAAACTTTGTCCCAGTCCTGCTTAAAGGGTACCAATCATTTTAAGTAAAAAGTTTTGTTTGCTGGGGGTGTGAGAGATAAATTGAAGGCACTGTGCCTCTTCATCCTTATTTGGCTCTTCTGAGAAAGCAGAGCATGTGGTGTACAGAGTCATAGAATGTTTCAGAGACTCTCTGGGGGACATGTATGAAAACTGTCTAGGTCTAAAACTCTCTTTGTTGCCCATAAAAAATTTAAGAGGGGCCCTTTCCCTTTTTTTCCCAGAGCTATATATAAAAATAAAAAAAGGAAAAGCCCCCTGTTTGGGTTGCTAGTGAAAAACATGGGAAGGGACCGGGACAATTTTCATACTTGGGGCCCCCTAGGAATTGTTATCACTTGCTCAGCTCTCCAAGGAAAGAGCAAGAACAGTTGAGCAAAAACAAAGCAGCAAAGTGCTTAGAAAAACAATTTTGACTTTGCTTTGGCTATTTGGGGGTTCAGTTTCGTAACAAAAATGTATTTTTTTGATGCCAGGAAAGAAAGGGAAACCCGGCTCACTTCCCTGAGTGGGGTCATTTTCGGTAAAGCCTTTCCCTTTTTTGGCCCCCAAATATAAAATTTTTCCCTTTGTGTTTTCATGGGCTCTTAGGGTCCCCTGTATGAAAACGTCTAGGTCTAAAACTTTCTTTTTTTGGACTATAAACCCAAATTTCAGACCCCCCCATTCATTTCACAATTTGCTCTGGAAAAATGAGAGGGGTGTTTGATTGGTTGTTTTTGGGCCCAACAAAGACAGTCTTGGGACGGGAAACCGTTTTCATACATGTCCCCCTTAATTATCAGGTCGAAGTAATTTTTTCCCAAATATACAAAAATTGTGCCAAAAATTTGGGGAATAAAAAATTTGTCTATAGTAACCCAAACTGGGGAAATGGGGGGAAAAAAGAAAGGTGTCTAAGAAAATAGGCAAATCTATCGCAGCGGGAGTCACTGTGACAAAAAACTGCCTGGTCTAGTTTTGAGCTAAGTTTATGATGGTGATAATAAATCTTCCATCTTTGGCTGCCAAACTTTCACACGCCCTATGAAATGGGGGGGCCATTGAAAAAAAAATTTTCTGAAATGTTTCCCTACAAAGGGAATCATTAAAAAAAATGTGTCCTTCTTCCATGTTTTTTTATATGGTAAGAATTCTCGGTAAATACTAAAATTCTTTTTCCCATAACCCCCTTTTAAAATTTAAGGCCAAAACCTCCTTTTTTTCTAAACCCTCATGGGGGGGAGGGGGGGGTGGGGTTAAAACTGGAGCAAAAACGGGTCACTTCTGATGGTTAATTGCTTCTATCAGTAGTTCTTGGTTGGGATCCTCTCTACCCAAACCAACTTCTTTTAAAAAAAAAAAGGAAGAATAATTTTAAAGCAAACCCCTTTTTTTTGGGCAGGTATAGAGGATTTTTTTTTTTTAAAATTTTCTGGAAATCCCCTATACCCCTTTGGCTGCTTTTAAAAAAAAAAAAAGAACCTGTACACACCCGGGGGACTGTCCCTTCCCGGGTGTCCACACTTTTTACACACAAGGGCCCTAAAACAAAAAATTTGGGCTTGCGGGGCACATTCTGTAATGTGGGTCCCCGTGATTATGAGGCTACAAATTATAAAGAATTTATAAATGGGGGAAAAACCCCGAAAACCCGTGTGAGGACCCCTGGGGCTTTGTTGGGCCCCCAGAATGGCTGAACGGGAACCCGGGGGAGGAACAAGTTCACTTATTATTTTAACCCTTTCCCCTTTAAAACGGTCTTTTTTTTTGTTTTCTTTTAAAAGGGGAATTTTACAGTTTCTATAGAAAAGTATTGAGTTTTCAGCTGTAAATTTGGAGAAGGCTCAAATGAGTGGGAAACCCGCTCCATAGCTCCTTACTCTCAATAGGGTCTATCTATGCGTCCAATGTCTGTAAGGGATTAACCCCTTCTAAACATATAACATAACTGTACGTCATGATGCCAGGAAAGCAATATGCAACAGGCTCACTTTCTGAGTGGGGTCACTTTCGGTCAAGTCTTCCTATTTTGGCCCACATATATAAATGCCTTAGTGTGTCATGAGGTCATCCAACCGCACGGTGGCAGTATTTCTTTTTTTATACACTGAAACAGGACAGTCAGTATAGTATATGTAAATTATCAGGCATATAGGTCACAATTTCAATTTCCCAGCCAAATTTTTACCTAAAGAAATAAAAATGCTTTGTTCCTAATAGTAGGAGGTTCCCCGCGAAAGGTTAAGGAGGCAGAGCTTTACACTCTTTCCCTTACTTTCAGTGTGGAAAAACAGACAAAAAGCAATTCATGTGGGTGCCTTCCCAAAAGGGGCATACTCCGTTCTCACTTGAGGAAAAATAGGATAAAAGCTCTGTCTGAAGTAGGACATGCGATAGATACACGTCAGCTTTTTGTTGTTTAAATTTTAAAAAGGGGCGTTCTTTCCCTTTTATCCCTAAATAGAATTGTCCAGCCAGCATGCTATACGGGAAGGGGCATAAACTGTTTACCCTTTTGTGGACAGGGATTGTTGTCTTCTCTGTCAGCTGAATTGAGGTGGGCAGGACAAGCACACATGGTTTGCTGAACTTACAGATCATGTGCTTCTACAAAAGCTGATGGGAGGAGATTTAAAGCAGAAAAGGAAAAAAAAAAAACCCGCGAGTATAAAAGGAAATAGCATCCGCAGTGTTAAAAAGGGATTCCAAGTCAATTAAAATAGTAACGTTACATAAAAATTTTCAGAATATATTCTTAAAAACCCGGCGCGCAGTAGGGGGTTTTTTATGCAATAAAAATGCTGGGTTTAAAGTTAAAAATAGGGGGAAAATTTCATTTTGGGTTCTGTTTTAACATTTAAAAAGCCAGGCTGTATACGGTTTTCTTTGGGTGCCAAAAAAGTTGAGTCCTATTGTTTCCCAAAAGGGATAAGCTTTCTTTTTTTTTTGCCGAAAGGGCCCTTGGGATAGAATAGCATTAGGCCCTGTTTCTATTCTGTTTTTTTTTTGGTGTTTTTATATATATATTGCAGAGGTTTAAAAGGACCCCTTTTGCCCGTAAAGGGCCCTCTAATCCCTTTGGGTTTTGTTTAGCGTATATGTCAGAGCAGGAAAGGGGTGACTTAAAGCTTTTGGGGAAAAAGGGGAAAATTGGGCCCCCCGCGGGCCATGTGTTTTTTATAATTTTTTTGGTTTTCTTCCTTTTGGGCAGGGGGGCTTTTGGGGCCTTTTTCAGGGTGCAGGGGGGGGTAGCTACTGTTCCCGCGCGTGGCTTCCAAAAACCCTGTTTTATTGGGAAGTGTACTGTACACGTCGGAATAAGCTGTGTGAACATTTCCTTTGGCTTATTCAGGGCTTTTCAGCCGTAAATTTCGGGAGGGGTTTTTGCCCCAAATTTTGGGTTTTGTACGGGGCGGGGGGGGCCGGGGCCCCCCGGGGGGCCCCTTTGACTTTCATTATCCACAGCATTTCCCCCGGGGTAATTGGGCATGAAATTTAAATCCTTTCTCAAGCTTGACAAAGTAACGAGGAGTAATTTTTATTCCGGGAAAAATCGCAAGGCGAAGTTCGGATCAGCTTGTTGGAGCCTAGCAGTATTCCCGTGGACTCGTTTAGGGGGGGGGCTCTGGAGTGGAAAGGAAGGAAAAAAAGCATGCCATGTAAACCCCCAGGTTGTTAATGCTGTTTATTATGAAGTTTTATGTTTTAAGCTTTTTAAAAATTATATTAAAATTTTGAAAAAAAAAAAATCCAAACAACACAAAGTAAAACCCAAATGAATCACAAATTCTGTGAAAATTTATCCTGTTCCCTTTTGAATCAACACTGTTGTGAAATTAATTTTCTGCTGTTGTTTATAAAGGGAAAACAAAAGGGACCCAAAAGATTAAAAAAATTTGCAAGAAAACCCTGGGTGACAACAGAAACCTTTTTTCTATTTTTCATCTTTTTTTGGGTGTTGCTTTGTCCCTTTTCATTTTGTCATTGCTCTCACCCATAGAAAGGTTTGCCCTTTAGGGGGAGTATCTACAAAACCCCCGAAAATTGTTTTAGGTATTTTCGTCATCCGGTAGCCATCCCAAAGCAAACTGTGGCAAGAAGGTTGCTGTGTATGTCAGCACAGTGTCCAGAAACTTACAGGGGGAAAAGGGCCCCGAACACTGAAGATTTGAGGGGGGTGCAAAGGGGTGCAAACCAAACCCAAAAGCAGAACCCCTACCCCCTTCTTTTTTTGTAAGTAGGGGAAAAGGAGGGGGAGTGCCAGAGCTCTGCAAAAAGACCTCCAGCGGGGCCCCTAATTTTCCATGTGTCTGCTCAAAAATTTTCAGAAAAACAACAGGTTTTCCTTTGTGCCCCCTTTGCTCATTTTCCCCTGGTTTTTTTGGCGGTCTGCAAAAACCCCAAAAACCCCCTGGAAAAAAAAAGTCCCGAAAAAAACCCAAAGGGAAATGGGGAAATGCCCTAGACTTTTGTTTTTTTTTAGGCTTTTTTTTTGCATTTTTAGTGCGTTTTTTGGTCAATAGCAGCTTTTATCAAAATGCAGTTTCATGTAGATGGAGCGCTGTTTTTTTTCCTTTCATACACTTTCTATTTTTCTCTCTATGTACCTCAATTTTTTTTTATGTTATAAAAAAGGCCCGGGGGTTTTTGTGTTTTTTTGGGGTTTTTTTTCACACTGCAAAACAAATTATGCTCGTGATAGGGGGAAAAAGCACTAGAAAAAAAACCCCTTTAAAACACAAAATTAAAACAAAAGAAGACTGCCCTGAAGCCTAAAAAAGCATGCAAAGAAAAAAGCAACACCTGTGATGCTTTTTGTAATTTTTCTGGGGTGCATGTTATTGAAAAAAAAAAACACAGCAACAAAAAAACCGCATGCATCTTTAGTAGTATTTTCAAAAAAAATTAAACCACGATAAGTCTGTTGTCATTCAAAGGGATCTCATACGCCTGTCTTAATGGAAATTTCATAGAAAAGAATACGTCATATATATTAAGAGGTGCATCACAAATCATTTCTACCTCTTGGGGGTTTAAAATTTTTTACTATAATTTTTCCTTTCCCCTTATTAAGTAAAAATTTTAGTAAAATGTCAAAGGGGGCTCCCCTTTTATTCAAGGTCTACCCACTTTTTTCAAACGGTTTTGGGAAAAAAAGGTGTCAAAAGGCCCGAAAATCTTTTAACTTTAGAGACAAACTTACACAAAAATTTTATGACCTTTTTTTTTGCCCCATATACCACCTATAGTTAACCAAAGAAAGGGCTTATCACAAAAAAATATCAAGGGGTTTAACACAATTTAAAACTATATCAAACCTTTTTATGTCCAAAACCCTAAAACTACTGAAAAAAACTACCTTTATTTAAAAACCCTTTATTTTTAAAAATGTTATTAAAATCATACAATTTTTAAAAGGCAATTTGCACTGCACAGGTTTGCATTGGCCCCACAACTGCATTTCCCCCAAGTAACAAAAATCAAAGGGAAAAAAAACCATACCATCAAAAGGGGAAAATATAGCCCCTCTATTTAAAAATTTTTGGGAAAGGTTTTAACCCCTTTAAAAAAATAGATGCATGCACATCCCTATGAACAAATACTTAACCCAAATAAAAGCAAGCGGTTTGGGGAAAAGAGCAAAAGGGGCAGGGGGTGTGGGGCTTGGATTTCTTTGCAAAATTCTTTCACCAAAAAATTTTGAGAACAATTTGGTTTTCCCCATTGTCACGTTTTTGGGCCCCGTACTTCACAATGGCCAAAGTTCACCCTTTTTGTCAAGCCATGCATAATTTTCAGATAAGGCACAAAAGTGTCTAAAGTAAATAATAAATGTGTCTAAAACTAGATGTGTCATTTTGTTACATTTTACAGCCCATTACTTTGTAAAGACGATGCAAAAATGCATTAACAAAACAAGGCGTTTTTGAAGAAGTCACAAAAAAGTGTGTGGGTGAAGGGAGGCTTTCACACAGGAGGAATCCACTGCAGATTTTCTGTGGATTTTGATCCAAAAATAGGAAGTGCATTACAGTAGCAGCAATGTGAATAGGATTTTAAGAATCCATGTTCTGTGGAGAAAGTCTACACAGAATCCACAGGGACATTGTTCTGCCATGCAAATCTGAAAGCTGCAGCATCTCAGTTTATGACGTGGAAACAATCTCTGACTGACTCGTGGAGTGAGCTGTTTGGTTGAGGAATGTGGAGAGGTGATTAAATTTTTTTTTCAGCCAGCCTCTACCCACAGGGGGCCTATATCTACTTACAGCGGGCCTATACCTACTTACAGAGGGCCTATATTTACTCACAGGGAGCCTATATCTATCACAGGGAGCTTCAAAACTCTGCTACTAGGAACTTCGAAACCTTCCTACCTATGGGGGCTATATACTGACCTAAATACAGGGGGCCAATATACATACCTACAGGGCAGGGGCGTAACTAGAGAAGCCTGGGCCCCATAGCAAACTTTTGGATGGGGGCCCCCCCCACACACACTTCCAACCGCGAACATTTACCGGGACCTCTTAATAGTCATTTAGTCACTAGATAATCCAACAAGCAAATACGTCACTATAAGGGTATGTTAACACGGCGTCTTGCATCCATGTGAACATCCGCTTTTCTGATGCGTCTCTGGGGCCATCTGAATGGACCCAGAGATGCATCTGACAATTAACAGTGAGATTATCACTGCCCACAATGATAGACACGCAGTGGAGTTCACATGAGAGATCGCCGCTGCGTGTTTGCATACAGTATACCCCATAAGGGCTATAGAATAATCCCTGGAGGCATTAATACGTGCTGGAATGTAAGGCTGTGTTCAGACGGCTTATTCAAGCCGTAATTGCGAGCCGGATTGCCCGCCGGCACCAAAGACTTGCATTATCCACGGCGCGTATTGCGCCTGGATAATGTGCAAGTGACTTTCTCCCCGCCCGGTGGATTCGCCGGGCGGGCAGGAGCGACGGAATCCACTGTTCTCTATGAGAACTGTGGATTACCGTAATTACTGCGACGGCTTGGCGCCGTACTGCAGCGCAAATACGGCGCACAGTACGGCTCCAATCCGCGGCGAAATAAGCCGTGTGAACGGCCCCTAACTTGTCACCGGAGATTATTCTATAGTCTACAGGAGCTACTTCTATATACAGATTGAGGAAGAGGTGACATTACATTGGGGCTCCCAATATTCCTCACCCCCGACCTAAGGCTTGGTTCACATCTACATCAGAGGTTCTGTTAGGAATCTCCGTCGCATGTTCTGTTGAAAATAACATAAAAAATAGTGCAGCAAGCTGAGCTAAACAACGGTGGAAACCCACAAACCTATTGTAATCAAAGGGTCGTTCATCGTCACGGGCGACCATTGTAAAATGGCTCTTTAGGTGCCCATTTTCACCTCTGAGCTGGAGGTTCTGAATGGAACCTCAGATGTAGGTGCGAACCATTCTTAAATGCTCCAGAGGTAGGTTCCTTTGTCTCTAGACACTGCTGCTCCTTTATGTCACAGGTCACCACTGAATTTCAGAGATGAAGAGTTGAATGTAAGCAGAGCACAGAAGCTGCCCCCAAGACATCCCCCCTCCCTTCTGGAGTTTGTAATACAAAATTACAATACCCACCACACTCCTTCCCCCCTCCCCCACATTAACCCTTTCACCTGATTCCCGGGCAGTCTGTAGCAGCACAATAGGTGGAGGCAGCAGGAGTCTGTGCTGTAGCTGCTCACTGCAGGCTGCCTGCCAGTGTGTCACTCCCCCCTCCCTCCCGTTCTGTCCCGACTTCTTCACTTCAGTGTCTTTACAGGAGAGGGGAGGAGGGGCCGTAGCATGCAGAAAAAAAAGTCCGTGAAGCTGCCTCTTGCTGGGGACTGCTGCTCCCCCCTGCTCTGCCCGGACTCACAGTGAGTGATGACAGGCAGCATCCTCTCACAGGGCCTACCGGCAGTGAACTGTATTTACCTTTATTGCCGGCAGGCCCAGGAACGGAACCACCAGGCTAGCAAACGAAATTACAGTTGCTACGGGGCCCCCTAGGCTGACGGGCCCCGTAGCAACTGCTATGTCAGTTACCCCGGTAGTTCCGCCCCTGCTACAGGGGCCCTATACACCTACCCATCTACCTACAGGGTACCTATATTACTACCTACTATGGCTCTATATTCCTATCTTTTAGGGGGGCTATATATCTACCTACCTATTTGGGGTCCTCTACATGGTGATGATATGTGGTGGTATTATTCAGCCACTACGTGGCAGTAATATGTGTTCATGACGTGGCAGTATTTGATCTTAATGAAATAAATAGTAACATTGGCCCTGGGATTCTGGTTTTGTGTCACGGATATATTTATTTATATATATATATATATATATATATATATATATATAGATATATATATATATATATATATATATATATATATATATATATAGTGGGAGCTTTTCCCAGCCAAATAGGCCAAATGTAGGGTTCAGATGCAGATGTAGAAATCACAGAAACAAACCAACCCTCTTCCTAAAATATAACTTTTATTTAATAAATATTTATCATCCTGGCTATAAACCATGGATCATAGTCCTGTAGACCCCTGTTGAACCCTGAGAAGGGGGAAGGGAGGGACAGGATCAATTGCATTAATCAAGGGCAGTATGCAAACTTTTGGCTATTATTACATAGATATACATACAATTGCTTAAATATGTTTTTTTTTTTGCCTGTATGTGCATACTGCATTATTCACCAGGTGTCTTCGACCTTTGGTAATTTAGGACTTATGAGGTTTTAAGCCGTTTCTTTTGATATCGATGCAGGAGATATTTGATTGTGCACCTAGGGTGTAATAGGGCAAGTCATCGGAAGGTGGGACCGCTCTTATCGGGGCAATTTTCCCACTCGTATTTGAGGGATTAATAGGGACTTTTTTGATAATTTTTTTTTATCTGAACGTAATAGTCCCTATTTTGGTCAATGCTCTCACCTGCAGAGATATCTGGGAATATATTTGTGCGTTTAAATTAGTCATAACTTTTTAACCTTTATCTAATAAAAGTTATATTTTAGGAAGAGGGTTGGTTTGTTTCTGTGATTTCTATAGCTGGCAGCAGAACCCCTAGAAAACAGTTTTCTTTTTCGGTGAATTTTCAGATGAATGACCTTATCATTTTATGTCACTACCACCACTTTATAGTACACCATGCTAGTAACGGGTGGACCCTTTTGCTTATGCTCAATTCTTGTGGCATAGATTAATGTTCAACGATGCTCAATGTCCAAGGGCCCAAAGTGCCAGAATACCCCACACCATGACAACAAACTAACCGTTGATACAACAGGTGGTCCTGCTAGTGTTGAGCCAATTCTGACCCTACATCAATGCGCAGCAGAATCGAGCTACAACCAGGCAACTTTTTTCAATTTCACTGTCTTTCGTGAGCTTGGCAATGAGCTCATTTCCTTTCTATAAAGGTGGCACCTGTCTCGCTGCTGTAGCCATCTGCCAAGGTTCGTACTGTGCGGAGGCCTCTGTACTTTGTTGTAGGTGGTATTGATCACTGTGCTTTCTATCAGCTCGAACCTTGCCCATTGCCTTTGACCTTGGCATCAACAAGGCATTTCACCACAGGATGCCCAGATGTTTTTTCTTATGGACATCTTGTAAAACCTAGAGTTTTGTGCTGAAATCCCAGAGTCAGCAGTTTCTAATATCCGTTCGCACCAAACCTAACGTTCAAGGCATCAATCATTCTTCCCCACTGATGCTCGGTTTGATAGGAGTTGTTTGACCATTTTACATGCCTAATGCACTATTGCCCATGTGATTGGCTGATTAGAATTAAGTGTTAAGACATTGGACAGTTCCTAATAAAGTGGCCAGTGAGTGTATATAATGTGCAATATGTATCTATGTAACGCAAATGTGTGTGCATGAATAACGTGGCATATGGTAGTAACTTTTAGTGTTTGCCCGTGAATGTAATGTAATGATATAGTTTTGCGACTGAATGTCATTACTGGTGTACCAACCTTCAAGGAGGTGATCTAAGAATGAAGTGTCTTGATTTCTGCAACCAAGGAAGCTCCGTGCAATAGCTGGTATACAGAGGTATCGTCCCCTGAATGAATGCTGTGCTTACTGACAATAGGTCTGTGTAACATAACACTGAGCTCTATTGTTTGGCAGAGATCACGACTTTTTCTTATTACCATAATAAAATCTTCATCCTTCCTAAACACTGAGAAACCTTCCAACGCACAAGCTGCACATGTCCATAGGATTAAGTGATGCAGCGGAGGCCATAACCATGTCCTTTTGGCCTCTGTTTGGCTAGTGTATATCTGTAGAAAAAAGACAAATCCAGCCCAGAAAATCCATTTGCAATTTGCCTAGACGTTGGTGCACATTGTTAAAAAAATAAATTGTCCAAAAACAGTATCTACCAGGATGGGTAGCTCAAGTGGGCATATGCAATTTTATCAAAGAGCAGACTAAAACCTCTATTTGTTGTATGTATAACGCAAAGCATTAATGCATTTTAAATGTTCCACTAATCCAATGTCTGTATGGGTTTTAGTGCCAGCTGGGTGCTGCTGTATTTAGTTTTTTTAGAATAATATACACTACTTACAAAAAGTTAGGGATATTTAGCTTTTGGTTGAAACTTCAGGATGAATTTAAAATTCGTTTATTTAAAAAAATTTTTTAAATGAACTTATTGAGACCATCTCTCAACTTTAGAACGCACATGTCCAACTGTTCAGTGTTTCAGTACTTTTTGCACAACTTGCAGATCTTTAACAAGGAGCTTTAGGCTATGTTCACACGGCTTATTTGCAGGATGTAATTACGCCCCGCAATTACGCCGTTTGGACGGGGGTGGAGCGGGGGTGGGTGCGGGGGGCCGGCACCTCGCCGGCCCATAGACATTCATAACCAGCGGCGTGTATTTCAACATGTCACTTATCTCCCCCCTCGGCATATTCGCCGAGCAGGGAGAGGAGACGTAATCCATAGTTCTTTATGAGAACTGTGGATTACCGTAATGACTGGGACATATTCCAGCCGTAATTTGCGCACTCCGGCGCGTAATTACGGACTGAAATACGTCCTATTTTAAGCCGTGTGAACATAGCCTTATGGAAAATATCCAACAGGTGTTTGATCCCTGAATCGCCCAATAAATTTAGGGGATCAATTTGAGTTGGAATTTAAACAGTCCCGTTCATCATGCTGTTCACATTTTCACATAAGACCAAACCACAGCTTACAATTGATCAACAGTACCTCGCCAATGTGAGAATGCTCTTAGACGGAAGTGATTTATAAATCAAACACAGGTTCAATCAATGAAAGTGCAGATATATTTAGTTAAAAGTATCCAACATTTGTTATACATCTCTTCCAACTTTGAAACTGTATCCGTCAATAATTCAAAACTGTTGTATGAAATCCATTTAAGAAAGTTATGCTTAGCTGCCGTCAATTTTCACCTTTAGGGTATGTTCACACGGCTCACAGCATCAAAGCCTTGTCTGAAATACGCTTCTTCAGAAGAGGTTTTTGATGAGGTTTTGATAAGGTTTTGACAAGCTTTTGGATGAGGTTTTCAACACTGTTTTCATTCCTATGGGGATTTTCAGCACTGAATATACTTCTTTTTCAGCGCCAAACGACAGATACAGATAATTTTCTTGCCACAGCTCGCACTGATGTGCCATCTTGAATGAGCTGCACTACCTGAGTAACTACTGTAGATTGCAGACCCCCACCTCTGTTTCCTCTAGGAGTGAAAGCAATAACAAAATGCAAAAGTTCCCAAAACAACAGCCAAAAAAGATGAGAACAGAGAAATGCTCTGTTGTCACCAGATGCAGAACCACCCCAATATAGGGTTGTCTTGATAATTGCCTGTCATTTCTACCTGTTGTCTGTTCCATTTGCACAACAGCAGGAGAAATTGATTCACAATCAGTGTTGTTTCATAACTGGACAGGTTGATTTTACAGATTGACTCAGCGTTACATTGTGTTAAGTGTTCATTTTTGTTTTTTGAGCAATATATATATATATAATATATATATATATATATATTAATTTATATAGTGCCTTGTGAAAGTATTCTGCCCTCTTGAACTTTTCCACCTTTTGCCACATTCCAGGCTTCAAACAAAGATATAAAAGTTAAATTTTTTTTGTGAAGAATCAACAAGTAGGACACAGTTGTGAAATGGAACGAAATTTACTGGATATTTTAAACTTTTGTTAAAAACAAAAACCTGAAAAGTGGGGCAGAAATTTTATTCGGCCCCCTTAAGTTAATACTTTGTAGCGCCACCTTTTGCTGCGATTACAACTGCAAGTCGCTTAGGGTATGTCTCTATCAGTTTTGCACATCGAGAGACTGAAATTCTTGCCCATTCGTCCTTGGAAAACAGCTGGAGGGTCGTGAGGTTGATGTAGAGCGTTTGTGAACAGCAAATTTTCAGCCTTTCCACAGATTCTCGATTGGATTCAGCTCTGGACTTTGACTTGGCCATTCTAACACCTGGAGACATTTATTTGTGAACCATTCCATTGTAGATTGTAGATTTTGCTTTATGTTTTGGGGTCATTGTCTTGTTGGAAAATAAATCTCCGTCCCAGTCTCAGGGCTTTTGCAGACTCTAACAGGTTTTTATCCAGAATGGTCCTGTATTTGGCTCATCCATCTTCCCCTCAATTTTAACCATCTTCCCTTTCCCTGCTGAAGAAAGCAGGTCCAAACCATGATTGCTGCCCCCACCTGTTTGACAGTGGGGATGGTGTGTTCAGGGTGATGACTGTGTTTGCTTTTAAACAAAACTTTTCGTTTTGCATTGTGACCAAAATGTTGTATTTTGGTTTCATCTGAGCAGAGCACCTTCTTCCAAAGTTTGGTGTCTCCACTGGTGGCTTTGTGGCAAACTTTAAACGAGACTTTTTATGGATATCTTTGAGAAATGGCTTTCTTCTTGCCACTCTTCCATAAAGGCCAGATTTGTTTCAGTTTTACGACTGATTGTTCCCCTATTGACAGACTCCCCCACCTCAGCGAAAATCCTGCAGTTCATCCGAGTGATTAGGGGGCCCCTTGGGTGCATTTGCCTTTCTTCTCCTTGTTTGGATGAAAGTTTAGAGGGACTCCCCGGGGTTTTGGGTAATTTGCGGGGGTCGAACTTTCCTTTTTCAATAGATCGCTTGCCAGTGCCCTTGGGGAGTTAAAATTGGGAAATTTTTTTTGTATCCATACCCGGTTTTTTAAACTCCCCCCAAACAAAATCACAGCCCTGCCGGGTGTGTTCGTTGGTCTTCATAATGCCTCTCGCTTTAAAACAAACCCCTGAGACTACACGGGAAGGGCATTTATACGGGATCCACACATGTGGATTTTTTTTTCATCATCATTCATTTAGGACAATTTTGGATCAATCAAGACCCTTTAACTATGATGGGGGGAATTTTAAACGTCGACTATCGTCATGGGTCGATAGTTGAAAATCGAAAATTTATCATGAAGATTTCCCTTGGGCGATAATAGTTTTATCCCGAGGGACAAATTAAAAGTCTAGGGGAGAGGAACAACACCTTTATTCTTACACCCAAAACAGGGCTGGGAAGGGGGAATTAACATCCACAACAGAAAACTGGTTTATTTGTACTTCTTAGGCACAACACTTGGGCCCTAAAAAAAAAGCCAAAAAAAAAGAAAACAGACCTTTCACTATCCCGTCTTGTCCCCACAGCAGACCCCTTAAACCCTGCATAACCCACAGTTTTAAAAAGTGCCAAAAGGGCCCGGGAAAGTTTGAACCAAAAATTTACTTGAAGGGAAACTTGAAAAACCCTGTCCGGGCCACAGCATTAGCCCCGAACCTCCCTGCCCCCCAATTAAAAAGTGCGGGAAAAAAAGGAAAGTCTTTAAACCCACCTTTTTTGTTAACTGGACATTGACAAACCCTTTTCCTGGCAGCAGGGGCCCCTTAAACCTGATGAACCACAGTTAAAAAAAGTGTGGGAAAAAGGAGCCCTTTTCAACCAGGCTCGGGGGCCGGGGGGGGCCCGGGGAATACCCCAGGGGGCCCCCCCCCCCCGGGAGCCGCAGGGGGCCCCGGGGGCATTCCCGGGCCCCTCCCCGGGGGCCCTTTCCCGGCATCCGGTCACGGGACCCCCGGGGACCTGCGCCCCCGGACCCCAGAGACTGGCCCGGTACCCGGGACTAATGCCCTCGACCCCCGGGGCTGCGTTTTGTAAGGGAGACAGCGCCACTACACTGCCTCCCTAAACCCCCGGGCAGGCAAAAGGGTGTTGGGCCCCTTCGGGTTCTCCCGGGCGCCGGCCCCTATGGTGATTTGGGCGGCGGGTGACGTCACATAAACCGCGCCGCCTAGGGAGGGGGGAGTACGGACCGGCGGAATTTGGGAAGGGGGGGGGGGAAGCCGGGGGGCAAGGGTTTTAAGTGGCTGTTTTTTGTTTTTTTTAAAAAATTTCCCTACGGGGGCCAAAGACTAAAAAGGGGGGGGCCATGGGGCCGGGGGGGGCCACGGGCTACTGGGGGGCCCATGAAAAACAAAGGGGGCATGACTAAAAGGGGGGCCAGGGGCTCCCGGGGGGGGCCCACTGATAAAAGGGGGCCACTGACTACAAAGGGGGGCCATGGCTACTAGGGGGGCCACTGGCTAAAAAAGGGGGGCCACTGACTAAAAGGGGGGGGCCACTGGTTTAATAGGGGGGCCACTGACTAAAAAGGGGGGCCCCCTGACTACAAAGGGGGGGCCACTGGCTACTGGGGGGGGGCACTGACAACAAAGGGGGGACTGACTCCCAAAGGGGGGGCCACTGGCTACTGGGGGGGCCCACGGGGTTAAAAATGGGGGGGGCCACGGCTTTTAGGGGGGGCCAGGGATATGGGGGGCCCCAGGGTTTCCCGGGGGGACAGGGGCTTTTTGGGGGGGGACACGGTACAAAGGGGGCCCAAAGGGGCTACGGGGGCCCTGACTAAAAGGGGGGGCCACTCCCCTTACGGGGGGCCACGGGTCTAGGGGGCCACGGGCTACTGGGGGGGACACTGGCTTTTTGGGGGGGACACGGGCCCACTAGGGGGGCCCCTGACATCTGGGGGGGCCCGGGAATACTAGAGGGCCCTAAACAATGGGGGGACATGGCTATTGGGGGGGTACACGGCTACTGGGGGGCCAATGGTATTGGGGGGGCCCTGACTACTGGGGGGGACACTGGTATTGGGGGGGCCACAGGTTACGGGGGGCCACTGGCTATTAGGGGGGACCCTGACTACTGGGGGGCCACTGGCTACTGGGGGGGGCACTGACTAAAAAGGGGGGGCCAAATTGATACAAAGGGGGACACGGGCTACGGGGGGGACACTGGCTACTAGGGGGGCCACTCCCTTATTAGGGGGGACCGGCTTTTAGGGCGCCACCTGCTATTGGGGGGAAACACGGGCTAGGGGGGGGGACACTGGCTACTAGGGGCCACTGGTATTTGGGGGGCCACGGGCAACAGGGGGGACACTGGCTACTGGGGGCCATTTGGCTAGGGGGGGGCCCAAGGGCAAACTGGGGGGCCCTGACTATTTGGGGGGCCCTTGAACTACTAGGGGAAAATCCCCTATTAGGGGGTACACTGGCTACTGGGGGGCCATGGCATTGGGGGGCCCCTGACAACTAGGGGGACCCTGGCTATTGGGGGGGGCCATGGTTTACTAGGGGGCCCATGGCTATTGGGGCCCCCGGGACTACTAGGGGGGCCCCCGGGCCCTACTAGGGGGGGGCACTAAACTAAAAAAGGGGGGGCACTGACTAAAAAAGGGGGGGCCACTGGCTACTGGGGGGGCCCACTGGTTTAAAAAGGGGGGAAAACTGACTAAAAAGGGGGGCCCACTGGCTGCTAGGGGGGGCCACTGACAAAAAAGGGGGGAAATCAAATAGGCGGGCCACTGACCACAAGGGGGGCCACTAAATACAAAGGGGGCCCACTGGTTTACTAGGGGGGCCACTCTACGGGGGGGGCCACTGGCAAACTGGGGGGGACACTGCTACAGGGGGGACATTTGGCTATGGGGGGGCCAAACGGTTTTAGGGGGACACTGGCTACTAGGGGGGCCCACGGTACGGGGGGGTATGGCTATGGGGAAAACCAAATGGCTCCCAGGGGGGTCCACGGGCTTTTAAAGGGGGAAAACGGCAATTGGGGGTTGGCACTGGCTACTGGGGGGGCCCTGCTACTGGGGGGGGCACTAGCAAAATGGGGGAAACATTTGGGAACTAGGGGGCACTGGCTATTGGGGGGGCCCGGGACTCTAGGGGGGAAAATGGCTATTGGGGGGCCACTGGCAAAGGGGGGGCCAAATGGCTACTAGGGGGACACTATTTTTTGGGGGGCCACTGGCTACGGGGGGGCACTGGCTACTAGGGGGACATTTAATTAGGGGGGGCTTTGGGCAAACGGGGGGGCCCACGGCAAACTGGGGGGCCACTGGCTTTAGGGGGGAATGGCTACAAGGGGGGCCCCGGCTCCCTTATGGGGGGGGGCCCGGGCCTACCTATGGGGGGGCCCCTTTAATTTTTACCCTACGGGGGGGCCTTTGGGCTCCCCTACGGGGGGCCCAGGGTCCCTACGGGGGGCCCTCTCTACAAAGGGGGCCCGGGCTACCTACAGTGGGGCCCCCCGGGCACCTAGGGGGGTTTATCTCCCCTAAATACAAAGGGGGGCTCTGAAAACCTTTAAAGTACTAAAGGGGGCCCCCCTAACTCCCGGGTATACTCCCAAAAGGGGGCCCCAAAACTACCTGTATATACCAAAAGGAAAACCCCTAACGGTCTGAAATAGTACCAAAGGAAAACCCCTAACTGTATAGTACCTAAAGGAGCCCCCTGCTGTTTTGCCAAAGGACCCCCCCAAACTGCCTGTAAAACTCCCTTAAAGGGGGCCCCCCAAACCCCCGGGGTATCCCTACCCAAGGGGGGCCCAAAGGGCCTGTATCCCTCCCAAAAGGGGGGTCTTTTAACTGTTGCAGCCTATAAAAAGGGGGCCCCTAACTACCTACAGCTTCCCAAAAGGGGGGAAACCACCTACCTACGCCAACAAAAAGGGACTCACCAACAACCTATTTACAGCCAAACAAACGGGGGGTCCCCCAAACAAAACTGTAGCCTATAAAACTTCCCAAACGGGGGGCCCTCTTTATCTAACGGGGGGCTACTACCTACCCCCCCTTTGGGCTGGGTATCCCCAGCCTCCCTGGGGCGGGCCCTACCAACTTATCCAGCGAGAGTCTACCAAACCTAAATAGCACCTATCAAGTTCCCGGGGCCTCTCCCCACCCCCCAACCCTTTAGGAAACTGGGTTTGTCCCCGCTCTCCCACCCCTGGGTAGTTTTTTACAGAGGTGGGAATAGGTAAAGAGATGCGGGGAAAATTTTAGGATTCTAAGATATTTGTGTTAATTTTTGGGAGGGAAAGATTGGGCCGGGCAAGTCCCCATGGGGGTGTGGAAAAGGATGCAGAAGAAAAGGGGCTAAAAAACGACTTTATAAGAAAGAGAACGAAATAAAACAGTCAAAACTCTTTGGGGAGTCCTGAAATTTTAGGGGGGGATTTTTTAATTGTAAGGGGATGGTGGGCTGAGCTGGGTGTCCGGGTCACTATGTAAGGGGAAAAAAAATAAAGGGCGAAATCCCTTTAAAAAAGACTTTGCTATTATATACCCTGAAAAAACTTTGAGGGCTCTCGGTTCCAAAATAACATGATCAAAACAAGTTTAAGCTGCCCAAAACTTTTAAAAGTGGTCTCAAAAACGGGAAATCCCCATCCTTTTTTACCTTCAAACGAGCCAATCAGGGCCCCTAAAAGGGTCAAACCCACCTCCCTTAAATTTAAAAGAAAAAAAATAAAAAAAAAAAAAAAAACAAAAAAAAACCCAACCCCTGCAAAGGCCCGCCCTTTTTTATGACAGCCCCTTTAGAGTGGGCGGGGACAGAAACCCAAAAAAGGAACAACCCCCCTTTCCTTTTCCATATAGGTTTTTAAAAACAATGTACACCAATATAAGTATGTTTTTGGGACACAAAAACAATTTTTGAAAAAACGAAAGCAAACCCCGGGTGCCCCTGGCAGGGGTTGCGGCAACCCCATTAATTATACTTTTACAACAAAAGACCGCCCCCAAAACGGCACATTTTTGCAAAAAAAGGGAATTTCACTACGCGAAATCCCAAAAAGCCATTTTGCTAACTATAAAAATGAAAAAAAATTTGAGGGCCTCGGTTTACATATCATGAAACCCGAACTTTTTTAAACTTTCCCACGACTTTTAACGGGGTCTCAAACGGGCAGTCCCCAATTCCCCATCCTTTTTTTCCTCTCAATGAGCCAATCAGGCCCCTCACTGGGGCACCGACCCCCAAATTTTTAACCCGAGAGGGAAAAAAAAAAAAAAAACACCCAACCTTCCCAAAACTGCCCCCCCCCCCCCTTTTTATGACAGCCTGGAGAGTGGGCGGGGCCCGAAAACCCCAAAAAGGGAAAAAACCCCAAATTTTTCCCTATAGGTTAAAAACAAGTACACCAAGTTAACGTATGTTTCTGACACAAAAACATTTTTGGGGAAAAAAAGAAACAAACCCGGGTGCCACTGGCAGGCTGCGGACACCTGTAATTTTTACATGTACCCACACAGACCCCCCGCCAGCGGCCCCCATTTTTGCCAAAAAACAATTAAATACGTCAAAAACCCCAAAAAGCACTTAAAGCTAACTTTCCCTACATGAAAAAACTTTGAGACTCCGGTTCACATATCATGATCAAAACATGTTTTAAACTGCCCCCACTTTTTAACGTGGTCTCAAATCCGGGGGCCTAAAATTTTTTACCCCTAAAACGAGCCAATCAGGCCTTTAAATGGGGGCACCGACCCCCATTTTTCAGAAGAAAAAAAAAAAAAAAAAACCCAACCCGCAAAGCTGCCCTTTTATGACAGCCCTTTGAGAGTGGGGTGGGAAAAATAAAAAAACCCCAAAAAGGAAGAAACCCTTCCTTTCCAAAAAGGTTAAAATCAATGTACAAACCCAAAATATAACGTTTTTCCCGCACACAAAAAAAATTTCTGAAAAAACTTTATGCCAAAACCCGGGTGCCCCTGGGGAGGGCTGCGGCCCCACATGTAAATTTTACAAGTACAACACCGACCGGCCAGCGGCAATTTTGCAAAAGGGGCAATACACTACGCGAAATCCCTTTAAAAAAAGCACTTTTTGTATCAAAACATACATGAAAAAAAAATTTGAGACTCTCGGTTTACCTTTTAAAAGATCAAACTGTTTAAGCTGCCCAAAGGGCTTTCAACGTGGGGCTCAAATCGGGCAGTCCATCCTATCTTTAAATCTCAAACGGCCCAAACAGGCCCTCCCTGGGTCCCGCCTCCATTTTTTCAGAAAGAAAAAAAAAAAAAAACCCAACCTGCAAAGCTGCCCTTTTTATGACAGCCTGTTATTTGGGCCGGGGGGCAGAAAACCCCAAAAGGAAACAACCCCTTCCCTTTTCCCTATAGGTTAAAATTTAAAAAAAGTACACCAAGTAAAATATGTTTTTGCACACAAAAACATTTTTTGAAAAAAACGTATGGGAAAAAACCCGGGTTTCCACTGGCAGGGCTTTCGGCACACAAAGTAATTATAAATGTACACACACAGACCGCCGCCAGGGCACTTTTTTGGGAAAAAGGGCAAAACACTACTCGAAAAAACCCTAAAGAAGCACTTAAGCTATCTAAACATAATTGAAAAAATTTGAGACTCTCGGTTCACAAATCTTGTTTTAGAACAAGTTTTAAACTGCCCACGATTTCAAAGTGGGCTCAAATCGGGCCCGTCCAAACCTTTTCCCTTTTCCTCTCAATTTGAGCCAAACACCCCCTAACTGGGGCAAACCCACCCCCATTATTCCCGAAAAAAAAAATAAAAAAAACCCCCCAACCCGCAAACTGCCCTTTTATACAGCCTGGAAGTGGGCCGGGGGCAGGAAAAAACCCCCAAAAAGGAAGCACACCCCCCCTTTCCCTATAGGTTAAAAACAATTTACACCCAAATTTAAAGGATGTTTCTGCACACAAAAAAAATTTCCCGAAAAAAAAAATGCAAAAACCCTTTTGGCCCCTGGGAGGGCTTCGGCACACATGTAATTATAAAGTACACAAACAGGGCCCCCGCCAAACGGCACATTTTCTGCCCAAAAAGGGGAATACACTACTCGAAAAAACCCAAAGAAGCCCCTTTGCTATCTATCATACATGAAAAAAATTTTAGATCTCGGTTCACATAACATGAACAGAACATGTTTTAAAACTGCCCAAAGCCTTTTAACGTGGTCTCAAATCGGCAATCCTACCTAACTTTCCTCCAATCGAGCCAAACAGGCCTCTCACTGGGGTCAAACCCCCTCCATTTTTCAGAGAGAAAAAAAAAAAAAAAACACCCAACCCCGCAAAGCGCCCTTCTTAAAGAAAAGCCTGGGGGGTGGGCGGGGGAAAAAAACGGGGGCCGGTCTGTGTGTGTTCTGTAAAATTACAAAGTGTCCCCCAGCCCCCCAGTTGGGACCGGTTTTTCATACGTTTTTTTTGAAATGTTTTTGGGGGTGCAGGGAAAAATACGTTATATTGGTGTAAAGGGGTTTTAAAACCCATATTGGGAAAAGGGAAAGGGGGCTTCCCTTTTTGGGTTTCTGTCCCCGCCCCCTCTCACAGGCTGTCATAAGAAGGGGGGGAAAATTTTTCATGGGTTGGGGGTTTTTTTTTATTTTTTCTCTCTGAAAAAGGAGGTCGGTGACCCAGTGGAGGGTGATTTGGGTCAATTTAGAGGTAAAGAAGGATAGGGCTTTCCCAAAAAAAAAAAAAAACGGGAAAAAAAAAAATTGAAAAAAAAAAAAAAAAAAAAAAAAAAAAATTTGAAAAAAAAAAAAAAAAAAAAAAACAACAAAAAAAGGGCAAAAAAAAAAAAAAAAAAAAAAAAAAAAAAAAAAAAAAAAAAATTTTTTTTAAAAAAAATTTTAAAAATTTTTTTTTTTTTTTATGGAAGACAATAAAAAAAAAAAAAAAATTTTAAAAAAAAAATTGGTTTTAACCCGTTTAAAGGGGGCTCAAAATTGTTTTTTTCTTTTTTTATGTATGATTTGATAGCCCTAAGTGCTTCTTTAGGGATTTTTGACGTGTGTATTTCCCCTTTTTTCAGAAATGTGCCCCTGGCGGCGGGGTTTTTGGGGGGTACAGTATAAAAATTTAAAGTGTGCCCCCAGGCCCCCGCCAGTGGCACCCAAAGGGTTTTCATACGTTTTTTTCAGAAATTTTTTTGTGTGCAGAAAATACGTTTACTTTTTTTTTTGGGGTCATTGATTTTAAAAAAAAAATTTGGGGGAAAGGGGGGGGGCTTCCCCTTTTTGGGGTTTTTGTCCCCGCCCCCTCTCACGGGGTCATTAAAAAGGGGGAGCTTTTCAGGTTGGGTGTTTTTTTTTTTTTTTTCTCTCTTAAAATGGAGGCGGTGACCAGTGAGTGGGCCCGATTGGGTGGGTTAAAAGGTAAAGATAGGAAAAGGACTGCCCCATTTGAGACCACGTTGAAAATTTGGGGCAGCTTAAAAAAAGTTTGATCAAGTTGGGGAACCCAGAGTCTCAAAGTTTTTTCATTTATGGTCCCTATGTAGTCTCTATATGGCGGTTTGAAGGGTTTTAACCCCGAGCTGGGTTAACCTCTATGATTTGGGCTCTATTTGGTGGTGTTGTGGTTTAAAACCCCGACTGGTGTTGGGCCTTATGTGGCTCCATATGGTGGTGTTGTAGGATATCCCGAGTGGTGGGGTTTTACCTTTGTGGCCTCTATATGGCGGTGTTTTAGGTTATACCCGAGCCAGTAACCCGACCCTGTGTGGGTTTTCTATATGGTGGGGGGTTTTAGGGTTTTACCTAGCTGGTGCTTTAAACCCCTATGGGTCTCTATATGGGGGTGTTTGTAGGGTTTTATCGGGGGGTGTTTTCTGACCCTATGTGGGGCTCTATATGGCGGGTTGTAGGTTATACCTGAGTGGTGTCTGACCACTATGTTGGGTTTTCTATATGGGAAGGGTTTTTGGTTATACCTTTAGCTGGTGTCCCGACCTCTAAGTGGTCCTATATGGGGGTGTTTTAGGTTATACCTGGCTGGTGTCGACCTTTAAGTGGTCCTAATGGGGTGGTTTTTGGTTATACCCGAGCTGATGTTGAAACCCTAATTTCCTCTATATGGTGGTTTGTAGGTTATACCTGAGGGGGTGTCTGACCTCAAATTTGGTCTCTATATTTTTTTTTAGTTTTTTGGTTTTAACTGAGCTGGTGTCGACCTCAAAATTTTGGGCTCTATATGGGGGTGTTGTAGGTTTTCACCTGAGCTTTTTGTTTTGACCTCTTGTGGTCTCTTTATGGGGTGTTTTTTTTGGTTGTACCTGAGCTTGGGTTCTGACCTCCCAAATGGGCTCTATTGGCGGTGTTGTAGGTTTTTACTCCCGGTGGTGTCTCCCTCCTAAGTGGTTTCCCCTATGGTGGGTTGTAAAGGGTTTTTCCTGACTGGGGGCTGCTTCTATGAGGTCCTATATGGCGGTGTTTAGGGTTTTTACCTGAGCTGGTGTTTTGGGCCTCTATGTGGTATCTTTAAGGCGGTTTTTGAAAGGTTTTTACCTGGCCCCGTAACTGACCTCTGTGTGGTCTCTATATGGGGTGTTTTAGGTTATACCTGAGCGGTGTCTGGGCCCCTATGTGGTCTCTATAAAAAGGGTGTTGTAGGTTTTAAAACGGGCTTGTTTGACCTCTATGTGGGCCAATATGGGAAATTTTGTAGGTTATACCCAGTTGTTGACCACTATGTTGGGCTCTTTTGGCAGTGTTGTAGGTTTTTTCCTGAGGCTGGTGTCTGACCTCTAAGGGTTTTCCCATATGGCGGGGTTTTTTAGGGTTTTAAAATGACGGTGTCTGACTTATTGGCTCTATATGGCGGGTTGTAGGTTTTACCTGAGCTGATGTTTTGACCTTTGTGTCTTTTAAATGGTGGTGTTGTAGGTTTTTCCCCGAGGGTTTTTCTGACCTCTATGTGGTCTCTATATGGTTGGGGGTTTTGGTTTTTATCTGAATTTGGGGTCTGACCTCAATTTTGGGGCTCTTTTTATGGGGGGGGTGGTTTTGGTGGGTTTCACCCCGAGCTTGTGCTGACCTCTATTTTGGTCTCTATTTGGAGTGTTTTAAATTTTTACCTGAGCTGGTTCGACCCCTAAGTGGTTTTCTATATGGCCCGGGGTTGAGGTTATACCCAGCTGGGGTTTTCTCTCTATGTGGTTCCATTTTGGTTGGGGGGGGTTTTTTAGGTTATACCAAACTGGTTTTCTGGAACTCTTTTTGTGGTTTTCCCCATTGGCGGGGGTTTTAGGGGTTTTAAAACCCGAGCGGGGTTGACCCCTAAGTGGTATCTTTATGGCGGGGTTGTAGGTTTATTTCCTGACTGGTGTCTGACCTCTATGTGGTCATATATTGGGAGTGTTGGGAGGGGGTTTTCCTGAGCTGGTGTCTGACCCCTATTTGGGCTCTTAAAAGGGGGGTGTTTTTAGGATAAAAAGGCGGAAAGTATAGTGGCAGCGTTTCATGTTCCCTGATTGTAGAGGTATTGTATGGGGGTGGAGGGGGGATAAGGAAAGGAGCTACTAGCCCCTGTCTATGATATGTTAAAAATGAAAATGTGTGAGATACGATCTGTGACTCCTTGCATTGTACCCACACAAAACAGTTCTGTTTTTCACACTTTATTAGGTGGTTAAAAAGGGTGCATTTTTGTCCCAGAGGCCGGTAATATTTTCATGCACAAATAGGGTGGGCCCCGAAGATCAAAACCCCCGTGGGCCCAACCCCCCGCCACAATGCTTTCAACCAACCCTTTTAGTTTAAATGGACATAGACTACCCCTGTCCGGGGCCAAAAGCATGAGCCCAAAAACCTGCATAAACCCCCAGTTTTAAAAACTCCCGGGGAAAAAGGAGTCTTTAAATTAAACCATTTTAGTTGAACTGGCATTGACTATCCCGGGTCAGGGAAACAGCAGTTTGCCCTTTAAAACCCGGGTCTGACCCACAAAATTAAAAAGTGCAGGAAAAAAGGAGTCTTTCAACCCCCTTTTTTAGTTTCACGGGGCATAGACTATCCCTTTTTTCCCCGGGGCCCAACGCATGACCCCCAAAACCCTTTGCATGCCCCCCCGATTTAAAAACTGCCAAAAAAAAGGAGTCTTTGAACACCATTTTAGTTGAACGGGAAACATTGACTATCCCTGTCCTGGGCCACAGCATGACCCCCAAAACCCTGCATGACACCTAGATTTAAAAGTCCCGGGAAAAAAAGGAGTCTTTTAACCCCCCCATTTTAGTTAAAACGGGGACATTGACTATATCTGCCCTGGACCCCCGTATGACCCCAAAAACCTGTCTGCCCCCACAGTTTAAAAAAAAGTGCCAAAAAAAGGAGCCCTTTCAACCACCCATTTAAAGTTAAACGGGAATTGACTATAATGTCCGGGGACGGGTAGCATGACCCAAAAACCCAACAGGTGCCTTTATGGCCCAATCAGCAGAAAATTTTTTCAATAAGAAAAAAAAACCTTTATTAAAAAAAAAATTGTTTTCCCTTTTTCTGTGCTGCTAGGCAAATTTTCCCCATTTTTTCGGGTTGACTTTGGTTCCACCTTTGCCCATTGACTGTGAAGAAAAAGGGACAAGATGTCCCCGGGTAGGTCAACGGGGCCCCTTTCCGGGAAAACCCTCCCATTTTGGAAATTTATTATAAGGGCAGGTGAGGCTGAAAAACGTGGTCACGCAGGTTCGCTGGCAGGGGCCGGCCTTACTGGGGGTTTTGGTTGAGACCCAAGGGCTGGCTTTCCGGGTCTTTATTAACACCCCCAGGTTCAGCTGCGGGGCCCCAAGTTAAAGTGGGTGAAGTGAGAGCAAAGGGCTGGGGGTTCGTAATTCTATTAGAAACCCCAGGTTCAGTTTGGCAGGGGCCCGGTTCAGTGGGTGTGGTAAAGAGCCCAGGCAGGCGTCCCGTAACCCTTTAAAACCCCGGAAAAAAAATCCCTTTTTGGGAATCAGCATCAAAAAAACGGGTCGTGCTGAACCCGATTTGGGGGAAGCGGAAGTTTTTAGCTAAGACCCCAGCCTTCCTCAGTCCCACAGTCAAAAACCTGGGTAGCGCTAGAGAAATTGCTCCCCTCTAGGAGTGCTTGCCCGTTAATAGGAGTGCGGGAAAAAATTTTGAGCTTCATTTGGGAAATTAGGGTGGGTTGAGCTCCTGTTTTCCCGGGTTTGCCCTTTTTTTCGGCATTCTTTTTCTGTTTTCCCTCAACGTTTTGGAGGAAAATTGTCTTGTTCTTGGGGGGGACAAATTTGTGCTCCTACAGATGTCCTCTGAAAAAACCTACATCTTTTAAAGTCTTCCTGTACCTCCCCTTGCAAAATTTTCCAGAGGAGTATTTGTATCAGCTTTTTTTTGTACTTTGCAATTTTTTTTAGTATTTTAAATTCTAGAAAAAAAATTTTTAAAAGGGGATGGAATCCCCCCAACTTTCCTTTTTTCTCTTTTTTTTTTTAAAAATTGTTTTAAAAGGGGTTTAAAGTAACTACAGGGGTTTTCCGAGCTAGGGTTAAAGATCTTGCAAAAAAAAATCTTTTTTGAAAATATGTGCCCTTTTAACAGTGCCCTACCTATTCCTTTTTTTTGACACCCCCATCCCCCTTGAGCCACTCTTGACAATTGTGAAAAAACCAAATGTCTGTTAAAAAACCACATTTTTTACAATGGGGCCCTTGTGTTGCTGCATTTCCCCACCCAAACTTCCCCCAAAAAAAATTAAAAACCCTTTGACCCTTGACCCCACTCTTGGGCCCAATTGTGAAGAAAAAAATGTTTTTTAGAAAACCACATTTTTTTTCCCTAGGACCTTTTGTTTTGTTTCCCATTTCACAGAACATCCCCCCAAAAAATTAAAAACATGACCCTTGACCCAAACTTTTTAACAATTGTGAAAAAACAAATGTCTGTTAAAAAACCCCCATTTTTTTTATAATAGGACCTTTTGTATTGTGCATTTCAAAGCAGAAATGACCCAAAAAATTTATAAAAATGCTTCTCAGCCACTGTTAAAAATTTTGGGGAAAAAATCCCACTTAGAAGCCCATTTCTTTTCCCAAAAAGGGGACCATGATTAAAAGCTGAAATCTCACAGAACAGACCCCAAAAAATTTTTTTAAATAGGGATTTATCGCCATATTAAAAATTGTGAGGAAGAAATGCCACTTGGAACCCAAATTTTTTTTCTAAACGCCCTTTGATTATAGCTGTATTTTCCACTGCAACATGCCCCCAAAAACCCCTTTGGGGAACCAAATGAAAAAAAAATTCTAAAAAAAAGTGAGTAAATGGAATACGGTTTTTCATAAAAACCTTTTGGTGTTTTTTTACGGGTTCTCACCCGCAAAAACCAGAAAAATTTGATCTTTTGGGAACTGACAAAAAAAAATTGAAATAAAAAATTGATCTTTTAAAAAAAAAAGTTTTAAAGGGGAAACCCATTTTTTTATGGAAGGGGAATGGGGAAGTAGACCGGCAACTATTTTTTTGGTGACCTCGGCAATTGGGGCCAGAACTTTCATAAGAACCCTTGCCTTTTTTCATTTTGGATGAAAGTCAATTGACCCACACTATCTGTGGAAAGCCGGATGCGTTTGTCTGTAATGACCCCCTCCAGCTGTGCTGAAGGCCCCCGTTTAAGATAGGGAGGCTGGCAAAGGGGGCCAGGGCAAAAAAACTTATGGCGGGGCCAGGGAGGGTTTGGGGCCTTTAAATCCTTTTTGGAAATCCCAAAGAATTGTTTGGGGCCCAAGAACAACCCAAAAAACATCGGTGTTGAGGTGAAACCATGATCTTAAGTTGGTTTGGGGTGTTGTATGTGTGCCCTGCATTACAGGGCTTTGGTGAGGTGGTAAAAAAAGTTTGCCAGAGGTCCCCCCTTAGGCTTCTCCCCAAATTCCTGCTGCTGCTGTCGTACGGCTGCTTGGCCCCTCTACTGCTTGTAAACGCGCTGACGTTTTTCCCAAATTTGACTTTTGAAGACGTAAAGCAGACGCAACGATGTCCCCAAATTTAAAATCAATCACCCATGGTCTCCATTTTCCTGCATTTTACTCTCTATTTGGGTGGGGGGAAAGGAAAAGTGCTGGGGTTTTGTTTTTTACCAGGGATCGTGGAGGGGGGGCCACCCAGTAACTGTTGTTCATTTTGAAAGGCCCTTTAAAGCGAGGATCATGTTGGAGGAAAAGGAGCATCCAAGCACTCTGTTAGACCTTTGGGGCCCTTTTTTCCAAGCCCTCGGGTCAAGGGGGGATAGCAAAAAAAATTTCCTCTCTTCCTCCTCCGCCTCAAATTCGCACCAACCTCTTTTCCCAAAGGGGAGGGACGTTCCCCGGGAAAGTCAGTGTCCAGGGAAAACCCTCCTCCTCATCCTTTTTCCTCTGGAAAAAAGCTTCAACACAGGGCCCCGACTTGGGCCCCAGATGATGCCCCCCTGGAGCTGAAGGGAAAAACCCCTTTCCTAGCCCCCGGGCCTTTTTTTGAACCCTGCCTAATGAAGATCAATTTAAAAATTGGTGAAACTGTCGGGCCTTTGGATTTAACGGAGAAAAAAGGGGGTCCGTTTTCCGCATTTGTGGGCCTTTTCCTCCTCCCTTGCTGGTTGGACCTGATGTTTCAAAGGGGTCCAACGATCGTTCCAGAACTTTAAAATCACCCCCAATGTTTTTGTGAAAAACGGCATTGTCGCACTGAAAATTTTGGTGGCTTCTTTAGAAAAGGCAAGGATTTGGGGCAGAAACTCTTTTCCCTTTCCTTCCCCTCTCGGTGGCTCAAAAAACCCCTGCTTGTCAGGCCATGTGTCCTTTATACTGCTTAATTTGGCCCTTGCGGGTGCTGCCCCCAATCTCTGGGGGCATGTGGCGGGTGGTTTTTAACGTGTTGCCATGTCAACAATGAGAAAGGTTGAGGGGGCCCAAGCTGACGGGTGCAACGCAAACCAAAGGGGGAAAAAAAAACAGGGTGCGAAATGGTGGAAGTGCCAAGCTCAGACCCCGAGGGCCCTTCCTTTTAGCAGGCCCGGGCCCAACCCCGGGGAGCGCTTTTAAAAAAATTCTGGAAGGGCCCAAAGGTTCATGACATGTGCCCGGCTAGGGATGTGCTCCAGGTACCGTCTTAAAAGGGGGCCAAACAGATTTGGGAAAGTTTTCACCCACCAACCCTTTCCCCGGCACAAGGTTCTTTTCACCAGCCAGCACTCGGTCTCGTTGCGGAGGGGCTGTCCCCCAGCTCCTTTAACCCGTGTGTTTTCGATCTCCCAAAACAGTTTAATTTTTAACAAGGCCTGGTTTCTCTGGCCGTGATGCCAAACCCGAGGACCTTGGGGGAAAGAACCCCCCACCATCTTTTGTGGTTTTGAAGAGCGGGGGTTCCGAGCCTTTTGGGGCCAAAAGCACCCCCAGAGGGCATTTAAACCCCGCTCCCCCCGTGAGCTGTCACAGAGATATTGCGGCCTTGGCCCCTGCTTACTAGTCCAAAGTGTCGGTGGGTTTAGATGGACTTTGTGGAAAACAGGGTGCAAGGCAACGCGCTTTGAAATTTTAGATGACACGTGGGGTGGCCAAAGGGGAGGGGGTGGCTTTTTGGGAAAGAAATGCCTGTCGGGATCTGGTATTGGGGGGGGAAAAGGCAAGGGCCAAAGGGGTGGGGAACCCATCTGTGTCCACCAGACGGGGAAAAGGGAACATTTTTCCAAGGGGCCCCCAAAAATGGCCCAAAGTCGACTTTAGGCTTTTGGGCCCTTTGGGGGTGGTTTGAGTTAAAATTTTTTTTTCTGTCCCAAACCTGGAAGACAGAAGGTGGGTGCCCTTGGAAAGGCCTGTACGGCCCCTGAGGTGTCAAAAAATGGTGGAAGGAAAAGGGTAGGAAAGGGTCTCTTTGGGGGTTTTTTTTGGGGGTTCCCCGGGCGGTGGTGGAAGGGTTTAAAAGGGGGTTTTCTTTGCTACAATGATTGGGTTTTAATTTAAAAAAATCTTTTTAAAAAACAAGCCTGCTTTGCCCCCTTTTATGTTCTTTTCAATTGTCCCACTGGGTTTTTTGGGTAAACCCTGTTTAAAGGGGTGGGCCTTTAGGTTCTTAAATTTCATATAGCCAAGGCCCGGGCCTTTTTTGATCCTTATTTTTGGCTTTCAGGTCTGAAAGACTTTATCTCCTTTTAAGACAGGTGGAAACAGAGAGCCCCTCCCGCACAGAATTTCTTCTGTAGTGGAGGGGGAGGAGGGAGGACTCTGGCGTCCCGTGTCCATGCTGCCTGGGTTTTAAACCCCCGTGTGGCCCTGGGTTCCTTTCCCGCTTCTACACAGATTGAGCCCGAGTTTAGGTGATCAATAAAATGTGACAGCAAAATGACCCTGTTTGTTAAAATTTTAAACATGATGTTGTGGAGCCCGTTAAAATATAATAATTCCCATACAGATTTGTGAACAGTTCATGCTGTAAATAGGGACACATCCGAGGGAAAACTTTGAAACTTTCCTGGGTCTGTTCTGAGAAGGGGGTTTTTTTGTTGTTGCTGGAAAATTGGAGATAAAGTAAAATAAGCGAGGGGGATTGGGAAACCCCATTAGCAAACATAGACCTCTCTAAGCAGGGCCCCACAGGGTTAAAATCTAGCGCCCAAACCCGGTAGTGCCCGTGTGCCCGAGAGGAGGGGGGAAGGGCAGAAGGGGCTTGCAGCCCCTCAATTTTAACTCCCATTTTAAAGGGCAGAGGCTGGAAAAAACTATTAATGAACAAATCCCCTTTTAAGGGGGGGCTGATCCCTGATCTTTTCTGAGAGACATGGGCAGCTGAGGAACGCTTGGTTGTGGCGGAGGAGGAGGAATCAGAGAGAGAGGGTGTGACAGTGGTTGGAAACCCGGGATCGGTGTGGCCTTTTCTCGCCAAGTGTTCCCTCCATTTCAACTCAAGCATTCGCTGCATGTGACTAGACATATTGGTGGTGGTTAAACACCTAAGATTCTTGCCTTTACTGATGCGTTTACGGCAAAGGCGGCATATGACATCGCTGGGTGAATCAGAGGCTTGCTCGAAAAAGGCCCATGTTTGAGAGGTCCTGGACGGCAATAAGCGAGGAGCGGTGTTTCCGCTGATCGTGGGTGGCGGAATCATCTCAGTGGACTTCTGCGACCGCCCTCTCCCTTTTTGAGGAGGGACCCGTACTGACACTACCACATCGTCTTCCTCCTTATCCAGTGATGAAGCGCTTGCAAGCAAATTTTGCTGAAAAGACCACGTTGGATCCGCAATGTCGTCATCATCATCATCAACACAGGTGATTTCGTCGTCCTGACATTCTGCATCCAGGAGCTGCGGGCTACAAGCAAGAGGGACTGCAAGGCGTTGCCGACCGCCCGGGATTTTTGCCCGATTGACCGGCTTCCTTCTTCTCCTCTGATGGCATCAGTAACTGGGCGTCAGAGCAGACAAAATCATCCTCTTTGGTCTCTTGATCTTTGGAAAGGGCTTCTGATTTGATTTTGTAATCAAAGAGGTCTTCAGAAAATGCATTATCCACAGTGGTGGGTACACGAGTTGACATTTGGGCTGCCTTCGCTTCATGTTGGACGGATGCTGACGATGCTGATGAGACATTTGTGGCCGTGACTGGGAGGACGAGGAGGTAAGACTGCTGGATGCAGGTTGCATTAACCACTGAAGAACAGATTGTCTACGCTGTTCGTTACGGAGATTCAAAGGGGGCCCTGACCCAGCGATGACAGGCCTGACGGTCCTGCAACCGACGATCCGCTGGCTGCGTGTTGTCGCCAGCACTGGAAGGAGCACCTTTCTCATACCTCTACCTCCATGTCCTACACCCCTCTTTTGCTCGCTTACCACCTGCATTTCGCTCCATGTTCAGAAAGATAAAAATTTAAGAAGGTATGGAAGAGTTTTTGACAGTCTCTTTTAAAAGACGGCAAATCACAGCTATTCTTAAATCCTCTAATTTCCTACAGCCACCTGGGATTTTGAAAACTGAAAAAGTTTCTAGCGAATACCAGTGGGAAAAGCGGTCTGGTGGAAGAACCGTAAGACAAAATCAACAGTGTTCTTCTTTCAGTCCCAAGGATTTACAACTGCCCAGTAGGACTAGGCAGGGCCGCCATTAGGGGGGGTACAGCCACTACTGGTGTACCGGGCCCGGTCAGTCTGTGAAGCAAGGGCGGGGCCCACCAGCGGCGGCTGGTACCGCCCCCTTGCTTCACACAGTAATGGTAGTTTTCTCTACCATGTGAGCTGTGCCTGCGCTTTTCTGTACAACTGGGGCCCGGCGCAGCTGATGGAGGGCCCGTGCTGCGGCTCCGATCATAGCTGCGCTGAATGCCGTTCACGGGCATTATTTACATACTCTTCCTGCGCACTGTGATCGGAGCAGTCAGGCCCTCCTCTCTCTCTGCTCCTGGACGGAACGACTAATTAAATCAGTGAGGTCCCGCACAGTGGGCGGGGCTTCACTGACTCAAATTCTCCTACATCCTGCCTTTGGCCAGAAGCTGTGCGGGCAGGAAGAGAGGAGGGCCCGACAAGCGACAGCTCCCGGCCGCAGCGCGGAGGACCCGACAGGCGACAGCTCCCGGCCGCAGCGCGGAGGAAGAGAGGAGGGCCCGATAGGTGACAGCTCCCGGCCGCAGCGCGGAGGAAGAGAGGAGGGCCCGACAAGCGACAGCTCCCGGCCGCAGCGCGGAGGAAGAGAGGAGGGGGCCCGACGCTCCCGCAGTGCAGGAAAAGTAAGTAAAATATATTAAGTGTGGTTTGATTGAAAACTAGGACCCTCGGGCCCTCTCTTATAGGGGCCCGCCAACCCCCCCAAGCTGTTTTAAAGGGAGGGAGGGGGGGGGGGGGGATGCGGGCCTCGCCGGCCAAGCCCGGGGGAATTTTGTTTTCCTCACGGGGGGGGAGCTTCCTTTTTTTCAGAGTCGGGCAGCAGCAAAAATCGCCCACAAGTGGCTCCCTCCCCTGTATCACCCCGATTTCTCTGTGATGGGGGTCCATTTTTTGGGGCGGGACGCTCTGCGGGAATCCTGATTGAAAATAAGGGGGAAAAAGGGAAAAAAAACAGGACTGGGGCCCCCCCCCCCTCTCCCCCCATGGCAATACTTAACCCTTCAAGCCTGTCAGAAAGGTAGATGTGACGCTTACTACCCTTTTGAAAATCCATGCTCCCCCAGTATGGTTTAAATATTCAAGTGCCAGCAGTGGTTTTAAAAAGAAAAAGTGAAAAGAAGAAAAAGGGCCAGTGTCCTCCTTCCAATCCCTTTCTGCCCCCAAAAACTCCTTTTTAAAAAAGGTAATAGTCCCATGGCATCAGTTTTTGCACTAGAATGTGCAACATTATGTAATACTGCACTGTGTATATATTCCAAATTTTGCATTTATTTTTAGTAAAAGCTCATTTATTTACCTATAAAAATGAGTGTTTTCTATTAAAATATATAATTATATTTATATATATTTTTAAAAAATATATTATATATATATATTAAAATTTTTATATTATATATAAAATATATTTTATATTTTAAATATTATTTTACGTTGTGGGTCCAAGAATTGACATTTTTAAATTTTTGGAAAAGGAACCGGGAAAAACGTTAAAGTAAACACGCATCGGGGATCATTCTTTTGAACGTGATACTAAATTTTTTTTTGTGAGCAGTGGGAAAATCAACTGCTAGTTGCTAGATGCATGTTTTTTGGGGCAGTCAAATGGCCCCAAAAAAAGCAAACTAAAAAGTCCCGCTCACACGGACCCAAAAACGGCCCTGTGGGAAAAAACCCCTTTGTGTATTTATATGTCAATTTTAAGGGAGTGAAATTGTATATATGATGTACAGTACATAACCTTTTTGAATGTGTTTTATAGTGAGGGAAAAACTTGTAGTAAAAAAGTACCTATATACCAGTTAAAAAGCCGGTTTTCAGCACAAAAAAAGTTTCTGAAAAATCCCCCCTCGGTTATCTCGAGTCACTGTCGGTGCTCGGGGGGGGGGGGGGCCTGCGGGACAAAGGGAACCCCTTTCCCAAAACCCCTTTTTCGACCCCTCAAAGGGGGGCATTTTTGCTTTAAAAAAGGGGGAAAAAAAGTAAACCAGGGCCCTAAAAAATCCATCCGGGCCCCTTCCGGTGGCCCCGTTGCCTGTCCCCCCGAAATCCTCCCCCGGGCCCACTCCTTTTTCCAAAAAGGGGCACAAAAGGGGGAGAAAACCCACTGCGCGCAGGGAAAAAAGGAAGCCCCCAAAACCCCCGGCCGCTTCCAAGTGGAAAAACCGGGGCGGGAAAACCAAAAAAAACAGGGAAAGGCGGGGGGTTTTTCAACACCGGGGGAAAAAAAACCCCGTGGGCCCGGGGATTGAAAAAGGGGGAAAAAAAAAAAATCCCCCCCTGGTTCCCGGGGAACAAAGAAAAAAGGGGGGGGGACAGGAGGGGGGGGCGGAGTTGGGGGTTTATAAAAGGGGAAAAACGGGGGTTTCCCGGTAAGGGGTTTTTTTTTTTTTTTTTAAAACCCTTCTATGCCTGGGTATACCCCTAGAGGGCCCATAAACCCGCCTAACCCCCCCTACAGGGTTTCCTATACCTGCCTAGAGGAAACCTTTTTACTTGCCTATTTCCCTGCCCACAGCCTTTCCCATACCTGTTGAGGTTTTATACTTGCCTATATCCTGCCACAGCCTAACCATACCTGCCTAGAAGGCTATTCCTGCCCCTTTCCCTGCCTACAGCCTAAACCCATAAAGGGCCCCCATACCTCCCAAAGCCTACCTATACCGCCTATACCCTGCCTACAAACCTACCCCATAGCCTGCCTAGAGGACCTTATACCTGCCTTTACCCTGCCTACAGCCACCCCTTTTGGACCTATACCTGCCTATCCCTCCCCCAAAAAGCCCCACCATAGGACCCATACCTGCCTATTTTCCCCCCTACAGCCCCACCCATAGGGGGCCCATCCTGCCCGGAAGGGGAGGTCCCCTAGGTAGGCTTAAAAGGGCAGGGTAATTTCCCTTCCCATAGCCCACCTAGAGGACCCTTTTCCCCCCCTAAAACCTACCCAGGGGGACCCCAAACTCCCTTGCCTGCCAAAGGGGGGCCCTTTTACCTGCCTTTGGGGGGACCCTATAAACCCGCCTTTTAACCTGCCTACGGGGGGCCCATACCCGGGCCCCCATAACGACCTATACCCCGCCTATAACCTGCCTATGGGGGGGAAAAAAAATATAGCTGCCTAATCGCCTATGGGGGAAATTAAAATTTCTTATACCAGCCTATATTGCTTTTGTAATTTTAAGGTTTCTATTTTTATTTTTTAAAAATTTACCAGTAGCCCCCTGATTTTTTTAACCCCAGGCTTATAAATCGAGTCAATTAAACTTTTCCCGGTTTTTGTGGCAAAAGTAGGGGCCCCGGGTTTTACCGGGTCGGCTTTTACTCGATTTTAAAACGGGGGAAAATTTTTTCCCACAACCCTAATTCCCCAAAACAGCATAGACTTTTTTTGGCATATCAATGGTTTATCATCAATGCCCCGGTTTTAAAACAAAGGGAAATGGGGACCGAAATGTCTGCTCGAAATGGGTGAGTTGTGTTCACACGTAACTCCCATAGAACAGAAGGAGAGTTTGCACAGTTGTGATCAGCTCTCTATTTCGAGCCAACATCTCTGGGCCCGTCCCTGGTAGATGCAGGTTCCAGAGGTGGCACAAAGCACCTATCAGGCCTTTGGTGGTAAAATCTTTATGAAAAAGCCATTAAAGTCTAACCTGTGTTTGAGGCCTTTAAGTTTTATTAACAGTTTGACGTATGAATAATCATACTGTGGGTAAGGAGTATGGCGCGGGCTCACAGCAGACTCCAATACCTGCTGTTTAACTCTTTAGATGTCATGCACCATTCTTTACTGTTCACTCCCCCCAACGAGATTCCAGGGGGACGAGCATTTGCCATGGCAGCAAAGAAGCCTAATGAAGGTTTTCCCAAAACTGCCATGTTAGTGCTTCTGTTTTCTTCCTGCATCAGGAGGAAGTAATAGAAGCACCATATTGTTACACCCATCTGCAAAATGTATTGAATTTTTTAAAAATGTACACAAGTGATCCAACCCCCTAGTTGTCAAGTGCCTAAGGCGATTACAAGTATAAGTGTAAAATAAAAAGTATATTTATATTAAAGTAAAATTTATAAAAGTATCACCATGTTAAAATTTAAAAAATAAAGTTACCCACTTTTGGTAGTGCCACGTCCATAAAAGTCCTATCTATTAAAATAAAATATTTATCCAGATGCATTCCAAATGCCAAAATTGTTATTGTGGTAATTTTATGTCCCCAAAAAAATGGGATAAAAAGTTGCATCTAACGCAAAATGGTACCAATTACACTACACTCCATGGCGCAATTGCATTTTTTCTGGGGGCGGGGCAGTGGGAATGCTGGGGCGGGGGGGTGGGTTGCTGGGGGGGGGTTTGAGGGGAGGAGGGGGGGCCCAGATGCTTCAGCTGTATGGGGCCCTGAAATTTCTGTTGGCGGCCCTGGGACTAGGAATTGATAGTTTTCAACAAAATATCATACAAGTGCGCTATCTGCGCCAAACTGAGATTCACTGAGCGCAATAAAAACTATTCAGAAGTTAAAACGGATGAGAAATTGCGTTTTTTGCAGCAATGACAAACGAGAACAGTTGCTATAAAATTTTTCTATCAGAATTGTCGTACAACGTGGCTATTTGAAAAAAACTAGGGCCGCACCACGTGGGAATACAGCTATTTAAAAGTTTACGGATAAAAAAACGGTGGTTTTTTTGCACCAATTGAAATACACCAACATTAACTACGAAATTTCTGTATCCAAATTTAAGTACAAGGGGGCTTTTTGAAAAAAAACGGGGCAAAAACCAAAGTGCAATACGCTATTTAATTTTATACGGAAAAAAAAAGGAGGGTTTTTGAACCAATGAAATACACCCAAAAACCCCCTAATAAACCAAAAAAAACCATGAAAAAAAAACCCAAAAAAAGGCAAATTTTTCCCCTTTCCAAAATTTATAAAAGTACCAAGGTTTGGGGTTTTTGAACAAAAAGCCGGCGCCAAAGTGAAAAAAAACCTTTTAAATGTGACGGATAAAAAAGGTGTTTTTGCACCTTTAAATACACCCCCAATTACTAGCAAATTTCTGATGTAATATAAGTACAAGGTGGGTTTTTGAACAAAACTGGGCGCACAAAAGTGAAAAAAAAAAAAATTAAATTGTGTAAGATAATAAAAGGTGGTTTTTGCAGCTGTGAAAAAAAACAGCAATTACTAGCAAGTTTCGTATCCTAATGAAAGTAAAGTGGCTTTTGAACAAAATTGTTTGCACTAAAGTGAAATTAAGCTTTTTAAAAGTTGTACGGATAAGAAAAGGGTGGTTTTGCACCAATGAAATACACCCAGTTACTAGAAAATTTCTGTATTCTTAATGTAAGTAAAAGGTGGGTCTTTAAACAAAAATGGCCTGCCCCAAAGGAAAAAAAACCCTAATTAAATTTGTACGGAAACCCAAAGGTGATTTTTGCCCCTATGAAATAACCTGCAGTGACTAGAAAGTTCTGTACCTATTGTAAGTACAAGGGGGTTTTGAAAAAACTGGCTGACAAAAGGAAAAAAAAAAAAAATTAAATGTGTCGATAATAAAATTTGGTTTTTTGCATTTAAAAAATAAAAACGCATTACTAGAAATTTTCGTATCCTTGAAGTACAAGGGGGGTCTTTGAACAAAATGGTTTGCAAAAAAGTGAAAAACTATTTAAAATTTGTAGATAAAAAAGGGGGTTTTGCACCAATGAAAACACCCAGCATTATAAAAAAATTTCTGTTTTCTAATGTAAGTACAAGGGGGGGTTTTGAAAAAATGGCCTGCCCCAATTGAAAAAAACCAAATTTAAAAAATTTGCGGAAAAAAAGGTGTTTTTGCACTTTAAAATACACGCGTATAAAAAAAGTTCTGTATCCTATGTAGTACAAGGTGGGTCTTTAAACAAAAATGGTCCCAAAAATAAAAAAAACCAAATTAAATTGTAAAAAGGAAAAATAAAAGGGTGGGTTTTGCCCCCAAAAAATACACGAAAATTACTAGAAATTTCTGTATCCAAATGAAAGTAAAAGGGGTCTTTGAACAAAATGGGCTGACAAATGAAAAACTATTTAAAATTGTATGATAAAAAAGGTGGTTTTTGACAATGAAAACACCGCAGTTACTAGAATTTGTATCCAAATTTAAAGTAAAGGGTTTGGTCTTTGAACAAAAAAAGGGGCCTGCCAAATAAAAAAACCTTTAAATTGGAAAAAAAAAGGGGTTTTAATTAGGAAAAAACTGATGACAAAAATTCTTTCCATTGTGTCGGGGGTTCCCCCCCCAAAAAAACGGGCGCCTAAAAAAACCTAATTTGTTTTTAAAAAATTTTTTTGTACCTTAAAATCTAAAAAATTCTGATTAAAAAAGGGGTTTAAGGTTCACAGCTAAAAGTAAGCTGTTCTGTGAACAAATAGAATAATTTGCTGATTTTTGCACAGAGGGAAGGCCCCCTCCACTTTCCCTTTGAGATACGACACACATGATCATGAAAAGGAAGGGCTGTTCTTGAAAAAAGGTCATGGATTTTTTCCCGCCAAAGACAACCAACACCACAGAAGACGTGCACCCCGCTCACCTTGTCTATGCCCAAGCAAATTTTTTGGTCCCAAAAGACAGGAAGCTGGAAAATGGCGCGATGAATAGTTATGCGCAGATTCTCCCTAAATTATCGATGATCGGGAAAAAAAGTCAAATAAAAACCGTGGGGGATTTCAATTTTGTTTTATTTAATCGCTCAACCCAAATCCTCATGAACTTTTGAAATAGTTTTCGAATGAAAGTAAGGGGGGCCCCTAATTTGCACGCCCCAAAATTTTCAGTTTTTGTTTTTTTTAACAAAAGTTTAAAATACCAATAAATTTTGTTCCCCTTCACAATTGGTCCCAAATTTTGTTTATTATTACAAACAAATTAAAATTTTATTTTTATGTTTTAATCCTGAAATGTGGGAAAAGGGTTTAAAAGTTCAAGGGGGGTGAATACTTTTGCAAGGCAGTATGTAGGGTGGGGGTAACATGCAGGGATAAACACTAGTAACTATGTAGGCTGTGGGGTACACATGTCCCGGTTTAAACACTAGTAGAATATTCATGTGGGGTAACATGTCGGGGTATGAGAAAATAGTAGAGTGTATTTAGTATGGTGTATGTAGGCTGTGTGTACACATGTCCAGTGTATAGAGCACTAGGAGTACTAGTATACTCCTGTACCGGGCCCGTCCAGACTATGAAGCAAGGGGGGGGGGGGGCCTGCCGCCGTCGGTCTCACTGATTCAAATGACCTGCTCAGTCCCGAGCTGCTGCGCGCTGAAGAGCTAGTAAGTTAAAGACAGTCAAAGAAATAGATCACTATGGCGCGCAGTGTGACTCGCAGCGCCGGGCCCCTTCATTCCTCCCCAGCAGCGCCGGGCCCCTCCTTTCCTCCTCAGCAGCGCCATGCTCCTCCACTCCACCTCAGTAGCGCCGGGCCCCTCCCCAGTCCTGTGGGGGTCCCCATAAGGCCCCTGTAGGTTGTGGGGGCCCCATTCAAGGCCCTTCAATGTAAGGGCACCCATACGGCCCCGAAATGTTGTGAGAGCCCCATTTAAGGCCCCTAAATTTTGTGGGGGCCCCATTCAAGTCCCCTTAATGTTGTGGGGCCCCCATTCAAGGCCCCTAAATAGTTGTGGCCTGCCCAAAAGAGCCCATCAATGTTGTGGTGGGCCCATAAGGGCCATGAAATGTTGTAGGGGCCCCCATAAAGTCCCCACAGGAATGGGGAAGGGGCTCAGCACTACTGAGGGTGAGTGGAGGGTTTCCGGCGCTTGCTGAGGAGGAGTGGAGCGGCAAACACGGAGATCTCCCCACTAACTACGGGGACCTCTACTAGCAACCAACCTACGGGGACCCACTATCAGACTTACCTTATGGGGTGTCCCCTATACAACTAAACTACCATGGAACAAAGGGGTAATTAATTACTATTGGGGAACTATGGATGGGGATATAGTTCATAGGGAGATGTGTAACAGGTGGGATTGTGAGTCCTCAGTTTGTGTTTGAATTCTGCAGGGACGGGTGGTGTCCAGGAGAAAGTTCTTCGATGGTGGCCTTGACCGGAATGGAGAAGAAAAGGGAAGGAACGACTTATCAACGACGTCACCCTTTGAGTCACTAAATGTAACATACTAATGAACTTTATCTACCACTATGGGCCACAGTATAAACTGTCTAGGTGTAAAACTTTCTTTGTTCTCCATAGCAACCAATCAGACGCCCCTTATATTGCTACTGAAAAAATCTAAGGGAACTCTGATTAGGTTTGCTAGAGCAACAAAGAAAGGCCTTATACCAAGACATTTTTTCATATATGTCCCGCGTAAAATGGTCTTGAATGGTGGTAATAATTGTGTTATTGTGATGGATATAATCAGTAACAGTATTGTGGCATTATTCTGCATCTTTGGAGTTTATATGGTGGATGATGTTGGCAGTATATTTGGTCTTTGTATATTGTGGTTCCATTAGAAAATATCGTCCTTAGTATGCTGTTTGGTCAGTAACATCATAGTGATATTACTCACCATACATAGTATATATGGCGGTATAGATTTGTCTTTGTATGTTGTATTTGGTTAAAATTGGGTCTGGCTAATACTGTTTGGTCTATCAACATTGTAGTGTTAATAGTCACTATATGGTATGATAGTGGCGGTATTATTCGGTCTGTGTATAAAAAAGGATTATATGGACTGGTTGTACTGGTTTGGTCAGTAACATGGTGACACACGTAGATCATGCAGTGTTTATTTGCTGCCCTTGTAACGAACCTCCTATATCTGCTAAATACTGTAATAAAATGTAAGTTGTAGAATTGGTTAAATACAACAATAACTAAAATCCAAAGCCAATGGTGCAATTCCATTTTTTATCTGGGAAGTTGGTTGGCAGTGGTTGCTGGGTGTTGTTGTTAGGGGCGGAGCGGCGGGGTGGACAGGAGGCGGGGTGGACAGGAGGCGGGGTGGACAGGGTCCCAGGTACTTTAGCTGTAGGGGGCCCCAAAATTTCTGAAACTGTACCCCTGTTCTGGGTGAACACACTGTTCCGTTTTATAAACACCAGTAAAGTATGGGTATGGATGTGGGTATACACATGTCTGATGTATAGGAGAACTAGTAAGATAGTATGCTTGGCTGTACACATGTCCAGTGTATAGAGCACTAGTAGAGTATGTAGGCTGTGGATGTATACTAGTAGAGTATTACATGTCCGGTGTATAGAGCACTTGTAAAGTATGTTTGCTGTGGGCAGGGCCGTTCCTAGGGGCTGGCTATCGCCCGGGGTACCGAGGCTCCACTTACCCAAGGGGGGCGCCGCGGCCGCCCGCCTGGAGATTAGCCCCTGGCTCTGCGCGGCCGTTTTATAACAGGCGCGTAGAGTCCACTCAAAGCTGCACACCTCGATGTGCAGCTGCCGGTACCGGAGAGGAGGCGGGACGGATCGTTACCGTCCTGCCTCCTCCCCTGTATCAGCGTCGCAGCGGCGTGGTGACATCACGCCACTTACACTGCTCAGCAGCTCCCGGAGCAGGACACGGAGACCATGGTCAGGTGAGTAAAATTTTAAATTATATAACTAGCACTTACCTGGGTACAGGTTACATCTACTGGCTACAGAGGACATCTACTGTCTACAGGGGAACATCTACTGCTACAGGGGGGCTTCTACTGGCTACAGAGGGGCATCCTTACAGGCTACATGGGGCAACTACTGGCTACAGGGGGCATCTATTGGCTACAATGGGAGCATCTACTGGGCGTACAAGGGGCATCAACTGCAACAGAGGGGCATCAACTGGCTACTAGGGGCATCTACTGGCAAAAGGGGGCATCAACTGGCTACAAGGGCATCTGCTGGCAACAGGGGGGGCATCTACTGGCAACATTGGGGGCATCTACTGGCACAAAGGGGCATCATGCTACAGGGGTCTCTACTGGCTACAAGGGGGCATCATAAATGCTACAATGGGGGCATTTACTGGCGTGACAGGGCATCACTGCTACAAGGTGCATCTGCTGGCTACAAGGTGCATCTACTGGCTACAGGGCATCACCTGCAAAATGGGCATTCCAGGTTTAAACAGAGGGGGCATCTACTGGCTTACAGCGGCACCTACTGGCCTACAGATAGGCATCTAACTGGCTACAGTGGCATCTACTGGCTACAGAGGGACATCTACTTGCTCAGGGGCATCTACTGGCTTACAAGGGGGGGGGCATTCTACTGGCTACAAGGGGCATCTAACTGGCTACAGGGGCATCTACTGGCTACATGGGGCATCTACTGGCTACAGAGGGGCATGTAATGGCTACAGGGGGGCATCTTACTGGCTACAGAGGGGCAATCTACAGGTTACAAGGGGCATCTACTGGCAACAGGGGGGCATCTACTGGATACAGGGGCAGCTACTGCCTACAAGTGGCATGTCCTGTACAGGGGCATGTACTGGCTACAATTGGGAATCAAACTGGCTACCGGGGGGCATACAAATTGGCTACAGGGGCATTACCTGGCTACAGGGGCATTACCTGGCTACAAGGGGGCATCTACTGGCTACAGCGGGCACCTACAGCTAACAGGGGCATCAATGCTGATTAAGTATGGAGAGTCAAAGATGTTTGTTTTGTAATATTCTACAGGAAGATCGAGGCCGGGAAAAGAAGGTCATGGAGGAGATGGGACAGATGGAGAAGAAGAAGAGAAAGGAGAACGAACTTTTCAGAGACGTCTCCTTGAGTCACTAGATAAACTTTACTGAAATCGATAATATGTCTGCAGAACCTGTGTATCACTGTGTAAACCATTAATGTATGTCACTGTATGCGTTAATATTAGTTGTAGTATAAAGGTTTCTTGCATTCCGTAATGGTCATTTGAAGATATGTCGGTCACTATGAGCTGGTATAAGAGGGCATGTGTGACAGTATTAATCATCATATGTGGTCACGTTGTCGCCGTCATATCGGACACTAATTGCTGGTGATATGTAGACTTTTAGTAGAACATTGTACTATAGCCTGGATTTTCTGGTGGTGTAGCGTGTTGTTTTGGGTAACCGGATGACTAATATTTACTAGTTATATATGTAGCACATTGTGGTAAAGCATGTATGTAAATTTAGATTTGGTTGATGGTGATTCACCTGTGCTTTCATTGTGGCGCATTACGTAACGTGGGGGGGGGGGGTGGATTTCTACACTTCCCTTATCATTGAGTTGCAAATATAGGCCTAGGAATGGTGGCCCCTGCTGTGTGTACACGATGTCCTGAGTATAGAACACTAGTGTAGTAAGTATAGGCTGTGGTTTGAACACATGTCCGCATGTAAAAGCAACTATAAGATATATAAAGAGTCGTAGGTATACACATGTCCGGTATATAGCGCACTAGTAGAGTGTATTACATGTGAGGTGTATGGAAGCTCTGGGTGTACATGTGCCGTGTATAGAACATTAGTAGAGTATAAAATGTCTGAGGGGTAACACACACTGTCCTTTGTATAAGAGCACTAGTAAGAATATAGTCATAAGGACATAACTCATGTCCGTGTATAAGGGACTTAGAGTATAAGGCTGATTAGTATACACATTCCGTGTATAGAGCATTAGTAGAGTATGTAGGCTGTAGGTATACACAAATCCAGAAGAATAGAGCACAGTAGAATAATAGGCCTGTAGGTAAACACAGTCCGGCTGTATAGTGTCATAATTAAGTATGTAGGCTTGTAGGTATAGAACGAGTCGGTGTATAGAGTGCACTAGTAGAGTATATAGGCCTGTGGGTATACACATGCCGTGTCATAGAGCACTAGTAGAGTATATAGGCTTAGGTATACACATATCCGGTGTATAGAGGCACAAGTCGAGTATATTATAGGCTGTAGGAAATACACATGTCACTGTAGTATAGAGCACTATAAGAGATATATAGGCTGTAGGTTATACACAGTGGTCCGGTGTAAAGATCATAAGTAAGGGTATGTCGGCAGTAGAGTTAACACAATTCGTGTTTAGAGCAACAATTAGTAGAGTACATAGGCTGTAGGTTAATAAACACAAGTCCGATGTATAGTAGCAACTAAGTAGAGTACAAAGGCTGTAGGTATAACACATGTCCTGTTGTATAGAGCAATAAGTAGATGTATGTAGGCTGTAGGAATACACATGTCCGATGTAAAAGAGCACTAGTAGATTAAATAGGCTGAAGTATAAGACCCATTTTCCGGTGTATTGTAGCATTAGTAGAGTGTATAGCTGAAGTATACACATGTCCGGTGTATAGAGCATTATCGAGAGTTATAGTAGCGCTGTAAGGTTGTACACAATGTCCGGTTAATAGGGTCGAGCATTAGTAGAGTATATAGGCTGTGGGTATACACACATGTCCGGTGTAAAGAGACTAGTAATAGTTATATAGGCTGTAGGTATAACACAATTCCATCGGTGTAATAGAGCATTAAGAGAGTATATAGGCTGTAGGTATACACATGTCCTAATGGGAATAGAGACACTAATAGTATATAGGCGTAGTATACCCATTTCCGATGTAATAGAGCAGTATAGGGGTATGTAGGCTAAGGTATAATCACATGTCCGATGTATACAGCAGCACTATTAGAGTATATATGCATTAGTTATAACACATGTCCGGTTTGTATAGTAAAAGTGCATTAGTAGGGTAAAATGAAGGTCTGTAGTGTACACATATCCGTTATATAGAGCACTAGTAGAGTATAAAGGTCTGTAAGGTATACACATGTCGGAGTAAAGACACTAGTAGAGAAATATAGGCGTAGAGTATAACAACATGTCCGGTGTAAAGAGCAACTAGTAAAGAGTTATTATATAGGTATAGGCTGGTAGGTATACCATGTCCTATGTATAGAGCACAAGTAGAGTATAAAAGGCTGTAGGGTATAACCACATGACCGGTGTATAGAGCATTATAAGAGTATATAGGCTGTAGGTATACACATATCCGATGGTATAGAGCACAAGTAGAGTAAAAGTAGGCTTAGGAATACCCATGTCCGATGTATAGAGCATTAGAAGTGGTAAGTAGGCTTGTAGGTATAACACATGTTCCCCGGTGTTATAGAGTCATTAAATAGTAGGGAATGTATGCTGTAGGTGTAGCCACCAAGTCCGTTGAATAGAGCACTAGTAGAGTATATAGGCTGTAGGTATACACATGTCCGATGTATAGAGCACTAGTAGAGTATATAGGCTGTAGGTATACACATGTCCGGTGTAAATAAGAGCACTAGTAAGAATATAGGCTGAAGGTTACTAAACAACACAAGTCCAGTGTATAGATGCACTAATTAGAGATAATGAGGCTGTGGTATACACATGTCCGGCAGTTATAGAGCACTAGTAGAGTATGTAGGCTGTAGGTATAACATGTCGGTGTATAGAGCATTAGTAGGTGAGGGTAGGCTGTAGGTATACACATGTCCGGTGTATAGAGCACTAGTAGAGTATATAGGCTGTAGGTATACACATGTCCGGTGTATAGAGCATTAGTAGGGTATGTAGGCTGTAGGTATACACATGTCCGATGTATAGAGCACTAGTAGAGTATATAGGCTGTAGGTATACACATGTCCGATGTATAGAGCACTAGTAGAGTATATAGGCTGTAGGTATACACATGTCCGGTGTATAGAGCATTAGTAGGGTATGTAGGCTGTAGGTATACACATGTCCGGTGTATAGAGCATTAGTAGAGTATGTAGGCTGTAGGTATACACATGTCCGATGTATAGAGCACTAGTAGAGTATGTAGGCTGTAGGTATACACATGTCCGGTGTATAGAGCATTAGTAGAGTATGTAGGCTGTAGGTATACACATGTCCGATGTATAGAGCACTAGTAGAGTATATAGGCTGTAGGTATACACATGTCCGGTGTATAGAGCACTAGTAGAGTATATAGGCTGTAGGTATACACATGTCCGGTGTATAGAGCATTAGTAGGGTATGTAGGCTGTAGGTATACACATGTCCGATGTATAGAGCACTAGTAGAGTATATAGGCTGTAGGTATACACATGTCCGGTGTATAGAGCATTAGTAGGGTATGTAGGCTGTAGGTATACACATGTCCGGTGTATAGAGCATTAGTAGGTATATAGGCTGTGGGTTTTTTAAAATGTCCGTGTATAGGATTAGTAGGATTGGTTTGGTTAACATGCCCGTGTTAGGCATTATAGGGTATGGAGTGTGGTATACACTGTCCGGTGTTTTAGAGCATTAGTAGGTTGTAGGCGTGGTTTACACATGTCCGATGTATGGCACTGTAGAGTATTTGGCTGTAGGTATAAAGGGCGGGTATGAGCATTAGAGTTTGGTTAGGTTAAAAATGCCCGGTATGGATTGTAGGATGAGGCGTGGTTACAATGTCCGTGTTTTAGAGCATGTAGGTTTTAGGTGTAGGTATAACATGCCCGGTTTTTGAGCTTAGTAGGGTATTAGGCTGTGGTTAACATGCCCGTGTATAGAGCATAGTAGGTATTAGGCTGTGGGTTTAAAAAATGTGGGTGTATAGGCACTAGTAGGTATATGGCTGTGGAAAACATTGTCCGGTTTTTTAGGGCCTAGAAGAGTATGTAGGCTTGGATTCATGTGGTGTATAGGCATGTGGTATGTGGTGTAGGTAAACTGCCCGGGTGTATGAGCACTGTAGAGTATTAGGCTTTTGGTATAAAACATGTCGGTGTATAGGTTTTAGTAGGGTTGTGGCTTTTTGGTTACACGCCCGGGTGTATAGAGCACTAGTAGAGTATATAGGTTAGGTATAAATTTCGTGTATGAGCACTAGTAGAGTATATGGCTGAGGTATAAATGTCGGTATGAGTTTTTAGTAGGGTATGTGGCTGTTTTATAACAGTCGGTGTATAGAGCATTAGTAGAGTATGTAGGCTGTAGGTATACACATGTCTGGTGTATAGAGCATTAGTCGAGTATGTAGGCTGTAGGTATACACATGTCGGTGTTTAGAGCATTAGTAGGTATGTAGGCTGTAGGTATACCATGCCCGGTTTTATAGAGCATAGTAGGTATTTAGGCTGTAGGTATACACATGTCTGGTGTATAGAGCATTAGTAGAGTATGTAGGCTGTAGGTATACACATGTCCGGGGTGTATAGAGCATTAGTTGATTTATGTAGGCTGTAGGTATAAAACATGTCCGGTGTATAGAGCACTAGTAGAGTATATAGGCTGTAGGTATACACATGTCCGGTGTATAGAGCAGTAGTAGGGTATGTAGGCTGTAGGTATACACATGTCCGTTGTATAGAGCACTAGTAGAGTATATAGGCTGTAGGTATACACATGTCTGATGTATAGAGCACTAGTAGAGTATAAAAGGCGGGTAGGTATACACATGTCCGATGTTTTAGAGCACTATTTAGAGTATATAGGCTGTAGGTATACACATGTCCGATGTATAGAGAAATAGTAGATTATATAGGCTGTGGGGTATTACACATGTCCGATGTATAGAGCACTAGTAGAGTATGTAGGCTGTAGGTATACACATGTCCGATGTATAGAGCACTAGTAGAGTATATAGGCTGTAGGTATACACATGTCCGGTGTATAGAGCACTAGTAGAGTATATAGGCTGTAGGTATACACATGTCCGGTGTATAGAGCACTAGTAGAGTATATAGGCTGTAGGTATACACATGTCCGGTGTATAGAGCATTAGTAGGGTATGTAGGCTGTAGGTGTACACATGTCCGGTGTATAGAGCACTAGTAGAGTATATAGGCTGTAGGTATACACATGTCCGATGTATAGAGCACTAGTAGAGTATATAGGCTGTAGGTATACACATGTCCGGTGTATAGAGCACTAGTAGAGTATATAGGCTGTAGGTATACACATGTCCGGTGTATAGAGCACTAGTAGAGTATATAGGCTGTAGGTATACACATGTCCGATGTATAGAGCAGTAGTAGACTGGATAAGCTGTGGGTGTACACTAGTAATAGATGTGCAGTGCTTGCGTGGATGTGGGCGGGGACAGTAGTGCGGCTCCTCCCCCTGCGCTCACTTCCTCATTCTGCACCCGGACGAGGGACTCCAGCTCCATTAGCGGAGACATCTATCCCGGGTTCTCGTTCTGTCGCCGCCGCTGTCACCATGTCCAAGCCGCCGCCTAAGCCAATGAAGCCAGGTGAGAGCCTGCCCTGCCCCCACCCTCCGGGGCCGCCCGCGGGCCGCACTGGCAGCGGCTCTTCCCATCATCTAATAAACACTAGAGCCGTGCAGGGGCTGCCGGCCACTCCCCGACCACAAGTGACAGCGGGCGAGGAGGTGGTGGCTCCGGACTACATATGTCTGGTGATTAGCTAAAGTTAGTGTGGAGCAGGAGCACCAAATACTGTCATACAGCGCCTGAATAATACCACTGCCTAAAGTGCCTGTAATGCCACTGCATAGAGCCCCAAGAATACTGCCACTGCATGGTGCCCCAATAATACTGCCACTGCATGGTGCCCCAATAATAATGCCACTACATAGAGCCCCAAGAATACTGCCACTGCATGGTGCCCCAATAATAATGCCACTGCATGGTGCCCCAATAATAATGCCACTGCATGGTGCCCCAATAATAATGCCACTGCATGGTGCCCCAAGAATACTGCCACTACATAGAGCCCCAGAATATGCCATGCATGGTGCCCCAATAATACTGCCACTGCATGGTGCCCCAATAATAATGCCACTGCATGGTGCCCCAATAATAATGCCACTGCATGGTGCCCCAAGAATACTGCCACTACATAGAGCCCCAAGAATACTGCCACTGCATGGTGCCCCAATAATAATGCCACTGCATGGTGCCCCAATAATAATGCCACTGCCTAAAGTGCCAATAATACCACTACATAGAGCCCCAAGAATTCTGCCACTGCATGCTGCCCAAATAATAATGCCACTGCATGGTGCCCCAATAATATGCCCTCATGGCCCAAAATGCCACTGCCTAAAGGCCAATAATCCATAATAGACCCCCAAGAATTCTCCCCTGCCTAAAGTGCAATAATCCCAATACTTAGAGCCCCAATAATTCTGCCACTGCATGCTGCCCAAATAATAATGCCACTGCATGGTGCCCCAATAATAATGCCACTACATAGAGCCCCAAGAATGCCACTGCCTAAAGTGCCAGTAATGCCACTACATAGAGCCCAGAAAAAAAAAAAAAAAAAAAAAAAAAAAAAAAAATACTGCCACTGCTTAGCCAGATAATACCACTGCATAGTGCTCCAATAATAGTACTGCATAGCCACATAAGACCACTGCATACCCAGATAATACCACTGCATAGTGCCCTAAGAATGCCCCTGCATAGTGCCCCAATAATGCTTCCACTGCATAGCCAGATAATACCACTGCATAGTGCCCTAAGAATGCCACTGCATAGGGCCCCAATAATGCTGCCACTGCATAGCCAAATAATACCACTGCATAGCCAAATAATGCCACTGCCAAATAATACTGCCCACTAGTGCCCCAATAAGACCACTGCATAATGCCCAAATAATACTGCCACATAGAGCCCCGATGATACCATTGCATAGTGCCCAAATATCACTGCACCCTAGTGCCCCAATAATACCACTCCATAGTGCCCAAATAATACCACTGCATAGAGCTCAAATAATACCACTGCATAGTGCCCAAATAATACTACTGCATAAATCCCCAATAATACTGCCCAAATAATACTGCCCACAGTGCCCAATTAATAGCATTGCATAGAGCCCAAATAATGCCACTGCATAGAATCCCAATAATACTGCCCATAGTGGTTAAATAGTACCACGGCATAGAGCCAAAATAATACCTCTGCATACTGCCTAAATTATACCAAGGCATAGAGCCACAATAATACCGCCCTATAGTGCCCAAATTTTACCACTCCATGAAGCCCCAATAAACCACCAGATAGTGCCTAAATAATACCACTGCATATTGCCTGAATTATACCACTGCATGAAGCCCCTATTATACCGCTTTATAGTGCACAAATAATAACACTGCATAGAGCCCCAATAATACCGCCCCATAGTGCTCAAATAAAAACACAGAATAGAGCTGAAATAATACCACTGCATAGATCCCCAATAATACTGCCCATAGTGCTTAAATAGTACCATGGCACAGTGCCCAAATAATACCACTGCATAGAGCCCAAATGATTTCATGGCATAGATCTGAAAATAATACCATGGCATGGAGCCCAAATAACACCACTGTGTAGAGCCCAAATAATCCCACAGAATAGTGCCCAAATAATCCCACGGAATAGTGCCCAAATAATCCCACGGAATAGTGCCCAAATAATCCCACGGAATAGTGCCCAAATAATCCCACGGAATAGTGCCCAAATGTGCCCAAAAAATCCCACGGAATAGTGCCCAATAAACCCACGGAATAGTGCCCAAATAAACCCACGGAATAGTGCCCAAATAATCCACGGGAATAGTGCCTCCTCCCAAATAATCCCACGGAATAGTGCCCAAATAATCCCACGGAATAGTGCCCAAATAATCCCACGGAATAGTGCCCAAATAATCCCACGGAATAGTGCCCAAATAATCCCACGGAATAGTGCCCAAATAATCCCACGGAATAGTGCCCAAATAATACCACCAAATAGTACCTGAATAAAACCACTGAATAATAACACTGCAGAAAACCCCAATAATACTACTGATAGTGCTCAAATAATACCACTGCATGGTGCCTGAATAATTCCACTGCAAAAAGCCCCAATAATACTGCCACATAGTGCCCAAATAATAAAACTGCATGAAGCCCAAAATAATCCCACACAATAGTGCCCAAATAGTAACACTGCACAAACCCTCAATAATACTACCCCTTAGTGCCAAAATAATAGCGCTGCATAAAGTCCAAATAAAATCACCACATAGAACCTGAATAATGTCACTGCATAGAGCCCATATTATACAGCCCTATAGTGCTGAATAATTATACTAAGGGTTACCATGAATGGCTCCGAATGTTTGCACATGTACCCTGCTCATTTCTAGAGACCACTCTCCCACATCACCCCCTCGCAGCACCTTACGCAGATCGCCCTTTTGGTTTTTATTTTAATAGCGTACTGCTGTCCTATGAAGGTAATAAAACCTTACACTCGCCTCTCCCCCACCTTGGATCCAGCGATGTACCGTCCTCGGCCAGTCTTATGTTTATTTTCCTCCTTCTTCTGGATGGAGACATCATTGGCTGCAATGGTCACGTGCCCCTTCATGTACGTAATTAAAGGAGTTGTCTCACCATGCATATTACAGGGCTCAAAGCAGCTTTAGTTTCATGCATCCTGTCTCTTCTTGCTTAAGCTATGGGTGGTTCTATAGCAGAAGCTTGATTTACTGCTCTCTACATGTTGAAAACTAATCTTTGTAGTGAGACAAATCCTTGAAGTGCTCTGAACAGTGAGGTCAGGGATGTCACTGCTGAGGGGTTGCAGCGGTAACGTTCCTGTCTAGAAGAAGAAAGAGGAACACAAAAGACCGACGGCGGGTGAGGACTGGATTTGAGGCGAGGGGACAGGTAAGTACACATTATTTATAGGGCAGCAGTATGCTAATAACAAAAAATAAAAAAAAGTATTGGACAACACCTTTAAGGGGAACGTGTTATCTCCTCATTATCGGCACTGGCAGGGTTACATCAATGGGGCAGATTTATCAATAGTGTCTTACTTTTAGACAGTGTAAAGTCAGACTAGACAGTATTATAATGTGCCAAATTTATCAGTGTTGATAAATCTGGTGCAGGTTAGAACTGTCTAGTCTGAGTTTGTACCATCTTTAAGTTGGCTTACTTTAACGCAGAATTTGGTTGCAGATCCTGGCGCCTTTTTTTTTTTTTTTTGGGTTGCATTTAAGCCACGCCCCTTTCCCTGAAACCACAGCCTTTTATGAAGCCACACCCCTTTGTCGGATGCGGCGCAGAAGAGTCTGAACCTGTCTAAAATAGATCGTAAATGTGGCGAAGAGCTTGTTTTTGGCACAAATTGAGCCAGAATTCTGCTGCAACTGCCTTGATAAATCTGCCCCATTATGTATAGATTACACAGTTCACAATAGGTGACAGTCAGATCGCCTCCTCCCGCCCCCTGCACAGCTCACAGAGCATGTTCACATTGTTCTCACGTCAGTCAGTCATCTATGGACTGAGCTGTCCCCTGTCTCTGCTCCTGAGCGCTCTGCACTTTTGGGTCCTCGTCCTGACAGAGGAGAGGTTCCATCCACTTACAATGAAGCGTGAACCTCTCTAGCGGGTTGGGTTGAGAGCCTGAACGTAAAGAGGAGTGGATTGTGGGGGACCTGGACAGCTAGGTAAGTATTTAAAAACTAGTCTTTTTTTTTTTTTTTTTTCCCCCCCACCCTGGCCCCAGTTTCATTGAGTGCTTTTTTTTTTTGTAGGGGACATACTTGGAAGCATATTCCTTGTTTTAAAAGTAGCTCGGGTGAAAAAATATTTTACATTACTTATGTACGTTAAAAAGTCCATTTATTTTATGTACTAATATCAGAGGCAAATGATTTTCTGACCTTGGATAATCTAACTCAGACCCCAAAATTCTGGCCATTTCCATCCAGGAATTGAGGAGGAGTGTTCTTCCCTTGCTGCTGCTGTAGGTGGTTTTTGAGCAGAGGCAAGCCTATGGCCCTGTTCACATGGCAGATTCTGCTGCCGAGTCCCACACTGGAATTCACATGCTTTCTATGACATCCGCACAGGAAACATTTGGTTATGTTAAATGGCAATTCCTCAGTGTCAATTCGCACAACTCCCACCATAGCATGTACAATAGTGATTTTTTTTTTTTTTTTAGATGCATATTTTGCAGTGTTGAAATTAGAATCTACACAGCATGAATATTAAGGCTATGTTCACACGGCTTAACTGCGGGACGTAATTACGCCGTGTGGACGGGGGCGGGGCGGAGAGGGGGATAGTGAGCGGGGGCCGGCACTTCGCCGGCCCATTGACTTGCAGTACCAGCGGCGCGTATACGCTGCAGGTAATTCACATGTCACTTATCTCCCCGCCCGGCGGATTCGCCGTGCATGGAGAGGAGACGTAATCCATAGTTCTCTATGAGAACTGTGGATTACCGTAATGACTGGGACGGTGCGAAATACGGGGCGAGATACGTCCCATTTTAAGCCGTGTGAACATGGCCTAAGGGCGACATGTCCCAACTCACCAACGCCAGTTTTTTTGTTCTATTTTGCGTCAAACCCACTTTTGACGCCATATTCTTGTTGTAAATGGGCTGTCACACACCAACACTAGGCGCATTATACGGCGGGAACGACACTTTGTAATGTGGCTAAATATGCTGCACTGTGCGCCCCCCGTCGCGAAATGCGCCTATTGTGGCGCCTTACATATGTTATGCGCCCCCGTCAGGCAATTAGCCTCGATAGACGCATACCATATACTACCAATGATATGCTATGCCCCCTTTTTTGATGCGATGCCCCCTTTTTTGATATGATGTGCCATTTTAGGCGCATTAAGTAATCTATGCAAGGTATACCTGACGCCAATTTTTAGCAAGTATCGGACTTTCAGTCGCACTTTACACTGATTTAATGCGCCTAAAACTGGCATGGATACGCCACTTTTTGGACATGTCGCCCTAAGTGTACAAAAGATAAAATTCAATCCTCATAGGTTTCTGCTGTGCGCATGCGCTGGTTTTTCCATAAGAAAAATTCCACCGTGTGAACATCACCTAAGAAGTCCTTAGCTTCTTCTCGGTCAGTGCCACTTCCTAGTGTATAATCCACAACCACTGCATTGGAATACTGCGATGCTACCAAATCTAAAATGGAAAGTGAGTTGGGTGGGGGCAGCACAGGAAGGACAGATGCTAAAGCTGCTACTGCAGGGGTCAGCTGAGAGGGTCACCGCGCCTTATAGTCCAAGTCTTGACTGTTCTCAATAAAATGTAGGTGGTTTCCACCTCAAAGAAATGACGTCACTACTTTTTTTTTCCTGCATCGATTTCAAATTCATGGCAGAAAAATTTGCGCTATAGTTTACAACGAGTAAATAGGATTCTGACATGGAAGTTGGGTCAAAATCTGATGTGTGAACATAGCCCAAAAGGGTATTCCCATCCCCCACTACCCTCTCCCTATGGCTGGAATGATTTGAGGATGAGGTGTTGGAGGATGATATGGGAATAGCTCTTTATGGGGTGTTCCCGCAAGGTAAAGTCCACAGCACAGCTCTCAGCTAGTTGCAAACCGACCGTGTTTGAGAATGAGTAGGGGGCGCTTGTGGCCGTCCTCCCCATTCACTTTTATGGGAGTTCTGAGTATAGTCGAGCGCACACACCTGACTGTATGCGAAACTCCCATGTAAATGACTGAGGAGGATGGCCGCCCTCATTTTCAGGCACGGTCGACCGGTGGCGGAGAAAGAAGTACACGGGTGAGAAGACCCCTTGACGTCCTTAGGTGCCATGGCAACCTATCTGAGACCAGTGATCATATACTGGGGTAGTAGTGGGGTGACAAGGGAGTCCCCTGCCTAACCCATTAGTTACAGCAGTCATTGCTATAGTATTAAAGAGATAAACGACTGAATGTAACTGGGAGCCCATTTGCCCGCTTCTGTGGGCAGGGATAGAAGATCATGTCTAGGTGCCCCCTTCAGAGCACATGGACGTCATAGACTTTATTAAAGCCCCTCCTGTCCAGGTGGACCTGAGCTGTATTACCTTGCCAAGTAATGTGCAGTACAGTCCGGCTGGCTGCGGCTTCTCCCGGCAAAACCATTAAATTGAATTAACTCCCTGACTGTGGAGAAGATCCTCACAGACTTATATTTAGGTCTCAGCTGCAAAGGTGATATTTAGTAACTCCGCCAAGCCATGATCTGGATGCCCACGGGGCTGGTAAAAAGCTGAGATTACACCTTACAGAGGAAAACGGCTGCAAGTACAATGTCCTCAGTAATGATGCCTTCTATAAAACACAGCGGAAGATTAAGTGTTTTTATAGGAGCATGGAGGAAAGCAATCTGTAGTGCTCATCACACACGACTGGCCTGCATGCTCATGTGCCGCCCTCCTGCACTCGCCCTTCCTGTTTTCCATGCTTTCCCATCACTTGGGTGTTTGATATCCAGACTCTAACTTAAATCCGAGCCTGGATGGAAAATGTGTGGAAGGTTTTTAAATTTGTACAACTTTTTTCTTCGGCAACCAATTCATCCAGTTGGGGCTGTTTACCCCAGGTCCTGACCAAGCACATTTTTTTTTTCTTTTTGTCCATACATATGGGTTGGAAGGGGTTGCACTTTCTCACTCTCGGTTATTCATATACTCTTTTGCTTTTTTTTCTGTGATATGAGGCTTTATTTTTTATTTAATTTTCACTTTGAAGCAAATAATAACAAAGAATTCTGTATTTTTAGGCAAAGTTAAAGGCCGGGGGGGGGGGGGGGGGGGGGGGGGGGGGGGGGGGGGGGGGCGGGGGGGGGGGGGGGGGGGGGGGGGGGGGGGGGGGGGGGGGGGGGGGGGGGGGGGGGGGGGGGGGGGGCGGGGGGGGGGGGGGTGGTTTTTTTTTTTTTTTTTTTTTTTTTTTTTTTTTTTTTTTTTTTTTTTTTTTTTTTTTTTTTTTTTTTTTTTTTTTTTTTTTTTTTTTTTTTTTTTTTTTTTTTTTTTTTAAGCAAATAATACAAAGGAGAATTACTGTATTTATTTGGCCATGTTCACACGTGGCAATATCCTGGACAAATTCAGTCCGAATTACGTGCCGGACAGTGCGCAATCACGGGCTGATCCGTCCACAGTAACTATGGTAATCCACAGTTCTCATAGGAGGAATTGGAATAAGTTGCTCTCCCTGCTCGGCGAATCCGCGTGGGGGAGTAAATTAACATGTGAATACCAGCGGCGTTATATACGCGCCGCTTGGTAATGCAATCATGGGCCTGGCGAAATTGCCGGCCCCCGCTCCTCCACGGTACCAACGCGTAGCTGCGGGGCGTAATTAAGTCCGCAGTTAACTACCGTGTGAAAATAGCCTTACGTTTTCTTTTTTTTTTTTATAGCAAAAACTACCGCTAAAATCCATTTTTAACTTGCTCTTCGATCACTCTTAAAGTGCAATATATGTTTTTAGGAGTGGGGCGAAGCGTTATGGTTTTGGCCGTCAATCTTTTTTATGTTTATTTTACGCTTTGTGCCCACATAAGATCAGAGACTTCAAAGGAAGCATTCCTCACAGAGCTGATCTGTTGAGTGTCATGTACGCAGTGCTTGGGAAGGCAGGGATGGTAAAAAACCATCTCTGCCTTCTGTTGCGCTCCTCCCGCAGCTGCATGGTCTGCAGGCAGTTCACAAGAGACTCTTGTAGGATGGCCATGATATCCTTGCAGAGTCACTTCCTCTAGGATGTTTATAGTCTAAGGCCGCGTTCACACGGCTTATTTTGCCGCGGATTTGCCGACGGATGGACGATCGTCAATCCGTCGGCAAATCAGTCAGAAATAAGTAACAGCCTATTTTCTATTGAAATCAATAGAAATAGGATCCGTCGTTCACACGACGCGTATTTCCGTGCCGGATTGCCGCCGCGGATTGACGACGGCAATCCGGACGGAAAACAATGTGCATGTCAATTATTTACGGACGGATTCACCACCTACAATGAATGGAGATGGTGAATCCGTCGGGAAATCAGTTACAAATACGTGCCACACTTAGTGGCCACTTTTTGCAACTGATTTTCAACTGATTTCAGAACTGATTTACGATCGGCAATCCGATGTAAATACGTTCTGAAATAGGCCGTGTGAACACGGCCTTAGGGTTCTGCAAGTGGTTAAAGGGCTGAACAAAATCAGTTGCCATGGGGATTAGAAAATTGGCTCAGATAAGTAAGTTCTGCATCTGATGGTTGGGTGTGTGGAATGCATAGATCTGGATGCATCAATCTCCATCTATCCTTGGCTTTATTACCAGCGGAGAATGCACCATGGCAGTGTGCAGGACATGACTATACACAGGAAGGGGTTTTCTTGTTTTGATTACTTGGTGAACTCGGGGAAGTCCTGGTACTCTTGGTGGTAATCCTATTGTTACGGCATGGGCAGTAAATGGGAGCGTAACTCATGAGGAAGGGGGTGAGACAACTGCTGTGATTACCAGGATTAATACTGTTGTTACTGCATGGGAAGGAAATGGGAGTATAACTATTGAGGAAGTGGATGAGCGACCTGCTGTGACTACTGGGGTTGATACTGCACGGGTGATAGAGAGGAGTGTAACTACTAAGGAAGTGGATGAGCGACCTGCTGTGACTACTGGGGTTGATACTGCACGGGTGATAGAGAGGAGTGTAACTACTAAGGACGTGGATGAGCGACCTGCTGTGACTACTGGGGTTGATACTGCACGGGTGGTAGAGAGAAGTGTAACTACTAAGGAAGTGGATGAGCGACCTGCTGTGACTACTGGGGTTAACACTGTTGATGATGCATGGGTGGTAGAGAGGAGTGTAACTACTAAGGAAGTGGAGGAGGGACCTGCTGTCACTACTCAGGGTAATCCTTTTATTACTGCATGGGTGGTAGAGGGGAGTGCAACTACTTAGAAAATGGAGGAGGGAACTGCTAAGGGAGTGTGGGGAGCTTTACTACTAGTTTGGAAAGGGTTGGGTTTGGTATACCACTGTAACTACCAAGGCGAACTACCGTGACTGCTCTGTGGTGACGCCCAGGATGTAGGACATATGGTGCATAGTATGTAAACCACATGTTTAGTAAGTGTTAGGGACTTGTGCTAATGATATATGTGAAGCTCAGTATAATTAGAAGTATCCTTCAGAAGCTTTAAGCGATGGTCTCATGGGGCAGATCTGCTGGAGATATCCCACAGAAAATCCACAGTGATTTTGCTGTATCAAGAAATAAACCTGTCCTGCAGATTCTGATGCCAATTTTGCCTTCTCCTGTTAAAGTCAAAGTAGAAGGACTGGGGTAAAATCTGCACCAGCTGTTCTGGATTTTTGGGTGCAGATTTCCAGTAACAACCTTACAATGGTTCTGCCACATGTGGATGTTCACACGCAGTCACCCAAAATAAATCTTTCCCCTAGGACCATGGTGGGGAACATTCTTCCCGAGGTCTAGTTCCGAGCTCTACGTCTCGAGTCGACAGATAAGTGCCAGGAGCTTCAGAGAGCAGTGCATGCACAGGAGCAGATCTCGCTCAAGTTGTCCTTTCCAGATTTGCTAAAAAACCACAGTCGGTTGCGGTCGTACAATTGAATGTACGGGAATCCATCGGAATCCTGCGGAACATACATGTTGCATAATCCACTGGATTTTAAAACCGACGGTAAAAATGTTTTATTGCTGTCTATGCAATTGAATTTGACGGAAAACCTGTGCTGTGTAGACCTAGCCTTAGAATTTTCCACCCAGTGCCTAGAGATGATTGAAAATATGTACATGAGTTAACTGGTATCTGAGTCAGAGTGCTGCTATAAGATGCTTGTCAGGCATTACTAGTAGCTGTTCGTTATCATGTGGTGGGACAGCAGTACCGCCATCTCATGTGGTGCTGTTCCATGGAGAATGGTAACTTTCAGTCTATGTTGTTTAATGATGTGTCTCTAGCACGGTTGTGTATTCTGAGCCTGCAGAACTTTTCCACTTCCTCGAGAAAATGTCCATCACAGATTAGAAGCGATATGAAATGTGTTCTACTTCTCATTCTTTATGCTGTAATACTGAATACTATTGTAATGCCAGATGACATTGTGTGCCAATTCTGCCAATCCGCCCTTCATAGCAGTGAATGGATCATATGGTGGAGGTTACCCATTTCATGGCATGTAACCAAAAAACTTCTGCATGTTACTATTCTCTTGCAAAATCCCCAATTAACTTTATAGCATAGAATATAAAAATACTTCGTCTTTAACGACATTCTATATGGGATGGAACTACAGTCGTACTACACATTATGATATTAATGAGTCCCAGGACGAACTAATTAATCATATAACCCTGTATTTCCTAGAGCTCAGCTTCTCTCCTCCATTGTATAACCCTATATATGACAGAGCTCACCTCCTCTCCCAATCATCTAGCCTGATATATAACAGAGCTCAGCTTCTCTCCTCTATCATATAACCCTATATATAACAGAGCTCAGCTTCTCTCCTTCTGTCATATAATCCTATATATCACAGAGCTCAGGTGCTCTCCTCTATCATATAACCCTATATATCACAGAGATCAGCTTCTCTCCCTCCATCATATAACCCTATATATACAGAGCTCAGCTTCTCTTTCTGATCATATAACCCTATATATCACAGAGCTCAACTCTTCTCCCCATCTCCTATCCAGATATATAACAGAGCTAAGCTCCTCTCCTCTATCATAAAACCCTAAATATCACAGAGCTCAGCTTCTCTCCTCTATCATATAACCCTATGTATCACAGAGCTCAGCTTTTCCCCTTTATATAACCTATATATACAGAGCTCACTCTCTTCTCCCAATCATATAACCCTATATATCACAGAGCTCAACTTTCTCCCTATCTATAACCCTATATATAACAGAGCTCAGCTTCTCTCCTTTTTCATATAATCCTATATATCACAGAGCTCAGCTTCTCTCCTCTATCATATAACCCTATATATCACAGAGCTCAGCTTCCTCCCTTTATTGTATAACCCTATATATCACAGAGCTCAGGTGTTCTCCTCTATCATATAACCCTATATTTCACAGAGCTCAGCTTCTCTCCCTCTATCATATAACCCTATATATCACCAGTAGCTTACTTCTCTCCTCAATCATATAACCCTCATTTTCCATATCACGTGCTCAGCTCTCTTCCCCCTATCATATAACCTCTATATCACATACTTTACTTCTCTTCATCCTATATCATAACCCTATGTATCATATAACCCTCTATATCACTGTGCTCAGCTTCTCTCCCTCTATCATATAACCCTCTATATCACTGAGCTCAGCTTCTCTCCCTCTATCATATCTTACTCTTAGGTGGGGAAGCAGAAATGACCCGACAGATTCAACCAGCAAAAGGAGGAAATGTCAAAATTGTAGCTGCAACAAGGGGCCAAGTAATGTCAGTGGGAGACCTGTACAAGTAGGCTCGCCCTGATCTACAATGTGCTGTGCCTCTATGAAGTGATCGGTCTGCTAAAACTTGAAGTAGAAATGCCGGGATGTCCTGTTCTCCAGATAGATAAACATTCCCTTAGTTGGCTTCTACAATATAGAGGCAGATACGTTCCTTTTTACCATGATCGATGGAGAATTGACAGGGGGACTGCCATGTAATTTGGGGTGGTAGGATGGGGGATCAGTAATGAAAGAAAGCATGTAGACATGTAGACATTATCTATCTGCTATCTGAAGCTTTAATTACTAGTGTATTGTGCAGGGTGGATCCAGCTAGAGATGCAGGAATGTTGTCTCCACTGGAATCCTTCACTTCCTGTCATGGTGTTACAGCATAAGTTGGGCATAAGTGATTCATCACGTGCACGGAGCGGCAGGTCAGCAGGATTGCCTGTTTCTGCATAGTGAAGCTGTTGCTGCATTTCCAGACTTGATTTGCGTAATTAAGGTTTCTCTCACTCTGTATATGAAGTGGGGTGTGGACGGTGGAGCATGCACATAGCTATTGCTTCCTTAAAGGGGTTTTGCCACACAGTAAAATTGACGTGGGAAACTTGCAAACTAAATAATAAACATTTTCACCATTCATCATTATTAAAAATTCTGGACTGTGTTTGTTTTAGCTGCTCCTTTAGTGATCAATTGTTTTGGTTCCTGTAGGGATTTGAACCTAGGACCTTTGTGCTGTGAGGTAAAAACTTTACCTGTGAGCTACTCACTGCTCTATACATAAGCAGATCTTTCTTTGACTAAAGAGAGGAAAGGCCTGGTGATGTCATCCTGCTGGGCCACATGGTATGCAATTCAAACAAATCACACACGCCCCCTTCTGAGCACACAGCTGAAGAGCTGGATGCAGGAGGTATGAAATGAGATCGTGACAAAACCCCTTTAATGGTGGTCTGTACTGCAGACCCTCTGTTTTCTGGCAGATTAAGGCTAGGTCCACACTGCATTGGATGAAAAACGACCTGAAAACCAAATCCTAAAAACGTTCATGAAACTGAGTTTTTTGTCCACTAGCTGTCAAAAACTGCTGAAAAAGTATGTTTTATTACACGTTTTGTGTTTTTTTGCAGAGATGCACAGCAGTAGATTTTCTATGTATTTCTGCAAAAAACACACACAAAAAAAGTGCCAAAACACGTTTGCCGCTTTACGTAGGCGCCAATACTAAATTTTCTGCCCTGCTCAGTAGTTTTCTTGCAGCTTTCAAAAAAACGACCTGCAGAAAAGAGAAAAAGGCATTCTGTGGGGACAAGAGACATTTTTTCTTATAGAAGTCTATGGGAGCTCTTTTCAGTCGTTTTTTTTTCAGTGTTTTCAGAAAACGAAAAACGCTGGAAAAACGGACATTTTTCTGGGCTTCGTAGACCTAGTCTAAGTGTTAGCATCATCTTCGTAATAGATTCTGTGGTCTTCCTCCTCCTTGTATACTTTATCTTGGTGGTGGACTTAAAGGCTATCGTGGACCATCTGACAATGAACAACTATTGTATTTATAGTTTCACTGGTGAGAACAGATTTGCTCTAGTACTATTTCATCTGCCAAAGTTAAACAACTATTTTGAAGGTCAAATGGCCACTGACGCTTCAACAAAGTTTGTGTAAATCAACAGTACAAGCAAATATAGAAAAGTTTCTAATATGTTTGTACATATCTTATCTTGAAAATACTTCCCGCGTCAGCTGACTGATGGATTTGGTTGAACGCTGCCAATAGAGTTCTATGAAGAGGGGAGGGGGTTGAGAGGCGTGTGGCTGAAGAGAGACACAGACTCTGGTAAGGGCCCAATAACATTACAGTTTTTTGGATTAGTTGCCGGTATCTGTTTGTATACTGTAAAAAAGTTATTCCAATGTATACCGCAGCAGAACCTCAGGGGTCCATAAAGTAAAAGTGCTGTCTGCCACACTATTATGTTTTGCATATAAAAATAGCTGGATCATGAAATAGATCAAACATAGTACATAAGAAACTCTGTGGTCTTATACTATTTCCTGTGGTATCCTGATGTATAACACGGTGAAGCCTTTTAGGCTTGGTGCACACGGCGGAGTTGAGGGCCGTACTCCTGGGCGCAATTGCACTGCACTATGCCCGAAGTATGGCCTTTCATGGTCCAGAAGGTCCTCAGTGCTGTTCTGTGATGAAAGTCAATTCACTCTGAGCACAAATAATGGCCACCAGTGATGCTGGAGATGTCAGGAGCGCCCTATTCAGCAGCCAGGTCAGGGACCGGTCATATACTCTTGCCGATCGTCTAACATGCAGACCATGCTGATATAAATGGTTACCAGTGGTCTGACGTGACACTTGGTTGCTTTTCGCCTCCCTTAAATGTGCCTGGAGTTGGGACATTCTTCATCCGGTTCCTCAGGGCATTGGTTACAATGAAGCAGTCATCAGTGTGTGATGGAGCCAAAGGACTTCTTTGCCTTTCTGTGACTCCGCCAGTCTCTTTGTGTCTCTGTTGCAACCTACTGATGGCACTGTGTGACAGTCATGAGCTCAGTGGCCACTTCAGTCTCAGAACATCCTGCTTGAAGCTGGCAACTGAGCTCATGACTGTCACAGTGCCATCAAGTTGAACAGAGACACAAGGATGGCGGAGTAAGGTGTTGTCTTGAACTCATACTAACAAAATATGAACAGCATGATGAGGAGGACGGATTATATCCCAATTCAAATTGATCCCCTAAATCTAGTGGGTGATTCAGGGATCAAACACCTGTTGTGAATTTTGCCATTAAGCTCCTTGGTAGAGATCAGCAAGTTGTTTAAAAAGTACTGAAACATTGGTCGTGTGCATTCTAAAGTGAAGAGATGGTCTCATTTAGTTCATTTGAAAAAAAATTAGAAACGTTTTATGTTTATCTTCAAAAGCCAAATATCCCTAACTTTTTGTAAGTAGTGTATATACTGACCAGAAATAGTGCTTTTTTCATGTGCACAAATGGCAGATTATCTGGTCTTTTATTGCCTTTAGCCTAGTGTCAGCTGGAAAAGCACTAGTTTAAAGGGGTTTTGCAATTTAGCAAAGTATCTTTTGAAGTCCGCTTGTAACTTTGTAGGAGCCCTTGTCAGGAAACAGGGCTATAGCCATACTTGCGCTGCTCTCGGTTCATGTCTATGGATGTTCTGAACATCTCTCCATTTCTGTGTTAGTGAGTCATGAGCTGAACGCAGAAGAGACTTTCGACATGTAAATCAAGACTTTTTCCAAATATTTTGATATGAGAGATTTTATCTGCTCTGAGTGCACAGAGGTTTCTCTAGGTAAGGCATCCTCAAACTGTTGCAATCCAGCTGTTGGGAAACTACAACTCCCATCATGCCCACTGTTATAGATTATATAAATGCATGGTGAGAGTAGTAGTTTCCCAACAGCTGGAGGGCCACAGTTTGAGGATGCCTGCTCTTCCTTTCTTTGCTCTTTATGTTACCTGAGAGCAGGTAGTGATGTCTGCGCACAGGACGGATGGCAACTGTGCAATTAGAAGAGCTGTGAATATGGAACTGATATGCTAATCACTGCTATAGAACCACCAACAGCATAACCAGAAAGAGACAGAAAACATGACTCTAAATCTGCTTTTGGCTATGTGAAACAGCATGGTCAGTCAAGCCCTTTATCTGCTACCATCACAGCTACTCACGAGTAATTGTTCTAGCAATGGTACAATAAAATGGTATGTGAAGAAACGGTGTACGTCCAAAGTGGTTGAAATTGATTTCTTTGATTTGAATAAATGATGAGTGATTATTTCTCTTTTTCTAGGACAAGTGAAGGTTTTCCGGGCTCTGTACACCTTTGAACCTAGAACGGTATGTCTGCATTTGCATTGTGTTTTTTCTTCTTTCTGTCTATGGAGTTACTATTAGTATCATTCTAGTATATCAGCTTCACGTTTAGTAACATAAAAAAGCCACATGTCAGGGGAGTGTTAATAAAGAAATGAGAACAGCCTGTGGCTTCCTCAGTCGCAAACCACCACGTCTGGGTGATGTGAAAAAATGAACATATACTGCTTTTACATATACTATTCTTGTCAGCAGCTAAGACTGCACATGTACTGACTACTCTTTAGTTTCCATTTGCATTATCATTGAACTTACATACATGTGCTATGTTGTATTTTCAGCCTGATGAACTATATTTTGATGAAGGGGATATTCTTTACATTTCAGATATGGTAAGTCATTTTACTTCATTGCTAACATTACAATAACACAATCTTCACCTGCTTTGTTTCCTCATTGCAGTGGTCAGAAATCTTTGATTCTCAGTCTCTAAAAGGATATAGTTTTATGTTCTTTGATCATTTTTCTTCTTAGAACAGCATAAGACCCTACGTGCACAGCCATATTCAAGCTCCGTCACATAGATCTCTGTACATTCATTCACCGGTGCTGTATCATGGTAGTGCATGCTGTATCAAAGAAAAAAATAAATGGAAAATATATTTCCAAATCGCTTAAAGAAAGCAAAACTGAATCGAGAAAAAAGAAAGGCCGCACGTGACCAAAATATGAATACATAGCGAAGGAAAGGAAAAAGTGTAAACATTTGGGTACAGCATCCACAGATTAAATAGACAATAAAACTTGGCTTTTAAGGCCGTGTTCACACGGCTTATTCCCGACGGATTTGTGCGCCGTATTGAGCTCACAAATCCGCCGTGAATAAGGGACGGGGGCGGGGCCGGAGCGCGGCGGGGGCGTCGCTCCCCTGCCCCATAGACAATGCATTGTTTACGGCGCGTACGCGCCGTAAATAATGTGCAGGTCACTTTCTCCCCCCGCGGCGGATTCGCCGAGCGGGGAGGAGCGACGGAATCCACTGTTCTCTATGAGAGCAGTGGATTACCGTAATGACTCCGACGGATTGGCGCCGTACTGCAGCGCAAATCCGGCGCGGAGTACGGCGCCAATCCGTGGAGAAATAAGCCGTGTGAACGAGGCCTAATGAAGGATAAAAAAAACCAACGCTGAACAGCTACAAATCAGGCGAACTGTTGTAGCAATAGAGCTTTTTGTATCCTTTTTTTCATTAAAAGTTTTATTGGCTTTTTAGTCTGTGGATGCGGGACCCATGTGTTCACGCTTGTGTTTTTTCCTTAAGCTATGTTCACACAGGTTAAATTGGGGCGCATTTTGCCACGTATTGCGAGCGTACTGCGCTCTAATACGAGCGAAATGCGCCCCAATCATTACGGTAATCCACAGTTCTCATAGAAAACTATGGATTACGCCTCCTCTCCCCGCATATACAATACGATTGTACTGTAGGCGCGGGGAGATAATTGACATGTCATTTATTCACGGCGCTTACGCGCCATGAGTAATGATAGTCTGTGAGGCCGGCGTGTTGCCAGCCTCCTGCGCCGCGTCGGTGCGAGCTCCTGAACACCCGGCGTAATTGCGGGGCATACAGTACGCCCTGCAATTAGCTTTGTAAACATAGCCTTATTGTTTTTACCCGGTTTGTTTCACAAACTTTATTTTTTTTAAAACTGCCACCAGATTTTTGAGCAAAAGGCAGAAGGTGACTGAGTAGAAATGGGTCCTTTATATGTACCATTGCCTTTAAGTCCACTCTTGACTTTGGTTAAAAAAGTTACACTTTTACACTTACACACCGTTAAACTTTTAAAGGTGAAAATAAAAGCCTTGTGTAAACTCTGCCTTAGGGTAGGAAGGAGATTCACATGTGGAATATACTTCAGTACCAGCAAAGTAGATGAGAAATCTCGTCTACGTGCTGTACGAAAAAAATCTGCTTGGAATATATCCCATGTGAACATACAGGATTTACATATGGCTTTCATTTTTTTTCATTTTTTTTTTTTTGCTGTAGCCGTCCAGCAAAGTTCGCAACTGCTGATTTTGTTTTTAATTTTTTTAATTTGTTTTTTATTACTTTCTTTTAGTCTGCTATAAAGTTTGCAGCAGCAAGTCTGCATAGTTTGGCTGATTTCCCCCTGTAGATTTACATGCGGAAGCGCCGTGTATTTTTTGCTTTTTAAAAGACTGCTTTTTCTAAAAAAAAAATATCTGTAGCATTTCTGACCTATATCCTTAGGCTAAGTGCACACCGCATAGGACAAAATGTGTCGGAAAGCCGACGGCGTTATGTCCTTTGCAGGACCACTGATATGCGCAAAAATTGGGGTTGGTGTTTACTGTCAGCCCGTTCAATTAAATGTACGGGAATCCGACGGCAAACTGCGGGAATCCGGCGGAATATGCAACATGATTGCATATTCTGACCAATTTTCACACGGCAGTTAGAAACCTGTGCTGTATAGAATACAGCACTTTTTTTTTTCCTTGCTGTCAAGTGTACCGTCGAATTCTCAATACTGAAACTGCCGAAAATCTGATGGCATTCCTGTGCTGTGTAGACATAGCCTTACATAGCCTTGTTTTTTTTTTTTTTCCTGCAGCATTGCTCTATACATGTCCATGTATATGTAGCACTGCAGTGTGTCTGAGACCTAACAATATTTTATTATTTCTGTAGGTAACGTATTTTGTCAAATATTTGTCAATAATTATTTTATAGTTTAAAAAACTTAATGTTTTTTTTTATTTTTTATCGTTTTGTGTAAAATTAAAACTGCTAAGGTTTCTCTTTCCCCAGAGTGATACAAATTGGTGGAAGGGCACTTGTAAAGGAAAGACTGGACTTATACCAAGTAATTATGGTAAGATTCTATCTTTGCTTTCTCTAATGGTGTGTTTACGCAGGCAAATTTCAGCGCTCATTTCGTGTCGTATTTGCGCTCTAATGCGAGCGAGATACGCGCCAAAATTACAGTAATCCACAGCTCTCATAGAGAACTATGGATTACGTCTCCTCTCCCCTATAGTACAATACTATCGTATTGTACGCGCAGGGAGATAAGTGACATGTCAATTACTTGCGGCGAATACGCGCCGCGAGTAATGACTATCAATAGGGCCGGTGGGCAGCCAACCCCCCCCACCCACCCACCCAGCCCGGGTACCCGCCGATAAGTGTGACTCCCGAACACCCCGCGTAATTGCAGCCATACTGTACGCGCCGCATTTACGCCGTGTTAACATAGCCTAAGGATAAACATGTTATTTCCTGTGTCGCCCAATGTGGAGCTGGCTGTAGACCTAAAATGATACTTTTGGTGATAGTCTAATATGTATTAGCACAGCCAGACAGTCTTCGATGTTCCTTGTGGCTTTTGAGATTCAAAGAATAAGGATTTATCTGACAACTTTAAACATTTTTGCCTGCCTAGGGCCCAATTCACATCACATTTTGAGGCTCTGTCACATGTATCTGTCATGATACCTAGAAATAGGAATTCTGAGGTATACTGGCAGAGAAGTGATGCTCTAGAGCAACTAAAGTCTGTGTTAGACTAGATTTGCTCTTTCTCACATTTGTATACACTCGGAGCATGCTTTTGTTTCTAGCACATGAAGTGTATATCATTTAGAAATGGAAAAAGTATAGTTCGAATTAAACTGTTTGCCCTATGGACCCCTAAGAAATTCTGTCTTTTTTTACTGCAGATTTTTCCCTCTCTCAATGTAGGGGGTGAAATCTGCACCAAAGACCATGTGTCACATAGGTGCATTTTGCTATGGTCACGTTGAAGATGAAATCTGCAAGCAGATTTGCGGTTTATTTTATGTGGGGGTTGACGCTTGTGCAGTGCATTTTCGTAGTGCTGATTTCACACTTTGAAATGCAAAGAATGAAATCTGAGGCAAAACCTATGCAAATGTTGCTGCAGGCCTGCTAAATCTGGATCCTTAGATTAGTGTTGTATATTGTAGCTCCAATACGGTCTACACAATCAATGTAAGCAGAACCATCCACACACATACAGTGTCTAGCCAGGTAAATATACCGATAGTTGCCCTGAGGGTGTAAGGCGTTCCAAGTATATGTCATTTGTATAATTAGATGTTTCCAAATACGCTTTTTGGCTTAATGCTGCATTGTGATCTCATGTTACAGGGTGCCACATTAGAGAGACTCATTGCTAACTTTCTTCTTTACAGTTGCAGAACAGGCTGAATCCATTGATAATCCGCTGCATGAAGCAGCTAAAAGAGGTGAGTGCTATATGCCAGTATTTCTCTGGTGACCTGTCGTCAGGGCTTTGTAGTTTCATCTACTGATCATAAGAGAGATCCCGAGATGGTAAACCTGTTTAGAGGCTAAAAAGCCCGTACAAACCTAGCCTTGAAGTGGATAAAGTTTTTTTCCAGTCTTGGCAATCCTTGGTAAAGTAAACTAAGCACAATCCCCTTCTGGCTGCCTACCGTAGTTTGCTGCAGGATATTAGTGTAGGTAAGAGGTATCATTCTGGAATGCTGTTTACCTCTTAGGCCATGTTCACACGGCTTAAAATGGGCCGTATTTCGGTCCGTAATTACGCGCCGAAGTGCGCCAATTACGGGCCGAAAACGGCCCATTCATTACGGTAATTCACAGTTCTCATAGAGAACTATGGATTACGTCTCCTCAGGGAGATAATTGACATGTCACTTTCTAGCGCCGCTAGCAGTGATTGTCTAAGGGCCGGTGAAGTGCCGGCCCCTCGCTCCTTCTCCCGCCCCGCCCCCGTCCACACGGCGTAATTGCGGGGCGTAATTACGCCCTGCAAATACACCGTGTGAACATAGCCTTACAAGTATCCACCTTTCATCTGTGAACAGAACTAGCTGCTACTGGGTTTTCGCCTCTGCATGTTTGCCAAATGTTTAGTGACAGCAAGCAGAGATCTTCAGAGTACATTTGGAATGTAAAACTGCTGTCGTATAGGGGATTGTTGACCTGTCCTGCACTAGACATATCAACAATCTTCTAATGACTAATTTAAGAGGATGAAATCATTAATGCTAGAATAAGTCTGTTTTTGTGCTAAAAATTTTAGGTAACCTTAGTTGGCTGAGAGAGTGCTTAGAAAACAGAGTCGGAGTCAATGGTTTGGACAAAGCTGGAAGCACAGCTTTATATTGGGCATGTCATGGAGGACATCGAGGTAATTTCTGCTATTTCTCTACATCATCATCTTTTTTGCTTGTTTGGGCTTGTTCGATACAGCACTTTTTTGTTCTATAGGGTTTACATGTATACAGGTTTAACATTTTGTTAAATTGTTGCCAAGCAATTCATATGACAATTTTTTTTATTTTTTTTGGGGGAAAAACAATTTGTCATTGTTTCCCCCTGTTGAAATCTTGGGGTGTTTCCCTTTTCTAATTTCTGCCACAGATTTCGAATGTATATGCTTTGTGTTTCGCCTCCATTATGCACACAAATCAGCTCATTGAATGGGGCTAATCGAGGTCCTGCAGTTTTTTTGTGTGGGAATTGCATCAATAAGCGCATTTAGTAAGTAAAATGTGTTAGGGAATCAGAACACTGCAAAGGATCACATTAAAGGGGTTGTCCACCTTTAAAAAAAAGGATTTCAGTACCGCCCCATTTAAAAATTTTAAAAAAAAAATTTAAACTGACGTGTGCTTAAAAAAAAAAAAAAAATGCATGTAAAAGGGTTTGGGTTTAGGTGATACCAAAATTGGGGGTTTCATGGTGCATCTTCTATGCGTTTTTGTGATTTTTTTTACAAATGATAAAATAATGGATTTTTTGGGGAAAATTTTCTACCCCATTTTTGTGTGTATTTAGCGTGGAAAATTAGTTGGGAGAGAGAATGCAAGTAAGCGGTGTTAAGGGGGTCTACCCAATTTTTCTTGAAAGTTTCTTCAAAAAAAGAACTCAAATTAAAGGTTTCTCCCTTAAAATTTTTCCACCGTTTTTGTTTATGGGAAAAATTTTCCTGTTTTGAATCAAACCCTAAAGAAGCAACTACTTTACTTATAAGCAATAACAACAATGTTACGGGCCCAAACTTTTTAAAAGTAAAAAGGGTCTGTGGGCATGTGGGACTCAAAGTTGTGGACAAAAAACCCTAGCTCGCCATGGTTTTTTTTGGGGGCCTGTGGGGACCCTCCCCACAAAAGCAAGCAGTGGTGGACAAGGTGCAAATGCAGAAGCACTTTCCCACAAGAAATGCACCCAAGCTTTTGGGAAAGGGCGCAGTATGCCAGCCGGGGAGCGGGTCCCTTTCTGGTTCAGAGCCCCAAATTGTGCACCTCCAAACCACTCTGACAGACCTGCCCAGGGACTCTAGACACCCTCAAAAGTAGGGTGCCAAGTTTGGTGTTAAAGATCTGAAAGGGCCTATAACATTAAAGGAGTTGTTCCTACAAAGGGTTTATCTTACCCTCAGTCCCATTTTCTTGGGTTTTTAATTTTTAATTCAGGGGCCCCTTTTGGTTCTACTGGCCGGAAATGACGAGTGCTGGGGGACACCAGATCTGTAAACTATAGGGGAGCAGCACTGCAAACCCCATCAGGAGAGATTTTAAAAAAGGGCTGTAGTTTTTTGGTGCCATGGGAGCTTTATGCAGCCCATTTTAAGAGGGATATTTTAGGGGAAAAATTTTGGACACTGGTCCCAAAGGGGCAACCCATTGCAAAGGGGACTTGTCTTTTCAAGATCTTTGACATAAAAAAGGAATTTCCTTGTAGTGGACAACCCTTTTAAAGGGGCATCTTGGCCTTTTACCCGACCCTTGGCACACCAAAAATTTCCTTAGAATAATTTTTAACTGCTTTGGGGAGTAACCCATTTTAAAACTTTTTGAAAACCTTCTGTGATACTTCCCTGTAGTAAACTCACCGCTGGGCAATGAACTCTACATCTCCCCCTGCAAATTTTACCCTTTACACCTGTTCCCGCCGGGCCCCCAACCCCCTTTTCCCCACTGTTTAATGCCCTCCGCACCAAACAAAAACCCCGCCAAACTACAGTCTATCCTACTGCCACCTACTCGCCTCTCACTGTCCTTTGGCCCTTCCGGGGACATAACCCCCAAAACCCCCGGGCCCCCCGCACATTCCCACCAAAAATCCCCTGCCTCCTCAACAACTTTACCACCCAAATTCCCCCTAATCCCTTTTAACCCGATGCAAAATCCCCTGACCCGTGTCCCCCCAAACCTTCTCCTTGGAGCTCTCTGGAAAAGCGCGGCTTTATTTCAATAAACTCTCATACATTTCAAGACCCCAGGTCTCCCCTGCCGGCACTCTCTTTTAGCGGCCTCCAACTTACCCACACTCCTCCACCTGGTAACAAGCAATGGTGGAGGCGTCGGCCTCCTCCTGTCTGACACCTGCTCCTTTGTCCCCGCTCCACCTCTGCTTTCCTCACACTCTTCTCCTTTGAAGTGCACTCAGTCCCGCATCAACGCCCCCTCCGACCTCCAAGTGGCTGTGTCTACTGACCGCGCAGGCCCTGCCACTGCCCTTGTCTTGACCACATTGCTTCTGCTTCCTCCACTTTCTTTCCACCGACATCCCCACTATCATCATGGGAGAACTTCACATCCCAATCGACACCCCCCAGCTCTGCTTCCAACAAACTCCCATTCACTTGCTCCTCCTTCAACCTCTCCGCCCAGATGGACCTCATGAGGCCACTCACAAAGATGGACACATCACAGGTACCTCATACTTCACCCTGCCTCTGCCCCCTATCTGACATCTCTAACTCTCCACTCCCTATATCTGACACACCTCTTACCTTCCCACTATCTCCTCCCCACCTGCTCCTCCTAGTATCATATCCAGTACGACCCCGCAGGAATCTACAAAACCTCAACCCTCACACGTCTCTCTGACTCCTCTTACACCACTTTTCCACTATCTCGCTCATTCAATGACGCCAGAGGCAGCCACCACTTTTCTACAACCATACATCATCACGCGGCCCTTGAGCGTCAGTTCTCCACGTCACACACAGACATAACCCGCAAAATCAACCGTCAACCCTGGCACACAGACTCAACCAAACAGGCTGAGAGCGAGCTTCCAGGAAATTGCTGAACGCCGCTGGAAGAAAACTCACTCGCGTTGAGTGGACTTTGCTATACAAACACTCCACTGCAGACATTTAAGTCCGCACTACGGGCCCTAAAATAAGAAAATATTGGGAAAAAAAAAAAAACAGCCAAACAAACAATTTCACCACTCTCATATCCTCCCCTGTCCCACACCCCCCAGACAATTATTCAAAAACCTTCAACTCTCTTCTCCGTCCACTCAACACCTCCTCCCCCATCCTCCTTTCAGCAATGACTTTGCCATTCACTTCTCGCCAGAAGATCAACCTCATCAGAGAATGCTTCAGCCCGCATCCCCACCACCCCTCTTACCCTTGCAACCTGCTCTTCCCCCTTAACTTGCTTCCCCACGATCACTCATGACAAGCTCTCTCCTTACTGTCTAAATCCAACCTCCCTACCTGTAGCTTGACCCACTGCCATCCCACCATCATCCCAGACCTCAGTGCTTACTATCATCCCAGCATTCCCCATCTCTTCAACCTATCAATAACCTCTGGCATCATCCCTTCATGCCTTAAACATGCAACTACACACCAATCCTAAAAAAAACAACCCTTGACCCCACTTCCTCTGGTCCAACATCGCCCCATCTTACACTGCCCTTTTGCTTCCAAACTCCTCGAGCAGCCACGTCTATCATCCATCGTCCTCCCACCGTCTCCTCTCAACTCTCTTCTTGACCCACTACAATTGGTTTCGACCCCACCACTCTACCGAAACTGCCCTACCCAAAGTCACTATATGATCTAGTAACTGCTAAAGCCTCATGCCAGCTACTCTGTGCTTCTCCTCTTGGGACCTGTCCTCTGCCGTTGACCACTGTTGACCATGTCCTCCTGCTACAAATCCTCTCCTCCCTCGCATCGACAGACTTTGGCTCTTTCCTGGATTCCCTCCGTCACCTCACTGAGCGGACTTTCAGCGACCTCATCATCTTGCTCCTCACCTCCTGCCCCCCGGCCACTCTCTGTGGTGTCCCCCAAGGGTTCAGTCCTGGGTCCACTACTCTACTCTATCTACACCCTTGGCTCGGTCAGCAACTCATAGCCTCGCATGGCTTTCCATTACCACCTGTATTCGATGATACCCAACTCTACATCTCTGCCCAGAATGTCACTTTCTTAGCTCTCCCGGATCCCTGACTGTCTGTTCTCCATTTCCTCCTTCTCATCACGTCTCCTAAAACTAAATGTGGAGAAAACAGAACTCATCATCTTTCCACCATCCAACTCTGCCCCTGCCCCTGATCTCTCTATTACAGTCAGCGGCTCTTACACTTTCACCGGTCCCACAAGTCCAGCGATCTTGGGGTAATCCTAACTCGCATTATCTTATCAAACCACACATCCAACCCTCACCTCTGCCTGCCGCCTCCACCTGAAAACATCTCTCGCATCCGCTCATTCCTGGGCTAGACACTACAAAAATGCTGGTCCATGCCCTTGTTCAACTCCCGCCATAGACTACTGCAACATCCTTCTCATGGGCCTCCCAGCTAGCACCCTCGCTCCCCTCCAAATCCATCCTTAACGTCTGCTGCCCGTCATATCCACCTCTCTCCTCGCTACTCCTCTGCACTCCCCTCTGTCCAATCCCTTCACTGGCCTTCCCAATTGCCCAGCGATATTCATTCAAGCTACAAACCATGACCTACAAGGCTCTCCATGAGCTCTCCCGCTCCATACATCTCATGTGCCCTAATTTCCAAAAATTCTCCCCCACGCACTCACCGCTCCTCACATGACCTTCTCCTCTCTCTCCCCCATATCAAGCTCCTCACACAACCGTCTCCAAGACTTCTCCCGTGCTTCACCCACACTCTGGAACTCACTGCCCCAACACATCAGACTCTCCTCCACTTTCCACCAGCTTCAAAAGCAACCTGAAAACCATTTCTTCAGGCTTGCCTAATAACCTTCACTAAACTTGTCACTACTTCCTCCACAGACATGTCTGCCCCTCACCTCCTTTGTCTCTTTCCCCCTCCTTGTAGATTGTAACCCCTCGCGGGTAGGGTCCTCTCTCCTCTGTCGTCCCAAATTTTGTCATTATCCCTTATCACTGTACTCGTTTGACTTATGTAATGTATGTAACCTCCTCGAATGTACAGCGCCCTGGAATCAATGGCGCTTTAAAATAAATAATAATAATAATAATAGTACATATGGTTTTTCTGCTTAAGAATGTTTTAAGAAGAAGTTTGACACCTCTGATTTATGGGAATCATGGAAGGTTGGCAGGGACGTGAAAACAGTGGACTCAGTAGTTTTATAGCCAGTATCATACATACAGTACCTCACAAAAGTGAATACACCCCTCACATTTTTGTAAATATTACAATATATCTTTTCATGGGCCAACACTGAAGATATGACACTGTAATACAATGTAAAGTAGTGTACAGCTTGTAAAACAGTGTAATTTGATGTGCCCTCCAAGTGGCCAAAGTGTCAATCTTTTTTGTGGCCACCATTATTTTCCAGCACTGCCTTACCTCTCTTGGGCATGGAATTCACTAGAGCTTCACAGGTTGCCACGGGAACCCTCTTCCACTCCATGACAACATGGCAGAGTCGGTGGATGTTAGAATCCTTGCGTTCCTCCAGCTTCCGTTTGAGGATGCCCACATATGCTCAATGGAGTTTAGGTCTGGAGACATGCTTGGCCAGTCCAGCACCTTTACCCTCATTTTCTTTACCAAGGCAGTGGTCGTCTTGGAGGTGTGTTTGGGGTCGTTATCATGTTTGAATACTGCTCTATGGCCCATTTTCCAAGGGGAGGAGATCATGCTCTGCTTCAGTATGTCACAGTACATGTTGGCATTCATGGTTTCCTCAATGAACTGTAGTTCCCCACAGCTGGCCCATCTGAATCAAATAAGTTTATCTTGGTCTCCTAAGACCACAGGATATGATTCCAGTAATCCATGTCCTTAGTCTGTTGCCTTCAGCAAACTGTAGGCTTTCTTGTGCATCATCTTTAGAAGAGGCTTCCTTATGGGACAACAGCTATGCAGAACAATTTGATGCAGCGTGCGGCATATGATCTGAGCACTGACATGATGATCTCCCTTACCTCCCCCTTTTACCTCTGCAGCAATGTTGGCATTACACATACGTCTAAATTTCAAAGACAATCCCTGGATATGACATTGACCACATACTCAACTTCTTTGGTTGACCATGATGAGGCTTATTCTGAGTGGAACCTGTCTTGTTAAACCACTGTATGGTCTTGGCCACCATACTGCAGCCCAGTTTCAGGGTATTGGCAATCTTTTATAGCATGGGTCATCTTTATATAGAGCAACAATTTTTTTTTTTCAGATCCTCAGACATTTCTTTGCCAGGAGGGGCCATGTTGAACTTCCAGTGATCAGTATGAGAGAGCATGAGAGCGATTAACACCAAATGTAACACACTTGCTCCCCTTTCACACCTTGTAACTAACGCATCACATGACACTGTGGATGTCAAGTGGACCAGTCACTGCTTATAATCTCATTACAAATCTGAATTGAATTATAAGGCTATGTCTACACAGCACAGGATTAAAATCAGATTTTTAAGCGGATTCAGTATTTAGAATCAGCAAAAATCCGAGGGTGACCAGTGCCCATAGACTGCAATAGAAAATCTGTGTTCTAGTCAACACAGCATGGGTTTTCTACTGTGGGATTTCTAAACCGCCGGCCCTTCACCGGATGATAGAACATGTTCTATCATCCGTTTGATTCACATACACTCAATGTACTGAGCTGTCGAAAACCGACTGCGGTTCTTTGCATTACCCGCAGCCAAAAACTGCGGTGTGGTGATGTTGGATGCAGTTTTAACATTTGTTGTGTAGGCTTAGCCTAAGACTGGTTTTACAAGTTACATCAAAAAAGCATGCAGCAAGTAAAACACATGTGTTTTATTACATATTTTTTGGACTATAAGGCGCACATTTTTCCCTCCGAATTTGGGGGGAAATGAGGGTGCGTCTTATAGTCCAAATGCGCTTTCTCAGGCCAGCAGGAGGGTGAGGGGGAGCGATGCTGCGGGAAGCCATCAGCAGTATTTAAGGGGTTAAATCCCACTGCCGACTTCCTGCAGCATCGCTCTTCTCCAGCCCAAGAGAGCGCTGTACAGCGACGTGTGGCTGCTGATCATCACAGCCGGCAGCCGCCACTAATGGCAGGTGTCGGCTCTGTCTCTGCTGTTAACACTTTAGACGCTGCAGCGATTGCAGTGTGTAATAGGTAATGAATGAAAATCCTTTGTACAGCAGTACAATAATACTGCCGTATATAGGACCGCCTAGTGGTCAAGTACCCTAGGAGGACTAAGTATTAAAGTAAAAAGGAAAAAAAAAGTTTAAACTTCAATATTTATTTTATTTTTAATCCCTCCACTTTTACCATTTTACAAATGAAAAAAAATTAAGAAGTTACACATTTGGTATCACCCCGTCTGTAAAAGTCTGATCTATTAAACTATAAAGTGATCAAAAAGTTGCATCTATCCCAAAATGGTACCAACAGAAACTACACTTCAGCCCCTACTTTAAGCTTCAAATTTTTTCCATATTTTCCTCCTCTAAAACCTAGGTGCGTCTTATGGTCCGGTGCGTCTTACAGTCAAAAAAACAAAAGCTAATTAACCCAAATTTCACCTTTTTTCAAGTGAAAGTTAAACACATTCTAATAAAATGCATGTTTTTTGATGCAGTTGTGAAACGCAACAAGAACGCAAGGTGTCAACCAAGCCTTAGTAATCAGTCCATCTTGTGAATTTCTTAACTCTTACATCTGCTTTACATGATTCTTAATCTCTAGATGTTGTCGAAGTCTTGCTGACGCAGTCGAACATTGAACTCAACCAACAGGTATGTGTTTTACATTTGAAATACAGCTGATCAAGCACTTGCATGACTTTTATTGCAGATCTCTTATCTATGAATAATCTTACGCAATACACCCAGTGTTGCAAGCAAGCACTCCATACACACGTCTTGGATCCAAACTGCGGGTCTTCATTCCTTAGTCCTAGTATTGTCTACATCTGTTCTCAGTAATTTTCATGTTATTCTAATGTAAAATATTACTGTACTAGAAGTTGAGCAGATCTAATAAATGCCTCGAGACACTGTATTGAGGGGGTTACTTTTCCTGTTACATTTTATAGAAGCTAAAGGGTAAATACATTGCACTGGTAACAATAATTGTAAAGTTGCACCCACAATGTTCGTTCCTAGTGGTGAAGTGAGTGGCAGCCTAACCATCTGTGTCCTTTCAAGTGAAATACTGACTGAAGTGTGACCACCTTAAACCTGACCGTTTAGGAAAATGTCTTTACGTGTTTTGTTTTTGTCATTATTCCTCAGAACAAGCTTGGGGACACTGCCCTGCACGCGGCGGCGTGGAAAGGATACGCCGACATTGTAGAATTATTGCTCTTAAAAGGTGAGTTTTAATATTCATTTCAGAAGGTCCTAATCAGTTGTAGGCCCCTTTTTATATTGCATGGTGTTTTTGCATCAAAAATTGCACAGTTCTTTTTCCCTTCAGGTTACATCCTTTTTTAAAGCAGATTTTGATACAAAAGTGTGTTTAGTTACATGGTTTTTAATGCTTTTTTGTTTATAGTTTTTGTTATTATTTGTGGTGTTTCCATCACAAATCATGTGATCGTGGTCAATCACGAAATGCACAGTGCCACAAAAAAATAATTAATAAAAACGTTCCACACACAAGCACTTTTCAGAGTAACAAAAACAACAATATTGGTCTGTGGTTAGAAAAATGCCACAAAATACCTTAAAATACCTCATCTACAGCATGTTTGGGTTTGTTTTTTGGTCAGTGGTAGTTTTTGTTGTGTGTCTTATATTTGCCTATCCACTTTCCTGCCAACATCTGGTCAGCACAGTTTATGTGAAGAAGAAAAAAGCCAAAAAAATGCAACTAAACCTGTTTTTGCAAAAATGCCATGTGTGACATCATGGTCCTTTTTACATCACATCTAGCAGTTATGGGACTAACAAATGTATGCAGGTGTAAATGCTATGGCTTTGAGTGAAATGTCGGGCTATGTGGAAAATGACACCATGTGTAACGTTTTTGTTTTTCTTCTTTTGTGTTTGGCACATTACAAGAAAAAGGAAGAAAAATGCTCAAAAGTTCTAGAAAATTCCTTTATCAAATTAGGACTAGATCACCAGCAGGACGATGGTGCCAGTACACTCAGAGGAAACTTGCTTTTGGTTGACAGGCCTTTGGTATCTGACATATTGCTGCTCTCAAGTGTGTTGAAGTAAATTGTGGCTCTTCAATGCATCTCTTTTTTTTTTCCTTCAATTCACTCTTGTTTTGCATTCATTTTCTCTCCATTTACTTATTGCTACTTTCAAAATAGCGTACAAAACTTTCAAACAAAAGAAAATGGAAGTAGAAGGTTGTTGGCAAGATAAGAAAGAGGAGAACCCTTTGCTTCCTGTCCATAAAGTAAGCCCTTGTGCTACACCAAACGGCAGCTCGAAGGGGTGGATGATCAAGATTATTAATCTTGTTCTTCTCATGGCCTCTGTCAGATGTTAAAGTGATTTGTCCTGGTGGCAGATGCTCTTTAGGAGGAAATCTAATGCAGTGTTTTTTTTTTTTTTTTTTTGTGTGTCGTTTTCAGTCGTGTTGCAGTTATTTTTTTTAAACCCTGCTACATGTGTTACTTTAATCCCGACTGACACAGCAATTTCCCTTTTCGTCATGTTCGGTTTTTTTTTTTTTTTCCCCCTGGAAAACAATATGAGGACTTTTTTTGCACTTCCTGGTTTACTTCCTAGCAATGCCATTTAGGGGGTGTTCACATGGCGTATTTGCGGGGGGGAATTTGGCGCATAGTTGCGCGACAATGACTCTGAAATACGGCCCACAAATACGGTAAAATCATAGCACTCATTGAGTGCTGTGATTTTACTGCGTATTTCCTGGTATGTTCTGAGTGCCCGGAGAAAGAAGTGACATGTGATGCAGGGAAAAGGAGGATGAATGGAGCCCGTACTTGTAAAGGCCGGAGGGCCAGTGCATACTTTTAAAACAACATGTGTATAGTGGTGCTATACAGTCCCTGACAGAAGTTCTGTCGCTTATCCATGGAAACCAAAGCTTATAACCTGACTTAAAATTCATCCATTGGTTTTAGAAATGACTCATATGAAAGTTGAGACCCTCCCAAATGAGGTTTTTTTTTAATCAAAAGTAAATTTGCTTCACTGCAGAAACATTGATCATTTAAGGAACACAGGTCAGATTTTGGCAAGACAAAAGTTTTGTCGCCCACAGAAAGTAATGTGAAAATCAAACAAATCATTCACTTTAAATACAAAGATCTGTTTTATAACATTGGTGAATGAAGTTGTGGTGCTATTAGAGCCATATTTAATATTTTGTGTGACTTCCATGAGCTTGAAGGACTGCATCCATGCGTTTCGACAATGATTCATACAATTTATTAATGAAGACATCAGGAATAGCAAAGAATGCAGTCCATGCCTCCCAGAGTTCATCAAGATTCTTTGGTTTTGTCTTCCAAGCTTCCTCTTTTATCCTACCCCAAACATGCTTAATGATGTATATGTCTGGTGACTGGGCTGGCCATTTCTGGAGCACCTTGATCTTCTTTGCCTTGAGGAATTTTGATGTAGAGATGGAGCACCATCCTGCTGCAAAATTTGACCCCTTTTATGAAAGGGAATGTAAGAGGTAGCCAATACTTCTTGATATTTTAGGCTATTGAAATTGCCTTCCACCTTGCAAATGTTTCGCACACCCCAATACTGAATGTAACCCCAGACCATGATCTTTCCACCACCAAACTTAACTGTCTTCTGGGTGTATCTTGGATCCATACGGGCTCCAGTAGGTCTCCTGCAGTATTTGCGGCGGCTGTGGTGTAATTCAACTGAAGATTCATCTGAGAAACCCACCTTCTGCCACTTTTCCAGCGTCCATCCATTTAGCAGGCTGTGGGTCTTGGCAAATGCCACACGGTTTTTTAATTGCCTTTTTTCAAGTGCTGGCTTAAGAGCACTGATTCGACCATGGAGGCCATGTTGAGACAGAATCCTACAAACTGTTCTAGTTGACACAGGGACTTGAGGTGACCAGGCCTGTTGGAGATGTGCTGAAGTGGAAGAGGGGTTGGCTTTTGATCTTCGAACCGACACACGTTATTCCTGAGCAGTAGTCATGTGGTCTGCGGACCTGGGCTTGTCAAAAACATCTCCAGTCTCTTCAAATCTTTTTTTTTAATTCTTTGTACTTGACGCTGAGACACATTAAAGGTGCCAGCCACCTCTGCAGCGGATTTGGTCTTCAGCCTCTTGATTATCAAGGCTTTGGTCGCAGGGTGGATTTTTGGCATGTTGTCAAAGGTCAAGTTGCAGTTCAAGTGAAGGTCTGGGGTGCTGGAATTCTTTTTATATACACCTATTAACCTATCAATTAGTGAGCACAGGTGATGCTGTAAATTAGGAGTGGGTGCATTATATGACAAGGCGACAAAACTTTTGTCTTGCCAAAATCTGACCTTTCTGTGTTCCTTACATGATCAATATTTCAGCAGTGAAGCAAATTTATTTTCGTTAAAAAAAACCTCATTTGGGAGGGTTTCAGCTTTTTATACGAGTCATTTCTAAAACCAATGGATGTCTTTAAAGTCAGGTTATAAGCTTTGGTTTCCACAATATGGATAAGCGACAGAACTTCTGTCAGGGATGGTATATGCACTGGTATATGCCTGCCCTTACTGTATGCCTGCCTTTACTGTACCATGTGATGTACTTAGAAACAAAAGAAAAAAAAACATTATGCGGTGGAACGGGAAAACAAACGCAATTACGCCTTTTTTGGGAGTGCTACTATAATGTGCTGCACAAAATTTCACTACACTTTCAACAATGCTTAAAGGGGATTTATTGTTTCATCATTTGGCAGCTGTTTATACTATTTGCTAAGGAGAGCTTATGAAATGAAGGGGCGTGTTTCTCCTCCCAGCAGGGAGTATCTTCTCTCTGCAGACACGCCCCAAAGTGTGCACCTGAGAATTTAATCTTTGTGAGCAAGGGGAGAGAGAGATTCTCAGCTGTCGGAAACTAAGGAAGTATTGGAAGTGAAAAGCTAAGTGTAACTCAGGAGTGTATATATACATTTCTCGGTCTCTACATACTTTGTTATTAGAATGGGCATTTGACATTCAGGACTCTGGGAAAGATGGGTGATTTTTTTTTCTCTGTCTCACACACAGTGCTATATCCTGCAGAGTAATACACCTCTGAGCTCTACAGATTTGCAGAACAAAACTATACGCTTTATCTGTTTGTGTTTACATGGGACTGTACACGATCTCTCTCCCTGCTGCAGGACCACTGATCACTGTCAGTGAACAGCGCAAACCCCATATGCATACGTCTAAACTACCACTGATTGCTGTCAGTGAAAAGCGCAAACCCCGCACGCATACGTCGAAACTACAACTGATTGCTGTCAGTGAACAGTGCAAACCCCGCACACATTGAACAGCTCGCTCTCTCCCCCTCCCTTGTGCCTTATCGATATATGCGATCGCTGCCACATCTCCTTTCTTTAATACCAATTTAGACTGCATGCCAACACAGAGCCGGTCCACATCACGGAGTATGCACGGGAATGCGCGGTCCAGTGAATATGACCGGGGGCCGGACAACATGTGAATTACCACAGCCGGCAGCCTATCACAAGCAAGGAGACTGAATCCGACCGGCACTAGATGAACATAAGGGATCCTGTAAAAACAAGACCGCTTTGCAAATGACTTACAATTGCAAATTTGCATGTTTTCACCGCCCCCTTATTCTGAACACCATTTAATGTAATGGGATACATTGTTTTTATGTTTTACTACTTTTAAAACGATAACTTTTTTTTTTTATTTTTTTTTTAAGTTTAAATTTGCTTTGTGTAGCCATTTTCTGAGACCAATAACTATTTTTTTTTTCCTCGTTTATGAGCTGCATAAAGGTTTGTTTTTTTTACAGACGGAAGTGTAGTTATTTACCTCGGTTTTTGAGCACTTTTTATCTCTTCAGGCAGGTGAAGGTGACCATAAAATGTCCATTTTGGTATTGAGTATTTTGTTTTCTATTTCTGTGGTGTTCCACCATGAATAATGTTTTTTATGATGCCAGTTTTGTTGTAGCTTTGTCGCTATGTGTTTGTGTGTATATATATATATATATATATATATATATATATATATATATATATTATATATATATTATATATTATAGTATATGTATATATATATATGTATGTGTATATATATATATATATAAAAAAGACAAAAGGAAAAAAAAGGGGGCGCACAGATGGTGAAGTACGTTTGGTAGAACGTATACAGTTGAGTATTTGATCTACTCACCAATTTGAGTTGCGCTCTTAGTGTAGAGGCACAACTCTCATATTAACATACAGGGCTTTTACTGTAGCCGTAGCCCTTGTATACGGCTGCTGATGTTCCCGTGAGCGGCGTCCCGCCAAGCACACAGTACAGGAAAAAGAAGATGGTGAAACCGGCGCACATATGTATCAAGGAATGCCAATGATGCAGGCAGGGAGATCCAGAAAATGACTTTATTATTTTACACATTACGTAAAATAAAATAGTAAAAAACAAAAACAAAAAAATTACACAATATACTATATATATATATATATATATATATATATACTATTATATATATATATATATATATATATATATATAGTAACATAGACACAGGTTCATCAAGTCCAGCCTGTAATCCTACAGTGATGTTCCAGATGAAGCCAAAACCCTCTTTGGTGGATGCCAATTGTCCCATGTAAGGGGAAAAATTCATTCCAGAGTACAAATATGGCAATCAGAATAATTCCAGGATCAACATCCTATCTCCAGAATCTGATCGCAGTTATTTTTTTTTAACAGCTAAACTGATACTAAAAGAAGTTGTGAAATTGTCACTTTATCATCATGCACTTTTATATATAGGTGATCTAAACTTTTAGATTTGTAGGGGGCAGGGCTAAAAGTTACAGTTTTGGCTGTTAATATTTTTTACTATTTTTTTGTATATGTGTTTGTTTTTTACTATTTTATTTTACGTATTGTGCCCACATAAGGTCAAAAACACCTCTAGAAAGCATTTTTACATCATTTATTTGTTTTTTCCCTGATTTTCCTGGTAACTGGGGCTGATATTAGCCCCAGTTACACTGGAAATACAGCGGGAAACAACCCACTGTTCTTATTACAGAGCTGGTCTGGGTCTGTTAAGCATCTGTGCTACCAAGTCCCAGCAGTCACATGACTGCAGGCGCCAGGAGGCAAGAAGTCAACAGGCTTCTTGCTAGGCTGTATAAACAGAGCTCCTTAAACGCTGTAACTAGTGATAAGGAAGGCAGGGACGGTAATAAACCATCTCTGGCTTCGCAGTGGAAAGCCAGCTATTGCCGACAGACGGTTCTCCGCTTGCGCAGCTCCAATCTCTGCATGGACGTTCTAGAACTGCCACAGATAATAAAAGTCAATGGGTGGTCCTGCAAGGAGTTAAGCTTGGAAAAAGACACCTCGATCGGAACCCAACTATAACTCTATGGTGCTGATCCAGAGGAAGACAAAAACCCATATAAGGTGCATGCCAATTGCCCCATACAAGTGGATAAATTCCTTCTCAAGTCCAGTGTGTATCGATGTTTAGGATGCAAAAAGAACTGGCAGCAAATGGGTTGAGGAATAAACTATAAAGCTACCATAAGTAGAGCTTACACTGGATAAAAAAATGTCCTCTGAAAAGTATGATTTCTTTTTTCATAGGAGCAAGAACAGATTTACGGAATAATGAGAAAAAGTTGGCTTTGGATATGGCTACAAATGCACAGTGTGCCTCGCTGCTTAAGAAGAGACAGGGTCAAGGTAATGTCTTTACCATGTGCTTTATGTTTTATATAGAACTTGGCTATTCGTTTTAAAGCTGGGCTTGTCCTTCATTCAGGGAATTATAATAATCTTTATTTTTATAGCGCTAACAAATTCCGCAGCACTTTACAATTAAGGCCTGGTTCACACGGCTTATTCAAGCTGTAATTGCGGGACGGATTTCGCCCGCAATTACGGCTTGAATAAGGGGCGGGGGCGCTGCCCGCCGGCCCCATAGACATGCATTATCCACGGCACGTATCCCGCCGGGATAATGAACATGGTCCAGCCATATTTCATAAATATGGGGTGGTTTACATAAAAAAAGTTGGACAGTACATCTGTATACAGATAAGTGCCTGTGAATGCCCTAGTGTAGGGATCTTAGTAGGCCTGCCTAAGAAGATGCATTATGTTATGAGTGTGTCTGATCGCTCACGGTTGCTTGTTCCAGACACCTGGTGGAACACGTGTAAAATCTTAAGAGACGGGCATGGGAGGTTCGGATGATTGTGGCCTGTAATTTGACATCAGTAACAGAACAGAGAGACCAGGTAGGGTGGTAGAGAGAAATGAGGGAGGAGATGAAGAGGGGTGAAGTGCTGGGGAGAGCTTTATGGCCGAGAGTGATGAGTTTATGTTGTATCCTGTACTGAATGTGCAACCAGTGAGGTGACTGACACAGGGTAGAGGCATCAGTATAGCGGCTGGAAAGAAAGATGAGCCTGGCTGTTGCATTCAGGACAGATTGGAAAGTGGAGTTTGCAGAGTGGTAAGTAAAAAAGTAGGCAGGGAGTTACAGTAGTCAAGACGAGAAAGAATACTAGCAACAATAAGAGTTTTGAGTTGTTTCCATAGTGAGAAAAGGACGGATTCTGGAGATGTTCTTGAGGTCCAGATGACGGGAGCGGGCATGGAATTGGATATAGGGCGTGAAGGACAGATCAGAATCTAGTATAACCCAAAGACAGTGGGCCTGCTGCCTAGGAGTAATTGTGGTGCCACACACTGAGGCAGAAATAGCAGGGTGGGGTCGTTTAGTAGATGGTAGAATGACAATACATTTTATATACCAAGCTGCTCAAAATATATCATCTGTTACACACATATATATCGCCCATCTTTTTTTTTATTTATTTTTTTAGACATTGTATGATCGTCCAGCAATGCAGAAGAATACCTTGATGATGAAGATTCTGATTAGCTGTCAGCTGAAAGGTTCCCCTATAGACTCCATTCATTCCAATGCCCATCTTCTTTTGAAGAGAACCTAAGCTATGCAAAGAGTAAATAGTGGAGACTAATCACAACTATGTTAATACAAAAGAAAAAAACAGTCCTTGTTTTCTATAGCAACCAATAAGAGCGCAGTTTGATTTATTTCGCTGCTCTGAGGGAAAAAAAAAGGTCTTCCTGTAATTTCAGATGACTTTTCAAAGTAAGTTGCCTGTATACATGTGGAAAAGCATTTTTTCTGGCTATTATAAGATTTGTATCCTGCATTTTTTAGCAGTTTTTTTTTTCCTTCACAAGTGATATATCTGATTTTCCCTGAGCTGATCTACAGAGTGGGAAGAGATTAGCTGCTCTGATGTCTCCCGTACAAAGCACATGAAAAAAACTAGATTCTGCTTTCTTTATTTATAACTCACCCCCAGAAACCGCAGCATGGAGGACATTATACAGCAATACTGAGCAGGGTAGCTATAAATTCAGCACCGGGATGAGACCCTAACGAGCCTGCAGCATCTGTGTCTCTATCTTACTGCACCTCCTTCCCTATTCCCCTCTCTATAGACTCCTATAGGCAGCTGTAACTTGATCTCGCAAGCAGAGTCTGAATCCTCTCTGCTGTAGGGATTCTATTAATGATTAGTGAACAGATGAGGAGGAAATGAATCTGACAAGAGGAGAAGAGAATGATTTAGCTGTAATAAGATTTATTACAAGATTTCTTATCTTTGACTGTACTATTGATTGTATGGAAAGTTGTTTATAACCATAGGTACGCTTTAAACTGTGCTGTGATGGGTGCGATTGGCAACAAGGACTGTTTCGATAAATGAGGCCTAGTGTTTGTGATATTATACAAATTGCCTTGTAATACTGTATTCTGGTAAAATAAAAACTCATTCCATGTTTGTTAACTGTGTTCACCTGATAGGATGTCATTTTATATCCTATGCTTGCACTTGACTTTTTTTTTACTACTTTATTGTATTTCATGTCTGACAACATCTTACTGTATCAATGTCTTAATTTTCATCAACTTCTTTTATTAAAAAAAAACCTCATGGTCAAAATAGTTTGAAAGAAAAGGTTAACATTATTGAAATGGTTTTACCTACTGGACAATCAGACCTTGGTTATATTTAATGTTTTGCATATAATAAACTATCTTTAAAATGTTTTTTTCTCCTAATAGAGTCCGTATTTTTCCTATACAGCAGCCTTATGATATGTGTACGTCACACCATGTCATTTTAGTGTCCAAAATCATGTGGCTAATAATTTTCTGTATACATCTTTACAGTAATCTGTTTGTCTGATGCACAGCTTCAAATTCCCTGCAATACAGAGTTAAAAGAGAATACCGAGAGGGAGCTCCCTGCATACTATTTATGCCTTACACTGAAAAATAAAACGTTGTACATCAAGCTCCATCTAGTGGTTATTAACTTTATGTAGGGATTATTTTGAAGTGGTTTTCTCACCACAACAATTAGCTTTAAACATATAGACAAAGGTAATTAAAGACTATTAACAAATAGATGGAGAAGATTTTATTTCCTGCTTTTGTACACAAATTTCTCTAGGTTACAGACCACCTATCTATGCTATCATTGCTCTACAGAACAGACGGATATCCGAGTATGTCTTGCAAGCATATAATACCACGGCAATATCCAGAAGCCGGTAGCGGTAAAAACAGAAATTTATTTATTTCAAAAAGTGAAGTCCACACTGACAACAAACACCCACATATGAAGCATAGCACAGACGCGTTTTGGGCAGCCAAGCCCTTGCTCACTGTGTGATAAATTATGTGGGTGAAGGTTATTTAAAACGAAAAAAATTCATAAATAGTGTGTTTAACATAAAAACATGATTTAAACAGTCATTTTTTGATGACGTATTTCTTTTTAAGTACTGTATGTTGTATCTTATTTCACTCTGTGAAAATAATTTTGGTGTAATTTTTATTCTTTGTTATTATCCAATTGTATATTTAATATAAGTCGTAAGGTCTCACAATGCATGGTAATGTAGAATAAAGTAGTCTCCAAATCTACTACTAATTATAAGGGTATGTTCAGACGGCGTCTTTGATACCTTTTTGCAATGTGTAAAACGTATTGCGTTAAATGGATCCAAAAACATACCATAACGTGTGGTACGTTTTTGGATACGTTTTATGTAGTGCAAAAACATATGGTTTCTATGGCCTTTCAATGTATACAGTGAATGAATAATTGACATGTTAGTTCTTTTGAAAGCATCCATTTTATGCAATGTAGAAACGTATGTAAAATACTTATCGCTCTGTAAAACGTGCCCAAAAATGTTTTTAACAAATGCTGTGTGAACTTACCCCAATGCAAAGTCATGTCCACAAACATTTTGAGGCTTGTTTTACCAAAGCAGCCACAAAGTGCTTTATTTTTACAGAATTTTTGTCAGTCATTTCACAGCCAGGAACTGCATGAAGTAAATGACATGACTTATTTTTTCTAATCTAAAGGTTGCTTAGATGAAGCAAATTACCATTGATCACTGCGGGGTGGGGGGGACTGGGGTGTCAGCTCTGTCACAGGGACCATAGACACTGGATACTTCAACTTATATGGGTTTTTATTGAATAAGTCCAAACAGAACAGAAACAGCATGACTTCAGCAGGGTGCAAAACAAAACGTAAAACGTAACCTTGCTTTAGGCATCAAGTGGGTTAACAGAAATGGGTTTAGTTCACATAAGGGTATGTTCACACAGACAAATTTCGGCGTGCATTTCGCGTTGTATTTGCGCTCTAATACGAGCGAGATGCATGCCGAAACTACGGTATTCCGTAGTTCTCATAGAGAACTATGGATTATGCCTCCTCTCCCCACTCGTACAACACGATTGTATTGTACACGTGGGGAGATAAGTGACATGTCAATTACCTGCGGCGAATACGTGCCACGAGCAATGAATGTCAGTGGGGCCGCCGGGCTGCCGGCCCTACGTGCCGCGGGAGGACGTGCAGATCAGCGCGACTCCCAAATCACCCGGTGTAATTGTGGCCATATTGTACGTGCCGCAATTACGCGGTCTCTCTCAAGCACATAAGGTTGGTATGTCCAGCTTCTCTGACAGAGGTTTCACACAGTAGCACCTTCCCCTCCAGGCTATGAATGGTACACCACACCTAGCACCTCTGACTTTATAGACCAAGGAAAACCTGGCATGGATATGTGGGAGCAGTCATCCCACTCAGCTCTAAGACTGCTCCAGTAAAAGCCGGCCCGGACTACCACTGCTCTAAGCAGTGATGCTACACTAAACAAGACGTCTGCAACCTAAGGTTGTAGATTTATTTACTCGGCTTACTTCACCGCAGCTCTAAGGTACGGTGACACATATCTGCCCTCGAGCCTTGTCACACCACCTACTTACATTTGACTTACCCATATGTCATGGTTGTAAATGAGTTCCCACGATTGATTATATTTGGATGTGTCATGAAAAGAAAGGATCACTGCAAATTCAGGTAAGGGTATTGCGCCAGTTTCTGTGAAGAGCTTGCAGTGCTGTTTCCCTGCCCCAGTGTGTGGAAAAGTGATACAGCGCTTTTTTTTTTTTTTTTTGGGAGGGGGGGAGGGGGTTTGAAATGATATTCGTTCTTTTTTTCTTCTTCTTTCTTTTAACCCACTGCTTGCGCCAATAGTTTTGCAATCAATATATATATACAAATTTCTTCCACACATAAAAATTCTACTTTATGGCCACATATGGGGTATTGTTGCACTTGGAAAAATTGAGCTACAGATTTTGGGGTGTTGCTTCTCCTGCATTTTTTTGTGAAAGCGAAAAATTTGTGGCTGAAAAAAATGTACCGCATATACTCGAGTATAAGCCGACCCGAGTATAAGCCGAGGCACCTACTTTTGCCACAAAAACCGGGAAAGCTTATTGACTCGAGTATAAGCCTAGGGTGGAAAATGCAGCGGCTACTGGTGAATTTTAAAAATAAAAATAGATACCAATAAAACTACATAGGCAGTTTAATGTCCCCCATAGGCTAGTATAGGTAGTTTCATGTCCCCCATAGGCAGGTATAGGCAGTTTAATGTCCCCCATAGGCAGTTTAATGTCCCCCATAGGCAGATATAGGCTGGTATAGGCAGTTTAATGTCCCCCATAGGCATGTTATAGGCATGTATAGTCAGTTTAATGTATCCCATAGGCTGGTATAGGCAGCTATATGTCCCCCTAGGCAGGCAATTGCCCCCATAGGCAGGGTATAGGCAGGTATAGGTCATTACAGGCAGGTATAGGTCCCCCTAGGCAGGCTATAGCCAGGTATAGGTCGCCTAGGAAGGCGATAGGCAGGTATAGGCAGGCATATGTCCCCCTAGAGAGGCTATAGGCAGATATAGGTCACCTAAGCAGGCTATAGGCAGGTATATGCAGGGTATAGGCTGGCATAGGTCCCTCTAGACAGGCAATAGGCAGGTATAGGTCCCCTAGGCAGGTATAGGCATTACTAGTCCCAAAAAGCAAATTGATCCAGCGAATCCGGTTACTGTAAAACTTAGTAATTTTTATTGGTTATGGATAAAACCAACACCTCCATCATAACACATGGCTCACTCAGGCGAGAGGCTGACGCGTTTCGGACGATGCAACGTCCTTAGTCATAGCATAATGAGAGGCTACAAACACATACCTTATATACAAATCCTTAAAACAAACAAATACTTACACCTGAATCACTGGATGCACCTGTTCCGTCATAGCGCACTCTCACTTCCGGGTCATACGACACCAAACGGAAGTGACGTCACAGACATGCGCAATACGGCAAAAGGTGAGATGCCTGGTGAGGGCAAGCGCGCACATGCGCCGACGCCCCAAGCCTAAAAACAAATACGAAAACAAAAACAAAAGGCCGGGCACGCGTGCGCAATAATGCAAACCAGCATGATGCGTGCACTATTGACGGAAAGGGACAATACTAGCTAAATACAACAAAATACAGATTAAACAAAGTTTTGCTCAATCACCTGTCCCTACAAAAGAATGTATGTATGCCTATGTAGGGTAAAAGAGGCATCTATTGTTTGATATATATCAAGTAGCATGGAAGTGCGAGTACCAAGTAAGGATACAAACTTTTGTTGTTTTTAGCTTGTTTTGTCCCTGTCCGTCAATAGTGCACGCATCATGCTGGTTTGCATTATTGCGCACGCGCGCCCGGCCTTTTGTTTTTGTTTTCGTATTTGTTTTTAGGCTTGTGGCGTCTGCGCATGCGCGCGCTTGCCCTCACCAGGCATCTCACCTTTTGGCGTATTGCGCATGTCTGTAACGTCACTTCCGTGTGGTGTCTTTTGACCCGGAAGTGAGAGTGCGCTATGACGGAACAGGTGCATCCAGAGATTCAGGTGTAAGTATTTGTTTGTTCTAGGATTTGTATATAAGGTATGTGTTTGTAGCCTCTCATTATGCTATGACTAAGGACGTTGTATCGTCCGAAACGCGTCAGCCTCTCGCCTGGGTGTGCCGTGTGTGATGATGGAGGTGTTGGTTTTATCAAAACCAAATAAAAATTACAAATTTTTTCAAAACCCGGATTGGGGATCAATTGCTTTTTGGGCTTGTGTTTTTTTGTTTGTTTTTGAAGGGATCGGGCGTTCCAGTATTCCAGCCGATGAAAGTGGGTGGCTGAAACTTTTTTCTTCTGATTTTTTTGAGTTTGTGTTCGTGCACACCCCCTGGCTGTTCTTTATTTTCACCCCCTCGAAACTTTTTACCATTGATATTATCATGACTGAGATGCTAGCAATTCAAAGGTGCTTTGTTTTTCATAAGATGCAAACAGGGCCCCCAGGTCCCCTGTTCCGTTGAAATTGAAAGAATATGAAAAGTTAAAAACAAAAGAAGTGCGAGTATGGGGGATAGACCACCTGAAAAATTCCCCAGCGGGAAATGATCCACGTACCCTGGGATAAAAAAAAGTGCCAAACAAGGTTTCCTCTCAGGGGTTTGTTACAGAATGGAAAATATTCTTAGACTTGCCCCCCTTAACTGATGTCTTAGGGGTAAAATATGAGGAACCCAAATTACAAAAATATCTCAGAATTGAGAAGGGGGGGGGAAATGCGTTTTTTACTTTTGGATTTTTCCCCAAATTGAGACATAAATGTTAAAGTGGAAGTAGCTTTAAACCGGGGAGGTTCTATGAATTTAAAGGGAAATCTAAATTTCCCAAAAGGGGTTTTTTTAAACGTTTTCAAAAAGATAGCGTTTATAAATGGGGCGTAAAAGAAGGAGCTTCAACTAGCCCAATATTGAAACGAGACATCGTATATCGGTGGTTACCATCAAGAGTGTGGGGTTTTGGCTTCTGGAGGGCCCTGGCCGATGTCCCCACAGTTTTCCGGTGAAGATTCACCCCGGACAGAAATGACAGAAAGCCACACCTCATACTATCCAGGGGTTTGTGCAAAAAAAAGAAGTCAAAAACGGAGGCGGGGAGGGGGGGAGGAAGATCGCAAAAAATTTTTCGGATGAAAACCCGAAAGAAAGTAATGAGGGGACAACGCGTCCCATTGGTGTTTTAAAACCTGTCTTCGAAAAATTTGGACAAGGCCCATCATAAAGTTTATCTTGGGTTTAATTTCGGTTTACAGTTTTTTTTTTGATTTGTTTTTATTTTAAAAGAGAAATAAATTTTTTTCTTTTTCCTCCGCTCAAAGCCTTTTTTGGTCTTTGGTGAGGATTCAGATTTGAGGAGTAGAACTTTTGAGGTTCTAATGTTAGACCCAAGTTTAAAAGGCATGTATTTTGGGGGAACAATGGCTTGTCATTTGGAGGTTTGCAGGCCCCCAATGAGTCCTGGGGGGAGGGCACTTACCCTTTTTCAGATTTTAAACAGAGATTTCTACCAAAATTCAGCATGACCCATGGATGGGTTTAAAACTTTAAATGGAGAAGGCCCTTGGGCACTGCCCACCACGGTGTCCCCTGGGGTCAAATTTCGGCAATTTGTCCCACTCAGAAGATGGCTCTAAAAGATTTGAAAAAACAATTCTGAAGGGGGTTCAAGTGGCGGGATAAAGGGGGACCGTGGTGGTAATGGATAAAAGTGATACATGACAGCGTGTCAATCTACTGACCCTCTAATATGGGTGTACGGATCCAACCCGTTGGGCACAGAAGTACTATTATTAGGGAGGGTTTATCCCCTTTGCTGTTTTGTCAAAAAAAAATTGTTTTTTTGGTGGAATGTCCTTAAAGCCCCTTGTATGCCCTCCCTAAATCCCAAGTGTGTTGACAGGGGGGCCCCCCCATGCGATATAGTATCGGGTTTGGTCTCTTTTGGAAAAGGATTCCAGTGGCTGGATGGTTTTTCAGATTGGGTTTTCAAGGACCTGTTATCTACAGATAAAGGATGTATAGGAGTCTGGGAGGTGTTTGGGGGGAGGGCAGAATTTTGGTTGAGTTGCGACCTGGGGAAACTTTTATACACGTGTATTTCCCACCAAATTGCATTGATGGCATTGGAATTTTTTTTTAAAAAATTTGGCCTTATACAGATGAAATTTTTCTCATTGTGTTGTAGTGACTTTTCATGAACACAATATCTTTCCCTTCAAACCCGGTTCTATTAGGTTTCTGAGTTTTTTGGGGGCCCAAAATTTTCCCCCCTCCCTGCCCCTTTGGTGATGGCATGGTGGGGAATATACATACATATTTACCCCACTAACCCTTTTTTTGATGCAATTTGCTGGTATGGCAGGTAAACGATGACCCTCCTTGTTCTTTTGGGAGGGAGAAAGTGCCTGCCTACCGGATTTTTTCACTTTTTTTTTAACGGAATCCCTTTAACTTAAAATTTACCCATCACTACGGGCAAGTGATTTTTTAATCTTTTTGGGTTTTCATTAATGGGTTGTGGGCAGGTCATTCGTTTCCCAATATTCGGAAATAACAGCAGGTAAACCCCATCCTCCATTTTAGGAGGCTCTGAGGCAACTCGCCGTTCCCTCCCGTCGGAGAGTACGCGGGGCCCCCGAGGTTTTGCAACGGCGGTAGATTTGAGAGGAAAGGCACAAAATTTTGTGCAGACTTTTGGTTAGGGTTATCCCCAAGGGATTGGAGGTCGAGCAGTAGATATTGTAAAATTTAAAAGACAGGAATCATGTTAAAACCCGCAAAAACTCTAATCTTGGCTTTTCAACGCCTGTTAATAAAAAAATGTGTTTGGTTTTTAGGGTAAAAACCAGCAATTTTAGAAATACGTAGGTATTTTCTTTAAACATTACCCCAAATTTAAAGGGGATCCCCTCCTGGAGGCAGTATTAGCAGGGGGGGTGTCAAGTGGTTTTAGGAGACCGCCCACTGGGAAACTTTTTTTTTTCCCCCAACGGTTTTGTCCAATAATCCAGTAATTTTGGTTTTAAAGTACAAGGGTTTTTTAAGTGTGGACTTTTCCCTGTAGAACCCGTAATTTTTTGATTACTGGTAATATTTCCAGGGGCAAAAAAGGTATTGTCAAATTCAATTGCAATTCCCCCATGTAATCTATTGGAAGTTTCGTCTATGTAACCTAAAATTGAGGCCCAAAACACTAGAAGGTAAGAAGGTTTTGGGGAAATTTGAAGATATCACAACAGCTTTCCGCAAAAGATCCATTTTTCCCTACACTTTTGGGGGGCTAAATTCTAATTTAACAGCCTAAGATTATGGGGTTTGGGGAGTAAATTTAAACCCCCACGGGAGGAGATGGGGACGTCTATTTGCGGAAGAGAGGCCTTTTGGATACTCAGCCCCAAAAACCACAGTGCCTAATGGGCTATCTCAAACGGAAAAATGTTTTCACTTTTTAGTCTTAGTACTTTGTAGCCTTACTTGGTACCGAATTCCATGCTATTGTTATATAAATAATAGATGCCTTTTTTTACCCATTGGGCATACATAATTCTTTTTTTGGGGAAAAAGGTTTGAGAAACTTTGTTTTATCTGCATTTTTTTTGTTTTTAGTTGTTTTGTCCCTGTCCCTAATAGTGAGCTCATGCTGGTTTTTCATTTTGGCCGGCGCCGGGGCCCTTTTGTTTTTGTTTTCTTATTTTTTTTTAGTTGGGGGTCTGCCCCATGCGCCGGGGTTTCCCCCACGGCATCTACCTTTTGGTGTATTGCGCATGTCTTTAACGTATTCCGTGTGGTTGTTTGACCGGAAGGGGAGTGGGTTGAGGGAAAAGGTGACCAGGATTCAGGTGTAAGTATTTGTTTTAAAGGGTTTGATATAAGGTATGTGTTTGTAGCCCCTTTATTATGCTATGATAAGGGGTTGATGTCCCAAAGCGTCGCCCCGCCTGAGGAGCAGTGTTATGTGGAGGTGTGGTTTTTTTCCATAAAACCCAAAAAAATTACTAAGTTTTACAGTAACCGGATTCGCTGGATCAATTTGCTTTTTGGGACTTGTGCTTTACGTTCTGCTCTGAACGGGATCCTGGCGTTCCAGTATATCACAAGCCGATGAACGTGGGTGAGCTGACAACTTTTTTCTTCTGCATAGGCATTACTAGGCAGTTATAGGCAAGGTAGGTATAGGCAGTACTAGGCAGGTATAGATAGTACTAGGCAGGTATAGGGCAGATATAGGCAGTACTAGGCAGGTATAGGCAGATATAGATAGTACTAGGCAGTTATAGGGCAGGTATAGGCAGTACTAGGCAGGTATAGATAGTACTAGGAAGGTATAGGCAGTACTAGGCAGGTATAGGGCAGGTATAGGCAGTATTAGGCAGGTATAGGCAGTACTAGGCAGGTATAGGGCAGGTATAGGCAGTACTAGGCAGGTATAGGGCAGGTATAGATAGTACTAGGCAGGTATAGGCAGTACTAGGCAGGTATAGGCATCCTTTTAAAACAAAAAACTATTACTTACCTGGATCCCCGCTGCTCCGTCTCCCGGGCACGCTCCTCGGTCTTCTCGGCACAGGCGGGTGACATCATCAGGCCGCGCAAGCAGCGTGATGACACACACTGCCTGTGCCGCAAACTCCGGTCGGACGCGAGTCTGTGGCCGCCCGGAGTCCACTGCGGAGCACGGAGCGCTCGCTCTCTGACACGCAGTGGGTATCTCTTCCCCTGCATGCGTTCGGGAGGAGTCGCATGCAGTGGAAGAGATAGCTGACAGTGCAAGGGCCAGTGCAGCGCCCGGACACTGTGCGCTCACTCGGCAATCAGTTATATGCGCTCCCTGAGGAGCCGCATATAACTGAAGTGCCCCTGTTGGCGAACGGGCCATCGCAGCGCCCGAGCGCCGACAGTGACTTGAGTATAAGCCGAGGGGGGATTTTTCAGCACATTTTTTGTGCTGAAAACCTCGGCTTATACTCGAGTATATACGGTAATTTTCATTTTTATGGCCTAATTCCAAAAAAGCTTTGAGACACCTCTCGTTGAATTCCTTGACAGGTGAACTTTCTATGATGGAGTCTTTTTAGCAGTGTTTTCTAGGTTTTAGCACCGTAAGGCCTCATTCACAAGGCTTATTTTGCCGCGGATTGGCGCCGTACTGCACGCCGGATTTGCGCTGCAGTACGGCGCCAATCCGTCGGAGTCATTATGGTAATCCACTGCTCTCATAGAGAACTGTGGATTCCGTCGCTCCTCCCCGCTCGGCGAATCCGCCGCGGGGGGAGAAAGTGACATGCACATTATCCAGGCGCAATACGCGCCGTGGATAATGAAAGTCTATGGGGCCGGGGAGCGGCGCCCCCGCCGCGCTCCGGCCCCGCCCCCCGCCCCTTATTCAGGGCTGATTTGTGAGCCGGATTGCGCTCACAAATCCGTCGGGAATAAGCCGTGTGAACACGGCCTAAGGTGTCAGCAAACCTGATGGTGCCTACAAAATATCCTGATAAAAATGTAGCCCCCAAAATCCAGTACGTGCTTCTTTAATTCTGAGGCTCATGATTGAGTCAAATATAATACTAAAGCCACATATAGTACCATATTTTTTGGACTATAAGATGCACCTAAGTTTTGAAGGGGAAAAATAGGAAAAAAAATTTAAGCAAAAAAGTCTGGGCTGAAGTGTAGTTTTTATTGGTACTGTTTTGAGATACAGGTGACTGTTTTATCACTTTTATTCAAAACTTTTGGGGATATGAAATGACCAAAAAAACACAATTTTGGCATTTGGAATTTATTTTTCTTCTACGGTGTTCAGCGTACGGGATAAATTATATTATTTTAATAGATTGGACTTTTATGGATTTGGTGATAACAATTATGTGTAACTTTTTTATTTTTTGTATTTGTAAAACAGCGAAAGGGGGTGATTTAACATTTTTTACTTTAATACTTAGTCCCCCAAGCATACTTGACCACTAGGGGGCACACTCCCTTGTCATATATACAGCAGTACTGCTGTACATAGGACTTTCATTCATTACCTTTTAAACCCGGCCTTAGGCTCAGTACAGCTGGTGGCCACACTCAATATATACGGACTATAAGACGCACCTCTGTTTTCCTCCCGAATTTCAGTCAAAAAAATACGATATATAATGCAATTCTGCTACTTTTGGAATACATTCAAATTTTAGGTATTTAGCGCACATTTTTTATCACAATTTCGAGAGTCCATCCGCCTGACTTAAGGTCACCTTGTTGTGGATGGGCTCTCGCAATTTTGATCAAGAAGGTGCGCTAAGAACCTTAAATTTTCATGGATTCAAAAAGTAGCATAAATGCATCTTGAAATCCTGTTTTCACTTTAACTGTCTCTTTTGTAGCGTTTGTAGAGTGCTGCTGATATGATGCTGTGTTTGCATTGCTTTGATGCCATACCAGCATGCACCTAAACAAATTTCTTTAAAATTGTTTTGGATGTGCTGATCAATTTATATTTCTGGATTACAGTTTGGTACTCATGAGCTGCTAAGTCATGTATGAGCAAAATCTGACCTTCATCAATGTGTCTGATTCAAATGTAATTGATTAAACAACTAACCTTAGACATATGTAAAGCAACTTGAATGTACTTGCTGATGCTATAATTTAAGGACTAGAACTTACAAGAGCTTACATTTTTTGGGGTACAACATTTGTTTGACGTTGAGAAGCAGAAGGAAAAATGTCACTTCCTGTTTTTTTGTGTATGTTAGGGAGAGGAGGGACGCTGCAAGTGGTTAAAGAAGATCATAACCCATTAGAGTATGTCCAGAATCCCTGGCAGAACTTTGAGGTGATATCCTCAGATCTCTGGCATGGAGCAGCATTTTCGCCCTTTAATTTTAGTTTAGCCCCATTTCAGTAGGGCTTATCAGTAGGTTATCAGTTAACCTACAAGCATGAATTCTGTGATCAAGAATCAACATGTTTTTTTTTTCTCAATAATTATACAGCAGATACAAATTTCCAGTTTAAATGAATGGGACTCAGATTTCAAGCATATGTTGATGCAGAGTTAGATTCCACGATCAAATGCATGGTGTGAACTAGCCTTACTGTCATTTCTTCCCCTAAACAGCTTTTAATGAGCCTAGGAAACCTTCACATAGAAGCAAAATAGAAGTGAACTCAAGAATAAAATTTCATTTCTTCTGCGAAAGTGCCCCCATATTTATTCTCTATTTATCTATGATTTTTAATTAAATTGCTTATAATATGAAACAGGGACCAAAATATAAGGGATATGACACCTCTAGTATGCTGCAACTCGCATACCAATTCAAGAATATGATTTATCTGAACTTTAATGTCCCATCAAGGGAAGTACAGTAAGCCCTGACTGAACTCCAGCCCACTGTCCCTGCCTACTTGACAAACCGCCCTAAATGGCAGCCCCTAACTGGGTGGCAGTGCCTAAGCTACTAGGTGCAGGGCCCATCAGGAGAAAGGTCAAACAGTCCAGGTCGGCAACAGAGCAGTAATGTCAGGGGACAAATCGGAAAACAGAAGGAAAACCAGAGAACAAGTCAGGGGTCAAGAACACGAGCCAAGGTCTGGTAACAAGCACAATGTGGGAACAAGGACAAACTAGCAGGCAAGGCAGAAAGGTCTTTGGAGGTTTAAATGGTGTGACACCGCCACAGCAGCTGATTGGTGCAGTCTCCGGGCCCTCCTATTGACCTGTATAACACACCTATCCAGAATGGTTGTAGAGCTGTCGCTCCTGAGCTCACCAGCAAAGCTTCTCCCCGGGTGTGGAGACAGGCCAGGTGAATTAACCATGCAGAGCGTTGCACCTTAAAAGCAGGAGACTGATCAGGTAAGTGAGTCCTCACACAAGCTACAATACAGTAGTTTTGCTTGATATAGAAAGGAATGGTGCAAGTGTAAATTTTCTATTAATAAAAGTGTATTTTGGGACTTGATCTATAGTTTTGGTAACTGAAATCATCCAGCATTCAAATTACTGAAATTTGTGAAACTACACTAGCTTAGATCAGTTCTCCTGTACACTTTCAGATTCTAGGACATGGAATCATACATCCTGACCAATGGGAGAACTGCTACCATCCGGCCCCATGTCTTCTTCACTGGCCCAACCTGCAAAATGTTGTTTCTTATAAGCAAAAAGTATGAATGTGCATTTGGTATAGCTAGATCAACTCATTTTTATTCACTTAAAAGGTATTAAGCCTGATTGTGGGGTACTTTTTTTTACATATTAAATCCTTAAATACACAGTGAATTTTATAGAAATAATATTCTGGTATACACACCAGAACATTATGTAAACCCAATAGAAGTTGAATCATGGCGATTATTTTAAGTAGGCGTCCACAGCCTATTCTTGAGAGTAGAAACAACACTAGGGGCGACATGTATGAATTCGAATGCGTATTTTTTTTTTACTTAACGCCGACAACCCAGTTCTAAATAAATAGAGAAGAGTGTAGAATACGGCAGTATGAAGATTTTTGGCGCATTACATAGAGCTTAATGCGCCAAACCTCTGTTAAAGTTCGGGGCATTACACTCTATGCCCATACAAAGTTTGGTGCATTAAGCTCTATGTAATGCGCCAAACATGTGTAAAGGCTATAGATAGGCTGGAAATAAGAGAAAAGTCATTAGAATAGCATGTCAGTGAATAGAAACTATGGTAGTGATCCTGCTTGGTGGACCACAGATCCCAGCAATATCTGTGCTGTGCTGGCTCATGCCATATGTAGAATAAAGTGTGAGAGCAGCAAAAATACATTTCAAAATGTCCCTTATTTCTCAACTCACACCAGTACAATAATAAAAGTAATTTATGCTAATTATCAAACTATATAAAATTACATTATTTATATTTAATAAATAATGTGATCATATAAAATAATATAAAAATATATAGTGTCCCAAAAATATAAAAATATCTCCTATAAAACGTATTTAAAATTAGTAATGTAGAATTTAAAACTAATTTTACTTTAAATAACCCACTGATGGTATTCAGATTTTTAAAAACATTTTTACTACATTAAATTTGAAATTTACTTTTGCTGCTCTCCCCCTTTATTCTGCATACAACAAGAGCCAGCAAAGCACAGGTCTTGCTGGGACCTGTGATCCACCAAGCAAGATCAATCACTGACATGCTATTCTAATGACTTTTCTCTTATTTCCAGCCTATCTATAGCCTTTACAAATGTTTGGCGCATTAATAATGCCCCAAAGTTTCATTATGCACCAAACACACATACGAGGCGCGATGAACTTTAGACACCATTTTTAATCGCACAAAATCCACTTTCATACATTCAGGCGCATTATACACTGAATATAATTAATGCAATAATTCACTTTGAAGCTCCTTCCTTCATATGTCTCTCAAAGTTTGACGCATTACATTCTATGTCCATACAAAGTTTGGCGCATTGCTTAGAGCTTAATGCGCCAAACTTTGTATGGGCATAGAGTGTAATGCGCCAAACTTTGAGAGAAGTTTGGCGCATTAAGCTCTATGTAATGCGCCAAAAATCTTCATACTATCGTATTCTACACTTTTCTATATCTATTTAGAACTAGGTTGTCGGCGCCAAGTATAAGAAAAATACGCATTTGAATTCATACATGTCGCCCTAGGTGTCAACCTTTGTGGCTAGTTTTTAAATAAGCAGTTAGAGGTTGGGATCAACATAATCCTGGGGATGGGCACTAACAACTACCTTACCTTTTAGAAATTGAAAACTACTTGAAGCTTGGCAGAGGTGAATCACTGATCCCGGGGAAACAGCATGGATTTATCCCAATTCATCTGAAGGCCAGACCACAAGCTGAATTCTTGAATGATGGTCCTTACAGGAGTTAAGGAGGCCACTTCACCTAAGTACAAGAATATATTGTCTGTAAAAAAGAGATGCATTCATATAATACTTTAAACTGAAACCCCAAAGCAGCTGAAGAACTAATAAGAAATGATAGTGGCTCTACCCCTAAGGCAAATAGGAGGGATGACAGGGAACATCTTTGTCTGGTTCCTCTACTCAAGGCGAACAATCAGACAGGAGACCATTGGCCCAGATCCTAGCCTTTAAGGCAGTGTGCAATAAATGAACATAAGAAATAAATTGGCTCTGATGAGGCAACAGCCTGTAGATGTCCTCTAAGTTTAGATTAGTGTTAGATCCTGGCCTGTATCCACTGAAGTGCCAACTCTTTAATATCTGTTCTTTTTTGTTATTTGTGTATTTTAAAAATTACAATAAATTTTCAATTGAAAAAAAAAAAAAAGAAATAAATTAGGATCCAAATCCCATTTTCTGTAGGATGGACCACAAAAAATCCCAGTCAGCGCTGTCAAGAGATTTGACAACATTTTATAAATCATTATAGTCATCTAGATGGGCAGGTCGGATGCTGGATTAGAAAAATAGTGTATCTCTTCCTAGAATTGCAGAAGATTCAAGACCAACCTTTTACCTTTGATGATGCCCTGCAGCTCAAAATCACACACCCCCAGGATTTGATGACTTTTCTGCAGAATTTTATAAAATATACAGTATAAAGAAACGCTTTCATAAAAAAGTATGTGAAAGTCAGCTCACCCAGTCAATGGACAGATTTTTCCCTTTTTAAGATAGGTGTGCGGAACAATAAGGATATGAGTCCAGTATGCCAACTAGGAAGTTGCAAAAACTTGTAGATCCATTAAAAATGTTGGCTATTATTTAAAAATGTTTTCTTTGTTTTTGTTTTTTATGAGTAGATCCTATGTAGTCCATTATGAGTAAAAATAACTCTTCTTAGGGTAATAAGAGGTTAATCTCGCTTTAATTATTAGGGATTTACTAGTAAAAAGTGACTTTTTCATGGGAGAATATTTTAACAGGAAGTAGATTATGGGTGTTTGCTAGGTCTAAAGAAGTTTTTACAAAACGCGTAGGCGATACCAGTTACATTGTTCATTGCCAGTGAGGAGCCTATGATACAATCCTATTAGTGCTGTGTCCTATGTGATTATGATTTGTATGCCTATACATGTTTTTTTTTTTTTTACATTTTGAGTGCTGGAAACACTTTTATTGTATTCACATCAGCTTTTCATGAGGTGAGAAAGATGGGTTTCTTGCCAAGTCCTGTGTTTTTTGCAAGACAAGATGTACTTTTTGATGGTGCTTGTGACCATTCCATAAAATGTACTGGTAAACCTGGAAAAAATGTATGCAGTGTGGAATGTCCAAGATGATATGTTTGTGGCCTTTATCACAAGAAGGAAGAGATTTTGTCCTTAAATTCTAATTTAAGAAAACTTAGGGCTACATGTATGAACGCGGCTGCACCAGTTTTCTGATGTACTTTGAGCCAAAAAGAATGTATGAACAGGTGCACTCCAAACTTTGGTGCGATAAGTGCCTTTGTAATGCGCCAAAGATTTGGTGTGTTCTGGGGGCGTGTTGCGCCACAATCATAGAAGTAGAAACATTTATGATTCTTTGATGTCAAACCTAGGCGCATAACTGTTTGAACAGCCAGACCAAGTTAAAGGAGGTCTGCCTGACTTGCCGTATTGGCACTAGACTGCACCTGTATGTATGACCTGCAGAAGCACAGGTTCATACATTCTGGCGAACTCTACACTGCCTTATAGCTTTCTAGAACTGGCCTGTCAGCGCCAACGTTCATACATGTCACCCTTTCTAAGTCACATAAACAAGTAGCGAAGATGGTAAAGCAAAGTACAAAACTATTCAAGGATTTATCCTTGTTGCACAATCCTATGGATGGGAAGGTGGACAAACTTCTAAAAAAAGACTTGAAAAGCTACTTCAAATGTTACCATTACCAACATTTCAGCTTCATCTGTTGCAATTTTTATGTTCCTTTGGGTAAACCAGATTGAAAATCATCTAAAAGGCAAAAAACCTCTAGAACACAAATCAATGTCTGCATTTCTGTAGAAAAGCAACAGGGTACCTGGTAGATGCTTTGGCAAAGTCCATATGTTTTGCTCTTTTGGGGGCCAGAGGCAATGTATCTTTAGGCCTAAACTGGATAATTTATTAGAGCAGAAAATAGAAGATTTACAGAGAAAAAAACAGTGAAAAACACAGCAGTGCTTTTTTAAATCTAATATTCCTGATGAGTACAGAGAAAAGGAAAGTTGGGTCACTGGAGTTACTCTAAAGAGAGAAAGTGATGGTGTAAACTGCACCAGGGAGCAGAGTCTAAGGGACTGCTGGTCTTACACCAGGGCCTGCTGCAAGGCAGGATGGTCTTCTTGTGGCAGGTGACCCCTGGTGCAACTTGCCTGCGGTGGCGGCCTAGGTGTAGTGTGGAACAGAATCACTAGACTGGTTTGTAGTCAGGGACAGGCAGACAGATCAGGGCAGGAGGCAAAGTTCGTGGTCAGGGGACGGAAGCGAGATAGATCTGGTACACGGGATAAACTGGAACACTAACCAGCACCTTCTCTGTAGGCTACTGACATTATTGGTCCTGTGGGAAAGTCAGGGGGAAGCTGGGTAATATAGGGTCAGCTCCCGGCAATTTAACCAATTACCGGCGCGCTGGTCCTTTAAATTTCACACAGTCAGCATGTGTGCGCCCTAGGGAGCAGGGACACGCATGCCAGCGAGCAGAGAGAGTACACAGAGCAAGGAGAGGTAAGTTATGTAAAGAATGGGACTGCAAATGTGCCAGCGCTCCGACATGCGGAGCAGGGGACCCGGAGGTACAGGTGCGACCGCAACCTGATGTGAGGGTCACGGGAGCACCCGTAACATGTAGTCAGCTCCCTGCCTGATCATTCAGCGCTTTCTCTCTTCAGTGATCTTGTGACAACTTAGAAGCTGCAGGAATCCCAACAGGTCTTGTCAGTTTGATGCGTAATTTCCATAAGAAATATAGATGGTATGAAATGTATATGTAATGGGAAGATTTACTTCTAATGTAATCAAGACAATTCTAATAGCGTTAAACTGTGAATTTATCTTACTCACTATTAAGGTTACAGAATTGTAACCGTTTACCATAAATGTTGTAATTTAACCTGCTCTTCTTGCATTAGTAAATGACTGACATAAAGATCAGATTACAGCACAAAATTCACATATGATTTGTATCACTAGATGGCGCAATAGGCTCAGTTTTGTTCTGCGTATGAGTACTGTGTCCAGTTCTATTTATTTTTATCCTGCAATAACAGGACCTGATGTCAGATGATAAAATATTCTGTATTTTATAACTGTCATTAAAAGTTACCTATAAAGGAAAATAAAATGCTAACATAAAGTATATCATTACAATTTTTCTAGATTTTTCAGGCTAAATCAAATTCTTGTTATAAAACATATATTAAATATCAAGTATTTGAACACAAATTGTCAGCATAACATCTTGGGACAAATTCAATCTGTGAACATAGTGTTTTTGAGTTGAGTGCCTTTTGTTTTAACATAAAAAACCCTTTCTAAACAAAGCCAAAATAAATAAGGATAGCAACACAAATACATAGCCTAGGGTGTGATAGGAATAGTAATATGGTGCAAATTTGTAGGAAACCTACAATATAGATGAAGAAAAACCTTTTTTTCTCATTCAAGCAGTCTCAAAATTAGTTTACCCAATTTAGGCATCTACTTTCTGTGTTATGTGAGTTATCTCTTAACAAAATATGACATACAGTGGGGAAAAAAAAGTATTTGTCAGCCACCAATTGCGAAAGTTCTCCCACTTAGAAAGATGAGAGAGGCCTGTAATTGACATCATAGGGCGACCTCAACTATGAGAGACAAAATGAGAAAGCAAATCCAGAAAATCACATTGTCTGATTTGGAAAGAATTTAATTGCAAATTCTGGTGGAAAATAAGTTACATAGTTACATAATCATTACGGTTGAAAAAAGACATGTGTCCATCAAGTTTAACCAAGGGTGGGGAAAATGTGGGCAAAGGGAGGGAGACAAGGATTTCAAGCCCACAAGGCAAGAACCAATCTGCTCATTTCTTACCCCAAAGCTGCCACCAGACAGGATCCAGAATTTTACATGGCTATATACGTATTAATATTCTTTAGTTCCAGGTAGGTATCTAAGCCTTTCTTGAAACTTGCAACTGTTCCTGCTGTGACCAGTTCCTCAGGCAGGCTATTCCACAGATTCACAGTTCTCATAGTGAAGGAGGCTTTTCTTCTCTGGAGCCTGAATCCTTTTTTTCTCCAACCAAAGGGAATGTCCCCTTGTCTTTTGAGGGGGCTTTACATGCTGTTCTGTAGTCTATGAACTACAAGAACACACCCAGATCTTTCTCAACAAGTGATAATCCCAACTTTTCTCCCCCTGGGACATATGATGCCTGCAGATTATTCGTACCCAGATGCAGAACCTTACATTTATCCACATTGAACCTCATTTGCCAATTGGATGCCCAAGCCCTCAGTGTGTCCAGGTCTGCTTGCAATTTATGGGCATCTTCCATTGATTGCACTACAATACATAGCTTGATGTCATCTGCAAAAAAAGAAACCGTGCTATTGATCCCCTCCACTATATCATTAATGAATACAATGAGTAAAAGAGGACCTAATAATGAGCCCTGGGGCACACCACTCACAACCGGGGACCACTCAGAATAGGAGTCATTTACCACCAATCTCTGAGTATGATCCGATAGCCAGTTTTAATCCAATTACACACTGTTATTTCTAACCCAATGGATTGTAATTTACCCAATAAATGCTTATGAGGGACAGTGTCAAATGCCTTTGCAAAGTCTAAAAACACTATATCTACAGGCAGTCCGCTATCCAGACTTCTACTCAACTCTTCATAAAAACAGATCAGGTTGGTCTGACAACTTCTGTCCTTAGTAAAACCATGCTGGCAATCAGTTATAATATTGTATTCTTCCACATATTCCTGTATATAGTCTCTTATGAGCCTCTCAAACATTTTTCCCACAATAGATGTTAAACTTACTGGTCTATAATTACCTGGGCATGACTTGGAGCCTTTTTTGAAGATGGGAACTACATTTGCCTTGTGCCAGTCTCCTGGCTCTATACCAATCACCAGATAATCTCTAAATATAATGTACAGAGGCACAGAGATAACCAAGCTGAGCTCTTTAAGAACACTTGGGTGTAAGCCATCAGGGCCTGGAGCCTTGTTCACATTCAGTTTATTTAACTTGGCTTGATAATTATATCAGATGATGTATTAACAGTACTGGCACCGCCGACATCCACACTGGGCCCTCCCCATCAGCTCTAGCATGGCTCCCATTAGTACTGACACCACCATATCCGCACTGGGCCCGCCCACATCAGCTGCTTTCTGCTCGTTAGTACATACAGAGCTGAAAAACCTATTTAGTAGCTATGCCTGATCCCCAGTAACCAGCTCCCCATTACAGTGTTTTAAGGGTTCTACATGCTCTGACTTTGGCTTTTTGCCATTTATATGCATAAAGAATTTCTTGGTTTTTTTTTGCTGTCCTTGGCACCTGCCTTTCATTTTGTATTTTAGTTGCTTTGATCACTTACAGATTTTATTAAGCTCTTTGTAATTTTCAAAGGCTGACCTCTCTTGTTTATATTTTTTAAATGCCCTTTTTTATTATTTATTGCCCTTTTAACAGAAGGTAGAAGCCATACTTGTAACCCATAGGAATACATTTTGCTATAAATTTCCCCAGAGTATATTTAAAGCTCTCCTATTTGACTTCTACATCACTATTTGCTAATAGCTGCTCCCAGTCTATGTCCTGTATTGTGGTCATCAATAAGGGGAAAGTGGCCCTTTTAAAATTAAATGTTTTTGCCCTCCTGCTCTGTGTTTCTTTTTTCCTGTTTACACTAAAATGAATTATATTGTGGTCGCTGTTACCTAGATTTTCAGAAACAGTGACCGCTCCAACAAGTTCTGCTTTGTTAGAAATTACCAGATCCAACAGAGCATCACATCTAGTGGACTCATCCACAAACTGTCCCATAAAATTATCCTGTAACAGACTGAGGAACTTCCTTCCCTTTGCAGTTGATGCAGAACCGTGACCCCAGTCAATATCTGGGTAATTAAAGTTGCCCATTATTACCACTGTATCTGCCAGTGCTGCTCGCACCATTTGATTATGCACCTGTTCTTCTGCTGACCTCCTCAGTGAAGTTTGGGGGTCTATAGATTATGCCAAAAATAATCTTTTCTGCATTAACCCTTCTTTGTGTTTCCACCCACAATGTTTCCACATCTTCACTATCTTCACCCTCTATTGCCTCTTTCACATTGCCTTCATATCACTCCTTACATACAGGCACACTCCTCCTTCCTTCCTGTTCGCTCTTTTCTTCCTAAATAGATTAAAACCTTGAAGGTTGACAGCCCAATCATGTGAGGAGTCCAGCCATGTGTCAGCAATACTAACCACATCAATCTGCTCTTCAGGAACTAGCGACTCAAGCTCCCCCATTTTGGTTGCTAGACTTCTGGCATTTGTGAATAGACATTTTAAGTTCACTTCCAGTTTTACACTTTCCGTCAACGGTATGGGATTACATCTAATACGTTCATCAGATGGCATGGGATCATACATTACCCGTCAGTAGACAGCATTAGATTAAACATTACCCTTTCAGATAATGGCATGGAATTATACTTCTCTCCTTCAGTAGATGGCATGGGATTATAGAGTATATTACATCTTTAGTATGTGGCATGGGTTTATACATTACACCTTTAGTAGACAGCATGGGATTATATAAAAAAGTTCATCTCAATACTTTGTTATATATCCTTTGTTGGCAATGAAAGAGGTCAAACGTTTTCTGTAAGTCTTAACAAGTTTGGAATACACTGTTGCTGGTATGTTGGCTCATTCCTCCATGCAGATCTCCTCAAGAGCAGTGATGTTTTAGGGCTGTCGCTGGGAAACACGGACTTTTAACTTCCACTAAAGGGTTTCTATGGGGTCGAGATCTGGAGACTGGCTAGGCCACTCCTGCGCCTTGAAATGCTTCTTACCAATACACACCTTCATCGCTCTGATGGTGTGCTTGGGATCATTGTCATGCTGAAAGACCCACCAACATTTCATCTTCAATGTCCTTGCTGATGGAAGGAGGTTTGCACTCAAAATCTCACGATACATGGCACCATTCATTCTTTCATGTACACGGATCAGTGATCCTGGTCCCTTTGCAGAGAAACAGCCCCAAAGCATGATGTTGCCACCCCCATTCTTCATTGTAGGTATGGTGTTCTTTGGCTGTAACTCAGTATTCTCTCTCCTCCATACATGACGAGTTGTGTTTCTACCAAACAGTTCTACTTTGGTTTCATATGACCATATGACATTCTTTCAGTACTCTTCTGGATCATCCAAATGCTCTCTAGCAAACTTCAGACAGGCCCGGACATGTACTGGCAGGATCTGAGTCCCTGGCAGCGTAGTGTGTTACTGATGGTAGCCTTTGTTACGTTGGTCCCAGCTCTCTGCAGGACATTCACTCGCTCCCCCCGTGTGGTTCTGGAATTTTTGCTCAATGTTCTTGTGATTATTTTCACCCCACGGGGTGAGATCTTGTGTGGAGCCCCAGATCGAGTGAGATTATCAGTGGTCTTGTATATCTTACATTTTCTAATTATTGCTCCCGCAGTTGATTTCTTCATACCAAGCTGCTTGTCTATTGCAGATTCAGTCTTCCCAGCCTGGTGGAGGGCTACAATTTTGTTTCTGGTGTCCTTCGACAGCTCTTTGGTCTTCACCATAATGGAGTTTAGAGTGTGACTGTTTGAAGTTGTGGGCAGGTGTCTTTTATACTGATAACAAGTTCAAACAGGTACCATTACTACAAGTAATGAGTGGAGGACAGAGGAGCCTCTTAAAGAAGTTACAGGTCTGTGAGAGCCAGAAATCTTGGTTGTTTGCAGGCAACCAAATAGTTATTTTCCACCGTAATTTGCAAATAAATTCTTTCGAAATCAGACAATGGGATTTTCTAGATTTTTTTTCTCATTTTGCCTCTCATAGTTGAAGTTTACCTATGATGTCAATTACAGGTCTTTCTCATCTTTTTAAGTGGGAGAACTTGCACAATTGGTAGCTGACTAAATACTTTTTCCCCCACTGTACATAACAAGTGAAAAGCGAGTACAGGAGCTCACTTTCAGGAGCCAAGCCTGATACAAAGCAGTTGCCGGCTCATTACTACAGCTGACAGTAATCCATGTCCTTTGTCTGCTTGTCTTAGGGTGCTTTCACACAGTGCGTTTTTTGGATGTGTTTATTGTGCAGAAAGGCACAGTAATTAATACTGTACATTTCTGCACCAAAAACGCATACAAAAATGCACCACAAATGCACCAAAACGTGGGTGACTGCACCCTTAAGCAAGCTGTTTGCAGGTTTTCTTGTGAATCATCTTTAGAAGAGGCTTCCTTCTGTGATGACAGCCATGCAGACCAATTTGATGCAGTGTGCAGCATATGGTCTGAGCACTGACAGGCTGATCCCTCCAGCTCTTGAACCTCTGCAGCAATGCTGGCAGCACAATTTTGAAAAGAAAATATCTGTGTTTGACGCTAAGCATGTGTACTCAACTTCTTTGGTCGGCCTGTTCTGAGTGGAACCTGTCTTGTTAAACAGCTGTATGGTCTTGGTCACTGCGCTGCAGCTCAGTTTCAGGGTGTTGGCAATCTTCTTATAGCCTAGGCCATCTTCATGTAGAGATACAATTCTTTTTTTCATATCCTCACACAGTTCTTTGCCATCAGGTACCATGTTGAACTTCCAGTGACCAGTATAAGTGAGTGTGGGAGAGATAACACCATTGTTACTTAGGGGTGTACTCACTTTTGTTGCCAGTGGTTTAGACATTGGTGGCTGTGTGTTGAGTTTTTTTTTTTTTGGTGGTGGTGCTGTATGGCGGCTAGAGATGGGCGAATTTCTCAAAAATTCGATTTGGTGACTTCGCCGAATTTTCCGTCAAAATTAGTTTCGGTCCGAATTGCTCCGGAACGAATCACGTTAAAAAACAGCTATTTCCAGGCTGCACAGAGCCTGCAGGGTGCTGTACAATGTTGTGCCATGCTTAAATATGCAGAGGGAGCTTGGTTTGGTCTTCATACAATGTTGTGTTTTAGTATGACACGCATATGACTGCCGCCGCTCTTAGAATCGTTTCACTATAAAATTCCCTGGGCACTTAAGAGGGCAAAACTGACCAAAAAACTGAAGCGGGAATGTAGCCTGATAAAGTCATGGCAGCGACAGCTGGAAAAAAACAACCTGAGGGCTCAGGTGGCAACATCAGTGACAGAGTGTGGAGGTGACGGCGGCAGCCACAGCAGCATGATGTCAGAGAGTGGCACAATGACATTCTGGAGGTGGCAAAAACAGGAGTAGGCCACAAAGTGGCACAATGACAGTGTGGAGGTTACGGCAGAAGCAACAGAATGAGGTCAGAGAGTGGCACAATTACAGGTTGTTGAGGTGATCGCAGCAGCAACTACAGCAGCAGCAGCATGAGGTCAGAGAGTGGCACAATGACACACTGTGAATGTCACGGCACAAGAAACAGCAGTGTGGAGGTGGGTGGCAATACCAGTCCATGGTAAAGATGGTGGTAGGCAGATGGAGAAACTGGCAGCAGATGTGTGGCATCAGACGGGTGGCAGCATCAGAATAGTGTCTGAGGCAGCTTGTTTGAACCCAGACTCATTTCTCACAGTTGGGGTGAGGAGTCATGGCTGATGTAGCCTGATGCCTAAGGCATTGGTGTGTGGAAATCCTGGCCAATCCATGCCTGATTCATCTTGACAAAGGTCAGTCATTCCACATTTCCCGTGGACAAGCGGGTTCTCCTTGGTGTAACGTTGGGCCCCGCCGCACTGAACACCCACTCTGATGCCACACTACTGGCCGGGCAGGACAGCTTCTCCACTGCAAACTCGGCAAGTTGCGGCCACACATCCAGTTTGGCTGCCCAGTAGTCCAGCGGATTTTCTAACTGGGGTGGCAGAGTGCTGTCCAAGTAGGCCACCACCTGTTGGTTCAGGGACTGCTCCAGGTCCTGCTGATGCTGCTGCTGGCGAATGCCCTCCTCACTAGGCGGGTGAAGGAAGCTGCTCATCGGTGACTCCAGACTTAGGTTGCTGCTGATGGAGCTGGTACTGCTCCTACCCCCCTCCCACCTTCCCCCAGCAGCCGCGGCAGTAGTACGTGAGCACTGAAGAACCCCCCGGTCAGACCTGTCAGAGGAGGGACGATGCGCACATTAGCAGGCCAACTGACTACGGAGGATTTCCCTATAGTATTTGAGTTTGTCCTCCCTCTCAGCAGCTCGGAAAAAGGCTCCCATTTTTAGACCGGTAGCGAGGGTCCAATAGTGGAGAGCCAGAAGTCATCCCTCTGCCGGATGGTGACTATTCGGCTGTCACTAGCCAGGCAAATCAGCATGCTGCGGGCCATCTGCACACAAGTGACTCCGAGGGGCTCCTGCCTCCATCTCCACTGTATACTGCCACGGTTCTTGCGGGTCATCAGCCTCGTCTTCCTCATCTCCATCTACCTCCTCCAGCTGCTCCTGCTCCTCCTCTCTTGTAACCTGGGTAGAAAATCCACTCATTTCACCAAACAATGCTTCTGCTCCAATGTCCTCCTCCTCCTCCTCCACTTCAGTCCCCACCGGACTCATGTGGCCGCGAGATGTAGTCGCCACGTCTCCAGTCCCCTGCCCAGACAGATTTTTCAGCGTCTGTTCCAGGACATCAAGCAGTGGAATGACGTTATTCATCCGTAGTCCTGGCGACTGACAAATAACGTCGCCTCCTCGGATGGCCTCAGCAAACGGCAGGTGTCACGCATGAGCTGCCACTTGCTGACATCAAAGTTACACAGGGGAGTACTCCTGTCCGCCTGGATCATCAAAAAATCGTTAATGGCATTTCTCTGTTCATACAGTCGGTCCAACATGTGCAGGCTGGAATTCCAACAGGTGGAAACATCGCATATCAGAGTGTGTTGGGGGAGGCCGTTCTGCCGCTGCAACTCGAGGAGGGTGTTCCGGCTTTGTAGGAATGGATGAAGTGCATGCACAGTTTCCTGGCCATTTTCAGAATCTTCTGAAGATCGGTGGAAGACTTCAGGAACCTTTTCACAACCAGATTGAACACGTTGCGCAAGCAGGGCGCAATGGACCATCCCTCCTCGGTGCAGCGCGGACACCATGTTCCTCCCATGGTCCATCACCATGGTTCCGAATTGCAGTTGGCGTGGAGAAAGCTAAACATCGATTTCTTGCTGCATGAGGCGGAGCTGTTCCTCCCCTGTGTGACTTTGTTCGCCGAGGCAAGCCAGGTGAAGAACTGCGTGACACCGCTGTGCCCTACACATGTGGTATGATGGAGCAGTACTTGTGGAGGCTGAGATGATAGTGGTGGAGGAGGCGGACATTGGCGCAGGAGCCGCAGTTTGACATCGTGGAGGAGAAAGCGGCGTGTCCTGTCCAAGTTGTTGGTGTGCCTGGGCAGGAAGCATATTCACCCAGTGGGCCGTAAAGGACATGTACTGGCCCTGACCGTAGTTACAGCTCCAGATGTCCGTGCTGCCGTTCACCTTGGAACAAACCTATAAGCTCAAGGACTGGCCCACCTTCTGTTCTACATATTTATGAAGTGCTGGTACTTTCTTTTTGGAAAATAAATTACGGCTTGGAACTCTCCATCTCGGCTTGGCACAAGCCATTAGTACTCTGAACGGTGCAGAGTCCACCATTTGGAAAGGGAGGGACTGCAGTACCAACAACTTGGACAGGAGCACGGTCAGCTTCTGCACCTTAGGATGGTTGGATGCATACTGTTGTCTCTTTGCAATCGGCTCGCTGAACGACTGCTGGCGCCATGAGTAGCGAGGAGCAGGAGCATCTGGACCGGGAGATGATGGCAAAGAGAAACAGCTCCCTTCTGCAGAGGTGGTGGAGCCTTGAATGGCTGCAATGGCATGCGTGCCACTGGGCGCTGCTGCTGCTGTTGCTGCGGCGGCAGGATGGACCACCACATCTGAGCCACGTTTCTCCCAGGCCACCGGATGGTAGCGCTGCATGTGTTGACGCAGGGCCGTGGTGCCAACGTTAGCTCCCTGTCAACGCTTCACTTTCTGCCCACAGATTCTACATATACCCATATTCGGCTCTTCCGGTGTCTTAGCAAAGAACTGCCACACCGCCGAGTATCTGATTTTACCGAAAAATGCTCAGCACGGGAAATTGACTACTGCCGCCGCTCCCTTCGCTGAGCCCCTGTGCCGCTACTTTCTTGGACCTGCGAAGCGGGTTTTTCTACCCCGTGGCCGCTTGGCTCCCGACCCTCACACTGCTGCTACCCTGCTGACTCACAGCACACAACCCACTTGCTGGCTGCGCCGCTTCCTAAACGCGAAAAGCTGACGCCCTCTTCTCCTTGATAAACCCTTGCTTCTCCCGGCTCCCAAGTGCGGTTCGGCTACATCATCATCGATTTGTGTTTAATCTTAAATGCTGTCCTCATCACCGATCTTGGTATGCAGAGGTGACCCCTCACAACATGACCTCCCATGCCATTTTTCCAAATCTATACTTTGCCGCCTACTGCAAGAAGCGGGGGGTATTGGCCCCATTTCTTCGCTGCCAAGTAACGCTTGATGCCCTCCTCAAATTTTTTCATCCTCGCTGTATAGTGGCGCTGAGCCCAGAACACATTGTAGATCTCGGGCTAAAGGGAACCGGAGGGGACAGAGGCGGGTGGAGGACAGGTGAGGGCCGCTGACCCGCTCCCGGGCCATGCCAACTAAGGGTTGTGTCTGACGTTCCCACCGACTCTTGGCTGGGGTGTCAGATGTCATCTGGGAGGAAGTGGATGACCTAGTCAACCAATCAAGAACCATTGGGTTGTGAACAACACAGGCCGCTAGATGACAGCGGCAGTTGTGGCCTATCCGAGTGACCCCTGCTGTGACGTCCCCTTTGCTGTGCTGCGACCTGGGCCTGCTCCAGGAATGTTTGTGCCCCTGCCACTCGCAGGTGAAGAGCCTCCCACCTCTCTGTCTGACATACTGTTTGTTCTAAAATGTACAGACACTGTTTGATGAAGATATCTGTATATGATAAATACACCCCCTGTATTGACCCCAAAATGAACCCACTAACAAGCTTGGGTAAACCCTTTTGGGTATAAATTGCGCTCCAAAAGGGGAGGGAAAAAATTTTTTGTATTGCCGTTTAAAAAAATGTGTTTTTTACTGAATTAAAAGACAAACCGGGTTAATTAACCTTTGGATAGAATTAGCTACAGGCAAATTTCTTCTTTGGCGGTGAAAAAAACCATTTCTTTTTGTACCCAACAGCAGAAAAACGCTTAATTACCCCTGGATGTAAAATTTCGCAAAAAAATATCTGCAAAAATTACCCCCGCTTTGTAGCATGTTAAAATGGGATGTATTTTACGGTAACCCAAAAACAAAAAACTTTTAATTAACCTTCGGGTTAGAATTATTTACAGGGAAAATTTCTTCTTTGGAGGGGAAAAAAGAATGTTTCTTTTATACCACAAAAGCAGACAACGTTTTAAAAACCCCTGGATCTAAATTTTCCCAAAGAAAAGAGCAACCAAAAATTACCAGCTTTGAAGCATGTTAAAATGGCGTGTTTTTAAAGGTACACAACAACAGAAAAAATTTTAATTAACCCTTTTGGGTTTGAAATTATGCTACAGGCAAAATTTCTTCTTTTGGAGGTGAAAAAGAAATTTCTTTTAGGAAACCCCCAACGCAAACAACGCTTTATTAAAAACCCCCGGTCTAAAATTGCGCGAAAGAAAGAGCAACCAAAAAATTACCAGCTCTGAGCGTTTAAAAATTTGTGCATTTTACAGTACAAAAACAACAAAAAACTTTTAGTTTTAACCCTTTGGTTATAATTATGTAAAGGCAAAAATTTCTTCTTTGGAGGGAAAAAGAACTTCTTTTTTTTGACCAAACAGAGAACAACGCTTAATTAACCCCTGGATCTAAATTGCGCCAAGAAATGAGCAACCAGAAATTACCACTTTGTGCCGTGTTAAAAAAGGCAATGTTTTTACAGTACAAAACAAAAGAAAAACTGTAATTAACTTCGGTTTTTGAATTATGCTACAGAAAAAATTTTCTTCTTGGAGGTGAAAAAAGGAACGGGTTTTTTTTAGTGACCACAACAGCAGAACAACGCTTAATTAACCCCGGGGTTTTAATTGTGCAAAAGAAATGAGCACCAAAATTACCCGCTTTGTAGCGTGTTAAAATGGTGTGTATTTTACGGTACACAACAACAGAAAAACTTGTAATTATGCTACAGACAAAATGTCTTCTTTGGAGGTGAAAAAGAACGTTTCTTTTAGTGACCACAACAGCAGAACAAAGCTTAATTAACCCCTGGATCTAAATTGCGCAAAAGAAATGAGCAACCAGCTTTGTAGCATGTTAAAATGGTGTGTATTTTTTGGTACACAACAACAGAAAACTTGTAATTAACCTTCGGTTATAATTAATGCTTACAGGCAAAATTTCTTCTTTGGAGATGAAAAAGAACGTTTCTTTTAGTGACCACAAGAGCAGAACAACCCGTAAATATCCCCTGGATGTAAATTGCGCAAAAGAATGAGCAACCCAAAAATTACCAGCTTTGTAGCGTGTTAAAATGGTGTTTTATTTTACGGGACACAACAACAGAAAACTTTGTAATTAACCTTCGGTTATGAATTATGCTACATGCAAAATTTTTTCTTGGAGGTGAAAAAGAACGTTTTATTTTTAGTGACCACAACGCAAACAACGCTTAATTAACCCCTGGACTAAATTGCGCAAAAAAAAATGAGCAACCAAAAAATACCAGCTTTGTAGCGTGTTTAAAATGGCGGTATTTACGGTACATAACAAAATAGAAAAACTTGTAATTTAAACCCTTTGTTATCAATTAGATACAGGCAAAATTTCTTCTTTGGAGGTGAAAAAGAACGTTTCTTTTAGTGACCACAACAGCAGGAATAAACACTTAATTAACCCCTGGATTTAATTGCGCAAAAGAATGAGCAACCAAAATTACCAGCTTTTTAGCGTGTTAAAATGGCGTGTATTTTACGGTAAACCCCAACAGAAAAACTTGTAATTAACTTCGGTTAGCATTAGTACAGGCAAAATTTCTTCTTTGGAGGTGAAAAAAGAACTTTCTTTTAGTGACCACAACAGCAGAACAACGCTTAATTTAACCCCTGGATCTAAATTGCGCAAAAGAAATGAGCAAACCAAAAATTAAAGCTTTGTAGTTGTTAAAATGGCGTTAATTTTCGGGAACAACAACACAAAAATTGTAATTAACCTTCGGTTATAATTGAAACAGCAAATTTCTTTTTGAGGTGAAAAAGAACGTTCTTTTAGTGACCACAACGCAGAACAACGTAATTAACCCCTGGATTAAATGCGCAAAAGAAATGAGCAACACAATTAAGTGTATTTGGATTGTAAAAACCTGTTCTTTAAATGAATACAACAGGAAAGCCCAGATAACCCTTGGATATCAATTCTAAAGAATGAGCAGATAGCTTAAAATGTATAGCAGCTGCATTGGACGCACACTGGACTTCAGTTCCAATACCCCACAAAATCAGAATTAGAATGTAAAAAAGCAGTCTCTGAGACAAGCTGTGACACCCCCCAAAAAATCTCTGTATAAAAGTGAGTTTTTTTAGTTTTGAGATTTCATAAGCAGCCGCTGCAGCACCTTCCCTACTCAGTACAGTGAGAGCGGTATGAGCTCCCAGCGTCGCGCCCGGACTTATATAGTGCGGTGACATCATAGAATCCCGCCGGTCTCTGATTGGCTTCATCTCTGCACATGTCATGTAGGCTATGCCCTTCTTTCCTCCCAGAGTTCTTTGCCCCATGTAACGCCATGTGCTTGCAGCCATTTTATCAATCAAAAGCACGCTTCGTTCCCACGAATCACCCCAAACTTCGACTTCGTTCAGAGTCGAAGTTTTCCTGATATTCTAAACGAATTCCACTTCGTTAGAATCAATTCGCCCATCTCTAATGGCGGCCATTGCTGCTGTGATGCTGTGTTGGTGTGGTGATGCAGCCCAGACCCAGGGGGTAGGTCTGGCAGCAGTGGGACTGTTGGGCCACTGGGCTGTGCCCCTCACCTGTGTGGTTTTTGCTGCGGTGGTGGCTGCCGTGCAGTGCTGCCCCCATTTAGTGTAGGAACCCATTTATAGAGGTCAACATGAAGTGGCTGTGGCGAATAGCCCTCGCAGCCCGGCCTGTGCCCTAGCATCTGGAGCGAGTGCCACCGCTGCCCGGGTGTCGGGCGACGGGCGCACTCGCTCCCCAGCGTGCTGTTACTCACCCGGCCGCACTCCTAGCTGTCCGCATCCTCCTCCTGCCCGGCGCGCGCGTCCCTGTTCTCTAGGGCGTGCACCCGCTGGCTTTGTGAAATTTAAAGGGCCAGCACGCCGGTAATTGGCTAATTGCCAGGCGCTGCCTCTATATTACCTGGGCGCTTCGGCCCACTCCCCGCCAGATCTTTAGTGCCCTGTTGCCTACTGAGAAAGCGTTAGTTCTAGTCTTGTCTATATTCCGTGTACCGAACCTTCTCGCCTACGTCCTACGACCACGAACCTTTGCCGCCTGTCCTGACCTTATTGCCTGTCCCTGACTACGAGCCTGCCTTACGATTTTGTACCACGCTAAACCTCTGCTGCCACCGCAAGCAAGTCACGTCAGGGCTAGCGACCTGGTAGACTCCTGCTGCAGCAAGTCCATCCCGCTTTGCGGCAGGCTCTGGTGAAAACCGGGACCTACTTAGACTCCGCTCCCTGGCGTGGCTTACACCACCGCTTGCGGTGGTCCAGTGGATCCACTACCGCGTGCGTGACAGTGGCAAGTGGGCCTATATTGTTTGATCAAAAAGTATACTAAGGAGGGGAGTGGCATGGACGTTGATGGAGCCAGACGTGTTTTACATCAGGTCCTGCTAGCTAAAGACAAATCCGCAGCCATCTAAGTATTTAAAGCTCCTTTCAGAGCTCTTTGAAGAGATACTCTACCTAGCGAGGATACATTGTGCCGTGGAAGCTTGTTTCAGCGTCCGGAGAGATCTTCCAGACCATTACATAGGTCCTGCTGCCGGGCTCTCCCTGGCCCGCGCGGCCTCCTGGCCGTCTGGAGTTGGTTCCATTCGGGCCATCATTGCAGCAGTGGACCTTATCGCAGTTCTACAGCGGAGACCCGCCGGTTGTTTATCTACTCTTCTCCCAGTAAGAGAACCACCCTCACTGACTGGCCCCAGAAGACAGGACATTTGGCGGGCCCCAAAGGGAACAGCCGGCGCCATCTTAGCTTGCTTACGGGCAAACACGCACTAGAGGACGGAGAGACAGGGAAGCGCTGAACTGCCATTCTTCCCTCAGGTCTAAACAATCCCTCCCGATCCCTCTGGGACATACCGCTGAATACAGTCGGTCTCGTACCTGAGGTCTCTGGGGAGGACTCCGACAAGAGACGCAGTGTAACCCGCCGAGAGGCTGACACAGACCGCGCGGAGCGGCAGTGCTTTCTTCCCCAACTGTAACTGCAGCTCGGGTCCCGGTCCCAGCACAGGACCCCTGTGTATACCGAGTGGCTGAAAGGATCAGACCCGCGTCCCGACATACTACACCGACCCATCAGCACTGCTCTGGGGCGACCTGAGATAGCATCATCCTCTCCGTAAACCCTTTGGCGATCGGAGGAGAGTTCCAGTAACCGGCGGCTGGACCGTGACCCTTCTCTCCCTGCTTCTCCCAGAGGGGTGAGCAACCGTATTGGTGCTGCAATCTGTAGCGGATCCGCACACCCTTAAAGAATTTCAAGAGATCAGACTGTATATATTCATTTATCTGACTGTTCTCATCATCAAGGGGGTACAAATAGCCTATCATTACTCCTTAGGCTGCTGACATCCAATATTTGGTGGGCATTTAACATTTGGCGGGCTTCCTGAGAGACCTCGGGCGCCATCTTGGCCCTTCTCATTGCATCAATACCAGGAACAGCTTCGGTGGGGGCAACGGAAAAAACCCAGGAATATTGACAACAGGGAGGGAAAGAGACACAGATTTAAAGCCCTTACCTGTTGCCAGACTGCCGTGCCTAAATCGTTTCCCCAATACATATAGTCTACTGGAGGCAAGATACCTTTCCATCCTCTTGCATCCTACTCTGGAGGACCAAGCACAGACCATTTGACTACACAGCGACTATCTGCATGCACACACCATAACCCGCTTATCCGCCACTCCTGCTATACTCCTTCAAGATAAGGCACGGACTGTCTGTCTACAGGTCGACTATCTGTGTGTACAAGCTATAATCAGCTCATCCGCTACCCCTGCTACCCTCCTTCAAGGAACACAGTTGAGAATTCTGCCTACTGATCTGATTGCCTTGCCAGGTTCATAAACATATATTATAGCTGCACGTTTGTACTTGAAATATATTACAGGGAAATACCCCTCTTACTGTGTTGGGGCTCTGGTCCTAGTTGGTATTGGGGCTGCGGATCACCTGGAGGGTCACTAATTGACCTGGGACTCTCCGAGTGACCCCCACCTCTCTGCCCTAGGACCTGTTGCCTTGCCCTTTATAGCTACTAAAGTCTTTGGATTTCCCTTTGACAGATCTTTCATACTCTAAATAATAGGTTCAGCAGGGTTCTCAAATTGCTCTTACTGTGATAATCGACGTTACTGTATAACTGTGATATGTATTGGGCATACTAGCTGTCTCAAATTGTGGTATATATACTGTATCTAATAAGGAGGTAATCTTTACTAATCCCGTAAGATTCCCAGGAATCCCACACTTCCTATCAATCTTACATTGTGTTGAGAGACCCTCAACACTTATTTCCCTCCCCCCCTTTTAGCGTAACCCCAGACCCCTTTTCACAAAATATCCTATGTGATATATGAAATAGTATAAACCACCGTTCTGTAAGGGAAGCTTTCTGTGCAGGAGGCCTCTGTACTCCTACATAGAGGCAACGTCTATAGAGATAACTTTCCTGCATTTGTCCAAAAGTCATTTAAACACACATATACTGTAAGGTAGACTCTGTTGAAAATATATTCAGTTTATTAGCATCTCTAAATATACAGACGGATCCTTTGAACCATACTAATACAACCCAAACTCAGGTCTCTCTTTCACAGTACTCTATTACCACCTAGTGGCGCTTTAATTTCACTACACTAGTTTAATCTCCCAATACTGCTATTTATAAATACCATATACTGAAAATTAAGGGACAGTGAGGTATTACGCTCTTCTGGCCATCCTCTGATGGATATGGGCATCCAGGCCCACAGCTCAACTTAGGTCTAATACACCAGACATTATGATGTAAATCCCCCTCCCTCAAAGCCCTGGGTTCAGCAACATCCTCTGCTTTGTTGACAATGTAAAGTAATAGTGGACGCTCCCTTCTACAAATCTGGTCACTTCCTAAACCTCCTCCCTCATCTATACTGCAATACTTGTGGAGATTTTCATTCAATGGGTCCACACAAAAGACCAAAAGATAGAGGTAAATCCCTAAACCTAACTTCTTTCTTCACACCAAACAACATAGGGAGGGGTTTGGAGACGGACGGGGTCCTAACCAGACATTCTTCCAAAAATCCACCGCATAGGGACTGAATTTTATCACAATCCTCCTGATCATCTTCCCACTAATAACAAGACGACTATCCTCCAACTCAAGCTACTAAACCAAGAAAAGATCCCCTGTCTCTAAAAAGGAGTAACATCAACTCAAAGAATATTCCCTCAGACATGGAACTCTCGGCTAATCGCCCTCCTACTCCTGACCAAAGATCACCTATCAATAGCCCAGTCAAACAAAAAGCGAAACTGGCTGAAACAGCTGCGGGAGCCCCCGTCCTAACGACTACCATCACTAGTAGTTCTGAACACCCCCAAGACTCATTGGACTCATTCCAAATTATGGACCAAGACATGTCCCCTTCCTTATTGAAAGACATGATGTTAGCTCTTCGCACATCCCTACAAACCTATAAACCGACCTAGATAGCGTAGGAGAGAGAGTACAACACGTGGAAATGAAAATGGAGGAATTTTCTCAGGCTCATAATGAATTGGTTGACGCTCACAATAATGTGGAAGACGAGCTAAGCAACCTCAAGGTGAAACTTGCTGACTTGGAAGACAGAAGCAGACGCAATAATCTGAAGTTTAGGGGCATTCCAGATAAAATCTCTAACTCAGAATTGCAACACTACCTCCAAAGCCTCATCAAAGCACTGCTCCCTAATTGCTCAAAGCACGAACTCATTATAGACAGAGCTCATCGCCTACCAAGGCCCAAAAACCTAGATGAGTCCGTACCCTGTGACGTATTGGCTAGAATTCATTTCTATCATACCAAGGACCATATCCTACAAGCGGCAAAGCAAGCCAACCAGCTTCCCAGTCCTTACTCCTCAGTCAAAATCTTCGCTGATTTGTCGCAATTCACCTTGAACACAAGAAGAAAATTTGCCCCAGTAACGACTGTGCTTCGAAACAACAACATACAATACCGATGGGGGTTCCCAACAAAATTGATAATTCGACGAGATAGAAGAACACATGTCATTGCTTCTCCAGAAGACGGCCAAAAAATGTTGCTGACATGGAACCTCGCATCTGCAAGTGACGCCTCCTCACCTACCGTCCCGTCTGTCTCCAAAATACCCAGGGAGTGGTCCACTGTAATTAAGTCAACATTCTACTTATTCTGTCTTTATTCTTTTACCCGGAACCCATAGAAGGGCTAGAACTCAAATGTCTCCCTTAGGCAAATTCTCCGCCCCCGGAGTTTGCGCAGATTATATCTGCCTACTTATGTTTGTTACAAGTTATTTCTTATTGGTTTTTCCTATCTTTTCCCTTTCCCTCTTCCCCCTGGTCACACTGGCAACCATAAATCGTAGGGTTCTCATCTTTAAAAACAGTACAGTGGTGGGGTTCTACCGTATCTCATTAGCGATTATCTCACGCTACTTATGGAGTTGAAGTTGGTTTCAATGAACGTTAGGGGATTGAATAGTCCCTTTAAACGTTCAATGATGTGGAGGGAAGCTACCATACTGCATGCTGATATATTATGTATACAAGAAACTCACCTGGTCCAAGGCGATACACATAGATTTCACCACCATAAGTATCCCCATATTATCTTCTCCTGCCTAGACAAAAAGAAAGTAGGGGTGGCCATTGCCATTAAAGATACAGTGGCCTTTCGTCTCCTTGATCAAGTTTTAGACCCCAAGGGCAGATTTATAATATTAGTTTGCGAAATAAACAACACATCATTTACAATCGTCAATCTTTATGCTCCCAACTCCCGCCCAAATCAGATTTATAAACCAAAACTTAAAAAAAGCAAAAAGAATATCCCAGGGTACACTCATTATCTGCGGCGATTTTAATATCATCTCAGATCCCTCGATGGATTCCTCATCGAACTCAAGCCTATCTCACCATGGTCTCCGGCATTGGACCTTTCAAGAGTCCCTCTATGATGCCTGGCGGTGTCTCCATGCATCGGAAAGAGACTTTACCTACTACTCAGCAAGACACATGTCTTACTCCAGAATCGATATGTTCCTGGTAGACAAATGGACTTTGCAAAAAATAGATAAATGCGACATTGGCATTATCTCATGGTCAGACCATGCCCTTGTCTCAATGTCAATAAAAACAGCGTCGAATGGACCAATGCCGTTTACATGGAAGAACAACATTAGAGTTTTATCAGATCCCTCTCACCAAAAAACTATCCTAAAACACCTAGCGCAGTACTTTGACCTGAATCAAAGGCCCAACACCAACCCATTTATATTATGGAACGCACATAAAGCTTACATTAGGGGCATCCTAATTCAACTATCCTCTAACATTAAAAAACAAAGACTTAAAAAATGGGATGGCTTAGTCAATACCCTGTCCACTTTAGAAAACAAACAAAAACAAACTCCATCTCTGTCAAATCACCTTGAGCTCTATAAAGCTAGACAAGCTATGAGAGAACACCTTCTGGCGAATTTTGACAACCACACCAAAAACATAAAATTAACCTACTAAAATCTAAAGAACAAACCCTTTAAAATATGGCTAGTAGAGTCGCCTCAGCAGTCACAAATGGCCAATACCATATTTGATGTGCCATAGCTGACGCTTTTAGTGACTTTTACACCAAGCTATATAATCTAAAAGAGGATCTCACAACCCAAAACTCTCCTCCTCATGCAATTCAATCATTTCTATCTTCTCTTCACCTCCCTACTGTACCCCAAGACATCTTGGACAACATCAATGTTCCTTTCTCTATAGCAGAGGTCTCCTGTACTATTCATGCCCTCCCAAAAGGAAAAGCCCCAGGCCCAGACGGCTTCTCTACTGAATACTTTCAAGCCTTCTCCTCAATTCTGGGTCCCCACTTGGTTGAGCTATGTAATTCGCGATGACAAGAGGGTACTTTGCCAGCAGAAATGGGTACAAGCGACTAAGTCACAATTCCTAGCCAGGGAAATCCCTGAGACCCTGCTAACTTTCGACCAATCTCTTTATTTGAATTGGAATACAAAAATTTATGCTAAAATGATTGCCAAATCGGTTGGTGGAAAATCTTGCCCGTCGCTGATAAGATCTGATCAGGTGGGGTTCATCAAAGGTAGACAGGCCCAGACGCACTAGAACGTTGTTAAACATCATACACCTTATTGAGGCCCAGAAATTGCCTTCTCCGCATCTTTCATTAGACGCAGAGAAGGCCTTTGATAGGATCCACTGGACTTTTGCCTTTAAGGTGTTGGAAAACTTTGGATTTTCAGGACCTATCTTTCAAGCGATATGATCCCTTTACTCCGCACCTTCGGCCCGAGTTTTATCCAATGGCCTACTATCTAAACTCTTTCAAATAACTAACGGTACGAGACAAGGCTGCCCCCTGTCCCCCCTATTATTTGTCCTCATAATGGAACCCCTGGCAGAATCCATTCGCTCTGACCCGGCTGTATCAGGAATCCAGATTGCGAAACATTCCCATATCATTTCTCTCTTCGCCGATGACGTGATACTGTCTCTATCGAGCCCAACCACATCTCTTCCCTAAATTGTCAGAAATCTTGACACATTCAGTAAACTCTCTTATAACAAAGTTAACTCTTCCAAATCAATGGTCCTAGATTTCAACCTAACAGCAATAGAAATTTCTAAACTTAAAAACTCCTTTCCATTCCAATGGCAATCTCATTCCATCCCTTATCTAGGGATTGTACTCACTAAAAGAAGTTCAAACCTATTGAAATCAAATTTTATTCCCTTACATGAAAATTTGCAAAAGGAATTAAATAGAATATCCAAAATAGATAACTCATGGCTGGGCCGCATCATTCTTTATAAAATGCTCATTCTCCCTAAGATTCTTTACTTCCTGAGAGCTCTACCTATCCATATCTCAAATTCCATGTTTTCCATGTTCCAAGCTCAAATGAACAAATATATATGGCAATCGAAACGCCCCCGGGTTAAATCATATATTATGTATAAAAGTGAACGATTTGGGGGACTAGGTCTTCCATCATTGAAAGCTTACCATATTGCGGTTACTATCAACCAAATTCAACACTGGTGGAATGCCTCAGATAATAAGCTATGGGTCGCAATAGAAGCAGACATGTTGAATTCTGTGTCTTTAAAAGATAGATTGATTAACCCATACTCTGTAGATGCAATCGAGGAAACCTATTCCATGCCGATCAAGACTTCACTAAAATATTGGGATATGTTAAATCCTGATGAACACCCTCTCATAGCCTCTAGTACTCTACCGATTCCGATTCAGGTACTCAATATTCCTCTGCCTCATGTTTCTCTTAATAGCTGGAAAAATCAAGGTATAACACAGGTTCAGGATTTTTTTAAAAAATGGTACACTCCTCTCCTTCCCTTCCCTCCAAGCCATATATAACCTCCCACCCAAAGACATATTCCAATATAACCAAATTGCTCACCTTTTCAGACGGAACTCTAATCAAAAGGCCAAAATCCTTACTCCAATCCTATCCATTATAGACCACAAAACTTCTAAATCGCAAAAAAGCACAAGAATCTTGTACAACATAATCACTAACAACATCAATTTTGTTAAGACAGACGACATTCTCAAGTGGGAGCGGGAATTGGGCATCTCATACTCGGAATCTCAATAGGTAACAGCGCTACAATGGGCCCACAAATCCTCCGCCTCTACTAGCTTCAAAGAACAACATCAGAAACTTTTAACTAGATGGTATTACACCCCTCTCCGCCTTTCACTTATATACCCAATGCATTCCGCAAATTGTTGGAGAGGTTGCGGCCTCCAAGGATCTCTCATTCATATATATTGGGGCTGCCCTATGCTGACACAATTCTGGGGTAACGTCATAACTTTATCCTCTAAGTATGCACAAATACAATGCCCTCACTCCCTAGAATTTGCCCTCTTCTTGATTGGCATTGACACAGTTCCCCTGATAAATAGAAAGTTAGTATGTCATATTCTTCTAGCAGCCAAACTAGCCATTACTAGAAATTGGAAAGCTATACTCCCCTCCTCAATTGATGAGGCATCAGAAATTGTTTCCACAAACTGCATGTAGGAAAAAATCATAGCCTTTAGGGAAGGAAAAGCTTCAAAATTCTTCCTGCATTGGTCGGAGTGGATGGAAGATAATAAGTTCTCACAAATATAATGTCTCAAAGGATCATAATGATGATGGCCATGCCAGTGTGACCAGATACCCTCCCCCCTTAACCCCACCCCCCTATATCCTCCCCTGTCTTCCCCCTAATTCTTATAAGGTGAGTGCAAAACTCCACACACTCATGTCGGGACTGGTAAAAGCCATTCAATCGCATCAGAAATATTTCCCGAGGAGTGAGATTAGTCTATATCCGGTGTGACCCTATAACAAAGCTTAAGTGTTACTTATGCACTAGATGTAAGTCAGCCGGTTTAATCATTAGCTCATACATACCTAGGTATTGTACTGGGACTCACCTAGATATATCTATGGTACAACGCAAACAAGGCAATTTTATGGCTTTACCAATAACCTTGCACTCAATTATAATTTAAAATACACTATTTGATATAAAATGGTTATTTTGCAATCAAGTGTCTGTTATTTGTTTGTTCAAACTACTGACCAATGCCTCTATATTATTGTACTCACCTTACAATCTATGTGATTAATTGATTTGTACGCAATGTTACATTTGCTTTTCTCTTCTTAAAAATTTTCAATAAAAATTTATTGTTGAAAAAAAAAAAAAAAGTATACTAAGAACCTCCTGTTCATTTTTGTAAAGTTTAGCTGAGAAGCATTAGATCAATGTATAGTATGAGGATGTGCGGTCCATGACTCTGCCTTCCATGTTTGAGTTTGTTTTTTTTTGCAGATTCTTTTACATATTATATTGTCATATCATCAATTTTGTCCTATACACAGATATATTTACAGAAATGTGAAGGGCGATGCTGTATATATATTCATACAGTGGGTACGGAAAGCATTCAGACCCCTTTAAATTTTGCACTCTTTCTTTTTTTTGCTCATCAATGTACACTCTGCACCCCATCTTGAAAGAAAAAAACAGAAATGTAGATATTTTTGCATATTTATTAAACAAGGAAAACTGAAATATCACATGGTCATAAGTATTCAGACCCTTTGCTATGACACTCATATTTAACTCACATGCTGACCATTTCTTTCTGATCCTCCTTGAGATGGTTCTACTCCTTCATTGGTCCAGCTGTGTTTAATTAAACTGATTGGATTTGATTAGGAAAAGCACACACCTGTCTATATAAGACCTCACACAGCTCACAGTGCATTTCTGAGCACATGATGTCTAAGGAACTGCCCAAGAAGCTCAGAAACAGAATTGTGGCAAGGCACAGATCTGGCCAAGGTTACAAAAGAATTTTATATTTACCAAAGATTGAACGCTGTAAAAGCAAGACACCCGCAGTACTTTTTTTTCACAATTTGTCCCACTTGGAATTTTTTTGCGGTTTCCCAGTCTGACTCCCCTTGGGAATGTACAGAAGCCAACCTGAGCCCCACCAGGCTGTCATAGAAGTCTTCCACCACCTGCTATCTTTCAACCAGGCTCACTAGGTCATTGGCACCCTGGGGTTTTCCCTGAACGACCCAGCACTGTATGGCCACTGGCAGTGTCCATAATGACTCTTTCCACTATCTGTGCTGGGTTATAAGACTCAGGCTACAGCCATTTTTGTACGAGATGGAACAGGTCAAACATTTGCGACCTGGGTGGCTTATGCTTGTTATACACCCAGTGTTGCACCCATTGGGCTCGGACAGCCAGGTTCATACCTAGGCAGACGAGGATCTCAGCTTTAAGTTTGCTGTAGACTTTGATCAAAATAGGCCTTCTGAGGTTCCATGATCAGGTAAGGTGCCAGGACTTCCACAGATTGCTCTGGCGGTAGTTTTTCCCTCTCTGCCACTCTCTTGAAGATGGTCAAAAACGCCTCCACGTCCATCTTTTGTATCACATCTCTCACTGATTTTTGGCTTTTGGTGCTGTCATCTCTCCCCAGTGGAGATGCTTCCTCCTTCCTTTAGGTTGTCTCAGTCAGGGTGGTAAGCTGACGGACCAGTAGTTGATTGGTCTCCTGCAGGGTCTGGATAGCCTCTATGTGGGCTCTTTGCAGCTGGGCGCTGGTTTGCTGCTACTAGATATTAGCCTGCACCAACTGTTTAATTAGCTCCTCCATGCTGGGAGAACCTGTTTGAACTGCTTCCATGGCTGCCCAGGACATGCACAGTCTTTATTCACCCTCGGTGACTCTTCCAGGAGTGCTAGACTGCCCGCATCCTCCACCACTTGTGGGAGGGTCAGCTCTGTCACAGAGCAAAAGTTCAAATTAAATAGGTTTTTATTTAAACAAGTTCATAGGTAACAGAAAATAGCTTTCTCTTTAGCAGGGTGCAAACAACAGAAAAAGAAACATAACCTTGCATAAGGTTCCAAGGGTTAACATAAATAAACAGAATATTCTCTCACCACGTATAGGAAGGTTTTGTAAAGATTCTGTGTCAGAGATCAACACAGCAGAACTTCCCATCACAACTCCAAGCTTGGAGCCACATCTCACTCAGCTGACCTGACTTCCTGGCTTATATAGGCCAGGAAAAACTCGGAATTACTATGTGGTAGCAGCCATCTCATCCAACTCTAAGACTTTTCCAGTAAAAAGCTGGCCTGGGATAAACTGCATGGAAGCAGTTATATTAAATTTTAAAACATGTCCGCAACCTAAGACTGGATCCACACAACATCAGCCAACAAACGTCCGAAAGTCAACTGTTTTTTTGCCCAGTCCACGGTACTTGTTTTCTTGCTGTTGGCCCATACAATTTATTGTATGGGAAATCAACAGCAAAACGATAAACGCTGGCGTGTTTAGGAACATGTTCCTAAATATGCCAGCACCAGAAAACGACCTGAAAAAAAATAACTGTGTAGACTACAGCTCGTTTTTTTTCTCTTAATGGGGTTGTCTCACTACATTGATTCATTTTACCGCAGTCCTGTTTTCTTGGTTTCACTTTGAATTCAGGGGCGTGTTTACTGGTTTCCACTAGGCTGCAGTAGAAGCTAGGTCTGTAGCTATAGCAACCAGTGCTGGCAGCCTATCAGGAGAGATCAAACAAGTCTGTAGCTATAGTGACCTGAGGAGCTGATGCAGCCCATATAAGAGAGGATATCTCAGAATAGGTAGGACACTGTTAATGGACATATAATGCAGAGTGACTTGTTTTTGCAAGATCTTTAACATAAAAAGCAATCCTTGTAGTGAGACAACCCCTTTAAAGTCTATGGCCATGCAAAACTATTGGATTTTCCGAGGTTTTAGAATCCTAAAACCTCTGAAAATATGATCGTTTTTGCATGCTGTGTAGACATATTCTAATGTTACTGACAATTCTTTCAGGCCTACTTCACCAAGGCCCTGAACCATGGTTACACCACGGTGAAAGTCCCTCGACAACTATACCTTGTGCCTTGTAAAGTAAGAATATATACCAATAAAATTACATAGGTAGTTTAATGTCCAACATAGGCAGGAATAGGCAGTTTAATGTCCCTCATAGGCAGGTATAGGCAAGTATTTGTCCACAATAGCAGGTATAGGCTATTATAGGCAGTTATATGTCCCCTATAGGCAAGTATAGGCTATTATAGGCAGGTAATTGTCCCCCAAAGGCAGACATAGGCAATTATAGGCAAGCAATTGTGCCCAATATGCAGGCATAGGCATTTATAGGCAGGTAATTGTCCCCAATATGCAGATATAGGCATTTATAGGAAGGCAACTGTCCCCAATATGCAGGTATAGGCATTTATAGGCAGATAATTGTCCCCCCAAGGCAGGTATAGGCAATTATAGGCAGGTAATTGTCCCCCCAAGGTAGGTATAGCATTTATAGGTAGGTAATTGTCCCCCAAAGGCAGGTATAGGCATTTATAGGTAGGTGATTGTCCACCAAAGGCAGGTATAGGCAAAAAAAAAAATGCAAGTACTTACCTCAATCCCTCGCTGCTCCGCCTCCCTGCCGCTCTGTCTTCTTGCAGGCAGTGTGATGACACTACGCCGCCTGTGCCGTATACTCCGGACAGCCGCAGACCTGTGGCTTTCCGGAGTCCACTGTGGAGCAGGGAGCGCTCGATCTCTGCTCCGCGGTGATATCTTCACCTGTATGCGCTCCCAGAGGAGTCGCATACAGGGGAAGAGATCGCCGGCAGCGCCCGGGCCACCGGACGCAGTCAGCTGACTCGGCCTTCAGTAATATGCACTCCCTGGCGAGTCACGGATAACTGAAGTGTCCCTGCTGGCGCCCGGGCCATCGCAGTGCCTGACCGCGAACAGTGACTCGAGTATAAGCCGAAGTCAAATTTTTCAGGCAGATTTTTCAGCACACTCGGCTTATACTGGAGTATATACGGTATTTGTGTATATATATATATTTATATATGTATATATATATATATATGTATATATATATATATGTATATATATGTATATATATATATATATATATATGTAATATATATAGTGCCAAGCAAAATGGTAACAATGTTTTGAACTTTTGACTTTCAGGCTCCATATCTCACCATCCACTACAGCTTTGAACGTGAGACTACCATCATTTTATAGACAAACATCTTGGCTATCTCATTATTGAATGTAACTGCATTGTTACTGTTTTTCTCCAGGTGGTGGAACAATCTTTTTCTTTTTGAATACTAGAAGTTAAAATCTGTTTTCACATTCCCTAATAGCCCAGTGTGTAATTAGGCTGATTCCCAAGCAAAAGGTCACAAGCTTGAATTAAGGAGCAGCCATGAAGAAGATTTCCCAAGAAAAAAGAAACTGCATCGTCCAGCTAATCGGTAGCGGTCTCTTGGCCAGGAAATTGCCAAGCTGCATCATGTGAGGCCACGACAGCTAGAGGTGGATGCCTAGACAAAATACTGGAGTCAACAAGTCATCTTATCACAAGGTCTATCAGTTCTGGTGCAACATACACGGCAGTGGAGTTGGCTCGTATATTTCAGAATAGTGAAATCACAGACGTCCATGCAAGCACGATGTGACACACATTACACAAATCTGGAATAATGGCCCAAAAAACTTGAAGAAGCTTCAACTTCAACTTCTATTGATGAAAGTCAATAGATCTGGCTCTGATGCATGCAAATGGGTTTGGAAGAATCATGGGAAAAGATGGCTAATGGATAAAGAAACTGAACAAACTTTCAATTTCGGTGAAAAATTTAAAGTAAAAAAAAAAAAATTAAAGTGTAAAGAAAAAAAAAAAATATTAAAAGTTCAAATCACCCCCTTTTGCCATTTTACAAATAAAATAATAAAAAAGTTACACATAATTGGTATTGCTGCATACAAAAAGTCCAATCAATTAAAAGATAACATAATTTATCATGTACACTGAACACTGTAGAAGAAAACATTTTTTTAGTCATATCACGTCCCCTAAAAATTGGAATAAATTTAATCAAGAAATTCATATGCATTCCAAACTTGTAGCAATAAAGAATGAACTTCAGCCCGCAAAAAAAATGCATCTTCACTCAAGTCCGTAGGTGTTAGTACAAAAAAGTTATTGGTTGCAGAATATGATAACGTGGTGCAAATTTCCAAAATAGAATTATTATTTTTTTTTTTTACGGTACCAGAACATAACAGAAACCGTACATGTTTGGTATTTCCGGATGCATATCAACCTGTAGAATACAGATAATACATCATTTTTACCGAAGATTGAACAGCGTAAAAACATAACTCCCGCAAAAATGTCACAAGTACGTTTTTATGAGTATTTAGTGATACATTTGGATTAAGTAATGCACCAGCGGTTTTTCAAAACTTTGTTAATGACATCTACCGAAACCTCATTGGGTGCTTTGTCACTGTTTATCTGGATGATATTTTGGTATTTTCCTCTGACTGGTCTTCCCAAGTGGAACATGTGCGCACTGTCCTGCAGATTCTTAGGTAAAATCACTTTTATGTGAAACTGGAAAAAAGTCTCTTTGGGATCCAAGAGTAACATTTCCTGGGCTATATTCTTACATTATATGCCTTCTGTATGGATCCTGTCAAGGTTTGGGCTATTGTGGATTGGGTATGGGCGAATTCCCTGAAAGCCCTGCAGAGGTTTTTGGGGTTCAACAATTTTTTTAAATTATTTATTTGTTGGAATTCTAAAAATAAACATGCTCCCTTTTTTCATAGCCATAGAAATAACATTTTTTTTTTGGTTTCCTTCACAATTTAAAGTGATAGAGCTGTAGCTTTTATTTGTACCATTATAGGGCATACATAATTTCTTGATCACTTTTATTCCAAGTTTTTGGTGGGGTGACCAAAGAAATGCAATTCTGGCATTGAGGGATTGCGGGAAAAATAATGTGATATTTTAATATTTTGGTCTTTGTTTTTCTTTCCTCAAGATGTAGAGGATGTCCTCTTGTTCTCATAGTTACATAATTAGTATGGCTGAAAAAAGAAACGTGTCCATCAAGTTCAACCAAGGGTGGGGAAAATGTAAGTGAAGGGAGAGAGACAAGGAGTTCAAGCCTAATTTCTCTACTGGTGAATACCCTGAAACCCACAAGGTAAGAACCAATCTGCTCCAGGGAAGACCCCAGAGCCACTACTAGACAGGATCCAGCATTTTACATGGATACATAAGTATTAATATTCTTTAGTTTCAGGTAGTTATCTAAGCCTTTCTTGAAACTCGTAACTGTTCCTGCTGTGACCAGCTCCTCAGCCAGGCTATTCCACAGATTTACAGTTCTCATAATGAAGAACGCTTTTCTCCCCATCTCTGACCCCAGAGCCGCCACCAGACAGGATCCAGAATTTTACATTGCTATATACATACTAATATTATTTAGTTTCAGGTAGTTATCGAAGCCTTTCTTGAAACTCGCAACTGCTCCAGCTCCTCAGGCAGGCTATTCCACAGATTTACAGTTCTCACAGTGAAGAATGCTTTTCTCCTCTGGAGATTGAATCTTTTTTTCTCCAGCCAAAAGGAATGTCCCCATTTCTTTGAAGGGGGCTTTACATGAAATAATGTTTCCCCATACTTTTTGTAGGGACCATTTATATAAATTAATCATGTCCCCACGGCGCTGTCTTTTCTCAAGACTAAATAAGTTCAATTCTTCAAACCTCTCCTCATAACTAAGATGCTCCATTCTCCTTATAAGTGTGGTTGATCGTCTTTGCACTCTCTCTAGCTCCATTACATCTTAAACTGGGCCCAGAACCGAACAGCATATTCTAAGTGAGGCTGCACCAATGCTTTATACAGCGGTAAAATTACATCCTTGTCCCGCGAGTCCATGCCTCTTTTAATACACGCCAATATCTTTCTTGCTTTAGAGGCAGATGATTGACACTGAATACTGTTCTGTAGTCTATGATCTACAAGAACACCCAGATCTTTCTCAACAAGCGATACTCCCAGTTTTTCTCCCCATAGGACATATGATGCCTGCAGATTATTTGTACCTAGATGCAGAACCTTACATTTACCCACATTGAACCTCATTTGCCAAGTAGATGCCCAAACACTCTGCTTGCAATGTATGAGCATCTTACATAGATTGCATTACACTACATAGCTTGCTGCCATCTGCAAAAAACAGAAACCGTGCTATTAATCCCCTTCACTATATCATTAATAAATACACTGAATAAAAGAGGTTCCAATACTGAGCCCTGGGGCACACCACTCATAACCGGGGACCACTGAGAGTAGAAGTCATTTACCACCACTCTCTGAGTACGATCCGATAGCCAGTTTTTAATCCAATTACACACTGTTATTTTTAGCCCAATGGATTTTAATTTACCCAACAAATGCTTAATAGGGACAGTGTCAAACGCCTTTGCAAAGTCTAAAAACACTATATCCACAGCCACCCCGCTATCCAGACTTCTACTCCCCTCTTCATAAAAACAGATCAGGTTGGTCTGACAACTTCTGTCCTTAGTAAAACCATGCTAGTGTCACATCAGAGGAGGTGCAGTGGGCCCCAACTGCCACCCAGCCCACTGTCCCTGCCTACTTGGCGTACTGCCCTAGGCGGCAGACCCTAACTGGGCAACAAACCCTACGCTAGCGGTGCGGGGCTGTCAGGCAAAAGCAAGGTCAACAGTCCGGGTCAATAACGGTCGGGAACGCCAAAGCCAAAACAGGAGCCAGAAGAGAAACGGATAACAAGCCAAAGGTCACGCGGTACAAAAATGGAGGAAGAGAAACGTGGTCAAGAACAAGCTGAGGTCAAACACTAGGGAAAACGAGCAATATGAAATAAGCAGGAACAACACGGGAGGAACCCTTTCACAGGCAAGACCTGAGAGGTCTGAGCCAGTTTAAACGGTTTTCCCGGACACCACCCCCGCAGCTGATTGGTGCTGCATCCGGGCCCTCTGATTGGCCTGAGCAACACACCCCTTGTTGGGAGAGGCTGCAGAGCTGCCACTCCTGAGCTTCAAAGCAACTTCTCTCCCCGGGCGTGGGTCCAGAGCAAAGGGTTTAACCCTTACCGGGCGTTGCCGCATACAAACAGAAGACTGCCTGCCTGGACGTATGACAGCTAGCAATCACTTATAATATTGTATTCAGCCACATATTCCTGTATATAGTCCCCTATGAGCCCCATCAAACATTTTTCCCACAATAGATGTTAAACTTACTGGTCTATAATTACCTGGGCACGACTTGAAGCCTTTTTTGAAGATGGGAACTACATTTGCCTTGCGCCAGTCTCCTAGCACTATACCAGTCTCCAAAGAATCTCTAAATATCATATACAGGGGCACAAAGATAACTGAGCTGAGCTCTTGGGTGTAAGTTATCTGGGCTTGGAGCCTTGTTCACATTCAATTTATTTAACTTGGCTTGGACCATTTCTACACTCAGCCAATTAATTATATCAGATGATGTATTAACAGTACTGGCACCGCCTACATCCACACTCGGCCCACCCATATCAGCTCTAGCATTGCTCCCATTAATAGCACCTACATCTGCAGTGGGCCCATCCACATAAGCTATTTTCTCCTTGTTTGTATATACAGAATTGAAGAACCTATTTAATAGTTCTAACATCTCCTGATCCCCAGTGACCAGCTCCCCTTTACTGTTGTTTAAGGGTCCTACCTGCTCTAACTTTGGCTTGGCATTTATATGCTTAAAGAATTTCTTGGGGTTTTCTTTACAAATTTTATTAGGCTTTTTGTAGTTTTCAAAGGCTGATGCTGACCCCTCTGACTTATATTTTTAAATGCCCTTTTTATTATTTATTGCTCTTTTAACAGAAGGTAGAAGCCATGTTGGATTTAATTGTAATCACCTATACTTGTTACCCATAGGAATAAATTTTGCTATAAACTTCCCCAGAATATATTTAAAGCTCTCCCATTTGGCTTCTACATTTCTCAATAAGGGGAAATTGGCCTTTTTAAAATTAAATGTTTTTGCCCTCCTGCTCTGTGTTTCTTTTTTCCAGTTTAAAACTAACAAAAGTCAATATAATGAATGGATTGGAACCATATATGATACAAAAATAAGACACAGCAGGATTTAACACCAACCTCAAGGATTCACAGAGAGCAAAAGTGATTCCCTCTATAAAATATAACTTTTATTACTATAAAATTAAAAAGAAAAAAACAGAAAATAACCTAGTAATCTTTGGGTACTATGACCCTACCTACTGCAGGGTACAAGTCCCAAAAAGGGCGGCCTCACCCACGAACCTTCTACACAGCCCTAGAAATCCCCCCAAAAAACACACACAAAAGATACACTTCATGATAAGGACCACACAAGATAAATTCCCAATATACAAACAAAAGTGTTCAAAATGCTCATACAAAAGTTACTTCAACTCCAATGCGTTTTCCCCAAAAAATACAAATGGTTCCTCAGGGAGACAGTACAAACTTAACATATGTAAAGCTAAATACTAGAGACACAAATATATGTACTGGTATGAAGTCCAATGTCTAAACTGTTACAATATCTAAGCTGGTCATAATTGTAAAATACTAAAATCCATGATAATAGAAAGGAAGAAAATATTGACAAATAGCTGGCCAAGATGAAAATGGCCAATTAATAATCACATTAAAGATGCCCAAGAAAAAACATATCCATGTATGCATTGAATGTACTCACGGTACCATCGATACAACTGGGGAGCGTGAATATGATGTTAATCCATGACTCCCATTAGGACATAGCTCCCTAAGGGGCTAGATCAAGGAGGAGAAAATAATACTAGATAAAAAGTTTTTTCCAGTTTAGACTAAAATTAATTATATTCCGGTCGCTGTTACCAAGATTTTCAGAAACAGTGACCGCTCCAACAAGTTCCGCTTTGTTAGAAATTACCAGATCCAACAGAGCACACTTCTAGTGAGATTTTCCACAAACTGCCCTATAAAATTATCCTGCTACAGATTGGGGAACTTCCTCCCCTTTGCAGTTGATGCAGGACTGTGACCCCAGTCAGTGTCTGGGTAATAAAAGTCACCCATTATTACAACTGTACCTGCCAGTGTTGCCCGCTCCATTTGTTTATGCACCTGTTCTTCTATCTCCTCAGTGATGTTCAGGGGTATATAGATTTTTCTGTATTAACCACACCTTGTGTTTCCACCCACAATGTTTCCACATCTTCAACCTCTATTGCCTCTTTCATATTTGCCTTCATATCACTCCTTACATACAGACATACTCCTCCTCTCTTCCTGTTCACTCTGTCCTTCCTAAATAGATTAAAACCTTGAAGATTGACAGCGAGGAGTCCAACCATGTTTCAGCAACACCAACCACATCAATCTGCTCCTCTACAACTAGCGATTCAAGCTTCCCTATTTTGCTTTCTAGAATTCTGGCATTTATGAATAGATATTTTAAGTTCCCTTCCAGTTTTACACTTTCCGTCAACGGTATGGGATTATATCTTGTTCATTAGACGGCATGGGATCATACATTACCCGTTCAGTAGACAGCATGGGATTAAACGTTACCTGTTCAGTAGAGAACATGGTATTAAATGTTACCCTTTCAGATGACGGCATGTAATTATTCATCTCTCCTTCGGTAGATGGCATGGGATTATATATTATACCTTTAGTAGACGTCATGGGTTTATACATTACACCTTTAGTAGACAGCGTGGGATTATATATTACATAGTTAGTAGATGGCATGAGATATTGTGGGCACCTATATCTTCATGTCACGGATCACGCCGCGGTCCCCTACCATGGACTGCCAGCGTGTCGTGCCTTCCTGGTACTTGCCTGTTCTGTTGCTTCCTGGAGTCCAGTGGGGTCCTTCCTAGAGCGTGCGCGCGACAGCTTCCTGCCTTTTATTGGTTTCCTGTCCTGTGCACCTTCCTCTTGACCTATGACCCCTGACTATAAGAGGAAGTTCTTGCCTTTGCTCTGGGTCAGTCCATTGCAGTCTCATGCTGAGTCTTTCCATTGAGCTCCTGCCAGTGTCTCTGGACTTAACACTTGAGATGCTGGTCCAGTTCCTGTAGTCATCTGAGCTCCTGACCATATGTCTGTCTTCTCCTGCTGTCCTGTATCTGCTGTATCTTGCCGTGATCCCCGTCCTGTACGTGCTCTCCTATTCCTGCTGTATCCTGCTGTGGTCCCTGATCTGTACCTGCTGTATCCTGCTGTGTTACCTGTCCTGTTCCTGCCGTATCCTGATGTTGCTATGTGTACGTTTATTCCGGCTGTATCCTGCTGCACATGCTACCTATATTCCTGTCTACCACTGCCTGTGTTCCTGTCCTGCATCTCGGTTGTCACCGCAGGTAGCCACGTCAGGGTAGCGACCTAGGGGTTCCCTGCAGCGAAGTCCGTCCCTCTTTGCGGCGGGCTCCGGCGAAGACCAGGGGCCCCTTAGACTCCACTCCCTGGCGTGGTCTCCATATACCATCTCGCCTGCGGTGATCACAGAGGATCCACCCCCGCATGTCAGTGGTCGGCGCTTCAATGTATGCTGTTGTCGCCGCATCCGTTACACTTCAATGCTGGTTTACAACACATCAATCTCATTATCCACTGGTCTAGCCACAGTCCACTTTTCCACCCACCGACATAGTCTGCCCTCTCTCTAACCTATCTACCCCTTAATTTTCTAGATTGTCCTCCCTCCTAAGATACACTTCTGAGTATAAATAGATCTTGGGAGAGATCTCTATATTAACCTTCAATATATTTATACATATTTATTATGTCCCCCCGGAGACATATTTTCTCTAAACTAAATAACCCTAATCTTGCTAATCTTTCTGGGTATTGTAGTCCACCCAGTCCTTTCATTATTTTTTTTGCCTGTCTTTGAACCTGTTCAAGTTCTATAATGTCTTTTTTGTGAACTGGTGCCGAAAACTGTACACAATATTCCATGGGTAGTCTGACCAGTGATTTGTATAATGGGAGAATGATGTTCTCACCTTGCGCATCTATGCCCCTATTAACACACCCCTTTGTTCTTAGGCAGCTGCAATTACGTCCTTCTCCATGTCACTTTTTCCCAGCGTTTTTCCGTTTTTGCCACTTCTCTGTCCAGGCCTCCAACTTATCCAGATCCCTTTGTAATAAAACATTGTCCTCTATTGTGTTGATAACTTTAGAGAGCTTAGTATTTGACACACTGGCAATTTTGTAAGTTTTCTACAAAGAGTGGAGAGGTCTGTAATTTTTAACATAGGTACAATTCAACTGTGAGAGACAGAATCTAAAACAATCCAGAAAATCACATTGCATAATTTTTAAATGTTTAATTTGCATTTTATTGCATGAAATAAGTATTTTATCACCTAACAACTAGCAAGAGTTCTGACTCTCACAGGCCTGCTAGTTTTTCTTTAAGATGCCCTCCTACTCTGCACTCATTACTTGTATTAATTGAACCTGTTTGAACTCATTACCTGTATAAAAGACACCTGCCACACATTCAATCAATCACACTCCAACCTGTCCACTATGGCCAAGACCAAAGAGATGTCTATGGACACCAAGGACAAAATTGTAGACCTGCACAACGCTGGGATGGGCTACAGGACAATAGGCAAACATCTTGGTAAGAAGGCAACAACTGTTGGTGCAATTGTTAGAAAATAGAAGAAACAAAAAATGACTGTCAATCTTCTTGATTTGGGGCTACATGCAAGATCTCATTTTGTGGGGAAAGAATGATTCTGAGAAAGGAGAAGAATTAGGTTAGAACTACATGGGAGGACCTGGTCAATGACCTGAATAGAGCTGGGACCACAGCCACAAAGATTACCGTCAGTAACACACTACGCCATCATAGATTAAAGCCTGAAAGGCACACAAAGTCCCGCTGCTCACACCAGCACGCATCCAGGCCTGTTTGAAGCCCGCCAATGATGATCTGGATGATCCAGAGGAGGCATTGGAGAAGTTCATGTGGTCAGATAAGACCTCTCCCCAGGTTTTGAGGAAGAAGAAGGATGAGTACATCTCCTAGAACACCATCCCAAGCCCGGGGCTGCAAACATCATACTTTGGGGGTGCTTCTCTGAAAACAGGACAGGGTGACTGCACCGTATTGAAGGGAGAATGGATGGGGCCATGTATCATGAGATTTTGGCCAATAATCTCCTTCCCTCAGTAAGCGTATTGAAGATGGGTTGTGGTTGGCTCTTCCAGCAGGACAATGACCTGAAAACACACAGCCAGGGAAACTAAGGAGTGGCTCCGTAGGAAGCATTTCATGGTCCTGGAGTGGCTTAGTCAGTCTGCAGCCCTGAACCTAATTGAACATTTTTGTAGGAAGCTGAAACTCAATGTATCCCAGCGACAGCCCCGAAACCTGAAAGATCTGGAGAAGATCTGTATGGAGGAGTGGGCTGGTGTGCAAACTTGATCAAGAACTACTGGAAATCTCTGACCTCTCCATGCTTTATAGGCGGGAAAACTTGCAAAATCTCCAGTGTATAAAATATTTATTTTCCTTACTGTATCTATCTATCTATCTATCTATCTATCTATCTATCTATCTATCTATCTATCTATCTATCTATCTATCTATCTGCCTTTCTCCATTTTACATAAAATTGTAATAAACTTAAATTAGTATTGCTATGTCTGTACAAGACCAAAATATTAAAATATCACTGTAACGAGTGACGCCGCGTCCCGCCCTGCGGGTCGCGGGCGCACCCATGTCCCCATCTCCAGGCGCTGGCGCCGCTGACCGGGCTACAGTTTGCGGGCGCACCCGTCCCATCCGCTTACCTGTCCAAGCTCCCATCCTGCGCTCTCCCCCTGCCGGGCGAAATGTGCACGTGCACGCTTGTTTATGTGAATTTTAAGAGACAGCGCGCCGGTGATTGGATAATTGCCGGGTGCTGGCCGTAAATAATGTATGTGTCCATGTCACTTCCCTGCTGGATCTTTGTTGCCTCCGTGCCCTAGAGAAAGCGTTATCCGTGTACTAGTCTCTGCCGTGTTCCTGACCCTTGCCTACGTTGCTCGACTCTGAACCTTGCTGCCTTCCCTGACCTTCTTGCTACGTTTATTGACCACGAATCTTGCCACCTGCCCTGACCTTGCTGCCTGTCCCCGACTAAGTCTACGCCTCACGATTCTGTACCACGCCACACCTAGGCTGCCTCCGCAAGCAAGTCACGTCAGGGGTAGTGACCTAGTAGACTCCCGCAGCAGCAAGTCCATCCCGCTTTGTGGCGGGCTCTGGTGAATACCGGGACCTACTTAGACTCCGCTCCCTGGCGTGGCTTACACCATCGCTTGCGGTCGTCCAGAGGAACTACTATCGCGGCCGTTACAATCACTTTATTTATCCCGCAATCCCTCAATGCCAGAATTGCATTTTTTTTGCTCAGCCCACTAAAAACTTGGATAAAAGTGATCAAGAAATCATGTGTGCCCTATAATGGTACAAATAAAAGCTACAGCTCTATCACATTAATTTGTGAAGGAAACCAAATAAAATATTTGTCATTTATAAAAAACTATAGTATCAGCCTTAAATGGTTAAGAAAAAAGGGAGCATGTTTATTTTTAGATTTCCAACAAATAAATAATTAAAAAAAACAATGTGGTGTCTCCCCTTTTTTTCAAAACCAGGCAAGGTAAACCAACAGCTGTAGGCTGATACTATCAATATGGATATTGGTCCCTTCCCACCCTCAAAATACCAGCCCACAGACATTCCAAAAGCGGATTATCACATAAGAAGGTCTGCTTCTGATGGTAACCAGGTTCTCCCTAGTTCCCTTGGTGCATTGGGCACTTGGATAATAGTGAGCGGAGGTGTCAGTGTTGAGTGGACAAAAAACACCACTGGCTGACACCAAGCCCTAGCAATAGTATTGGAAAGGTGTCTAAAATGAAAAACCAAAACACCACATTGAAACAAAAACACTTATTTAAATAAACACTCCTTGACAACATTCCTCATCATATAGGGAAATGAGAGTACTCTATTCTTTTTCAGACAGTAATATAAATTTATTCAATAACGTTAGTCCCGTATTTACGGACACATATTAAAACTTCTAAGCACAAATAGAAAAGAGACGTGGTATACTCAAGTTTAGTAGTCCAGCATAGAACTTGTGTTCGGACTCAATCTATCCATAGATGTAGCTGAGGAGATGTATGACAAGAGTGAGCTGCACACTCAGAGAGCGACGTTTCGCGGGCTCCGCCCCCTTTCTCAATCATGTGCAGTGCACCTATACCACCGTTTAAATACCAAATCAGAATATTAAAAACATGCAGTTAAAATACAACAAAACACTGAAGCTGTTACATTTACAAGAATGCTTTAAGGCTATACATTTCATTAAGGCCTTTTGGAGCCAAGGATTGCATTTTACTAATCCAATAGGCTTCACGCTGCAAAAGACAGGTTTTAACCCTCTCTATATTGTTGCCTTCTATTCGTTCTAATATACACCAGCGGAGATCACTCACTACATGTTTAGCCTCCATAAAATGCCATGCAAGAGACGTTTCACTAAATTTATTCTCTATTTCTTTACCCGTTTTTTGTTTGCAATTACGGATCGCTGATCTATGCTCATTAAGACGAACACATACCATTCTTTTAGTCTGTCCTATATAAACATTTCCACAAGGACACTTTATTAAATAAATTACCTGAGTCGTATTGCATGTATAGTATCCTTTAAATTCAATAGGTGTACCATGTAGTGGGTGATTAATATAGGGACCCTTAATTATAGAAGAACAGTTCAAACACCCTAAACAGGGAAATGTGCCTTTTTTCTCAGTTCTCATAATCTCATAACTATTAGAGGATTTTTTTTATGTCAGATGACACTAGCTGTTCTCCTATGGTCGAACCATAAGGTCAAACCATAGGAGAACAGCTAGTGTCTATGGATGTGTCTACGTCTATGGATGGATTGAGTCCGAACACAAATTCTATGCTGGACTACTAAACTTGAGTATGCCACATCTCTTTTCTATTTATGCTTAGAAGTTTTAATATGTGTCCATAAATACGGGACTAATGTTACTGAATGAATTTATATTACTGTCTGAAAAAGAATAGCCTACTATCATTGCCCTATATGTGTATGTGAGCTGAAAAGGCAGCTCAGAATAGTAGCTAGAGACTAGTGGTATACATCTAATTGAATCACATTATTGAGAAAACATTCCTCATCAACCATTTTATTAAAGAAATGAATCCAGAGCTTGTCCAATGTAGTCTGACAGGTCTCACATAGTTCAGCGGAGAAATCTGTGAAAAGAAAGAGAAACACTAACCAGCATTTTACTGACAGCTATCTGAAGTGTATGGGTAGCTTGGTCCTGACTAGAGATGGGCGAATTTCTCAAAAATTCAATTCGCCGTCTTCGCCGAATTTTACGACAAAATCCATTTTGTCCCGAATTACTTCGGGATGAATTGCGTTAAAAAACAGCTATTTCCTCCCTGCAGAGAGCCTGTAGGATGCTGTAGAACATTGTGCCATGCTTAAATATGCAGAGGGAGCTTGGTTTGGTCTTCATACAATGCTGTGTTTTAGTATGACACGCAGATGACTGCCGCCGCTCTTAGAATCGCTTCACTCTTCAATGCCCTGGGCACTTACAGGGGCAAAACTGACCAAAAATGAAGTGGGAATGCAGCCTGATAAAGTCATGGCACCACCAGCTGGAAAAAAACAAGCTGAGGGGTAAGATCCTACAATAGCGTAAAAGGGAACACAGTAGTAGGTTACTGGAGCCGCCACAGATCGCAGCACGTAAGGGGACGATGGCAATAGCCATGCCAGGGAGCGGAATCTAAGTAGGTCCCGGTTTTCACCAGAGCGTGCCGCAAAGCGGGATGGACTTGCTGCAGCGGGAGTCTACCAGGTCGTTACCCCTGATGTGACTTAATTGTGGTGGCAGCCGAGGTGTAGCGAGGTACAAAATCGTAAGGCAAACTCGGAGTCGGGGACAAGCGTAAGGTCAGGACAGTGGCAAGGATGTGGTCAAGGGACGGAGGCAAGAGGTATGGTACACGGATATGACAGACGAGGCTCAAGAGGAGGTGTAGGCGGGTTTTTCCTTTTTGTAATTTGGGACCACAATTCACATTCTTTAATGAAGAAGCTCATCAAAGCCAGTTTTGCAGCATTTGCTTTTGCTTCACCATTCCAGTTTTGTACAAAATTTCCCAACCTAATGGCCCCGAATGCAATATAAGCACCTAAAAACTTCCCCTTGTAGTTAGGGTCTCCTTCAATTTGCATTTGAACAAATTGGTTTCACGCAGAAACTGGATTCAAATTACCACGTTTATACTTCATAATAAACTCCTTTGGAACTTTTTTAGGTATTAATGAAGAAGCTGATGGAGGTAGAATTGCCTTGGCCAAAAATGGTTTCGGAACGTTAGCAAACTGACTATGGAGGATTTCTCTATAGTACTTGAGTTTGTCCTCTCTCTCAGCAGCTGGAAAAAAAAGGGTCCCATTTTGGACCGGTAGCGAGGGTCCAATAGGAGAGCCAGAAGTCATCCCTCTGCCGGATGGTGACTATTCAGCTTTCACTAGCCAGGCAAATCAGCATGCTGCGGGTCATGAGCGCAAGTGATTCTGAGGGACTCCCTGCCTCCATCTCCACTGTATACTGCCACAGTGCTTGGGGGTGCTTGGGGGACAGTGGCACAATGACAGAGTGTGGAGGTCACAGCAGCAGCCACAGCAGCAGCATGAGGTCAGACAGTGGCACAATGACAGAGTTTTGGAGGTGGTAAAAACAGGTGTAGGCCAAGAGTGGCACAATGACAGAGTGTGGAGGGCATGGCAGCTAGCCACAGCAGCAGCATGATGTCAGCAGTGGCACAATGGGCCCCAGTGTGGAGGTGACGGCATCAACAGCATCAGCAGCATGAGGTCTGATAGTCGCACAAAGACAGAGTATGGAGGGCATGTCAGCAGCCACAGCAGCAGCATTGAGGTCAAGACGTGGAAAAATGGGCAGCGTGTCGAGGTCACGGCAGGGAGCCACACAGCAGCTAAGGTAGACAGTGACACAATGACAGAGTGTGGAGGTCACGGCAGCAGCCACAGCAGCGCATGAGGTCAGACAGTGGCACAATGAAAAAGTGTGGAGGCACAGCAGCAGCACGCAGCATGAGGTCAGACGTGGCACAATGACAGAGTGGGGATGTCACGGCAACAGCCACAGCAGCAGCATGAGGTCAGATAGTGGCACAATGACAGGGTGTGCAGGTGGGCGCCGCAGCAACAACAGCAGCACAGCAGGGTGACTGGAAAAACAGGAGGGGCAAAAAATAGGATAGG